>CM062867.1:9894033-11094033 GCA_031772225.1 Eubasilissa splendida
TGAACGCTGGCGTGTTGCCCAAAACGCTGTGGCGTGTCACAGGTTCACCAACACTGTCTTTGGAAAACGAAAAGCTGAAGAAACGTTGTAGCAATTACAATTAGAAATCACTCAAAAAATTATGAACAAAATAATTCTAAAAAAAAAAAGACTATCCAAGTATCCAACTCTTCACAGATTTCAAAGTGCCAAAAATAATAGACGTATACAAAAAAAAAACAATATTAATAATAAGGCATCAATTTTTTTAACAATATTCAATGCAATTAGAAAAATTGAGAAATATGTACACAGACTAACAGATACATAAATAATACACTCTCGTATATACTCCTTCTCTATACACGAGTCTTACTCTCACAGAGAAGAAATAAATGTTAAAAGAACTGATTATTTCAAAAATGTATTATATCATCTAATATTAAAGTAAAATATAATTTTAAAAAAGTGTATTCATAGTGGGGCCAAACCAGAAATTTTTCAATCTGTCCTCGTAAATATTTTTTTTTACCGTAGTACAAAAACGCTAAAGCCAGACAGACCACAAACTGTTGTCGTGTCCTGAAACTACCAAAAATGGGATACACGGCGTTGTTCCAGAACCTCCTTCAACTTTTGCGGAGGACCGACGGAGCAACTTTGCACTATGGGAGACAACTTCACGGCCAAAGTATCTCCGACCGCGCCGGCCGCCTAACCGAATTACCGCTAAAACGGTACGCAAGCGCTTTGGTGCCCCCGCCGAGAGTGCTTCCACGGACACTTTATTATTAAATATAAAATTAATTACTTTGGAAAACTTTTGTTTATAGTTTACTAGATGTACTTCGCAGTCAGAAACGTAAAAAAAATCAATTATATGCTCTAAATATTAAATGCATTGAATGAGAAATATTAAAATTTTCTGTATTTCTTTTCACATTTTATACTCTCACTAAAATATGTAATATTTGGTATACAGTAACATAGTAATTGTATTTAATGATGCGAGTTTTTTTATATGTACCAACCGAATTAAAAAAAAAAATTGTTTCTACATTAAGGTGATAAAGAACTAAAACCAAACGTCCAAGTATTGTTTTACGTATAGGAAAATAATTACAATACTCGACTACATAAAATATATAAATTTTATGATGATAAAGGATATAGAAAATGATCTATATGATCATAGAACAATTAAACATTAAACAGCACATCAACTTCAATTTTGAGGCACAAAGCTCTTGTGTGCAATTTCATATTTACACTTAACACGTTATAAAGGGTGCTTTTTTAGAGATATAGAAATTTAAAACGCAATAAAACACATAAAAATCATGGTAATGAATTTATTTGAACGAATATTTTATGTTATCAGTGTTTAAATATGATTTCACGCATATGGGCGCCGCGGCTGGCTCGAATAAAGCGCAATCTGGAAGTCCAACTTTCGACCACTTTTTGGAGCAGCTGGGACCGTATATCGGCAATTACGAAACAAACGTTAGCTTTCAAGTCGTCTATCGTCTCTGGTTTATCGGTGTAGGCTAGCGACTTCACATATCCCCACAGAAAATAATCCAAAAGTATTAAATCACACGATCTTGGAGGCCAATTCACAGGTCCATTACGCGAAATTATGCGCTCATCGAATGTTTCCTTCAATAAATTGATTGTGGCGCGCGCTGTGTGGCATGTTGCGTCATCTTGTTAAAATCACAGCTCTTTTACATTAATGTCATTCAATTGAGGAACGAAAAAGTTAGTAATTATGGAACTTTAGCGCTCTCCATGGCGAATCGACTCATTCGGATCCTCCTCAATACTACGGTTCAGTGAGCACTGCATGGCATCTCTGATGATTCGTATTACCAATTAGAGTATGTGTGGTGCGAAAATGATCCATGGTTATTCGAATTACTTGCTCAGATGGACGATTATGTCGACCGTAAAATTAACGTTGCGCACGGTAAGTTTCGAATTTCAAATCAGCACAAATCAGCTGTCAGCTGTCAAATTGGGTGTCGCTGGAAAAAGTGTTGGTAATTCGTAAAAAAAACACCCTTTATAAGAAAAAATATTAATCACAATTATAATTTGCTTTCGGTACCTATTTAAAACAATGAATAAAAAAATTACTAAGCCTCGTTTAAAAAAAAAAAATCTTTATCAATAAGAGTTAACTAATTAGAAAAGTATTCCAAATAACGAAATAATGACCTAGTTAATCAAGTGAATGTTTAGTTTTGAAATATTTTTTAGAATTAATCAAAAGTACAGTTGTAGGTCATAAAACACTTTTCAATGTCTCGCCTTCCATCCATTTAGCCTATTTATTGCTCTCATAAATCTTCTTTGTGACGTCATCAGTAAATCTTCCCACTTGAGATTGTCTCTAGTCCCTTTTATAGATTAATTTAGCTGCTGTACCCGGCGTTTCACGGGTAATAATTTTTAACTTCAAGAAACTTTTCTAACTTAAAAATTTCATGAGACGTCTAGAAATTCATTCTAGAACCATATATTTTTAATTACTCTCCCCTCCTTCCAAATCCGCATATATTGCTCTACTAAAAGATATTCCAAGTATGCTCTTCACTGTACCCATAGCATTTATATATTTAAAACTGCCCCCAAATTATTGATCTGCTTGACTCTCACGCACCATTGAGGTCATTGAGACGCAATTCATTGTTCTATTACAGTGGTAATGTCAGAACTCATGCATTAGCTACCTCCGCAGTCTCCATATTGCATTCTTTAGGGAATGAATGTGCGGAAGTAGTCGATATTTTTGCTGTAAATTTAACTCTTTATAGGACTGCATTATTACAATTTTTTGTATCTCAACTCAATGGTGACGAATAAATTTCTTTACTTCAATTTTTTTATTTATTTTAATATTTGATTATGGAAAAACATGCTGACATTATATAATTTTTTTTATTGTGTATTGCACTTTTGTTGTAGTTTTCTGTTATTTTACAAATTGTGTTAATGCCTAAATAGGGCACGTATAATAATAATAATAATAAAAATAATAAATTTTCACACTTTTCATAATAAAATCTCCTTAAGGTTAGATGAGCAGTTAAACAGTCAATTTTTATAGCAAAATTGGACATCTTTTACAAATCAAAAACTACTAAAAAGCAAGCGTCAAAAGGGGTTTGTCATCAATTTTAATAAAAACCCATTTAAAAAACAATCGATCATTTTAAACATAAAATAAGAGAGACCAGAGACAGTGATATTGAAAGATGCATGCAAAATGGCTTATAAAGAAGAAGAAGAAGAAGAAAGCATCAGGTACTACAATATATATTTTAATTTTTATTGTATTTTTTTTTTTAGACAAATATAACCATTGTACAAAAGACCGTTTGTTTTATATATTTTACACATATTGCATTGCCCAACTACGCAAGCCTATTTTAGAGCAAATTGGCAAACAAATTACATTTCATAAAACCAAATAACTCATTGACGGCGAAACACAATCAAATAGAATATGAAACATACAAGGCAAGTAAACGTGAAAATATATAAAATGAGAGAAAACAATACCAATGTGTAAAATAATCTACAAGGTAAAGGAAAATATCCAAGATCAAAGCTATAATGCATTCAGTACAACACACAAAATACAATTCGTAATATAAACAGTTTACTCTCAGTATCAGCTCTACCTAATTTCAACAACCAATTTGAAACACCCAATTAAAAGCCTCAATTTCACTTCAAGTTTTAATATTATTTCCAATTTGATTGTATATACTGGAAGCTTGAAAGGTGAATAATCTTTGATCAAAAGTTGTTTTATTCTTGGAACGATTTTAAGATTATTTGCTCTTGTGGGATAGCATCGTTTAGTCCTCACAGATGGAGCACTTATTTTCCTATAAAAACTAGTTAATATATTCAGCGCCTATAATTGTTTTATATTCAAAACCTTAAATTCCCTAAAAGTGGCTCTGAAGGAAAAGTCACGGCGGTGTATTACTCTGAGTATAGCCTTCTGAACAATGCTTACTTTATATATAAAATATGTACACCGGATGCACTGCCCTAACTACCATAGCTCAACTACTATCAATACCATAGCTCAAAATGAATTGGCACAAAGCATAGTACATCGTTTTCATCTTCTTTTTATTAAGAATATTTCTAAGTATTCTAAATATATAAATTAATTATCGCAATCTTTTAGCTAATCCATCTAAATGAACATCCCATCTCATGTGCCTATCAATAACTATTTCCAAATACTTTATTCATTTACAACTTTCTATACTAGAACAATTACAACCATTTATATATTTACAAACATTTAAGTGTAATTTATTATTATTTAAATTTTTGGGTTGTCCTACATCTGTGATTGAGAAAGGTATAAATTTTATTTTTGCTAAGCGTTAATAGGTTTTTATCCAACAAACTATATTGATAATATATAGGTTTTGTTCAACAATATGTTGTTCCCTTGAATATTAATACAGTGTCATCAGCAAAACTTATGATTTTTCACTCAATTTTCAAATCACAGAAATCATTTAATCATCAAATGTATTTCATTTAATATTATTAATTATTGCGATAAAAGCATGAATTTATTGATTTGTTTTAAATAAATTAAGTTTACATAAAAACTATTAATTCATCAATTTCGATGGCTTATTTTTAGTTAACTAACTGCATTTAACACACCTAGCGCGATATATTTTATAAATAGTTACATATTAGAAATATGAGTGGAAAATGTTCAAGCTGCATGTGACTAATCGTAATCACGTCAGAGAATTTTTTAAAGACGTAGTAATGCGATTATTTACATTTTGACTTTTTTTAAAACGATATATTTAATATCCAATTCAAAAATATTCATTGTGAAAAGTACAATTTTCTGTTTGAATCCTTTACAATCAATTTTAAACAAAATGTATGGTCTTCACAATATGGAAATATTTTGAGATTCGGTATACCAAAGATAATTATATTGCAAAAAAGAATAAATAAGATTCCGTCATTATATTTTTTTGGTGATAATTATAGTATATTTCGACATTTTTTTTTTTTTTTTAGAAAATACTTTGAAATTGAATGGATCCTTTATAATAAAATTAAATGATAACACATATTGCTGTAGTTTTTGTAAAAAAGACTTAAAGTTAAATCAACCAGATAAATCCGCAGAATGCTTCAAATAAACCATAAAGAATTTCCGAGACATTGTCAAAATTCCATCTCAAATTATCTAACATTGTTTAGTAGCCATGTTTGTTGAACGTCAAATTAACTGTCAAAAATCCGTGACAGGTTACGCAACACGTGGTCGTACAGCATCACTGTCGAATATGATAGAATACATACAGATCCCATTCACATAGCTAGCACGTAATATAATATAATTCATTTATATAAATAAATATGATTACTTTTGTGTGGGTACTTACCAATAACGATTAGACGCTTGAAAAATGTTGCGTCTCGCCAATCCTCCCGTGAATCAAACACGTCAAATTGTCTTATATCAAAACACGTAAAACATAAAATATTACACAAATAATGTCATATAAAACGTTCGTAACAAACTTTGCAATACGTTTTCCGAAATCTACAAATAACGCGCGCGTCGATCGTGGCGTTTGTTTTTTCTTGAACTTTTTTTGTTTTCTGCGTTCGTCGCCAGGGATTTAATAATTTTTGGTTAGGTGTTTTTATTAATATAAGAGTGCGTCATGTTGCCAGCCTGGATAGGCTGATTTAAGGTTAGGCATGTCGTGCACAACTGAAGCATATAATGTAATAGTGTTCCGAAAAGTATATTAAAACGTCAGTAAACTAATAATACTGAAAGTAATCTATTTTTTCTTCAATATTAGCAAAATTACTTTGTTTAAACCACTACTTTTTGATTTTTTTAAATACTAATTTAATATATTAATTTGAAAGATATATAATAAAAATTTTATCGAAAAAATACATTGTTATTGCTACCGGGATTCGAACCTGGATCTCTTTCCAATCCGGGAAAGGTGCATTATTCAACTATACTACAGCAGACAGTACCTTTGTCGACAAACAGTATATTACATTTTTTAAATTATTACATCTTTGGGGGTTAGGACGGTGGTTAAATGAAATAAATGTGATTGGCGTGTGTTGAGGTGTTTATTGTTGGTATGCTAAACACAATGAAGACAGATAGAAATGAATAAATGAATGAAGATGTGATGTAGAAGGTGCATGTGTGCGTGAAATGAAATGAATTTGCGGTCTTGCTCGGCAAGCGCGAGCCGGCAAGACCGTTGTTGTGAAACGCTGATACTGGAGAGACTCCTTGGCGGTGAATTGAGCCAGACTTGTAGCAGCAACCGGCAATGCTGTCGCTAGCGTCGATGCCGACTGAGATGGCGGTGGATTTGAATTATGATCGCTATACATCTACCATTCCATTATTTGAGAGCCATCTATTTTGTTTTGGCTTTAATATTTATTATTCAACCGATACCTGTGGTATCTTTTTACGGATATTATGTACACTGAAATTAAAAATACAAGCATAGATAAGAACAAAACTATAAAGTAGTAAGTAAGTGGTTATTTACAAGGGTTTAGAAATAAAACAAACAAATACTAGGGGTTCACAGTTAGAAAATTTATATAACAAAGGTATTGTCTGCTGTAGCATAGTTGGATAATGCACCTTCCCCGGATTGAAAAGAGATCCAGGTGCGAAGACTGAGTAGCAACAACAATATTTTACGATAAAATTGATTGTATATGTATAACTTTCTAATGAATACATTTAATTAGTATTTAAAATATCACAGACGTATGTTCTAAATAATTACAACTTCACAATAAGAATGTGTTCTCCTTAACACTATTTATTAATTATTCAACATTCGATACCTATGGTATCTTCATCAGGAAACAGTGTATATGAAATTAATAATACAAGCATGGATTAAAATAAAACTATAAAGTGGTGGGTAACTAAGTAGGAACTAATATGAAAACAAATTTAAAGAGGATTTGGTTGTTTACAAGGGTTTAGAAATTATACATACGAATACTAGGGGTTTTCAGTTAGATAAAATTTATATTAAAAATGTGTTAATAGCAATCTAAATATTATACATATTCAATAATCAATAATGGTTTTAATAAAGTATTTTGTCTTATTATTTATATAATCTATTTTTATTTATTAAGGGGAACATATTTTAATTGTGAAGTTGTAATTATTCAGAACATAAGGCTGTGATATTTTAAATACTAATTAAATGAATTAATTAGAAAGATATACATATAAAATCAATTTCATCGAAAAATATTGTTGTTGCACTACCGGAATTCGAACCTGGATCTCTTTCCAAATCGGGGAAGGTGCATTATCAAAGTATGCTACAGCGACAGTACTTTTGGCGACAAAGTAGATGGCTTTCAAATAATGGAACGATAGATGTATTAATTTGAAAAGTGTAACATGTAGGTTCGAAAATTAGGGTTAATTAATTTAGGGTAGTTCACCACACTCTTCTGTCCTGACACACGACTCTTGCCTCGTACACTTTCATATATCTTCTCATGTTTACCTGATCAGATCTTTCGCAGACGCCCTCTATTTCTGTTATCTCCAATCGCTCCTCATTCATACGTTCCACATTCCAAAACCATTTCAGCGACCCTTAATTCTACCAACTACACTACAAATAGTCTTACATTCGCTTATAATTTGTTCATCTTTATTCTATCATTTCCACCGTATTCCGTCTACTTTCGTTCTTTTTTTGCTATTTCCAAGCTCAAATCACAATATCATATGTTTCACCTAATCTGCATTTTTTTGTTTAGATTCTGGAGAATTATGGAAAACGAAGAAGTATATATAAATAATATTTATATTTTCTAAGAACACATTTTTTTTGTAAATTTGCATTTTTTCGATTACTGTAGTGAAAATTGAGAGCGCGCTTTGAGAGGTCCAGATTCGAATCCTGGTAGCGACTAAATATTTTTCGATAAATAGATTATTTCTGTATGTTTTTCTAGTTATTTTTAATACAAATTAAATGTATCTATATAACCCGGTGGCAATAAAATATTTTTCCGATAAATTGATTTTATCTGTATATCTTTTTAATTGATACATTTAATATGTATTAAAAATGACACACAACTATATTAAAAATAAAAATAATATTTGTAATAATATTTACGGTAAACCTTAGCTGTGTTAAGCCAAAAATTGTCAAAGCGATATTTGTAGGTATTGTAATTATTTTTACAGTAATCTGCACGACCGACACACGCAATGTCAGTTGACGTTTGATTTGACGCCGCTCTGTCGCCGTGTCGATTTAGTTTATCCCATGGGGAGTATAATATATTCATGTCTCAAAGATTGTCTCGAGTCAAAAATTTTATAAAAACCTCATCCGTGCGTTGTGATTAATGTTACCAAGTTTCGGTCATCGGTCGGATAGTCTACTTTCGCTACCATGCGTTTTAAAATTTGCAATTTTACCAAGAAAATTGTTTGGAAATAACAAATTGTTGTGATATTATATTAACAATCATTTTTATTTACTGTGATAAGGAATATATTAAATTTTATAAAATTTAATATATTCCTTCCATAATCATTAAAAAAAAATTTCGTTGGATCGAACAAACTATACTAGTTTATATTAAAATTTTACGACTTTATTTTTGGATGGCCCAAAAAAAGTGAGAACATTTCGTAAAATATGATATAATTACATAAAAAATAGTTTAACTATATCAACAATAGCTTAAATAGTTTACTTATTCACTTACTTACCTATTTACCTATATTACGTTTTATTTGTAATTTCCTGGCTCGATGAAATTAACATTCTCACGACGAAGAAAGTTGATTGTATTTCTGGCTGTGCGAGATGGATCTTCGTCCTGCTGTAATGTCCAGTTATGCTGTAACGTCTAGCTATACTTCAGGCTTTGTTTTGAAACTCTTTGATCATTTTCCTAGCATCCCAACGTTTTTCAATTCGCAAATTTTCGATCAGAACACGGTCGTCTGCGGTGATTTTTGCAATTTGAAAACACCAAATATAAACAATGGTAAAATTAATAATCTTATGTATTAATTATAGATACATACATATAAAATAAATTTTTGATTAATACATTAAATTAGTATTTAAAACATCACAGACCGTCTGTTCTGAATAATTAAAACTTCACAATAAGAATGTGTTCTCCTTAATGAAATATGATTGTATTAAAAAATATGAGCTAGAATTGAAGAGTCGCAAATGCCAATTAAAAGAGCCGCGGTCTGCCGACCTCCGGTCTAGTGAGAAGAATTTTCGCCAAGTTACTTCTATTTTCAAAGGACTTTTACCTAATTTATTTTTCATAAATACATATAACTACCGCTGGGACTCTAACCAGGAACTTTTTCTTAGCGGAGAAAGTGTGTTACCAATCACTGCGCGTATTTTCACGTCGATTTTTTAAACATGTACGATAATATAAAAAATAGCTTTACTCCGATACGAAATTATTTTTATGGGAGGAGTCGCGCGATTTGAAATGTTCGCTCGTCAAAAAATCCATCACTTTTTTAAGACAATTTAACAAAACGTTTCACGTGTAGCTACCTTCAGACAACGAGTCGGATGCCATCGACGAACCATGACGTTTAAAACGTACGTCCCCGTAAATTATTAACAATGGCCGGATGCGCACCGAGATACACGGCACACCGCCAAGTGCCACGCTAATGGTGCGAATCTTTTCGAAATTTCTATTTTATCTAATGGTGTCATTTTATATTAAAAATAAATTGAGACAATCGCATTTTACACACTCGGTGAATTGTCTATTAAATTTATTTATTTATTTATTTGATATTACTTATTAATTTACTATTTGGCGTGCATTAAGTGTCCACCTCTGATATATAAAGCATTGTCCTGGCTACTTTGCTAGACAACCGTCTGTGTTAAAGTTGACATTAAAAGGAAGGAGAAAGATTCGTTAGAGATATATATATATAATAAAAAATAGAGAAAATTAAATAGTGTAGTGAATATGTTATAGATATAAAGTGAATTATTTGTGTATTGTATTGTGATTGAGTTGGAATGTGACTGTTACCGAAACTATTATTTGTGCGCTGGGGGAAAAAATACGAAAACATTACCATACCAGTATAAAGCTACTGGTAAAGCCTGAGATGATAACATTATTAATGAAGATATATTAAGACGCATAAATAAGTCAAGAGAACTAATAACAACAAAATATGATCTTTATAACTCATTATGCTGGAGAAGATAGAAGGCAGGAGGGGCATAGATATCGGTTCAAGTATGTTGTGGAATCATGGACCATGAAAGCAAAGGATTAAAGATGGATTGATGCCTTTGAAATGTGGTGCTGGATACACATATTGCGCACACCGTGGGTAGCGAGACGCACGAATGTTTTCATTGTGCAGAAATTAAACATCAATTTGCCTAAGACAAATCCTTCAATTTTTATGGCATGCTTGGAGAGGCTTGTTGCGGTGGACCACGTCGAAGAACGAAGTGGAAGAGGAAAATCCCCCACGCGTTGGACCGACCAGACGGAAAAGGTAACATGCACTTCTCTGGTGACACACAGTGAAGGGGCATAGTTGAAGAGGACGAGATTTCATGGAGTTCACGATCTTCTGTTATAAGGAACCTACATGGATACATCTTGCACAAAATAAATCACCAAACTGCAACTTTGTCGCCAACCACATGAAGAAAAAGTCTTATAATTTGTGTGCTTTGTGTGCGCGCTATATTTTTGTGTGTGCGCTGTGATGACAAATTATACGCACGCGCACACCTGCACGCCTTAATAGGGACATTGGTGCCGACCGTAAACAGCGTTTTATCTTGACGAGAGTACGGCTGAGATAGGAGGCACCGTATTATCACAAACAGTAGGTAACCCTTTTGATATCATTCATCATCTAGCACCAACTTACTCTACATGTAGTTATACTCACCTCTTCAGGTGAATTTTTCTTTCATTAGAATTTTTTTTAAATGTATTTATTGTTAGTTTTTAATACGCCCTGACGAAACTTGAACTAAGCGAAACCGGTTGACGTTTATTAAAATTCGCGGTGTTATACAAAGTGATTATGTTTTATTTAATCATTTTTATTGTGTTTTAAAAATTAGCCACCATTTTATAGTGTGGCTGTGGCGTGGCTCGTATCTACAGTGGGCAATCTAGCTACGGTTACTTTGAATTTAAATTGCTTGGAGATATTTATGAAGTTTTATCACGAACTGCATTTTACTACAACTTTGCAAAGATCTAAGCTCTGGAATGTTAAACTGTGTTCTAGAAATGGCTCTTATTCGACTCCATTACACGAAATGAGATAGTTATTTTTGAAATGATAAGCGTGAGAGAGAAAGACGATACCGGGAAAATAAAAACTGTTAATCTAATGACAGAAAAAAAAACAGTAAATTATTTTTATTAAATTAGAAGTAAAATAAATTCATAGTAATGAGATCACATTTTATTTGTGACGTTACGATATTTAAGAAAACGTGCACATTTAGGTCCAGCTGTGTGATCAATAAATGACTTTCAAATAATGGAACGATAGATGCATTAATTTGAAAATTGTAAAAAAAATTGTCGTCAAAAGTACTATCTGCTATGGCATAGTCAGTTAATACACCGTCCCTGGATTGGAAAGAGACCCAAGTTCGAATCCTGGTAGCAACAACAATATTTTTCAGATGTTCTGAATAATTACAACTTCACAACACAAATAATGTGTTCTCCTTGAAGACGTTCCCAAAGAGCAGTCGTACTCAATCTTCATGTAAATTACTATGAACTACTATGAATAGAATAAAAAACAGTTGAGGTGCAGTGTACTTTTACGCTTCTGCTCACATGCGCAGAAGTTCAAAAATCTCTCAATATTCAAATTATAAAAGAAAACGTCAAAATCATTCAAAAGTAGCTGACATTTTTTATAACAAAACTATAACCGCTATCGTAAGAAAATTACTATTGCTATTCAATTAAACGTGCGCTACAACATCGAATGGGGTACGGTTCGTATGTTAAATATGCTAATTTTAATAGCCAATATTTACAAATTTACTACCGCAGGACTATGAAAAAAATTTCTACATATAAAAGACACTCATAAGTATGTGTATTAAAAGTTTCAAAAGGATTGTAAGAAAAGTATTTTTTTTGGGAACGTCCTTAATGAGAAGCTATTTTTATTATATTTTTATATCTTTTAATTAAATATAATAAAAATAGCTTCGTCTCTATGAGATATCTATAATTTGTTTAATTACAGTGCCTTTGTATGTGAAAATACAGTAATTGTGTGTTCTTGGATATATTCAAATATTGCTAATAATATACTAGTCAAGATAAGAAAATATAAAAAATTTAAAAATTGATTTTTAACTTACAGTGGTTTTAAAAACAAAGTTAATAAACTATTAATTAATTCAAATAATTGGTGCTACAAATTTATGTTGAGTAAATCGGAGGCCCTCTGGAAAGAGTGACTCAATAGATATTCTCAGGTTCTGGGCAAATCTGCAATGTATATCTGACCTTTCTGGCCGACGTCTTGGATCCCATTACAGGGTGCAAAATCAGGATGCTGTACACAGAAGTGACTATAGATCCGCCACTGGATTTGGGTGAAAAGTGACTACACAGTGACCATCAAATAAGTTTGTGTTCTATCTTGAGTGCTGTGCTCAGTCTGTGAAACTAACGAATCCACTCAGATTGTAGAGAGATCATAGATACATAGCCGTCTACTTAGGTACATAAGGTTTTGAGCTCGTAATAGGCGCGAACATTTTATCTACGGTACTAGGAAGTTTGCGGGTACATCGTCCTACGTGGCGAAGGCCCTTAAGAGCCGAGATTAGGGATAAGGACCCTCCTGGAAGAGATGGTACACGATCTGTGAAAGTTTGCTGACATCTTTTGAAACCATTGTTTGCTTGTACTCACTGCCGTAGTACTATAATATACTATTAACTATTTCATTTAGGGTTTAATATTTAAACTAATTATAGTACGTGTTACTGCCAACATTTGAAGACATTATTAAAGCTGGAAATTACCTCGATTGTTGTGTTCTGGTTCGGTGGGAGCTTGGCATTAGAGTCGGATTGTCGCAAACTATATTTGACTACATATTTAAACTGAATTTTTATCTTAATTATTTATTTATTTCCATCAACGCTCTTGTGGGCTTTTACATAACAATTATAATTTATTTAATTTGAATATAATAGTACAGTTTAAATATAATATCATTGTAAAAACTAGGTATAACTTAAGTACAAATATTTATTCAATTCAGGTATGCTCCTGCAAAGAAAAATGTCTACGAAATTAAACTTATTATCAAGCCGATGCATCCGCGATATTGGCGAGTTAACAGCATAATTATTTATATGGATACCTACAAAGAGCACTTCATGTTGTCTCGTTCGAATTTGTTCACAATATAAACAAAAAAATTATCATTAAGAAGAACACATTCTTATTATTAAGTTATAATTATTCAGAAATTAGGTTTGTGATATTTTAAATATTAATAAAATGTACTAATAAGAAAGATATACATATAAAATCAATTATATCGAAAAATATTGTTGTGCTACCGGGGTTCGAACCTGGATCTTTTCCGATCCGGGGAATGTGCATTATTCGATTATACCAACACACGATTGGATTGACGACAAATTTTCGAACCTATATGTTACACTTTTCAAATTAATACATCTATCGTTCCATTATTTGAAAGCCATCTACCTTATTTTTTACGGAATCTCAAATAAGGGATGTCCAGCGGAAAATTTTCAAGTTTAATATTAAATAAAAACAAAACTACAATTTTATTCTCAAATTTTATTTATACAAAATGTAGTTAAATAATGCTTATTTAACGTTTTATAAACAATATCGTCTAAATACCGTCCATTTCTCTCAAGACACTCTTGCAATTGGACTCTTAAATTTTCGAACACGCCAGAACAAAACGTTGGTTCAATGGCAGCAACTTCACGGCAGATATTTTCTTGTAAGGCCTGAATTGTTCAAGAATTGTTGCTGTAAACTCTTAACTTAAGGTATCTCCATAAAAAAAAATCGCACGATGTAAGGTTCGGTGACCGAGGTGCCCAGGATATGTCTCCGTACTTGCTGATTTATTTATTGGGAAAAATTCTCCTCAGCTTATCCATTGAAACTCTAACTGTGTGTGGAATGGCCCCGTCTTGCTGAAATTGTGTTCTGTTGTTGAACCCGGGAAACAGCTGCAGTTGCGGTACCAAAAACACCACACTATCGTTTTTGGACAATACAAACGTTTTTCATGGCGTTCCCTTGTCGGGGCACCAGTATCTCATGTTTTATTTATTAACGATATGAAAACGTACTTCGTCAGTAAACAATATGTTTCCAAGCGTTCGTGCTATTCCAAAACGTTTCAGCATTGTTTTCGCTAAGGTTTCACGTAAAGAAAGTCATTTTAGTTGAAAAACTGCACGATTTGCAGCTTGTATGGGTGAAACTATAGTTTCTTTTTCAAAATATCGTGCACTGTTGATTTTTTTATTCCAGTACAGGCTACAATCTTCCTTATCGATTTACGCGGATTGCGCATAATTTCACGTCGAACTTGAGCCACATGTTCTGGGGTCGCTGCTGACGTTGATGGTCCCGGAGAAGTTTGGTTAACCATTGTCCCTTCTTGTCTGAACTTTTGAACCCAACACTAGATAAGTTACGTGCTCGCTTTAAGACTGGCAAATTCGCAAATCACGCGCGCCGAACAATACACCTCCCACCGATGGTTTACGACCAAAGATAATTTAATCTTGAAATTTTTCCGCTAATCATTTGAGTAAACCGATAGGAGACACCAGAATTAATAATTTATTTTTATTAAACTTGGACACATTGATACTATATAATCTGAAAGTTTTGTTTATTTACGAACCGTCGAGTTGAAAATGCGCCTCATCCCTGAAGATGATTTTTCGACTAAATTGAGAGTTTGCTTCATGATGCTCTACGAACCAACAAGCAAACTAATCGGACGAATTATAAATTATAACTGTAAAAATATCAAAGTTACCAACCGCATAACAAAAAAAATGGAGCAAAATTTAAATCCGGCGTTCAATTTGAACCTTTTATTATGTAAACTGTAAAATTATTAACCTGTAATAAGAGTACCAATGCAGAGGGTTGATAAATTGGCATTTAAAAATGTATACCGAAATTTAAAATTTTGTAAATTCTATCAATACCGGCTGGCGCAAAAAAAATTAATGAATGTTGACATTTATCACAGTGCGAATATTGTGCCAGACCCGAAATAATTCAGCATGACGTAAAAAACGTACGAAGCGGCGGTTTATCAGAGACCGGTCAAATAAATAATATTTTCGGGTATAAATAAAAATTATTCACTGCAGAAGTCCATAAATTGGCAATAAAACCTTATGGAGCCACTGCACGACATATCGATTATTTTTATGGCGTAAAATGATTGTATTACAGTTTTGTTAGCAAATTGTGGGCTCGGCGGAATACTGATGAGTGAGCCAGATGGACTTGTGCCTTCTATTTCTTCATCTGTTTTTTTTTTTAAATTGCAACACACGGTGTGCTGCTTCTAAGGATTCTAAGGATGTGTCCTTTATTTGTTTTTCTCTTTGTGCTATCTTTTCCCCCAGAAGCGAGTGCTACCTGATGTCTTTCCTATGGTGATTGTTTTACATGTCTTGTTTAATATACTGTGTATGATACAAACATGTAAGTGATATTTTATCTTCTTTATTCAATCTATTACTAATCTATTTTCTGATACTCTATTGTGTTATTTGATCATGTTTTGTTTATATTTATTTGTATATTTTACAAACTTACAAACTTTGTTATAAGCGGCTGCGCGGTATCGCCCTATCACTGTGCGGGGCGCTATAGAACAGCCGCCTTTGTAGCATTAAAATATGACAACCAGGCGACGTAAGAGTAAGAACGTGGTGGGTGGATCCGCTATCTATTCTTCTTCTTCTTCATCGTATTCTTAATGATGAGCATCGTGGTCTCCTGGTCTATCTGGTTCTTGATTCATAATACATCTCTAATCCTCCCGATGCTGCTCCTTGAGTCAATATCTGGTACGAGATCATCCTCTCGGTTTCTTCCTATCCCTGTGATTTCACGTTTCTAGAAGTTTCGTCTTTTACTTCATTGTATCATTTCTCAAGGACCAACCAGGAAGAACACGGCTTACCTAAATTTGATAGTTTCGGCATGCGCCGCGAGATAATCGAAATACACAATAGCTACAGAGACTGTTCAATCGGACCAGTTTAACGAGCACATGGCTGGACGTTGACGCTCTGAGGTATAAGATATAGGAGGTGGGGGGAGGCAGATAGGTATAGTAAACATAACGGAACATCCACACGAGCACGGCTATCGGTGATCTGCGGATCTGTCATAAATACCCAACACCGAAGATTACGAATTTCTCTAGTTTTCCTATTTTTTCTTCTTTATCTTTTCATCTTGTGCTCAATAAATGCGTGGTTTTCTGATCTGCCTGGAGCATGATACACAGTACAATAGTATCCATCAGATAAAGTTGAATTGATCATTAGCTTTGTTCATCTCGAGACCTAATTTTCTTTCAATATTTTTTATGCGTGAAAAAATATATTAATATATTATTTACTTCAGAATACGCTAGACTTAGATATAATATCTAATATATCGTCACCGTCAGCAGTAACACTATATATCTATGAATTGTGTATTTTACAGTAGAGAGACAGAACTAGTTTTAAATGATTTTTGTACAGTTATAAAGAGGAGCAGTTTCTTTATAAACTGAAATTGAACTGATTTTATGTACGATTCCCTCGACTTGTGCGCAGTTGACAGGGAGGTTACAGATATGTGGTGATTACATTTCTTTGATTTGTATACCCCTAGCTTACGCTATCGTTAAACTAGTGGTATAGAACGATTCCCCGCGAAAATTCAAATCCAATGATATAAATATTATAATTTCGCAAAATATTGCGGTGTTGCTACATGGGTGACGATATATAACAATTCATATAAATAATAATTTTTAAATAAATTAACAGAATGAACAATTTATTTACAACCTCAAATAAATGACAAAAATTTGTTTTGTCCGCTGTAAAGTCGGTAATCCCGGGTTCTTAGATTCTTGAACTGTGGTGGATTATTAATTCAGGTGTCCTCATCCCAAAAAGGGTTTTAAATCCACAAGTTGTGCGGAGGGGGTTGAAGTTAAGCCTGCATATTTAAATCCGGAATCACATCGTTTACCAAGTTTCACCAAGCTTGAGTATGTACATCCCTAAATTGAAATTAATTATAATTTAGTAAAGTTTATCTAAGTACTGGCGTGACTAAAAAAATTGTACCCCTATGTTAAAAGGAAAAAAAAGACTTTGGGTCTCAACACAAACGGAAGGGGCACCTGCATATAATGTTTTAAACTGGTGTATACTTATTTAAATATTAACATTTTCTCGGAGGACAGACACTCGTTGGACAAGTGTAGTTATCCAATGATACCTGATAGGAATCAAGAAGACAACAGACCACCCCAAAACCCGCTGGACTAACGAAATCATCAATGCCTGCGGAAATATGTGGCAGCGTATAATAATAGACAGAAACTAATGGGAGACACATGGGGACGTCTTCATACAGTAGTAGATAAAAATAATACCAATTTAGTTGTTACTGCAAATAGAGCAGGCGGGTTTATTTTAAACGTACTTACACAAGGTTGGCACGAAATTATAAGTTGAAATTAATAAATTAAAACTATTAGAAAATTATATTTTTATTTTTTATCTTTGTTTTATTAACCACTTAATTGAGTTTAAATACATTTACCACAATGAATCTAATCATCCATTATCACACAAACATTCAGGGTTCCACTCCATGATACAATTGATGAATACAATTAAAAAAATAGCAGTTAATAACGGGTTTGATAGACACTATTTTAAAAAATAAATTAAAAGAATATAATAATCAATTTTTATATAAATCACAGATAAAACATAATGATTTTTGGCGTAGGATTTTATACATAAATAACTTTTCTAATCAAATATCTAAACACCTACCACGAAACATTAGACCGGCATTTTATACAAATAATAGTATAGGAAATTAACTCATAAATTCTAAAGACAAAGATGATAAATTTAACAATTCTGGTGTCTATAAACTTAGTTGCAAGGATTGTGCTGCATTTTATATTGGTAAAACGGGTAGAAATTTTAATGTAAGAGTAAGGGAGCATTTGAGATGTTTGAACAATAGTGGGTTTTCAGAATTTTCTAATCATTTGATAGAAAATGGTCATGGTTTTGATAAAAAATTGGGATTGTCAATTTTGCATATAAACGGTGTTGGTCACAAATTAAATAATTTGGAATCGTTGAAGATAAATAAAGCGTGTAAAACTAATCAAAAAATTATAAACAACCAACTAAATTTAACTACGAGTCCCATTCCCAAAAAATATTCGAGTAATTTTGTATTAAGTAAAGTGATGAGTTAGGTACCAAAAAAAATTTTTTTTTTTTTAATAGATTCTGGTAAAGAAAAAATAATATATGTTTTAGTTAGTTATGACATCCTGAAGAAGAAAATGGTATTTTTCGATAGCGGTAGATGTATTTAAACTCAATGAAGTGGTTAATAAAACAAAGATAATAAATAAAAATATGAATTTTAACCACAAAGTCGATATTGCTTATTTTAAAAGTATATTAGAAAATTAATTACACGAATATAGTTGACAGCTGGAGTGGCTCTCTTGAGGTGTTGTCGAAAGAACGGTCTGCGGAGAAGTGACTGGCTAACTCCTAGGACTCGTCCGACACGATGTATTGACATATGTTATTGGTCGGTGCATTTCGGCACTATATGATTTTCAGGTGATTTCTTATGCGGCCATGTCTGTGGGGCGCGAGCAGGACCACCACACAAGATTTTTTTTTATTGAAAAGTCTTTAAATTATAATTATTTTATGTCTAATTGAACCATAACATTATGCAAAATAATTTTTAAAATATTTTTTTAAAACGTACTTTCCCTGTTACGTTTGAAAAAATACCGTGCAGAAAAAATATTTCATATAATAACGAATGACTGTGAGTAGTCGCAGTGTACTTAAAATTAATCTCTGTTTTGATGAAATAAGGGTGGGTCCCGGGATTAGGCGAGATAATTAATTCACGGGGTTGTGTTGAAGGTTAGCCCGTCACAGAAGGATGAAAAGCAGCGAACGGCGGGTTTGCTGTGTTTACTTTTAGGGAAAAATAATCCAAAAGTAATAATAATAATAAACAAAAAATACATTTAAATGTCGATTACATTGATTGAAGTTGTTAGGGTTACAGATTGTCAGAGTACGGCTGCCTGTAATGGGATTAACCTTAACCTTGGGCTCGCGAAACGTATCTCTGAAGGTCAATCGTTTCCACAATCAGCCCCTGAACTCAACTAAGTTCTCATCAATCGCAAAAACATGCCGGTACCAATATCACCACTTTTTTACATTACGTGTCCAGGAAAAATTTCTCGCAAAATTTCAAGCTTAGCTCTGGCTGTGTGTAAGGTGGCACCGTCCTGTTGAAACCGTATGTGTTGCAGGCACAATCGACACAATTCGACCACCAAGAAGTTTGCAAACATGTGACCATTAATGATTACCATTAATGGTTACAGCATTGCCATTATTATTTAGATAAAATGTTTTAATGACCTCAACACGTTGTTGAGGCGCTATTGATAAATGTTAGCAAAACTAAATGGCGGTCAAACAAAACCGACCTGAAACATAATATTCGACCTGTATTTAACAACGCTGTATTTTAAAATTATCAAAAACTACGTAATTATGAAACAAACAAATCTCAAAACGACATCGTAGATTCCTTAATTGAATCCATCATTTGCAATCGCGGTGTCGCAACCGAACAAGTATCACGTCGCGTTAACGTCAGCAGTAGGGAAAAAGGATGCGTGGGAATTTTAACGTGTCAATAATATAGGTCGCGACCGATTCTCAAGAAGCGCCAAAAAATGTGTTATATGAATACGGAACACTAATATGTCACAATAATATTAAATGTGGAATGTTAAATTTCATAATGTAATATAATATTTTTGTTTAATTTTAAAATTGCCAAGTTTGCAACTTGTTAATGAAATTACATGTATTGTATAATTTGTTGGATGATTCTTATAAGAAGAGCAATTTCCTTCGCGAGAACACAATTGTTTGAATTATTTATGAAAGACGGGAAACTTTTTAATCTGGAAGCTTTGAAATTCTGTCGCAAGAGTCTCAAACGCTGCATTTTAATATATTTTATGCAATTAAAATGCAGATGGCTACGGAGAATGTAATATTCTCGGCAGGTACGCTATTCCTCACCGGATACCATTGTCTAAAATAAGACGACGGTAGCGAAATCGAGAACGCAGAAATAATTCAGTTTTATGAAATCAAATTAGATATTAAATAAGGAGAAGTGAGAGGAGATAGATAGAGACGATCGTAGAATAGAATATGTGACAAATATAATATGAAAATATTGATCGCAAACTTTAGATTGTGATTTTTCATTTTAATATTAATTATTAAGGAGTACACATTCTTATTGTGAAGTTGTAATCATTCAGAACATAGATCTGTGATATTTTAAATACTAATTAAATGTATCAATTAGAAATATATACATATAAAATCAATTTTATCAAAAAATATTGTTATTGCTAACGGAATTCGAACTTGGACACCTTTCTAATCCGAGGAAGGTGTATTAACAAATTTGTCGTCAAAAGTAGTGTCTGCTGTAGCATAGTTAGTTAATGCACCTTCCCCGGATATATTTCGATAAAATTGATTTTATATGTATATCTTTCTAATTAATACATTTAATTAGTATTTAATATTAATTGTTTTCAACCACTTTTATGCGTTAAATTTAATAATCGGTTTCGGAAAATACCTCTTCCTTCATCAGAATTAACTATCAAATTGTTATGTTTTTAAATTAAATTTTTAATAAAATATATTTATTTTTAAAATAAATCTAGTACTTTACTTAAATTGTTGTGACGATGAAGGATGGTTTAAAACATTGCTATAAATAATTTATTTTACGAAAACATTAATAAATCATGAATGACGTAAAGCCAATCCCTAGGCAAGATTTTGGGATTCGATTTCGAAGATCTCAGGATCAGTCCCACGAATAGAATTATTATTATTAACGATTATTAGTTAATCATTCTGCATTGATAAAAATAATATATTATGTAAGATTTTTATACTTAATGGCCGAAGAGACAATCTCTGAGATACGAATTTTACTATCGTGAGATTCTTTGGAGACAACTCTCAGCTTTCGTAGTCCCCGTGTCCACAACATGTCTCAATTTCGCCGTTTCACTGTATACACTTCACGCTCGTCGCGTACGTCAAACGTCAAATGTCATTTTTAGTGGAGTGATTTTGAATGTCCTCAGCAGCAGTAAAACTGAAAAAATATTTACAATTTAACCACTTATTTAAATACGTATATTGGTAACGATTCAGAATATATAGTTGAATGGATCTACTGCGGTTTTAGATGACCTCTGTGTGCACATGTCAAATCTCGCTGTCAGACAAGAAATTTGCATTAGTTCATGTCTACATATTTGGTGGTTTGTGGATAGATAGATTTTTTCTGTAGGTAAATCTTTCTTGTTAGTTCGTTTAATTTATATTATAATATTTAAAACCGCTACCACATTTTGTAAAAAAAAAACTCAGAACAAACAGTTACAAGTTGAATTTTGTACCTGTAAATTTCCTTATGTATTGATCAACAGAAGGACTTGGGGATATTATATAAAAGATGCACAAGCACGTGTAAATAGATTGACGCACACAATGACATGGTATAAGAAACACACATGATAGATCTCCCCACGTTAATGCTATAGGATTTACATTATGTTGAACACAGTCCAAAGCGTGATGCTCCAGGCTCAGGCTTTCAACGAGATGAAACTATCTATGCTTTTCTATCATCAGGTGTGGATTTAGATTTTTTTAAGCCTATTTTTTTTTAAAGATAATATATATATTTAGTTCATATTATTTATTTATTAAAAGTAATAGGCATACGTTTTTAACATATTTTTTACATACATTACTCAACTAAGTGTGGTGACCGTGCACGCGCCACGCTGACATCGTCGTATTGGGACGTATCCATCAACCATATAGAGCCCAAACTAGAACTACCAATTATCAGACGCAATTTAACATTATATACCAGAGACGGTTACTGCCAAGCATCTACCGATCCCATCTTAGCAGGCCGTCCCAACACCAGCGTCGTTACTCACCAGCATCTCCAGCGAACCACTCCAGGGTTTAAGCCGCGTATATAAATTGTATTAATTCATCATAAATGGTCTACCATTTAGATATCATAATGCCCAAGACATAAGAAGACAAATCTATATGTTGAGACTCGTTCAATATTTCCATGCTAACAACAACTCACCCCAAGCAATAAATCATGGACGCAACACAAGACAAACAACGAACATCTACACGCCAGTTCCGAGAGCAACAACGACATTTTCTTAGCTCCGAAACTGTAAAACACACTCAGCACCAACTGGAAATCGTTCACTTCTAATAAGATTACACAAATATGGACCCAATATATTATCCAATTGGGTAGAGATGAATCAGAAGCATGGCTATCCAACATTTTAACATAATCATTATACAGTGTCTACACTAATAATTCACTAGTTCTACAACAATCTCACTACATTTTTTTTTATTTCTGTCGAATATTTATCATTCTTGAATTAAATAACACCACAACAGCACAAAAAAAAACTGGCTACTTTAACACGGACGGCAGACTAGCAAAGTAGCCAGGACAATGCTGCATATATCAGAGGTGGAGTCTACTCCATCCCACACAATAAACTAATAGTACATACTTAATTGCAATATAATTGTATCTTATGTGTATCATATTATTTTATAATATATTTACCTCTGTTACAACAAAAACATATATGTCAATAAAGTCCAATAAATAAATAAATCACCTCAATAAATTAAACCTTGTAAGAGCTCTTTCATTTATATACCCTGTGCTAGTCACTCTCACTCTATACACAACCACACGTATGAGACAAGAAGAAGTTAGGAGCTTCTGTCTCACAGCATCTTTACCTTCTGACGCAATCTCGAGTCAAGCATATTTTGAATAACTTCAACACACACACCTCAACTCCTACATAAGCAATTTATCACATACATTGCATACCCAACAATATAACATTCTGTCACAAATCATACCCCATATTCTGAGAATACGTCAATTTTTTGCAATGCACTCTATTAACATATATTCTACGGTGGTGGGTCAAATTTGACTCGGGTGTTTGTAAAAATATGAATTACGCTACAAATATTCGTTTAATGCTGTTTTCCTTCTAGCTAATCTTTTATTAAGTATTTCCAAATAATTTGAGATACAAATAAATATTATCGGACTAGATTCAAATGAGTTATTGATAAAAATATGAAAAAACACTCAGAAATCAGTCACTTTTACGGGATGGAAACTCAGCGATTACACCGAAATATATATTGTCAACATTTTGAGCGGATAGACAAAGGATACCAGGTATGCGTCCATGTATTTTTTTTGACTTATTTTCGTCTGGCGGTCTGTAGACAATACCACTAATATAACTATTTGAGGGGCGTTGCGCCTACTTGTAAGTTTTATGATACTACCTGTTCGGGTTACGACGAGAAGATTACATGCTCAGTGGATGTTTGTATTTTGGCTGTGTAGGGCGTCTGTTGATGCGTGAGAATATGTACATTATTCGTAATAATTTTTAATTTCATTTCATTAAATTATATTTAAAATGAAATATCTATAAAAAATCTCCCACAAAACGGTTGAAAAACTGAAAACTTGAGGTGGGTGTAAAATGACCCACCACCGTCGGACGTGTTTTGTTTTGACCCACCGGGCAATCAGTGTTAACCGAACCCTCAGGTTAGCAAGTATGCGAGAAAATGTTTGGGTTGATGGCGGCGATTTCACGACGAACGTTTTTTTTGTTGGGCCTATTGTTCGAGGATTATTACTATACATTTTAGATTTCAGGTATCCTTACAAGAAAAAATCACAACGTGTTAAATTTAGCCACCGAGGTGGCCAGGGTATGTCTCCGTACTTGCTTATTAATATTCTTGGGAAAATTGCCCTCAGCTTCTCCATCGTGGCTTGGAGTTGCCCCGTTTTGTTGAAACTGTTGTTGTATCTGGGAAACATTAACAATTGCGGCACCAAAAACTCATCAATCATACGGCAATAAAGCTAAAAACTGTCAGTTTTTCTCTGGTTACAATAATTTAAAAATTTCCAAAAGACACTTTTATATTCTAGGAATTTTAAATGTGAGTTTGACTAAAAATGATTTTCATTCTTGGAGCAATTTTAAAATTATTTGCTCTTGTGGGATAAGATCTTTCAGTCCCCACAGACAGAGGGTATATTTTCTTGTGAAAGCTATTTAGTATATTCAGCACGTATATATATGTCGCATCTAAAACCTGAAATTTCTAAAAAGTGACTGAAAGATATGTAAAGTCACGGTTAATAAGTTATATTGTTTTAATAATTATGAAATGATTAAATAAAATACAATTACGTAAGCCAATTCTTTAAAATTAAATTTATTTATCCATTAGCCCCATATTAAGTATGAATCCTTTAAAATCAATTTAATATCCATCAACACTGTATTTTTCCCTCCCTTATTGTTTCGTCAAACTATATATGTATTCTGTCTCTCTCTCTTTCACATGTAATTTTATATTCTTTCTCCCTATTTGTGTATATATAAGTACACTCTTTTTGTATTTATTGTTAGTTTTAAATACGTTCTGACGAAGCTTGAGCTAAGCGAAACCGGTTGGCGTGTAATAAAATTCGTGGTTTAATACGAAGTGATTGTATTTTATTTAATCTAATACGTCAAATCCCAAAATTTACAATTTTTACGAAAACATTTTATGAAATTATATATAATTAATATTTTCTTCTCCTGATTGTATGTAGTTGGCGTTCTGCTTTGAAGTATTGGATACCATGCCTTTCTCATCATCGCCATCATCAATTATGTCTCGTGTCCCAGGAATACTGTTCTTTACGACTGCGGGTCATCAGGCGACAGAAGAGTCTATAGACGACTTGCGCATGCCTTACCAGTACCTGGCTGTCAATCCAGACACTTGACATCTGTATTAGTCCGCCCGGTACCCACAGAGCTGCTTTTAATAATGCATCGCGACAGACAAGTCCTGGAAGCTGGCGAAGACCAGCAACTTCTCCGCAGCCCGTCCTTTTGGAAACACCTCAAGTGAGCATCTCCAGTTACGAACTTTATTTGTACAAATTAACTTTCTAATCTTTGTACTTTCAGTTGTGAATCGACCCTCTAGAAATGCCAACTTTTGTAAGCTCTCTTATAATATATTTATATATTCGACAATAAAAAGACAACAGTAGAGTTATGCACCCCCAAATTATTACAAGATCAATATAAACTACATGTAAGAATTTGTTTACAACAAATGAAAAAAGATTTGAAAGATATGCACCCCCAAATAAGAAATATCTATAATAATACAATATAAAAATTAACTATATATAAAAATGTAGGGGAATTGATCAGATTATAAATAAGGAAAGATGTCAAATACATAGTTTAATAATTTTATAACTTCTTTTTTGGAAACATTTATATATGCTGCTAATTTAATTGATATTGCAGTTGGTTATACAGTTTAGAAGCAATGTATGATGCATGTCTCTGTTCTATTCAAAATTTAAACATTTGCTCCTAGTCTGATAGTTATGGTGATTTTTTATTTTATCCTCTTTAAAATAATGAAATACGAATTTTTTATACAAAGAAAAAAAATTCAATATAGGAAAATCTTTAAAAACTTGTTTGGTTGGGTAATCTCTAGTTTTTTTTTAAATTATTTTTATTATCTTATCTTTTTTGAGTTGTAATTATTGGTTTGAGATGTATGGGTCAGGTTCCGCCCCAACCTAGTATTCCGTATTGTAATATTGATTCAACCAATGCCTGATTAAATACCTTGCTCTCGTTAGAGCATATATACTCACTCACACATATATCCACACGCATGATACCTGAAGAGCATAGGGCCTTCAGTCTCATCGTGTCTCACCTTCTGATTTCAATTACGTAACCTTCAACAGTAACTCCATCTGAGTGTCGACAACTTAAATCGCACACATTTAGACTCATATCTTCCCACCCCTACAAGTCCAACCTGAATCCATAAATTCTGTTATCTTTTTTTACGTATACGCCTCCTGTAAATTCTTTTGTACACATTAAATTAATCAATTAAAAATATCAATTTATCATAAAAATATTTCGGTTGCTACCGTATACGAACTTAATTTAATTCTAGTGTCTCTTGGCGAGTATTATTAAAAATATTTGGGATTTATTGCAATATAAAGTTGATTGCTTTTAAGCATGGAACATCAAATTATAAAAATACTACATAATATAAGTTACAAATTTATCGAAAAAGTGATATTATATAATATAGCGAAATTGTAACGTTAATTTAAGTTTAGTTGTGAAAATTAAAATAATCATGTTACACCACAAAATAACAGCCATGTTAATTAATGATATTAACCTTTACCATACCATGCTAAAAATGCCTGACGCGGCCATGCTGTCAACTCGTGTTACCGCAAGAAAATTGAGTTTTTTAAACACTTTGAATGAGAAAAAAATTATTTTACAAGCTTGTGTGATTTTAAAATGGTTAATATTATAGTTACTATAAATATAATAAGGAATGATAAATATAATAGTTTAATTCGTTCATTTTATTCTCAAATGTTATTCTTATAACGCATTCGTTAAAAGACCCATCTAACATGATTTTCATCTTTATCTCTCTTCATTTTAAATAATGTGTGATCTCTTCACGTGGTACAAGTGCTATTTGTAACGCAGATAGCATGCAACGCATCAATTTTATAAAGCATTGAATTCTATTTTTTATTTTTTATTTTTCGCTTTACATAATTGATTTTTCACTATTCATTTCTAGGCGCAAATGATTTTGTTAGGACTAGGTAAAATGTAAGTTTTACATTGTGCACATTTATAAAAATACGATTTAATTGGCTCGGTAGACCTGTGTTACTACGTGGCTAGGGAAGGGTTAAATAGTTACGTACGGTTCGTATTCCGGTAGCGACCAAAATATATTTTATTCTGTATATCTTTCTAATTGCTTTATTTGATTTGTGTTAAACTATTTAAAATATTCATTTAATCGAGTCCGACCCTGTTCGCTTCCAAATCTTTAGTTTACAATATGTAAAGCCCCACTCAAACTTGGTACGGTTGCGAGATAAAGCCGCACTCGCTGTGCCCGACGCGCCAGTGACGCTTCAGTGAATCGGCTCATCGCGACTGAACATGTTATTAAAACTGGTTTAGTGTCTGCTTGTCAACTTTCTATTGTTGTCGTTCCGCAAACATAAATTTGGAAACTTTGCCTCTAGCTGGTGTGTTAAACTTTTTCGCTTGACAGTGTACTTTAATCATTAATTGGTCCATTGTAAAGAGAACCAAAATCCGACTGGTGAAATTATTTGGGAGTTATAATAGATTCAAAATTGAATCTAACGCAAAATACAAGACACGTGACAAAATACAAGACACTCTGGGAAGGATCAGAAGATTCATTAGTGCCGAGTCTTGTCAAATAGTATACAACTCTGTTATTATTCCTCACATCAACTACTGCAGCAGCATTTTGTTTTTGGCTGATGAAGAAGAAATGCAACAATTGTCAGTGTTGCAAAATAAATACATATAATCGGATCAGTGCAATGCTGAAAGATCTGAATATGATGACTTTTAAGTAGAAAATATATTTGAATAAAATGGTTTTAAATATTAATTAAATATATTAATTAGAAAGATATACATATAAAATCAATTTTAGCGAAAAATACCCATAAAAATAAATATAACCGGTGGCGCAACAACAATATTTTTCGATAAAATTGATTTTATATGTATATCTTTCTAATTAATATATTTAATCCATATTTAAAATATCACAGACCTATGTTCTGAATAATTCAACTTCACAATAAGAATGTGTTCTTCTAATAATAAAGTTGTATCAATGTGTCAAAAATTTAATAAAAATGAATTAATAGTTCTGGCGTCTGCTATCAGTTTACTCAAAGGTATTTGAGATTCTGTAAAAATAAGGTAGATGGCTCTTTCAAATAATGGAATGATTAAATGTATTAATATCAAAAAGGTAACATATAGGTTCGAAAATTATCGCTAAAAATATTGTCGCTGTAGCATAGTTGGATAATGCACCTTCCCCGATTAGGAAAGAGATCCAGGTTCGAATCCCGGTGGCGCAACAACAATATTTTTCGATAAAATTGATTTTATATGTATATCTTTCTAATTAATATATTTAATTCATATTTAAAATACCACAGATCTATGTTCTGAATAATTACAACTACACAATAAGAATGTGTTCTCCTAAGAATATAATGGTATTTATTTATAAAATCCTCTATTGACGAAAATCTATGCATGATGTATGCAATGAAGATTTTTAATGAAATCCCAGAAAACATAAGAAATTGAATAGATTTAAAGTGAAACTGACTAGATATTTTAAAGATATGTTTTAGTAAAAGAAAAGACTTTAATCTTATTTATATTAGAGCATATATAGGAGTGCTCAGGGCCATCGAGTCGGCTCCAGGCCTTGACTTCAGCTCGAGACTCTCCGGACCGCGTCGAAGCGGAATATCAGCGAAGTTTAATATGATGAAAATGCATAATTAAATATCGAGGAGTCTTTTAAAGCAATGCGGTTTATTTTTAATGCTTTGTTAATCTTATGTTAACGGATAAAAATTCCGACTTGGGAAAATTTCTTGAGATACGGACTTAGCTCCCATAAGATTCTTTGAAATCAGCTCTCGGTTTTTGTAGTCCCCGATACACACCGCATCTCAGAGATTCTCTGCTTCGCGCCTCGCTTAAACGCTTATTGTACGTCAAATGTGAAATGCCAGTCTATTAGCGGTGATATTCCGTTAGTCAGCTGGATGAGTTTGAATTTTCCCAGCGGTAGTTAAATTTTTGTAATTTAATGCCTTCTCTTTAAATATAAATAGTCGTAGGTATCTATAGTTCTAGGTGACATTTGTATGCACGCATCTCTTTTAGCTGTACATGGGTTTGAGTATAATACCCCTTAAACGACTTTATGTGTTTTTGAGCTATGGATGGAAACGTATATTTTGAAAACAAATGTATAAAATGTTTGTTTTTACAGCCAATCAACAAGCGTTGTGATTGGCTAATTTCATTTTAGGGGGAATAGTAACTTATACTCTGTCTGCTTTAGGGTATTTTGGAACCAACTTTGATTTTGAATATGCAATATCAACGGATTTAAGTGACTTTTGCGAGAAACAATATATTCCGCATGTAGCTGACACAAAAATCTACAAAACTGCATATTTAACACAAATTATCCGAAATCTGTTTAAAGAGTTTTGAAATTAGTCGCTACATGTGTACATTTCCACCAATCTCAAGCGGATATCTAAGTGTGTCTCCAAATCAAAAACTCAACATGTGCACATAGTACTGAGATTTAACTTATCTTGTCTCATCTCGTGGACACGTGCCATCACACAATACTAATAAATTTAACCGAAATCGATATTTTTAATATTAATGTTACAACGTATTAATTAATCGTAACCGAATATTTTACCAACATTTATATAATTGATCGCTTCTCCTCACCCTTTCTCCTCCCAATCCTTCTCTCCTGATACTATAATATGCTTTAATGTAAAAAAATACGTCTTGTTTACACAAAGATTTAATGTTCGAATATTAAATACTTTTTCTGTTGCATGAATGTGTCATAAACTAACGGATTTATGTTTCCACCAAGAATGTGTGTAGAATGCTTCTCATTCCGCAACTAATGTTCCAAACTAGTGATGTTAAAATCCTTATTTTAACTATTATTGTGACTGTGATTGTGTTCGATCGTAACTCATTCCCTGTCCTCTTTCGTCCATGCAATAATCTATACCTGTCCCGTTCTGGCCGATTACTTGCACTTTGCCGCCGGGATTCCTCTCTGATTGTCATTCGATCGTGAAGCACCTGTGCTTCCTTCTGCTGCCCTACACTCACGCCGTGCGTAATGCTTAGACCGCGCGCAGAGGAAGCGAATTCCAGATTTCGGAAGTGCAGTGATTGATATCTCGGTTCGGCATAATAAACGTGCTCGTCAACCGGAGGTGCAGTCGACGCCCAACCCAGGACTTTAAAGCAAGGTAGACCAGATCCATCTGCCCTTATGTTCCTTCAGACTTCCAAAACTATTCTAGATAGAGTCCACGGGATTTTATTCCCACCAGTAACTATGATTGATAACTAATTAACGTAATTCTTTGAGCAATAACTGGTACACTAGAAAGTCAGTCTCCGATAGATAATTCTTAGTTAGCAATCATTGTTAAATCTCAGTTACCAACCATCAACATACTCACAATCACGTAACGGTTTACCATCACTATTTCAAACCCCTCTCCTATATGTACACTTTATTTCAAGTCTATTCATTTAATGGTCAGGGCGGTTTTCGTTTTCTGAATTCAAACCTTAATTTTGTTTATGTTCGTATAATTTTAAATTGTATTTTTCATCTGTACTTTGGTAACATCGACTTCGGTTTGATTATTACTTTAGCTTCAAATTGAGCTATACAATTTAAAATGAAAAAAATATATATTTAATTTTTTTAATATCAGGTATCAAAAGAAACATTAAAATATACACGAGAATTTATTATTTATTAACAATTTTCTTTTGTATCGATTTTGTAAATTTTTAGTATGGATAATTCTAGGAATATATAATAGTGAGGGTGGGGTTAGAAGGGGTGTAGACGGAAAGGGTGCAAGACGACGATGGAATATTTACGATGTAAGGTATTTTGTAAACATTTCGATGCTCGGAGCGATAGTGCGAAGCATTTTAATAGGTCAGCTCGGAAGGCTTTCAACGTTAAACTAGGCAAATAGTAACAGGGTTGGTGTACATTCGAAAATCAATTCAATACTGGTATATATGTACAACTTCTAATTTATATATTATTCTTATTTGACAATTAGAGAACATGTATTAAAACAATAAAAAAATTCAAAAAAGTTAAATATAAATAAAGTGTGTCAAACATTATTAATTATTATGGTAAATTTTCGAAAATTAAATTTAATAACTGTTCAAATGTTTTTTGAAACTTTATGGAATTTCATGATTATTTTGTAAATTGAGTCAAAACTCTGTTTTATTCTACTACTTTTCATTGTGTTAAATGATGTACAAAGTTTTTGGGAACATCTTCCCATTATCAATATTATAGATCAACTTAACAATTAAATTTAATATTAAATACGAATTAATTAAATCAATTTTATCGAAAAATATTGTTGTTGCGCTACCGGGATTTGAACCTGGATCTCATTCCAATCCGGAGAAGGTATACGTAATGGAATAAATATGGAAAAGGGCCAGATAATATCCCTCCCGTGTGGCTGGACGGGACGAAATTTAACGTTCAAAATAAGGTCAAATACCTTGGCCATATATGCATTGAAGATGGATAAGACGATGATGATATAGAACGGCAGAGGAGACAGTTGAGTATTCGTGCAAATGTGCTGTCACGCCGTTTTTGCCGATGCAGTAAGAAGGTGAAGAGCATCCTGTTTAAATCGTTCGTTACCAGCATGTATACCTGCGAACTCCGGTCGAAATACAAGTGACGTATAACCGTCTCCGAATTCAGTACAACAACGTTATTGCAGCGCATCTACAATGTTTACCGAAGGCCGTATACATAGATTCGTTCCGCTTCTGAGACATCAAGTTGCGGGCGTAAAGAAGCGGCTGGAGCTCACCACCAACTCTCTGGTGCAAGCGGCGCTCTCATGGAAAGCTGGATCCCTGACCAGAGAATGGCAACGCCTACAGAATAGCTATATTTACAACAATGGCCGTGACTGAAGTAGTTGTATATGATATATACATATATTTTGTGTGTTTATTTGTGTTTGTTTACTTTTTTTTATTTATTAATATTTTCCTTGGTTTTCTTTTCCTTTTTCATAGCATTATATTAATTTTATAACTTTAATGTATAACATAATAAGTATTATCTCTATGGCGAATTGGGTTAAAAAAAACCTAATCACGCTGGAATAAACACATTAATATTATTATTATTAACCGACTATGCTACAGCACACAATACTTTTGACGACAAATTTTTGAAACTTTATGTTACACTTTTCAAATGAATACATCTATCGTTCCATTATTTGAAATCCATCTATTTTATTTGGAAAAAGATCCAGATTCAAATCCCGGTAGCAACAACAATATTTTTCGATAAATTTATTTTATACGTATATCTTTCTAATTAATACATTTAATTAGTATTTTTTTAAATATCACAGACCTATGTTCTGAATAATTACAACTTCTCAATATGTTCACATTAATAATCAAATTTAATATATTTCATAATACTTCATATATGCCCCGAAGATCATGCAAAAGTATGCATTGCATGAGGTGTATGAAATTGAACAAAGTGGTGTGCCAGGTTAGAAGAGTGTGGTATTCTATATTCTCTGCCTACCCCTGCGTGGAACGGCGTAATGATAAGTTAGTTAATTACTTATATACATTTTGTTAAATATCTGTCAATTTTCTATACAATCCTACATCTTTTGATAGATCTAAACCATATTAGTACTCTTTAGTACCCTGCGCAAAATAAAGGCAACCTCTTTTCTCCCCTATCCTGCAATATAAGTATACATTTTATTGAATGCCATCCATTCTAAATATTGCTAGGTTGCACTCTAGAACCTTAAATATATAATCATCCTACCATACCCTGGACATCCCACCTTCCCCTTGCTTGGGCCTAATTTTGCGTCTTTACTTTATAAGGCCTGATCAAAACATAGCCATCCCTTTTACCACCTTTCACCACCTAACCCCCTCTTAAAATAATAATTAAATAAATAATTTAATTAAATACTCTGTTTAAACCACTATCTATTGAATATAAATTAAATTTACTAATTAGACTTTATTGTCATACATGTTTTTGTTGTAACAGAGGTGAATATATTATAATATAACATGATAAACATAAGATACAATTATACTACAATTAATACTCGTAGTTTATTGTGTGGGATGGAGTAGACTCCACCTTTGATATATACAGTATTGTCCTGGCTACTTTGCTAGACTGAAGTCTGTTTTAAAGTAGCCAGTATTTTCAGTGCTGTTGTGGTGTTATTTAATATAAAGATTCTTCAGGAATAAAAATAAAAATTAAAATATATGTATATATATGTGTGTAGTGGGAGTGTTGTAGAACTAGTGAATTATTAGTGTAGGCACTATATAATGATTATGTTAAAATGTTGGATAGCCATGCTTTTGATTGATCTCTACCCAATTGGATCATATATTAGGTCATCATATATCTTATTGAAAGTATTGCTCGGGGTGAGTTGTTGTTAGCATGGAAATATTGGACGAGTCTCAACATATAGATTTGTCTTATATCTAGGGCATTGTACTCTTTGAATATAAGATCTGATGGATATCTAATGGGACGACCATTTAATTTTATTTAGTAGTATCAATTAGAAAGATATACATATAAAATCAATTTTATCTAAAAATAGTGTTGCTGTTACCGGGATCTCTTCCAATCAAGAGGAACGTGCATTAATCGATTATCTGCTGATCCTTCTCAGAAGTGAGATTTTTTTAGCATTCTTTTTTGTCACGTGTCTTGTGACAAATTTTGAATCTATTATGACTCCCAATTATATCTCAATATATAGTTTCAATGTACTAATTACACGTAATTACCTCATTAATACTGTCGTGAAAAAAGATATAAGAAACAAGGATGAATTATCGATGAAGCCGATTGCTTTCTGATTGTCTTCTCAATTAACAAATTGTTGAATTATCTACAAAGAAAAGAAATAAATTCTTATTCTTCTTTTAAATAGGCAATCCACCCTTCAAGAGTGATTTATGCCATTAATCAAGTTAAAACTTTATTTTATAGAAAAAAGTACAATAATATATAATAAGGTAGTTAGAAAAAGTGTCAAAGTGATTAGCGCTGATGCACTTGTAGTAGTAGATTTGGCGGTCTAGCCGCATGTAGAGTACTCAGAGTATCGTAGACTCTAAGGAATTGGAAAAAAAATTGTAGAATAGGTAATACTATATTACAAGTCAATACCATTGTCGTTCAAAAAACCTGCTATTATATAGATTAAACGTGGCGAGTTAAGGGAAAGAAGATGACACAAGTTAACCGGGAGTTGAAAATTACCATTGACGAGATCACTGCAAAAAAAAACCTCCGACCCGCAATGAACAGGCAAAAAAGATATGGTCAAGGGTTTCCTCCTCGGCACCAATCTCATTCTAGAGATATTTGATATTGTTCTTTTGGAGACTTTCTTTCGGGGAGTAGATCTATGTATTATTTTAAGCCGATTATTTGGATCAACCATTATGCAATCTAAATAGAATTCGTACATTTTTTTACCATATTAAGTCTGTCATACATCGGGATATGAAATTTATGGGGAAAAACTCCGGAAATAGTAGCCTCTTTGGCCAGTTTATCAGCACATTCATTTCCATTAATTCCCTTATGTGCACGAATCCAAACAAATGACACCTGTTTATTGTTTTTCCATGAATTCAAACAAATTCACTGTTTCGATTATATTACGATCCCTTTTTACCCCCTGACCTAGTTTAGCCTGCAGCCGAAACATCCCCCGGCCGGAGACGGAACCTACCCCAACGAAAATGGTTCCCCAAATGCCATTACCAGTGCGGTGAGGCCATATTTTCCCCGCGTTCACACACACAGCTACGTGAACGGTCATTTAATTCAATAATGCCACAGTGCGGCCTTTCGCCTCTGCATCGGCCATATTGCTTTTCGCGAAGAAAATAATTTTTCGCGGCAAATATGCACTTACGGCCAAGCGAGCGCCACGATCAGAGTTCAAGGTGATTCAAATGTCAACGGCCATTTTAAGCTATTCAAAAATTGAAAAACAAACATTGTACTGCACACACAACTCGGTATTCACTTTGATCACTCGTCTCGCGAGATTTAGAGGTTAGTAATTCTACTTTGTGCACTAAATGGATTACAGCTCTCTCCGCGCTCACCTCTGTATCGTCCTATATACGATTTTTGAGCCGAGTCTCCTAGACACGCCTCACCCATGTACACGCGCTGTTGGAGTGGACCAATTAAAAAAAAATTCATGCAGTTCATACAAGCAAAAAAGCTGTGCATTGATAAAAATTCTGGGAAACAGGTATAAATCAAATAGTTGGATTCAAATAAACGGATACATTATTGTACAGTTAGCGCCATCTGTGTACTAATAGAGACAGTCGTAAAAAATGTTCTCAAAAACGTCCATACATTTTTTATATGGGTAAGAAGGTATTATTTTACGTTAAAACTTAAACTTTAAAAACACTCTAAAATTACAAATAAGTACATGATAGGGTCGTATAAACGATGGATTTATTTTGTCTAAAGACGTTAGTTAAACGAAAGTATATATATATTGTATAACATATATTATTTATGATTGTATAATATCATTGGTAACAGCATAACCCAAATCTATACCTACTGCACGCCACTGCTATTTAGTTACCACAAATAACACAAACTTTTAAATACACAAATTTATCAATATTTGAATATGTCCAAGAGCACAGAATTACTGGATTTTTACCTAGAAAGACACTGTTATTAAATAAATGTCAGTTTCTCATAGAGATGAACTTATTTTATTATATTTTTTAAAGGAATGATATAATTTTTCAACAAAAATCAGATTCTCATTGAATTTACGTATAATATACTGTTTCAAGGAAAAATGAATTATCGAATTTGGTCGAAAAAAATATTCAAAAATTTGATTAATATAGTGATTGAGGGGTGAGAATTGGTGAACGTTATATATATATAACGTTCACCTTTCCCTGGCAACTCACAGATGGCGGCAGGCGTCTGCCACAACCTTTATTTTAGTTTTCAAATAATTATATATATATATACATAAAGTGATCACTTAAGCTAGCCGAAAACAGATCGTAAGCCCTGTAATTACCCCCCTTTTTTCTATATATCTTTCTTTTAAAAATATATTAAAATAACTTCGTCTCTATGGGATATCTGATATTTACACAAATTTACAACTTCTGAACCTAATTCTTTGAAAACTAAAATAAAGGTCGTGGCAGACGCCTGCCGAGATGGCGGCAGGCGTCGTGGATTGGAAACAGACTCATGGATTGGAAATAGAGATCCAGATTCGAATCCCGGCAGCGCAAAAACAATATTTTTCGACAAAATTGATTTTACATGTATATATTTATAATTAATACATTAAATTAGTATTTAAAAACATCACAGACCGTCTGTTCTGAACAATTACAACTTCACAATAAGAATGTGTTCTCCTTAATAATAATTAACCACTCATTTTTCTGCGTGTGCGATAATTTTGCACCACCTTGTACATTTATTGAACTATTGACGCAACAAGACGACATACGTGCGGGATCACGTTTACAATAGTGCCTACTCTGCAGGCAGCAATCTTCAGCCGGCGGCATCACATTCCGCAGTTTTATATCGCGCGTAGAATTCCTGCCCACTTTATTGCATACCTAAACACGACCGCGAACAGCGTACCTTGGCGCTTAATGCACTGGGTAGCTGCGACGTCACGGCACATAAAGGTGTGCCGGCACGTGCACAGTGAGTATTCCCACATTTCAGGGTATTAGTTGTATGAAGGGTTCATTTTTACATATTTTACCACGATCAAATAAGTATTATGTAAGTCGGTAGATATGGGGTCATCAGATTTAAAATTTTAAATTGTGATATAGCGAAAGAAAATGTGGATCAAATGAGTGATTAATAATTATATACCATATATTATATTTTATGCACTTACGTTAAGTTTTACAACGGATGTATCTAATCTAATAGCATCTTATTTAACTGTTTATTTATATATATATATTTTACATTGATCATTGCCCTTTGTTTACTACTATACCGGAACAACACTGTCTGCTATAATACAGTAAAATACTAGTGTGGCAGGCAGGGTACCCAAATATATTTCTTACTTTTCTGAAATGTTTATCTAATTATATTGGGAGAACACATTCTTATTGTGAAGTTGTAATTATTCAGAACAGACGGTCTGTGATGTTTTTAAATACTAATTTAATGTATTAATTATAAATATATACATATAAAATCAATTTTTTCGAAAAATATTGTTTTTGCGCTACCGGGATTCGAACCTGGATCTCTATTTCCAATCCGGGGAAGTACACTACCAATTGTGTTATAGCGCCAGTATTTTTCATGACAAATTTTCAAATCTATATGTTACACTTTTTCAAATTAATACATCTGTCGTTCCATTGTTTGAAAGCCATCTACATTGCTTTTACGGAATCACAAATACCTTTGAGTAAACCGATAAACCACTTTATTTTCCAAAATATTTAGTTGCGTAACTTATTTCGGTAATTATTTGGGGCCTAAGCAAAAGTGAAAGTACTCCACAACGTAATAAGTAATTCCTATTTTAAACTACAACTCAATTGGAATCCCAGGTACTGAGCGCTAGTAATTAATCCATTTGAGTTCATTGTGATGTATTTAAAGTTTTTTTAACTGCGATGTTTGTTCTTTGATGTTTGCTATTCAATACGATCCCTTCTGTTCCGGGTCAGGTCAATTGTGATTGGTTGCGTACATTTCAATCAACCCAACATATTGACGCAAGTCGAGTACCCATTCTCTATCCATTTTGTCCATCCAATATCTAAACCTGAATCTATACCTGTCCCGCTCTGGCCAACTAATTACTTTCGATTTCAAATATTGTGCCTTTTTTCTGCCGTCCGACAGCCGCGCCGTGCGTAACACTCGGACCAAGAAGATGCTGCGTTCTCAATAGTTCCGGAAGTGCAGTGATCTCTCGGTTCTTCACAACAAACGTGCTAGTCAACCGGAGGTGAAGACGACGCCCAAGCCTAAACTTTAGAGCGAGGTAGGCCAGATCCATCTGCCTTTATTTTCATTAATAAATCCAATTCGGGTTGCATTAACTGATCAATATTATAATCTATACAGTCCACGGGATCTTATCCCGCCACAACCTCATTATAGTTAATTTAATAATGATTACGTACTGACATAAAATATCTCACTTTGTAAAAGTTCAAATCATTCCATCATTCCATCATTCTTTTTATTTTCCTCTTCATGCAACAAGAGTGTATTTTCTCACCTAATCCTTTCAGCTTACATTCAAAAGATTCAGCTTATTTTCAGTGAAGCGGCTGCTGGTTGAAAATGAAAAGATTTTCATTTAGCAAGTAACACTAAGGACCTACAACTTACAACAAAGAGCCTTTATATAAACTGTAGATATATATACTTAATAATGTATCCCAGGTGGAACGAAATTGAAAAAATACAATGTATTGTACACCAGAGTCGTAATATAAATTAATGATGGAATCTTTATATCTATATCTGAGATTACGAATACTCAGACGGTATGTGTACTCGATATTATTTTATGGGATGTGTTTATGTAAATGCCTTCGATAGCTGGTTCCCAGGTTTCCGATTAACAATAACCACACATATGATATACGAACTGCACTAACCTTTTAATTTTGCTGTCTTTCTGGTCCGATGTTGTTGTTCTTTTAGCTGGGTTGTCTTCTTTAAATTTCGACCGACCGCAGCGCGCACTGGTGGTTTATTTGAACCGCTGGACTGGTCAAAGTAAGAATGAAGCCTGTCGATTACCGTTTTCTTAGCGTTCCGAAAAAAGAGCGGCAATACACACACACATACACATGTATATTATTATAAACCAGGAGAGCCAGTAGTGCCAATCGAAGTAACAAGGCGCGTATACAGGATGGAATCACGGACACTTACCGAAGATGTGATGAGACGACATGAATAATTAGAGATCTTAGAAGAAATTAACAAAAGCAGCTGAATAAATTGAGTTACGAATGAAGATGTTGTGTTTCGGGTGAATAAAGAAAAAGAAACAGCTAAAGCAATAAAAATCCGAAAACATCTTGGATAAATAACAAAACATCCAAAGAAAAAGATTGTTAGAAATCGAGGGCCTGGAATAAGCAGAACATCATGATAAAAATCTGAAGCTTGTATGTGTGAAAGTTGTTGCCTCATTGATACCAGCGCTCACGTGTTCGTTAGAAAATGATATCATGTGTTGCGAGCCGGACAATAAGCAATAAGAACAATATCAATTATGTGACTGATTAGAGCTTATGGTTTGCACCTTGGTATTTTCCAGGTGCGTTCAGAACCCTCGGTGGTGTTTTTGATCTTTTTCGCGCCACAGAAAATACATTGATAATAGCCAACGTCCGTTGAACGGTCAAGACACGAGGAGAAGAAAAATAAATAGACAATGTTCAAAAGGATGTAGCGAGGCTACAAACTCTCCTGCCTAGATGAGAGGTTTGTAACTTTTTACTAACGCCCGTGATTAAAATCGTTTGCGGGTTGTTCGAACGTCAAATTTACTATTGTCAAAGCATAGATGAGATGTATATAGGCGTGACCGATTAATCATGAAATATTCTTTATTTTATGCTTATCAATAGATTTTTTCGCTTCTGTGTTCGAAATGAAATTCTTCGATGATGAATTTTTTTCACATTATGTACTAATGTAAATTAAACAACGATATCATCATCTGATCACTAAAATCAACTCTCATCACTAAAATAGTAGGATATCGAATGACTAATTGTCGTATACTATAACTTTCAAAGGACCAATGCGTCCGGAAAAGTCCGCCATATTTAACTATCCATTCTCGTTTTTTACTATCGAATATCGATGAGTAAAATAAGTTTACTACGGGATGTACTTTTGAGGAGTAAATATTTTTTGAGCAACGATTAAACGTATAGTAAAAAAAACAATTGCAATACAATTTCTAAGGTAATGGAGCACAAATTGTGTCCAAATTTCTTTTAACGATGAATTGATTTCAATTGTGGACCTAGTTTCAAAAGTATAAATGAGCCGATATTCATCTGGAATTAGAACTGACACCTGGTATTCTAGCAGATTGACGATATCAACCATCGTTAGATCTAAGAATTATGTACCATTCGGCTTTAGAAATAATATACATACTTAGTATGTAAGAGTGTGCTTATCCAATTTTGCCCTCAGTATTTTTTGCAATTAACTTACTTTCTGTTTAATGTTTAGCGACTGCTACCAAACACGAAATTCTTTGAGTTTTTCATTGAATGAGAAAAGCGGTCGAGTCTTTAATTAAGAGATCTCACTGATGAAAAGGTGTCAAGCACACGTGTAGTGTAGCTCTGGGGAACAGGGCAAGTAGCCGTGCTGGGCAGTGACGGCTTGTTATATAACTAATATTATGTAAATAGTAATTATCGGAAAATATTATCATTATTTAAGCGGGTTTCGATTTTTAACGAATAGAATTTTAGAGGAATTTTCGACGGGGGGATTCTTTGAAGAAAACTCTCAGCTTTTGTAGTTCCCGTGTACACACCATGTGCCGTTTTGCGCTTCATATTAGAGCTCAAAATATTAGTAGGTCTAATAAAATATTTAAAAAAAAACAATTTAGAACAGTCATTATCAAACTGTTGTGTGTAAATTAGCTAGCTTTGCGCGTCGACCTAGCTCTTCAATTTTTATATTGATCCCTGTGTCTTCTACTGCTAACTGAAATCTACAAGTATAAAAAATAAAGTGACAAATCGGAATTGTTATTTGAAAGTTCCTCGAAAATATAAATATATTAGGAGAACACATTCTTATTGTGAAGTTGTAATTATTCAGATCAGACGGTCTGTCATATTTTAAATATGAATTAAATATATTAATTAGAAAGATATACATATCAATTTTATCGAAAAATATTGTTGTTGCACCACCGGCATTCGAACCTAGATCTCTTTCCAAAGTCCGTCACAGTAGCATAGTTGGATAATGCACCTTTCCCGGTTTGGAAAGAGATCCAGGTTCGAATCCCGGTGGCGCAACAATAATATTTTTCGATAAAATTGATTTTATATGTATACCTTTCTAAATAATATATTTAATTCGTATTTAAAACAATGAACGAAACAAATGGCCGACGATATAACAAATTGTTCTTAACAATAATACAAGTAAGAAAAAACACGCAAAACAAAGGCAATTTCTCCCCATCGCACCCCCATCCCTAGATATAAATATGTTCCGTTCCAAATTTTCCAGTTACTTGTGTCATTATTGATCAGGGTCGCTGCGTCTATAAGCCTTTTATATTCGGTGGCCCAATCCTATAAAAAGTATTGTTAACTAACTTACCATCACACCGTTTCCCCGCGGGGGTGGTAGGTAGAGAGAATAGAGCGCCACACTATTTTGTCCTAACATACAGTTCTCGCCTCATCCACATTCATACATCTTCATTCATTTAGGCTTCTAACAGGACCATCGGTCTTCCGCGGACGTCTTCTATTTCCAGTGCCTTCAACAGTTGAATCATATATGTACCACCTTAGTGATTCTTTCTTAATCTTACTCACTATACTAAGATCAGCTTAACATTCTATCCTTATTTCTTCGTTCTTTACTCTGTCATAAATGGATCTGCTACACATGCGCCTAAACAATTTCATTTCTACTGCATTCAGTATACTTTCGTTCCTCTTCTGCCAGATCCATGCCTCACTATTATAAAAAATATATTATATTGAATGCCTTCCATTACAAATTTGCAAAGTTATTCTGTGGTCCATGAACCGTTTGTACATTAGTGACTTAATCCCATTAAAAGTTTTTGTATTTCAAATGTGATATAACCGACATAATTTTTTTTTAAATTTGCAATATATTCCAGTGACTGCCACTGCCAGATTTTTTTAGACTTAGCGCTGCTCCGAAAACTATCTAGTATAAATGCACAACCTTTTGATCCAAAAAATGTGAATAATTTGTAAACAAAATCTAATAACCTTGAAGGCTCTTCTAGGTTATTTATTTAAGCAAGATAAACGTAAAATGAATGAGCACCGAAAAACCACGCGCCCATCAATACATCCCCTAGTGCCAGCTGGAGGGAAACTGGGTCATTAGTGCCCCCTGCAGACAGTGTTTTACAGTTAATTGAAAATCAACCCTCATTTCTTTGCTCCTATTAATCCTAAAGCCTTGAAACTTTAACAATTCGTTAGGGGAGGATCGGATTCGCCACGAGGAATTTTAACGAGCCCTTAAAATAATGGAGTCAAAAGGAAACGTAAATCGTTGGATAATGTGGAAGTAAATGAAAATCGATACATTGAAAATTGTCAACTTAGAACTGTCCACGGGCAGTACGAACGGTTTAGATTTCGATAGAAATAATCTGCGAGTATCGCGATCCTAACATCTCTTCAGCATTTCTACAAGTCGAACCAATTCTGGATTACGCTCTTCTATAGTGAAAATGTGCCGAGCTTACGTACATCTTCTGTTTCAATACCAATATTCAAAAATTTAATTGACAATATCTTTCGATGCAACATGCTCATAACTTTTTTAACATAGTACAGGGTATTTTTTCGAGGTATGTTTTTCGAATTGAAAACACTTTTTCCAGCGACAGACAATTTGACAGCAGACAGCTGATTTGTGCTCAGTTTGGTTTGCCGTTTCATCATGAATAGACTTGTTCATAACTTTTTTAACATAGTACAAGGTATTTTTTCGAGGTTTGTTTTTCGAATTGGCAACACTTTTTTCAGCCACAGACAATTTGACAGCAGACAGCTGATTTGTGCTGCTCAGTTTGGTTTTCCGTTTCATCATGAATAGACTTACGCCAGAACAACGTTTGGAAAATGTGCAAATTTAATTCGAAAATCGTGGTTCATTTCGCGCGAGCAATACGAATAACCATGGATAATTGATCATATTAACAAATTGATAATACGCATCCGCAGAGACGTCATACAGTGCGCACCGAAGAAGCTGTTACTGCAGTGTAGCGTTTGCTTCTCAATTGAATGACATAAATGTGGTTTCAACAACACGCCACACATCGCGCGCCACGATCAATTTATTGAAGGAAAAATTCGATGAGCGCATAATTTCGCGTAATGCAACCTGTGAATTGGCCCCCAAGATCGTGTAATTTAACAGCTTTGGATTATTTTCTGTGGGGATATGTGAAGTCGCTAGTCTACGCAGATAAATCAGAGATGATAAACGATTTGGAAGCCGACGGATATACGACCCCAACTGCTCCAAAAAGTGGTCGAAAATTGAACTTACAGATTGCGCTATATGCGCAAAACGATATTTAAATTATCTTTCCAATAACGCCAATACCGTGGCCAATACTGTACTTTTTTGTCGTCTCGTTTTCTTGTCCGCGTGAAATATGTTAGGAATTTTTTTATGTCGAATGCCAACAATATATTTATATCTGTATTATTTACAGTAAATAAATGCTGACATGAAAGGAAAAAAGAAAAAAATGTGTTTGTTAAAAAAAGTATAGCTTTATTAATTTACTGTTTCTTCGTAATGTACGTTGTCAGTTTTTTTGTTTCTTTTTTAACGTCTCGTATAATTCTTCAATCCATTATTTAACTACTCTTTTTAAAGGTTGTTCCATTTGTCTATTTTTTATTTTACTGCTTTGTGTAATTTTGTATGGCAATATTTGATAGTTCTCTTCCGAAATATAATCTTTGTAGATGGCAATTTATAATTATTATTTTATGCTATATATCGTGAACTTAACCTGTGCAGTAGGTATAGATTAAGGTTATGCTGTTACCAATGGTATTACACAATAATATATAATATATGTTGTACATAGGATTATGATCTTACGTTTAACCAACGTCGACGAAATGAATTTATTAATTTGTAACTACATAATACAATATAAAAATATGTTTGGACTGTGCCCGTCCATCGTTCATATGTCTCTTTTACTGTTTGAAATTTCTTCATCTAATAACTAAACGAAATAATTATTTTCATTAAAGGTTAACGTAGGAAATAGTTCTGCCAATCGCTTTTTGCTTTTCCCAATTCAAAAACGAATCCGTGCACCAAATGCAAAGAACGTTCATGAAATCAACACGCTAAAAACAGTAAGATAGTAAAATTCACGAATTAGTAAAAGAGTAAATAGATACTTCAATGATTTGCACGCAGCTGTAAATTTTTCTAATATTATTCTGTTAAAAAAATATCATGTGTAACGACTCCATACAAAGCGGGTCAACCGAAAGAAATTTTCAATTTAGTAAATAGCCAATTGTATGGCTCGAGTAATTCACTAGCTTAAAAGTAGAAGATAGTAATGTGAGTAGCTACAACACGTCGATGGGTTGTCATGGTAGTTTTTAGAGCTAAGCCATTAAAGTTTCTACTAGTACATAAATAGCACTAATTGTAAAAAATTCGTAAATATACGTTCATTCATTCATCATATACGTTATGTATTATTTTTGCTTGTATGCACTGCATGTCCCTGATATATATTTATATGATAATAACATTTAGTATATATTTTTGTAAGATTTATTGAATATTTATATCATCGATTGAAAAAAGTCTCTACAAAAAAGATTGTTCTTGATTTTAAAAGTGGTTAAATTAGCCGCTACGTTTTATTGTAGCCCCTTTACATGGTAACTAAAACAAATACAGCGGATATTTATGATAATTTATTTATTTATTTACAACTAATGTAATATTAATATCAATACTAGCAAAGAGCCGTACTCATCTTTATACTGTCAATATAATGTGTTTCTTGATCAATTATTTGTTTTAAACCTACCCTCCCCGATTCTGACGAGGGTTAGCGGCTGGAAACCACCCCCGCCGGTTGTCTCTCGAATATTTCTCCCAATTTCTTTTTCATATTAATGTCCGACATTACTCAAATCGCTGACGAAGTATTTATTTGAATGGATGAAGAAAATCTGATAGTACATGCGCAATCTAATCTCAAGTCTCCGTCTGAGGAAATTGATTGAAGTATTTATTACAGAATTGGACGAAAAGACACCCTTAATCGAGTACTGACCTCGCCCGCCTAGCAATATAGAGCGGTTCCTCGAGGGGTAGGATTTAAATTCATATTTATTAAAGCAGTCGATCAAGATAGTATACCCTTATTACTCACTCACTCGTTATGTATTTAGTTAAATAAATGTTTAGTATTTTTCAAGGGCGTGTACTTGACAATCAAAAAAATCGTGCATAATCACGGACCACGAAACATGAACTACCGCAAATTCCTTGTCCCGATATTTTCATTTTGGTATCACCCACGCAATCAAATAGCTCCGCGATTTTCTTTTTAAATGTGACTCGATTGGAATGAAAATTTAAACGCTAGCAATATAATACGCATTCATGTAAAAAATACACAAAGATTTAATTTTCGAAGATAAATACTTTTACTGTTCTATAAATGTGTCATAAACTATCGGATTTATGTTTCCACCAAGAATATGTAGAATGCCCCTCGTTCAGCAACTAGTGTTCCAAACTAGTGATGTTAAAATGAGGCCACAAAATAATTTTGCAAGTATTGAAGAAGTAATTATAAAACAAATTAAATGATAAAGACGTTCAGAAAAACATATCTATTGAAAAAATGTTTGATTCTAACCAGGATATAATATGGTAACTCCTTTCCTCGGATAGTAAAAGTTCCAGAATCGTTCTAATTTATTTATTTTATTTGTATTCAAATATTACAAGACTACTGTCTAAAATGTTAATTAAGCTTCACAATATAAATGTGTTTTCATTAAAAATAAATATTTGTAAAATATTATGATGCTTGAATTTGCGCGCCGAGGTCTGGATACCCTACTTTGCCGACTTATGAAGATTGGCCGTCTAAATGGACGAATCAGGGACGAGAATCCGACTCGGCGGGTAGTTAAGCAAAACGTCATTTTTGGTGGATGCACTCGAATAATAGGCGCGTCGGTGGAACCACGCTCGGCAGGTATATGGCGAAGATTAAGAGTAAGATCACCGCGGTGGTACCAGTGATGGATGGTCTTGGTCCACCCACAGGTTGTGGAAAGACCCTGCTGCAATAAGCAAGGTGGCAGCATGCGAGCGATGGCCGATGTATGGTCGTTATGGACAAGACTGAGACGAGATAGTGTCCGCAGAATACTGGCGCGGGCGTGTGACGGCCCTGGTCCACAACTGCATCGGCATCCCACGGCCGGGTTGGCTGATGTAAGCAATAGATAAACTTTGTAAATAGAAGAAAAAAATAAAAGTGACATCCCTCGGAGGAAAGTCGACCTGAAGAAGAACGATATAAAGAACATTTTTCGCGCATCCAATGTCAAGATTAATTGTGTTTTGTGAATAAAAGTGTAAAGTGAAAAACAGAATGCCTTTGAATCAATGACCATCCCATCCGAGGTAGCAGGCGACACCAGAGCACACACATACACACACACACTTGAGGACCCAGACTGAGCTAGATTGGTGGCGGCCCCTATGGCTTCCTATCCTCTAAACCCCAAAAGCACAGTAGTACACAATATATAGTTAAAAATAAGATCACACATTAATTTTGCAATGGAAAAAAAACTTATAATTATGCCTCTCAACCTCTCTTACTCTCTTACCTTACGATAACATGAGTTGATAACAGAGCCGAGTAATTTCTATTGTGGTATGGTAAGGGTTGAAATAAACGTAACGAAGACTCACGGTTAGGTACCAAATTGTTTTTGCCCCTCCAAAGGAGTTGAACAATCTGTAACGCAGGGGGTGTATTTGATTAAATGTTTAAATTAGTCCAACATCCCTTAGACACAGTAGTACACAATATATAGTTAAAAATAAGATCACAAATTAATTTCGCAATGAAAAAAAAACTTATAATTATGCCTCTCAACCTCTCTTACTCTTTTACCTTACGATAACATGAGTTGATAGCAGAGCCGAGTATTTTCTATTGCGGTATGGTAAGGGTTGAAATAAACGTAACGAAGTCTCACGGTTAGGTACCAAATTGTTTTTGCCCCTCCGAAGGGGTTGGACCATCTGCAGCGCAGGGGATGTATTTGATTAAATGTTTAAATTAGTCCAACATCCCTTAGGCCAACACGGAGACGGCGCGGGGCACAAAGGGTGTACGGTTACATTAGGGAGGATTAATGTCCGTGTGCTCCGCGCTACCCACAACGGTCTGGTGACATTACTAATTAATGACTTTTAATAAATTAAAAGTATTTTCTTCTTAATTCAATTGACTGTTTTCGGCACGCAAAGATTATTGCTATATTATAATAATAATTCCGGCACTGGCAGCAAGAATCAGGTATATTACGTAGATATATATTATATGTGAAAGAAAACGATAATATCCGTTTTTTTTCTAGGAAACAAGACGGTGGATCTGGCTAGCTAATAAACTTCACCGAGACATTTTCAAAGTCAATTTTACAGAAATGTTTGAGAGGCGGAGGGAAACGATCCATGTGTTTTTTTTTTAGAGAGTAAATTTAGTGTAAAGTTTTCGAATCTAATTGCAAAACCTGATTATAATACGTGCTTTCAGTCAATTTTATGCAAGATCCATTCAATCTAAAAGTATTTCATTAAAAAAGAATGTCAAAATATATTGTAATTATTACAAAATATATATAATGGCGGAACCATATTTAATCTTTTTCGCAATATAATTAATTGTCTTTGGTACACCGAAATATTTCCATTTAAAAACCATACATTTTGTAAAAAGGGTTGTAAAAGGTAAAAACGGAAATTATTTCCATTTACAAGTGAATATTTTTGCATTAGTTATTAAATATATTATATGTTATCATTGATTGATTTGGCAGGTACTTCGTGATGTAAAATTTTAATTTAAAATATAATTTTACATTGACTTTGCACTATACACACACAATTTTTGAATTAATATCGCTATTAGTTTCGGGAAGAGCAGTCATTCCCATCTACAGGTGTAAATTGAACTAAAATAAATACTAGCAATATTTGAATATGTCCAAGAACACACTATTACTGGGTTTTCACCTACAAAGGCACTGTTATTATATAAATTATAGATATCTCATAGAGACGTAGTTATTTTTTTTATATTTAATGGAAATATATGGAAGTATGATTAATGGGTGAGAATGGTGAAGGTTACATTTGTATAAAATGATCACTTAAGCCAGAAGACAGGTAGTAAGCTATGTAATTACTCATACTTCCATATCTTTCCATTAAGTATAATAAAAATAGCTTCGTCTCTATGAGATATCTATAATTTATTTAAATTAAATACAGTTGACTATGGGGATCGTAAGGATGGGAGTGACTTTAAAGTTCCTTGGAAACATCGATAATAGCGGTGAAGTATTTGAAAATGTGATGTATGAGATAGGAAAGTTTTCTGGTCACGAAACTAATAGTGATGTTAACTCAAATATTGTGTATGTGTGTAGTACAAAGTCAATACAATTTTTTAAAATATTATATGGTTTTCAAAAAAGTCCAAAACAGTATGAATATATTTAATTAAAATTTATATGGATAGCTTGAAAATTTTGTAGTATATAATATAAAAAAAAAAATTTAACCACAAAATTAATATTGCTAATTTTAAAAGAAAATTATACCTTTTGCACGTGTATTTTAAATAATTACTACTGGCAGTGATCATAACATAAATAGGTGCCAATCAAGAGGCAGTCCATTGTCAGGTAGGTCGTGTTGTTTCTTGTTTCTGATTGGTCCTGTAGCCTTTTATATTCCTGACCCTAATTCTGATTCTTCTATTCATCCCACATCTCAATTCTCTTGCGTATACAATATATATGATTCAAACTACATAATTTAACGGAATTTACCGAGTTTGACAGAGTATTCTTCTTCTTCTTTTAAGTAGGCAATCCACCCTTCAGGAGTAATTTGTGCCATTAATTAAGGTAAAACTTTATTTTATATAAAAAAGTACAATAATATTATAGAATAAGAAATATTATATTACAAGTCAATAATATTGTCGTTCAAAAAATTTGCTATTATATAGATTAAATGTGGCGAGTTAAGGGAAAGAAGATGACACAGGTGTTAACCGGGAGATGTAAATTTCCATTGAAAAGATACTGTAAAAAAAACCTGTGATCCGCAATAGACAGGCAAAAAAGATACGGTCAAGGGTTTTCTCCTCGGCACCACACTCACACATTGGGGAATCTATTAATTTCAATTTGAATAAATATGTAGCTACCTGATAATGGCCAATCTCATTTTAAAGATATTTGATATTGTTATTTTGTAGAACCAGAGAGAGTCGGAAATAGATCAATTTTATTAGGAAACACATTCTTATTGTGAAGTTGTAATTATTCAGAACAGACGGTCTGTGATGTTTTAAAATATGTTAAATATGAATTAAATATATTAATTAAAAAGATATACATATAAAATCAATTTAATCGAAAAATATTATTGTTGCGCCACCGGGATTCGAACCTGGATCTCTTTCATAGCCGGGGAAGGTGCTTTATCCAACTAAGCTACAGCGACAATATTTTTAGCGACAATTTTCGACTCTATATGTTACCTTTTTGATATTAATACATTTAATCGTTCCATCATTTGATAGAGCCATCTACCTTATTTTTACAGAATCTCAAATACCTTTGAGTAAACTGATAGCAGACGCCAGAATTATCAATTCATTTTTATTAAATTTTGGACACATTGATACAAATTTATTATTTTAGAAGAACACATTCTTATTGTGAAGTTGTTATTATTCAGAACATAGGTCTGTGATATTTTTAATATGTATATATAATATATTATTAAAATATTAAATTGATTTTATTTGTATATCTTTCTCATTAATATATTTAATTCATATTTAAAATATCACAGGACCTATTTTCTCAATAATTACAACTTCACAATAAGAATGTGATCTCCTAAAAAAAAATTTAAATATGAATTAAATATATTAATTAGAAAGATAATCATATAAAATCAATTTTATCGAAAAATATTGTTGTTGCGCCACCGAGATAGTTGGATAATGCACCTTCCCCGGTTAGGAAAGAGATACAGGTTCGAATCCCGGTGGCGCAACAACAATATTTTTCGATAAAATTGATTTTTTGTGTATATCTTTCTAATTAATATATTTGATAAATTTTAAGCCGATTACCTTTATAATTATTTGGATCCATCCATTGTGCAGTCCAAATAGAATTCGTACGTTTTTTTACCATATTAAGTCTGCCATACATCGGGATATGGAATGAAAACTCCGGAAATAGTGGCCTCCTTGGCCAGTTTATCAGCACATTAATTACCATTAATTCCCTTATGTGCAGAAATCCAAGCAAATGACACCTGTTTATTGTCGCTGTCCAAATTAAATAGACATCTTCTGATGGAACAGATTATCTCATTGTCTTGTCAAACTTTCATATTAGCAGAGAGGGATTCATGACAGAGTATTCTACCGGCAAACTAAAGGTTCCGAACTCCCGATGGTAGCTATATTAATCTTCTATGTAAGATGACAGTACCTTTGGCCTTTGCCCTATAAACAAAATGAAATTATCCATGAGTTTCTGGATTCAAAGAGAATGTGAGTAACACGAGCCGGCACTTGCCGGGCCGGGGCGTGACATCGCACTCAATACATTATTTTTAATGGAACGACACGGATATCAATCATTCGAAAATATGTAAAGTTAAGTGTGGCCCAATTTTTGTGTGAAAATAATCTATGTATAAATTTATTTTTTCTACGTATTGCGGAAACTTTCAAGTATCGGAAATAATTGAATTTTCTCACAAATATATTTTCCGAATAAACAGGTATGACAAGTAAGAAAAGCTTATAAAAAGTTATCAATTTGTATTTTTTTTTTCTCATCTTTTACCCGCGTAATTTACCACGCAAATATACGTTGGTACGATGTTACTAGCGTTAATATAGTATTAATTATCTAATCAACAGGTCGGGAGGCCAACAAGTTAGCCTTATTTTCATTTATCATTATTATCACCCATTTTTTAACCACAGCTGATTGAAAGCCTCCCCGAGTCTCCTGCTATTCTCTATCTCAGTGGTCCCCAACCCCTGGGTCGCGGCCCGGTACCGGGTCGTGGACCAAATGGTACTGGGCCACGCCGCCTGCTTAATAAATATTTTTTTGAAAAAATCGTCAATTATATAGCTTAACCAATGTGACTCCCCTCCCCCCTCCAATCTAACCCCCCCTACCCTCAGTGGGCCGCGGTGAAATTATCAAACGCTGACCGGACCATTGCTCTATCTGATCCATTGCGACTAAATTTCTAAAAATCAACCCGTGCCCTTCCTTCACGCGGTTCCCGCGCATTTATAAAGTGCAAAAACTTACAACCCACCCAGTAGTTATGCATGGCTTTTTAAATTGCCTATCGTGCTAAAAAAACTGTTCATCACATCTTCAGTCTTTCAGACGTACATCTTCAATCCTACCTTGTAATTGACTTCTGAAGGTATTTGGTCAATTTCATGTTTCAATAATGTCATTTTCAACTAACTACCTAACTTACCATCACGACGTTTTCCCGATGGAGTAGACAGAAAGGATAGAGCGCCACGCTCTTCTGACCTAACACAATTCTCGCCTCATCTACATTCATACATCTTCTCATGTAAGCTTGTCGATTATTGTGGCTTCTAACAGGACCATCTTCCAATATCTGGTTTACCCGGTCGTTTCAAGTCTTCCGCAAATGTTCTCTATTTCTACCATTTCTACATTTGCGTCATGTATCCTTCTCAAAACCGGTTCTATATAACCAAACAATTCTACAGCCAATAGGAGTGAAGGAGAAGTCTACGCTGTAACCAAGCAGAAGCCTCAAAAATGTTGTCAGATCATCCTTTGTGCTCAACCGATTGCCTGCAAACAGGAATTGACAAATAAATGTGAAAGGTGTAACAAGCGACGGACTGCAATCGACCGAATATCTAATTAATTAACTTACTTATCATCACGCCATTTTCCGAGGGGGTAGGCAGAAAGGATAGAGCGCCACGCTCTTCTGTCCTCACACAATTCTCGCCCCATCCACATTCATGCAAGCTTGTCGATTATTATGGCTTCTAACTGAACAGTCTTCCAATATCTGGTTTACCTGATCATATATCCTTCTTACCGTCCGTTACATATGACGGAATCACCTAAGTTATCCTTTTTTTAATCTTCCTTTTACATTCTTTCCTTATTTCTTCATTCTTTACTCTGTCATTTTGATGTCCAATTATACAGACAATATGTTGCTTTAAAATGTTTTTCAGTATTTTTATTTTATCATTGTATCGAAGGAAACTTTCCGCCCGGGAATTAAAATAACAACAAAGTTGGAAAAAGTTTGACTGGAAATAGGATTGTGTCGCAATAGTAGCTTTTTAATAATAACATTTTATTTATAAATTGATTAAAATAGTTTTTCTTATTATTTTTTTTTCAATTTTTGAAACAATAACTTTATGGTTCAGGAGGTATTTCAATATAATTGATGTAAAATGTCTTTCAATTTAATCAGTTGTATTAAATTTTTTAGGTTTATAATATTATTACGTTCATGATTTAAAATGAAACTAGGCAAATATGTAAAAGATAAGTTGTAGAAAAAAAAGGCAATTTTAATCTTGTTATATTAGAGCATATATAAAAATACTTATGTATGCCAGCACTATATTAACTATAAATAAGTAAATTATATTTGCAAATTGAACTTTGTGGTTCATGTTCATTTTAATATTGACTATTTACCTTTGTTTATAACCACTTAATGAGTCATTTTTAAACTCCAACCGGTTTCGGAAAAAAAATACAGAATTTTCCAACCATTTATTAGAAAATGATCATACTTTTCATAAAAATTTATTATTGTATTTTTTTACATTTAAACAATGTTGGTACTAAGTTTTATAATTTAGAATCATCATAAATCGTGTGAAATTAACCAAAATGTTATAAATAACGAACCAAATTTAGCCACAAGTCCTTTACAAAAAAAAAAAATAATAATTTTGTATCATTAAGTCAATTTGTTAATATGAGAAAGAAAGGAAGACACTTACTTTTCGTCTGTCGGATGCTAGTTCATTTGTTGATTCCTCTCCACCACAAATACAAGCGACGCGGGGTGTACGCTAATCCTCGCGAAAAGGATTATTATGTATAAGTGGGATTAAAGTAAGTTTAATTATAAGCGTTAGTGGAGCGAAGCAACGGTAGTTATCCGTACAAAAGTTCTAAGCACACTGAATTTGCTGCAGTTGGAAGAGTTTTAATCACTGCGACATCTTCTTTATTCCTTATGTTTAAGGATAGGTGAGAGAGAAAAAGGGAAGGAGATACGCAGGTTAAAATTTGGTAAGCCGTGAATAGAATGTATGCATGAGGCAACAAGTCAAATGCCAAAAAACTTAATAGAATTTTATTAATTTTTAATGCCGCTAGCATATGCATATATATTTATTTAAACCTTAAACAACCATCCTAGAACGGTATGTAGTCTGGATTTACATAATAATAATTTATAGAAAGTCTATCCAGATCAATAAAAAATAATTTATTCAATTCTGGCATCTCCTAGCGTGTATTTGTCACGATATAAAGTTGATTGCTTTTTAAATTTAAATATCAGATGTATCAATTTGAAAGTTCAAAAATTTGCTGTAAACCTACTTGGTTAATCCAGTGAAATATCCCGGTAGCAATAAAAATATATTCATTTAATTTGTATTAATAACATTAGATTTTTTGTATGGTTTTGGTCCGACTCGAGCCCCTATTGTAGACCGTATGTAAAACAGCCGCATCGCGCCGATGATTAGCTGAGTGCTTAGCGATGTCGGGGCGAAATTTTGTATGAAAAGTTTTTCGCCGTATTTATTTTGTCGTTATATCGGGGGAAAGTTTCCGCCCGGGGATTATGATAACAAAAAGTTGGACTGAAAACGGAATTTCCCGCAACTTGACGTCCTGAATTAAACATATTATTCAAACGGGAGGTTGAAGCGACGCGGGAATAAATCTATAATAAAAATTGTGCTCAGGTGTCGGGAGACACCGCTGATCAATCATTCACATAAAATACCCAGCGTGTTATGCAGTTGAAATGAAGCTAAGATTTTTTTAATGTCCATTTTATTTTTAGACTAACTGATGATTCATTTTGTGGTGGGTATGGACATATCAACGAACGCGATACATGTCAATGAAGCTTGACATGTTCCATTGTTTACCTACTCTGCTCTCTCTAGCCGTACCTCCTGGAGACTAAACGCGATCGAAGTCCAGTACCCGGGAACTGCACTTTAATATACTTTTGTTCTGGAGACATACCTATGATGACCAGACGCACGAATTTCTCCATTATACGTAGGCGCCATTTTCACATTAATTTTTATTTTTTGTACGCTTAAAACGAGAATTCGCTTTTGACAATAAAAAAATGATTAGCTTGTGTTTACGCGCCTTGTTACTTCGATTAGCACCACCGGCTTTCCTGGTTTATAATAATGTACATGTATGTGTGTGAGTATTGCCGCCCTTTTCCGGAAGCTAAGAAGACGATAACCAACAGGCGTCATTCTTATTGCATTCCGTTCTCCGACCAGTCCAGCGGTCTAAATAAACCGCCAGTGCGCGCTTCGGTCGGTCGAAATTTAAAGAAGACAACCCAGCTAAAAGAACAACAACAAACCAGAAAGACATACAAATTAAAGAGGTTAGTGCAGTTCATATATTATATGTGTGCTTATTGTTAATTGGAAACCTGGAAACCAGCTATCGAAGGCATTTAGATAAACAATTTGCTAAAAAGGAAATGTATTTAATTAAATCCAACAATTCTAATAACTGATAACGGATTTATTATATCATCAACACTCGCGTCAATTATCCTTCTTTCTATTCTCGCCTCATTTATCCGTTCTATATGACTAACCACCTAAGTGATCCTTTCTTAATCTTGATCACTATACTAAGATTATTTTCTTATTTCTTCATTCCTCACTCTGTCATTTTGATATCCAATAACGGAGAATACGGAAATAGAACACTGCAGAGGCAATATTTTATATAAAAAATGTCTTTCAATGTTAATAGATATTAACATAGTATTATTTAAATGTTAGAGTTCAATGTAAATAAATTTAATTTATTTAATAAACATGAAGTTCAACAAATTAAACAATCTTCTAATGTTTTTATTTTATCGTTGTATTACTAGTCATCTTAACAAACAATAGTTTATATCTGTCAAAAACAATAATATTATTAATATTATTGATATTTCACACTCTCACAAGTTTACATGTTGTGAATTTATTAAATTTAAATCGTATTATCTCATTTTCTAAGTATAATTTTTAATCAATTGCACAACAAATTTAATTATTTATCAACACTTCTTCTTTATCACGATAGAAACCAAAATATTACGCACCATAGAAACCAAAATATTACGCACCATAGAAACCAAAATATTACGCACCATAGAAACCAAAATATTACGCACCATAGAAACCAAAATATTACGCACCATGAAACCAAAATTATTGATATTATTCTTAGAAACAGTGTTACAACAGTGGAGTAATCTAAAAACTTACATGTGGCCATCTTTCTTTTCAATTTTGTATGGTGCGCGCCAGCGATGCACGGAGGCACCACAGTGTGCTAGAGCAAAATTATTATAATTATTAAAGTTATTCAAAAAAACATTAAAATTTCCCAGATCGGTCGAATCTTATGATTTCGAAATGTTTAAAATATATATAAAATAAATCTCTGAAAAGGAATTGTTCACAATAAGACAAAGATTTGAAGGAAATTTAATTTATCGTCAAAGAATATTTTTCTCAATCAAGCGACAATCTGGTCGCGGCACTCAAAGGGCTCTCAATTAAGACGAAGGTTGCAAACAGGACCTCGGGCGAGTCGTTTTCAAACACGGCCATAATTTCACTTGAGCTATATATTTTCACTGAATTTGACAGTATTTAATATATATCTAAGATGATGTCAATGTGTTAAGATTAGTAGAACAACACGAAAACAAAATTGAGGTCAAAATCCGTATCTTCCCGATCTTCCTAAAACATAGACTCTCAGAGAAGTACAAGAGAAAATATGGTTCCGCATACTGTGGAGTTCGTTGTGTGAATTTGTGGTGACCCTGCACGTGCCCCACAGACATGGCCGTGTAGGGACTCATTTATTCTTTTTTTTTGAGAGAATCAAACAGTATTATAATAATAACTGATATAAATAAAACATGATATATAAAAATAATACCATTGAAGTTTATTTGGAATTAAACAAGCTAAGAAATAGTACATAATAAACTAAAGAATAGTACATTTTAACAAACTGATAAACAAAAAGATTTTTATACTAAATTAAACATAATAAACTAAAAAATTTAATATAGGCATAAATTAAAATCACACAAATAATGATTTTAATTTCTACAACTTTCTTCAGCTAAACAAATATCATGTAATATTTTGTTCATTTTATTGTGAAAGTAATTCTGTATGGGACCTTTCTTTACCACCTCTGTTTGTAATCTATTAATCTGTTTTTTAATATACTATTGCTTTCAGGCAATACTATTGAGTTTTCTTAATTTCCATAATCCTTAATCCCCAAATGTGGAGTCAAAGATTGATTTTTCACGAAGCGAGTTTGCAGTAAGGACTCTCATCGTCAGGTGATAACTAAACTAAATACAGTTTTGTAGTCTATTCTGGTAATGGGGCGGGGCTTAGGAGGAAGGAGGAGCTTTTGGTCGTTAACAGGAATATGGACAGTAAATGTGAAGTGTTAGGGAATGTTATGTTGTTAATTAGTGTTTTCTCCGAACTAAAATTATGGTGATTAAAAGATTATGATACACACGTTGGTAGTATAAAATTTATTTGTGAAAATCAAAATAACTAATACATATCTTTTTAAGAACTGTTAACTGTTGTAAGAGTTTATTTCTAATTGATGATAATTTTGCTTTAAAATTACCAAAGTTATGAGAAAAGATGAATTCAAGAATGCTGAAAAGTCCCAAGATATATTTTAAGGTTTGACAGTCAACTAAGCGGCTGTCAAGATAAGTGTAACTAGCTAGTTGCTGAAGGAAAAATATTGGGCAAACTTCGGTTAGGTGTGGTAAAAATCCAATCAACGTAAATTGGCGAGCGGTGACTTTTCGATCAAACATTTCCTCCATCCGCGCCCGACTGTTCCCCTCTTCATAAGGTTTAGTATGAGTACAGTGGCGCCCTCTGCCGTTCACCAATTAACGTTGGTCGGACTATGGGCTAGACCATTAAATGGGCCATAATAGCATTAACCGATGCAATCCAAAACAATAAGTCGCCTTTTCATCTTCATAATTCCTAGAATTGGGGACTACCTTAGCAATTACGAATATTTACAGTTTCCCATTGGTCACCAAAAGATGTTCGGTGTATGCAAATAGCACACTCGCTACAACCATGAGCGATTCTATAGAAATACGCGTAAAATTAAATCATTAAGACTTATCTCGTTATAAGCGTTTACGTTAAAGCCACATTCGACCGCCTTAAAAGGGGAGCAGAATTATATTTTTTTATGCTCTGTCTATATTAACTATAATTTTTGTTAAATGTATTACTTAGAAAGATATACATACAAAATCAATTGTATCGAAAAATATTGTTTTTGCGCTACCGGAATTCGATCCTGGATCACTTCATTCACCAATCCGGGGAACGTGCATTAACCGATTATGATATAGCATCACAGTGCATTGATGACAAATTTTCGAACCTATATGTTATTAATACATCTATCGTTCCATTATTTGAAAGCCAACTTTTTTTTTTACGGAATCTCAAATATCTTTGAGTGATCCGATAGGAGACGCCAGAATTAACAATTCATTTTTATTAAATTTTGAACGCATCGATACAACTTATATATCATTAAGAAGAACACATTCTTATTGTGAAGTTGGATCTCTCCTGGAAGAGATCCAGATTCGAATCCCGGTATCTACAAACAATATTTTACGATAAAATTGATTTAATGTGTATAGCTTACATTTAATTTGTATTAAAAACATCACAAACCTATCTTTTGAATAAGTACAACTTCAAAATAAGAATATGTTCTCCTTAATAATATATTTTTTGCATTTAGAATTCGTTGTATAGAGGTTCAGTTAAAATTATCCACTATCAAAAATATTTATTGAAATATATTTTCAGATACTGGAAATAGTTAAGTCACTCGTTTGAAATGAAATAATATAATTTCGCCAGCCAGCTGCGGGATGTGCACATTGAACACGACATGCCATACAATATCACTTTTTACGATATTCCATATTTCGTATATTTGCGATCTAAAGGTCTCAATAAAACCGCTGTAAACACACCATTGTGCTTTTTTTCAGTAATATTGTGAAATATTTCCAATACTATGGATTTAGAAAGTCTGACAATGTACGTTTTATTGGAGAGAAGTTTATCCTGGATGATAAAATCCAGCACTTCTTTTTTATATACAGGATGAGTCATTCGTCAATACTACGTTGATGGCATCAGAAGTAGAGGACGCCCGTGGAAGACTCGACACAACTAGGTAAACCAGATGGTCATGTTAGAAGCCTCAATAATCGGTGAGTTTGGATGAGAAGACGTATGAATGTGGATGAGGCGAGAATTGTATGAATTGGTGTGGCGCTCTATCCTCTCTGCTTACCCGCGGGAAAACGGCATGATGTTAAGTAGGTAAGTTAATTAAGGATAACCAGGAGATCCAGGTTCGAATCCCGGTAGCAACAACAATATTTTTTGATAAAATTGATTTTATATGTATATCTTTCCAATTAATACATTTAATTTGTATTTAAAGGGAAACATCCAAAATGGAAGTGTGGATAAATGAATAATAATAAATGAAAATGATAAATGAATGGTCCAGTCAATCAAAGGCACGCATAGGTCATGTACAGAGTATGGAAAATCAGGAACCAGCAAAAAAGATGTCTAAGAACTCAGATAGACATAAGCAAAAAGAGACACGGACAGCCAAGTTGGACAGAAAGCAGTTGAAAGGGTGCTAGCAACTATAATCTACTACGGATTAAAAGGCTTATGATAATGACGACCCATTTTCATGCGATTAAGCGCATGGGAATGGTTTAAACTCTATTAAATACCACGTACCGATTAATAAGGGTTAATTAATATTTAAGAGACAGAGATCGTCGTCTTAGTCGCGGAAAGAGGTATCCAGGGATGGGAAAGTAACAAATCTGTAGTTATGAGGCAAGCGGGTAGAAGCTATGTACCGGATTAGTAAATCCTCTTTAATATAAGCGAATTTGGAGTCTTATATAGGGTGAATATTATGTTTCAGGCCGATATTATTTTTGAATAACTATTAAATAAAACATAATTTATTAATTTGTTATTTTTTTCTCAATTATTTTGTTTATTACAATTATGTTTACAATATAACATTGGCCAAATAGCTGCTTCTAGCGGCATTCCTTGAGTATAACGCTTCCGCAAATCCCTGTTGTCGCCGCGAAATCACACAATGTTTGCACGAGGATGGTGACGACCTTCGCTCCCGACTGAAGACGGCGATGTTAATGTGCATCTACGGCACACACAAAAAATAAACACTATGATCACACAACACACAGTGCTGGTGCACTGGAGCTGAATGGGTCCACACCGCGAATGGTATCGTGATGTCGAGATCGAACACAATATCGCTCAAGTTGACGATTACACTTAATTACAGATACGTTTTAACCAATGTTCTCTCTACTAGGTGAACATTAGTCTCAAGACAGACTTTGTATACATTTGATTGTAGAAATAATTTAATTTGATATAATTGTACTTACCAATAATACGGATACATCGGCTTGGTAACAAGTTGAATATCGTTGACATTTTTCATTGCAGGAGCATACCGGAATAAATGAAATATTTAAATTTGAATTATACTTAGTTTTTAAAATTGTGTTATATATAAACTGTTATATTAAATCTGTACTGTTATATTTAAATTTAATAAATTATAATTGTTATATAAAAGCCTGCAAGGGCGTTAATGTAAATAAATAAATAAATAAATATAATTTATACTCTTAACTGCATAAAAACTTTTTTTTTTTTAATCCAAATACAAAACATACACCCTGTGTCTGTAAATTCAATATGATATATTTTCTTCATACATTGATTCCAATATATGAAACGTTCACATCGTGGATTTTTGTGGTTCGGTACATACGGTATGAAAAACGACATTTTGAAAGTTATCCTTTGATTGCAGTCAAATTTGACCTCGTTTATAATTTTTTTCTCGAGATAAAAATCTCAACACGTACTGAAATTTATCTAATCGTGTCTCATTCCGTAGACACGGGCACACATTTGATTATTTTAGTTGAAACAATCTTATTTCATAAGTTTATCTGATACGATGGCAGTAGCAGTCCATATTATGGCCACATTCACATATTCGTGTAGCCATGTACCGCGAGTGTGGTTGGTGAGATGTGTGACGTCACTTCCGTAACAAGTTTTCGTTTCACTTGTCAGTATTTAATGGTTTGCTTCACCCGGCGCTCCCGAGGATTTTTCGCATGGAAAAAAATTTAATGGCGACAGTAAAAAGTTGAATATAAATAAAAATCGTACAAATATTGAAGTAGTTTCTTATTTCGTAATGGCGCGAGCTTGAGAAGGTGAAGTGGCTGAAGACTTGCGGTTCGTGCCGAATCAACCCCGCGCTGGAGGGTGCAGGGCTAGGGAGGACCCCGTGAAGGGTGGATCGAGAGCCTCTCCACAATATCGGCCCCCGCCGAGGCGGAGGGTGAAGGCTGTACTTTTGAATACTCGATTAAAAATTCACACATTTTATTTATTACAGTGAAAATTATTTTATCGTCATTTGGGAATTGAATAAGCAAAGTTTAATAGAATATATGAGACCTCCCCTTTAACAACATTGTATATCGGTTTTTATATATGTTGATAGATATTGTATAAACTCTGCGTGGGTGTAAAAATCGTCGGTATATCAATTGAGGATTTTCAATGCCGCAATAACAACTGTTTTTTTATCAAGTCAAAATGGAGCTGCAAAACATGTGCTGCTGCATGTTTTTGAAATATTACATACTCTAAAATAAATTGTAATCAACTATTCTCTACTCCTGCCAAATGTGAACTGACAAATATTTATCAAAACAAAATGGCGTCTAAACAAAATCGGCCTGGAACATAATATTCGCACTGTACTTTGGGCATATTTTGAAATGGCAATTGCGGGGGACGTACAAGGGTGGAGGAGAAGCGATCGACCTGCCAAATCCAAGACCTGAGACAAGATCCAAGATAAAACCAAATCCAAGACCTAAGACCAAGAGCTTCGCTACATGCCACATTGTTGTGGTTCGATTGAAAATATGAACGCTATTATTGTATAAAGATATTGTTTAAATGATACGTACTAATAAGTTCCAGCGCTATACGAAACATCGTTAAACGAGACAATCTTAACACGTCAATAATGGGGATAAGTAAAACAGAACAGAAAATACGTTACTTTATTAGTTTTTTTTTAACATTTATTGTTAAATTCTTTTTATTATTTATTTATACATATCTGTTTTTTTCCATAAAACATCCATGATAATAATAAAAAAATGGTTCCGAGTAAAGAGGTTATGTTAGCGATAAGAAAGGTGACTTTATGTTTTTTTATGAAAAAATCATCTTACATCGTTTGCCTTTTCCTGTTTCGTTCAGCGAGCAGTTGTCGATAACGAGACATCGCATCGATGGCACTCGGTGTCGCCTTAGAACTTCTATCAAAATTAGTATCATTTTTAATAAATTGATCCGTTATAGTAGCTAAACTAAAATTGTTCTCGCTTTTTCCATTATAATTGATCGACTCAATGGCATATCGTGTTCAACTTCATCCACAATCCAGATGGAATGTTGTTTTTCCATTTCTTCAATAACGTTGCTTCTGGATCGGGTAATTTTGGTTGCTGAAGTCCTTTCGGTTGTAGTTGCTATTTTTTCTTTATTTTTTAGAATTGTTCGTATTGTTGAAGTAGACAAATTTAATGCAGCACCTTTATCAGATTGCCGTTATCTGCATCTAAGTGCTTTTTCTGGTCGCTTTACTTTCATTTTTTTTTTTTTTTTCAATCAATATACATATTATGGTTATATATTAAGGTTTAAAAATAACTTTAAAATCTCTAAATGTAACACCAAACACTACCAGCAAAATTTTATATACTTAGGGGGAAAAAAATTCAATAGCCTCCCTACACAAATTAATTAGAAAATAAACAATATTATACAACACTTCAGAAGCACACAAATAGACAATAAATAAAATATTATATAAAATTATTATAGTGTAACTCCCTCTCCAAGCACGAGAGGTAGTCTCTTTTTTGGAGGGGTAAGCAAAAAATAAACTATGTAATCTTAACAATGTAAAATACTAAATTCATGTTATAAAAAAATTGTAAAAATGTCAAATAAATAAAAAAATAAAAAATCTTTATCCGTACACAATAACGTTGATGACCGATAATAAATTTCAGGAAATCCCAATTTTACCGCGTAATACTGAAACAGCGTTAGGCGGGGCCTTGCTGTATTTCTGTTCAATAGATCCCAGTAGTATATGATTTTTCATTCGTTCAATATATGATTTTACCTCATTATAGACAAGGAAAGATGGAATTGTAGTGTTGCGAGGTTGGGAGAATACGAAGGGTGCGAGATAATCGTATCTGCATACTTATGGCTACATACGATCTTGCATTACGAGTATCTTCATCAAAGATACACCTTTTCTGTTCACCAAATCCGACCTTTTTGTAAACAGTGCTTTATACAATTCCTCCATACGCTATCAGTGTATTTTCGAATTAATAGTTTCACCAGATTTAAAAGTATAAAGTACACTAACTCTTTACAATTTCACCTTATTTTGGTGAAGTTCAGCTTAAGCTATCTTTAATGGAGTTCCGGATTAAAAATAAAGTTCGGGATATACAAGGAACTTGTGTAGGTGGGAGGGGGGCATGGATCAAATCTTCTCTCTGCGAGTGATGACGGTAAAGTTTTTGGCGAAAAATCTAAAACTTTTTTGTACCTTTCTAGATCTGAAAAAGCTTAAGACAGAATGAAAACAGAAAAGTTACGGATGTAGCTGTCTGGTTACAGGGTGAGTAATAAAATGGCGAAAATTAAACTAACATGATTCATTCAATTAACGCAAAAAAATATCCCATCTGACATGTTCTTAAAATTATTTAATACGTAGGTAATGTATCATTCCAGCGATGACACGACACGCGTGCGCTACCTTCTAAATCCAATGGCTAACTTTTTTTTTAAACAGAGATTCGTACACGAATCACATTAATATTATTACTATTTTCAAAAAGTTTAACGCTTATTACTGTTAACACTATACGTGTATCTTAACCGCTAGACCAACAAACGCGTCAATTGCGACGCCACCTGGCGACAGATTGACAATACAAAGTGATATTATTATGATAAATTTATTTATAACTAAAAAAAAATATTGTTTAATGAACCACATTTATATTTTGGTTGATTTTATTTTTAATTTGTTAACGGTTTGGCGTACCGTAGCTGCTGAAGCAGCCTGTTTTAATAACCGGATACCGCAAACCTTTAGGGAACATTAATGGTTAGTAATGTTTCCTTAAAGGTTTGCAGCCAATATAAACCTTAATAGCCTTCATTTTATTTTTATCATACAAATTTTATTCACTATCCCATTTTCCTTTCCCCTCACTCTCCCGTTCCCCTGGTAAATTTTCTTATTTATAACTTTTATCTCTCCTCTGTTTATATTTTTATATTTTCTACTTTTTCTCTCACTTCTCTTAATTTTACAGTTATTTTTTGTCAACATTTTTTTATAGCATAAATAGTACATATGACAAAATAAAGGTAATTACTTTACTAGACGTCGTGTATTGTAAAGCAATTACCTGTACAGTTTTTAAAAGTTGTAATTATTTATAGGTAAGTAAGTATAGTGTTAAGTAAGTTATAAAAAGTTATGTGAAAAAAGTACAAATATTATTGTCTGTAATATACAATAGTTGGAGACAAAAATGTGTAGGTAGTTAGGTTAGCACAAATGACAAATTAGATTCATTTTGCTTTCTACCCACATCAAGCAACCACTTTGTTATTTTTGGTTTAAAGTCGTTAATCACTTTAGACCCTTTAAGGTCTAGTGACAATTTATTAAATATTCGCGGAGCACAAAATAAGAAAGTTCGTCTTTGCTCCTAGTTTCCTTTCGATCGGATCGTGGAAGTAAAGTTAATTTTTTTTTCATTTGTTTTAAGATTGCTCTGGTAAATAGTTGTCTTATATCCATACTTGGAAGGATTTAAAGGGTTCTTCATGGTTATGTCTAAATGAGCCTTAATTAGAGAATCCATTGAAATTGTCCATTAAACCCATAGAGGAGAAAGTTATCGTTCCTTCATGGTTTTTTGCAGCCTAAAATTTGTTTCCTATTATGAAGTCTTAATTGTTATTTCAGAGAAAACATTTAATTGGTTACATTTTTGTTACACTTCTATTATGATTTTTGTTTATATTACTTTTCAAATAAAATAATATTATAGAAATGCTGACCTGTATATCAATGATCAAAATTCTAACCCGCATTATCTTATAAAGGGTTTTAAATCAATAATAAATTACAAAGCCTAAAACATTGGTGCCTAACTATATACATTTAATATTTCCTTTGTTGTAATGCGAATAATTGATGCGGAAATAAGTGCAGGAAGTGCTTTACTAAGACGTCGGAAGTGACGGAACCGGAAGTGGCGGTGCGAGGAAGTGAACTGCGAGAAGGAGGGGGGAAGAAAGAGGTTGACGATGATAAAAGAAAAGTGAAATATATAGGGTCCACTATTGTCCCAGTGATGAATTTATTGCTCAATGTCAACATTATTACAGATAATAATTTAATATTTGAGTTAAGTATGCCAAAAACCATAATTCAAGATCTATTTCACAGAAAATGTTTTATTTTATGTAAAAAAAATGTTTGGCTTAAAATTTTAAAATAAATTCCGCATTTTTTGTACTCGACTCGTTCTTTTGTAGACATGAAAGACTTTGAAGCATTTATTTTCGCACTATAAGCTCTATTTCGCATAGCTATAGTTTTTGAATTCTCTTGAAAGATGTAAACATTAAACAAATATCGGACATCTCATAGAGACAAAACTATTTTTTTATTATATTTAATGGAAAATATATAGAAGTATGGGGTAATTACAGGGCTTACAAAAAAAAACAGATTCTCATAGTGATGATATATATACTGTTTAAAAAAAAGGGAAAAATGAAAAATCTAATTTATTACATAGATGGCGGTGGTGTACTAATACTCGAAGCGAGTCCACGTAATAATACTAAAATTACAGACTATCATAATTTTGTAACTGAAGTAAAAAAAATATGTACACAGACTAACTGAAACATTAATTAACTCGAATATACTCCTTCTCTATACACGAGTCTTACTCTCATAGAGGAGAAACAAATGTTAAAATATATATTTATATATATCTACTGATTATTGAAATTGTATTATATTTTTAATATTAATAAAAAAAAATTAAAAAATGACAAATAAATATTTTGGGACATTATATTGTCGATACAGCTGAATTAATCTATAATGCGCGATACAAAAGTCGTCAAATTTAAACTACGTGCATTTTCTTTGTGAGACATCTATTTTTATCCGTTGGAACTGACATTTTTTTTAATTACACTGTTTCTTAAAAACCTTTGAGTAGGACATTCCATGTTATTTTATTGAGTCCCGACGACGACCATATTGTGATTTATCTTAACATGTTTCAACTGTGTTCTGAAAAATTGTAACTTCACAAATAAAATGTCATTTTATTAAACATTGATTTGAATTAAACTGAAACCGACCAAGGACCGTCTAATAATATCATACGAAAATAATTGATTTCACGTTCAAAGCGAATTCATTCATCGCTTCGAAAGTGAGTTAATTGCCATTTCTGTAAAATCTGCAGGTGCCTTTGTAAGAGTACTCCAGTCGAGTGTATAGCTGACAGGGGCGTGCACTGTATACAAGCAAAACAGTTGTGTATTAATTAAAACCCTATAAATTTCTAGACGTTATTACACCGATTAGCGTAACCCACGGATAGAGTTTTGAATTCCAACAGCCCTTTCACATTCAATTTCATACAAATTTTTCGAAACAATTTGCTAGTTTGTGCAGTTCAATCCGCATCTTACTGAACTAAATACGTCCACTGCTAGGGATATCTTTATGTCTGAAAATTTTCTACAGTTTTTGAGCATGTTTTTATTACAGACTAAATATTATTTTCATACCAACGTCATTACTTTGTTTGTCAATTATCTGTCAAATGAGTGAATTTACATTTTTTGACCACAAACTACCAAACATGATCTAACGAAAATTCCTTGTTTCAATATTATCACTTACGCAATCAAATAGTTTCGCGACTTTTTTTTAAATATATGACTCTATTGAAACAAAAATTTATATGCTTAAATGTAAAAAATACGTCAAACATTCAAAGAGTAAATACTTTTACTGTTGCATAAATGTGTCATAAACTATCGGATTTATTTTTCCACAAATAATGTGTGTAGAATGCCTTTCGTGTCGCAACTAATGTTCCGAATCCCTCTCCTATATGTACATTTTATTATTTAAAATGAACAAAAATTTTCACCACTATCTTAATGGAACATTAAAAAAAATTATTATTTAATATTACTCACAATTATAGTATGAATATATGTTTTAGTTGATTCTATTTCAAGCTACTAAGTTAAATATTTTTATATATCGCTGTACCTCTCCAAAACCGAAACTAACTCTTGTGTTTGAAGAGGGATTTGCACAATTGTATTTTTAGAAAGGTCGGGAGTTTTATGAATGCAACCTATAATATTATTTATTGTCTAATTATATGTTTTTGAAGTGTTCGCTTAATTTTTCTTTTAGTTATTTTATATAATTTATGTTCTTAATTTCTGTAGGAAGGCTATTGAAATTTGATATGCATAAGTATATGTAATTTTGTTGATGGTGTTTGGTGTTGGAAAAATTGTACATAATATTTAAAGCGAAATCAAAAGCAGTGAACCGATATGGAGAAATTAAAAGAACTGCTTTCCTTATTTGAAGTACATAATAAATTCATAATTATTTTCTCATAATTTTAATATTTTTTCTCAATTTTTTTTAATGTATACGTAGTTAGCATAGTTGGTATTAATACAACCTAATACGTATCATACATGTTTCATAGAGACGAATTTATTGGGTTTTTTTATATGGGAAGTATGGAAGTCATGGGTATTAGAGTCCTCGGTTGGATTGAGTTATCACTTTACATAATTGTAACGTTCACCAATTCAACCCATGGGCGACTGCCACACCAATCAATTTTTTGGAAGTTGTATACATATTTTTACCTTTTATAAACCTTTCAAGTATTTCTTGCAACTACGCTGTCGCCATCTATGTTTTGAAATTTGATATTCATTCGCCTGAAACAGCATAGATGTCTCTAATGAGAATATTTATTTGATTGAAGTAAGTCCTCCTGTGGGGACAAAATCCAGCGATTGCGTTCTTACAAAATTTTATACAAACAAGTTCTTACAAAAAAGTTTATTCACCTTCCCCGGTTAGGAAAGAGATCCAGGTTCGAACCCCGGTGGCACAACAACAATATTTTTTCGATAAAATTGATTTTATATGTATATCTTTCTAATTAATATATTTAATTCATACTTAAGTTTATGCCTACTGCACGCCACTGGTCGCTAGGCAGGTTGCATTTGACCCTCCCGAGAGTGGAGGCTGCAAAGGGAAGAGCAGAGCATTAAGCAGAGAAAGATGTGAACTAATTGACGGTGCAGTAGTTGCATTGTAATAATATTGAACTGAAAACCGTATTTATATGCAGTCTGTATTTAATTTAAGATCATTTTTGAAATGAAGCCTAATGTCCGTGGAATAAGAATACGTTGTATTGAGCTTTCGATCTAAAGATACACTCAGAGATTAATTCGATTGTCTTAAATATAAAACCAACACCCACAACTATTTATATTGAAATGAAATGATAAATATTTAATATGTCTTATTTGCTACTGGATAGATTCAAATTCATTCAACTGATCAAATGATATATAAATGATCAATGGATTGAAATTTCTTTGTGAAGTGAGTTCATTAAATTACATAATATATTAGATATATAACTCGTACATTTTTAAAATATAACTTTGTTTTGTCGTCATGTTTGTAAGACACTTTTAACGAGAATAGTATTGTCAAAATTTTGATAAAAAAAAAAAAACAATACTGACTTAAATGTCAGTCGGAACCTTGTTGTTCTAAGGTCGGGATTAAATAAATCTCTTATTAAAATAAATGTAAAATATAAAATGCAAATTAAAAATCGGGAAATTTGATTTCAATGGCCGGTTTTTTAAAAGATTTTCGACTCGAGACAATGCGGATTTTGCTGTCGTGAGATTCTTTGGAGACAACTGGCAGCATTCTTAAAGATGAGACGAGTTTTGAATCTCCCCCGCTGCTGCAGATGGAAGAGCAAGGGTGCCACCAGCTCCGATACTCTGTAAACCAATCGATCAAAGTCAAGAATCTCCCCAGCGAGTAGCCGTTTAAACTGAATGTAATTCTGTAATTCAACATCTTATATTAATGTTATTTTTTAATGATTTAAGGCCCGTGAACACGACGATCTTTTAATGAGACTTTGATCTCTGTGAGTCTATTAAGCATTTAACGAGTACATCATTCTAATCCGCGTGCAAAACAGCGATATACGAATCATCAAAATAATGCACTGTACATTCCCCTCCTTTCATTTCTTTCCCAGCCCCGCAGTCGAATCAGTCAATTGGCGACCTTGAACGAGTGCGGTATACGTGAATCGAAAGATTACAATATTATACAACTGAGACTTTGCGTCTATACAGTGTCGTCATTGTGTTTCGTCCAAGTCCCTTCATAGGAGAGTGTACTTGATATTTAGCCCTTTAATGGCTGTCTTGTATCCACTGATTTCTGTACTTTCGTACATGACACTTGATTATCTGTTTATTTGTTTGTAATGTTATTATATACCTGTATTTCAAAATAAATAAAGATAGCACTTAAAAGGGCCCAGGAAGGTTTAAATTTGAATCTCTGTTCGTTTTCGCAATCTTTTACATTAGCTTTTGTATTTTATCTCATTTCTTTTGTGAGTGGAACCGATAAAAAAAGTTGATACTTCTACAACGGTTCCGGGAAAAGGTGGTCTCCCCCTCCCCCTGTAGCGCCTCTTTATAAGTATCATCTAAAGGAACCTAGACGAAATTAGTGATTTAAACATACAGTCCACACTTTGAAGGTGCCCGCAGAACTGGATTGTGGTGAGGGCCAAACTCCTTCCGTATATCCTGTTTTCTTCCGGCATCTATGCTTTTACGCAACAAACACTTCATTATTAAAAAGAACACATTATTATTGTGAAGTGACAGTTTTTCAGAACTTAGTTCTGTGGTATTTTAATACAAATTGAATGAATCCATTATAAAGATGTACAGGAAAATTCAATTAATCAAAAAAACATTTTTGTTGCTACCGGAATTCGAACCTGGATGATCCTTTCTTATCCGTGGAAATGCGTTAACCGATTACACTGCACCAACATAGTAAGTCGACGACAATTTTAAGAACTTATATGTTGTAATTCTTTCAAATTTATACATTTATTATTGTACATTTTTAAAAGCTATCTGTCACCTTTTGTCGTTAACTTACTGCGTTGGCGTTGTGTTATCGGTTAACGCATTTTTTTTTGTATTTTCCTGTATATCTTTCTAATTGATACATTTAATTTGTATTTTAAATACATCTACCAATCTCAAGCTAATCTCTGGATGTATCTCAAAATCAAAATCTCAACACATATACGCGGTATTGAGATGTACCTCAACTAAATCTCACCGTTTCTCCTTCCGTGGTCACGTCACTATGCTCTGTTCTGAAGACCTGTCCCCTTGCTAATGACATTAATGAAAATGTCTCTTCCATAGAAGTATTATCAGAACGTAGTAAGTAATTTGTAAGCTTATTATATAACATTGGTAATTGACTGTTTTCAAAATTAGCCACAATCTGTCTGACGGATATTCGAGACAGAAAAATATTTTCTAAGAAAATTAAGTGGGAACTCGCTGAGCAGAAAGTATAAGACCTGTCCGTAAATAATATTAATAACAATAATAATATTGGATAATTTGTATAGTGCCATTTTCGTAAAAACTTTCACCTCAAGTGCGCTTTACATATAAACTGTTTATAGTCCTATATTACGTTTGTTTTTTAAATTTAAAATTGTTATTTTATCTAAAGAAAATTATGTTTTGAAAAAGTGTGTTTTTAGTCTCTTCTTAAATAAAGTCTTTGATATACTGTTTCTTATGATAGACGGTAAAGAGTTCCACGCTTTTAGACCTGCCACTAGTTCACTAAATTCAGACTTCTGGAAACAGTTGGTCGGTTCTACAACCCTTCCAGAGGCTAAACTGAGAGTCCGACGTCTACCATTCAAACATTCTGGAATACAAAACTCTTCAAGATACAGAGGCGCCATGTTATGTGTCGCTTTGTACATCACCAGCATAATTTAAATTCAACTCTTTCAGGGAATCGGAGCCAATGTAGCTGATATAAAAGGCATGTTATAGAAAGAATTTGGAAACTCCATATATTATCTGTGCAGCCGCATTTAGAATAGATTGCAATCTATCCAGCTGAAACATTGACAGGCCAGCATAGATGGTGTTACAATAGTCCACACGTGACACCACAAATGCATTTATAAGTAGACGTGCTGCTTCATGAGGAAGATGTCTCCGAATATTTTTAATCTGTCTCAGTTAATGGCAGCGTGCACTGGCAGTTATGCTGATTTGTATATTCGTTGAAAGATCTGAATCAATGTGCACGCCCAGCAACTTGACTGCAGATTTAGCATTCGCAGACATTGATTCATGTATTCAGTTTTGCCTTCTAGATGTTGCTGTCCATAGTAGCTCTGTCGTCAGCCTCATCATTTCTTAATTCCTTTATTCTACGTCATGTCAAGATTTCAGTAACTCCAGAAACGTCTTCTATAGTAATTATTTACTACAAACAAACTTCTTTCTCAATTTGTCTCCTTTTGATACATAAATCATCTTGTTTGTCTCAAGCATAGTCGTATTGGCGACGCTGGACTGGCCCGAAAAATTCTCGAAACTATCGATCCGATTACAATTTTTAAAATCGTAATATTTTAATTGGAAACATGATAGAGATATAATATAATAAAATGAGGTACAAATTCTTAATTTTATATTTTAAAAATTACGCAACACAGAGTCCTGCATTTAATGATTATATTTAATACGACGCTCGTCAACGACCGTACCACGTTGAAGGCACCGGTTCTCGTCCCATCACCGAAGTTAAGCAACATTGGGCGCGGTCAGTACTCGGATGGGTGACCGCTTGGGGACACCGCGCGCCGTTGGCTTTTAATATTCCTGACTAAATATATTTAATAAATAATAACACGTATGTAGCTTCTTGACCCACCCGTTTCTCCCATCAATGAGATTAAGTAATTACTTCGGCAATTTATTTTCGCCATCTAACGCATTTTCTCCGAACTATTCGACACTTAAGCCCAAACGGCTTGTGTTTTGTGTCCGACAATAGGCAATTTTCTCCCCTGTCCAAGTTTATTGCTGGACTTTTTCTTTTCGGAGACTTTCGCTAATTATAGCTAAGGGCTGAGGGTAGGTGGAAATCATAACTATCCCCTAACTCTACTTTACGAGCGACGGCGGTGACAATTGGCGGCTTAGGGGATGGGCGGCCATAGAACAATTACAAAATATAAATAAATTCTAAAGGCGCACTTCTTTGGAGGGCGGCAAGACGCTTCAATTGTGACTTAACCTTTCCTTTCCAATGATGTAAACTGAGTTGGCATTGCTTCTAATTATGTGAATATCTCTGTAAATATACTAAATACAGAGTTCACATTTTAGGTATTCCTCCGTAATATATTTATGTATTGGATAAAATAATTACAATATATAGGTAATTAACATACGCAACAATAAAAAATGCTTCCTCGAAGAACCTGACGTGAATTTGTCAATACATACATATATGTGTATGTGCGGAGTGGTACGGAAGGCGTAGTGCGCGGGGTGCCGTATGCCGACATTCACTTTAGTTAGTAACATAGCGTACACTGGCCGAGTTAAACGTGTCTCAAGCGTCTTTGTGCTCTCGTTCCATATGACCAATGTTTTTTTTCATTCTTATCACTTTTTCTCGCTCACCATAAAAACTAAATATAGACGCGTACACCTCCGACTAGCACATTTACTCGACTAACGAAGTGCGAAGCGAGGCAGAGGGGATATCACCACATCGCGCGGTATTCACATGTTCGTTCACATGTAACGTTTATGAGATATTTCCAATGGAACTTTCTTCCCGCAGCACTTTCCACTCCCAGCCCAGCTAACCTTACATGATCGACTTTATTTGCGAAAACAAAAATAACTTTTAGGATATAGCTTGTTTAATGATGTCTGACATACATGTGTGTATTATATACCGTCCTCCAAGCTGATTGCTACTGCGTTGGGATAGACATGGGAGTATTGACTGATTTGCATCCCTGCCTGGTACGTCTGAAGGGTTTGGAGCAATAATGATCAAGTCCGTATACTATCGCTTTAATAATATTCAACTTAAATTACTTAACATCATCCTGTGCTCGACATACTGATACTGCACAATATTTTAAGGGTATATACATATAAATAATATAAATTGAAAATGTTGAAGCCTAATCTCGATCACCTTAAAGATATAGTTTATTTGACATCCTGGTGAAGGAAATGATATTTTTCGAAATCGGTTGATGTATTTAATTTAACTCATAAATAAATATAAAATAATTTATGTAAAAAATAATAAAGTTATTATTAAGGACAACACATCCTTATTGTGAAGTTGTAATTATTCATAACAGACGGTCTGTGATATTTTTTAAATACAAATTAAATGTATATATTAGAAATATATACATATAAAATCAATTTTATCGAAAAATATTGTTGTTGCTGCCGAGATTCGAACCTGGATCTCTTCCGATCCGGGAAAAGTGCATTAACCGATTATGCTATGTTAACAATACATTTAATTTGTATTTAATAAAGTTGTTGCCTAAAAATATCTGCCCGATAATTTGTTTACTCTTCACATGAAACACAAATTTTCCACGCATGCGCATGAACGACCGCATTTATATTAGTGTTGACACTAAAACTCCATTACGCACCGCCAGTCTTGCTATTGGCGATAATTGCATTCAGATGACTATTCACCTTACTTTCTGTGATCCATGTCGGTCCCTCCCTCCCTTTGACTATGCTCCTCCACTTTTATCGGTATCCTGCAGATCTTAGGACTGTCACCAGAGTTGCTTTTTCCACTTGGTCGGTCCAACTGGTGAAGGATCTTCCTATTCCTTTCCGTCCTTCGACGTGACCCACCGCGACAAGCTTCTCCAAATTCCATCTTCCATGATGCCCAAAAATTTGTATGCACACCATGTGTCTCCAGCACCACATCTCAAAGCCAACAATTCGTCTTCTCTCCTCTTCTTCCTGTAGTCATTTCTCAAACCCACTTCCTTATTCTAAACACTCATCGTTTTACAAGATAATTCGCAACTATTGGACCTTCATCAGTAGACTAATGGGGTTTACCTTTATAAGCTGATTACGCTTCTGTTTGTATATGCAGTGTATAGGTAACCATGCAAGTGTGTGTGCATATGTCATGACTCGGTACAACACCTGCGCAGATTAATTAAACGTCCAAAACATACGGATGTCACTGAGAATTTTTCATGTTGAATTAACATAACGTACTCGGAGTTCTTTAACCGTAGATCACGATTAGATAGATTTTATCTAAACCATATTTTTTTAAATTATCCAAACTCTCGATTATCCAGGGTTACATTAACTAGATTAGCTAAGGGAGTAAAAAAATCCTAAATATGCCAAATATTATTATTAATTTAAAAATAATTTTTAAAGAAAACACATTTTCATTGTGAAGTTACAATTTCAGAAAGTAATTTTGTGTATATTTTTAACACATATTAAATTAATCAACTGGAAAGATATTTAGTGGCTACCGGGATAATTTTTTTTTTTTCGATAAATAGATTATTTCTGCACACCTTCATAGTTGATTGATTTCATTTTTATTAAGGAGAACACGTTCTTATTGTTTGTTTTATTTTATTTTAATATTATATAATACATTATAAAAATAATCAGTAGGATATATATATCATTTCTTTTAACATTTATTTCTTCTCTATGAGAATAAGACTCGTGTATAGAGGAGCATATACGAGAGAGTATAATTTATGTTTCAGTTAGTCTGTGTCTTTTTAACTTCAGATACAAATTTATAGTAGTCTGTAATTTAATATTTGTTCTAATTGTGATGGGGAGATTATTTAAAAATTTGATGCCTTGATAAATACAGTGATTTTGGGTTGCGGTATATTTTAGTTTTGGAATATCAATTTGGTCTCTTAATCTTGTAGATCGGAATTCGCTTCTAATATTTAATTGATTTTTTTAATTTAGAAAATTTGAATTATTACATTTTTTTTGTATGTCTGTTACTTTGAAATCTATGAAAAGTTGTATACTTGGATAGTCTTTTTTTTAGAATAAGTTTTATTATCATTTTTTGAATGATTTCTAATTGTGACATTGAAGTTTTATATGCTCCTCCCCATCCAATAATACCGTGTTGCAAATGTGACTGTACAAACGCGTAATATATCATTTTCAGATTTGTAAGTGATAAAATGTTTCTGAGTCATAAAAATATGTAGGTAGTTTTCCTTATTCTGTTTGTAAGATTAGTAATATGTTCTTTCTATTTGAGTTCATCTATTATGACTCCTAGGTACTTGATACAGTATTTTTCTTCAATTGATGAACATTAGTCACAAGAGTCTTCTTGAGTACATGCTTTGGTGTGAAGTTGTAATTATTCAGAACATAGGTCTGTGATATTTTAAATACTAGTTAAATGTATTAATTAGAAAGATATACAAATAAAATTATTTTTATTTTTATTGTTTTAGTAAAACTGTTTTACGCAGAACGTGCGTTGTTCCCCTGTGAAGCGATCTATTGCGACTAAATTTTCTAGGACCAAGCTCCTGCGTGATGTCGCCCTCGTACCTCTCCTTCGCGCCGTTCCTGGTCAAAAGCGATTTAAATAATAAGTTCAAAAACTTTTAAAAAAACGAGTGCTTTATGCGTGTTATGGAACTCATCTGCTCACACTGCATGTCTCGCCCACTGCAGCCTCTATGCTTTCACCTTCCTCGGAATATCTAGAAATAATAGTCTTGAGCAAGATTTTATTTTCGAGGATCTGCGACCTATTTTTTTTGCGCTAAATTGAAAGACCAAACTTCATATCCGTGTAGAACATTCAGCTGTATCTACGAAATTAACACACCTTCAAGATTGTCATACTGCCTTCTGCGCATGCATGCTTAAAGTTGGTACAACTGCGATCACGTGTGCAAAATTCGATCCCGAGTGCATCATTTGCCTTTCGGCAATTGCAGTGTAAACATTTCCGCTCCGCTAGCAGTTTGCAACAACGAGCAGTGATCCGATTTCTCTGACTGAAATTGATCACAGACTTTTATCACAATACGGTGCTTTGTCACGTAAAAGTGGGTTTTTTTGTGGATCGAGAAGTTTAAAAATGGCCGGACGAGTGTGAACAGGACGCCCGTCGACCTCCACCGTGGACGACAAGATTCAGCAAGCTCGAAAGATGGTTCTAGCGAATAGGCGAGTTACCATGGACGAGGTAGGGTCTTCTTTGAACATCACTCATGGCTCTGGCCATCAAATCATACACGACGAGCTTGGCCGTAAAGTCTGTGCATTACTTACTTACCTTACTTTATAACAATTGTACCTAACAATTATAACTTTTAAAAACTGTAAAGGTTAGAACAGACCACGTATGTAAAGTAATTACCTCTATTTTTATATATATTATTTATGCTCCAAAAGTAAATAAATTGTAGATTATTATTGATTTGCCTTCATATGTTATATACAGTTTAAGCTTTAACCCTTCCCAAACCATGCAGTAACACCGGTCTACTATTCCAATTAAACCTGTGATATTTCGGTAAATATACGCAGTATAAAATTCATATTTTAGATTATCGTAAGGAAAATATTTGCTCTTAAGAATGACTAGTGAAAAACCAAATAGTACGAAAATAATTATTTTCAATTTAATCCGTTGTAAAATTAATACGTTGATAAAAATACTATTTGTGATAGATATTACAGAAAGACACCACAGATTATTTTCACAGTGAAAAGAATAACAAACATAAGAATATAATTATGTCTTTTTCTCAACAATAAATGAAGAGAGAAAAGAAGGAAGGACTAATGTTATTATATTCATCATTTTTTTCAACATTCAATGCTCAATATTTAGAATAAATAAGTGCTATTAAAACCATTTAGGATAATAAAAACATTTTTTATTTCTGTTATTTACGGTAACACGAGTCGACAGCATGGCTGCATATCGGTATTTTTTATCACGGTATGGTAAAGGTTAAATTTTGTGACAACTTATTTAACGTAGCAATTTCCGAAAAGCAAAATAATACACTTTTCGTGCCGATTTTATTCTGTTACTTACTTCGTGTTGGATGTCATCATTCCCTGTCGCAGATATTTAAACTATATAACCGAACCAAAAGTTTGTTTTCACAAAATATTTAACTTTTAATTAATTTTGAGAGATATTATCTTTCGGTCTGAACCTCCGGAGTCCACGGCTCACCCGAGAACTGAACCAGCAAACATGTGACGAGACAGTGTGACGCAGATTAATACGGCCGACAGAGAAGACTGATGTTCGGTATTTCCAGTGCCATTACTCTTTTCGGTGATGTCACTTCAAATTTATCAAGCGTTATCTCAACACGTGTGCCTAAAATGGGCTTTATTAATGTGCAAAACATCTTATTCCGCCCGTCCCGCAGAAAATTTCTTACTATAGTAATCTCAGAACAATATGACAATTCGTGGTTCAGTACCTACCCATAAACGTTGAACTTACATTCTTGACACATTTCATTATGCTCTTTCCATTTAGAAAGAACAATTGAATTAGTGTGAGTAACACCGCGGGTACACATTGTAACGGTGGATTGATGCCGCTCAGCGCTTTAATTGGTCAGTGGGCGGAGTAGTCGTTTGAAATTAATTAAAAACGCGGAATCCACAAAGCATACGTAGGGAATGTTTGAATTTTGTAAATAAGGAAAGTTTATATTTATATACAAATTAAATGTATTAATTAGAAAGATATACGTATCAAATCAATTTTGTTAAAAAATATTGTTGTTGCGCTACGGAGATTCGAACCTGGATCTCTTTCCAAACCGGGGAAGGTGCTACAGCAATAGTACTTTTGTATTGTGCAGTATTTTATTATTTATTTTACAGAGCTATGTTCTGAATAATTTCAACTTCACAATAAGAATGTGTTCTCCTTAATAGTTTATATCTGTTAATTTTTTTAATGTATTAATTGTCTGTTTGTATTTTTATAAAATTACTAATCTGATCGAATACATTTGTTGATTTTTGCATTGTTATAAATATATAGTTCACAATGGAGTCCTAGTACTGACACTGATGTATGGAAGTGAGACCTGGAGCTGTCAGAAGAAGAACGAAAGTACACTAAATGCAGTGGAAATGAAATCACTTAGGCGTATAATGGCATATCCATTTATGACAGAGTAAAGAATGACAAAATAAGGAAAGAATGTAAATTTGATCTTAGTATAGTAAGTAAGATTAAGAAAGGGTCACTTAGGTGGTTTGGTCATATGGAACGGATGAATGTGTTGATTAGTAGTAGATTAGTTGATTAGTAGTTGTAGAGTACGTCCGCGGAAAACTTGTCACGAACAGGTAAACCAGATACTGGAGGATGATCCTGTTAGAAGCCTTGTATTAGAAGATGTATGAATGTGGATGAGGCGAGAATTGTGTGTCAGGGCAGAAGAGTGTGGCGCTCTATCCTCTCTGCCTACCCCCGCGTTGTTGTTACAATAGTTCTTTCTTAATGAAAATTGCCTTACCTAGATGATTATTTGTGAATTTTGTACTTATACGGTGCCTACCTTAAAATTTCAATTTATAAAATAATACATACCTAATCTTACATACTTAGTCGAGGGTCACCACTATGACTGGTCTAAGGGTAGTTAATATTTCAACTTTAAATGCTGTTAGAGGTATGTGTCGCGGCTACAGTGTCTCTGCCGCGTGGCGCCAGATGCCGCCCCCTGTCCGACTCAAATCCATCAACCTCTTGAATATCTTACGAGACGCTTGTTGTAGTATTCCACGTCAAAGGACAGAGAGGAAGGAGAATATCCCCCGTCTTTTGGATCGATCAAGTAAAAAAAGCAATAGACAATCCTCCTAGGCGTGAGGAACCAACGTGGATGAAGACGATGATGATCGTCCTTAAGAGGTGGCTACCCGCCACACGCACATCTATAATGACCACCACTTTATTACATTTTCTACCCTCAATAATTGTTATGATTGTGATATGATTGATATGACATATTTTTATGTTAGGGCCAACGAGTTAGGGGATGATTTTCGTTACGGCTTCCAGAAGGAAGCCCCCAATCCAGCACTGTCGGTCGTATAATATTACCATACTAATTTCGTTTAATTGAAGTACATACGTCATAAACAGCATGTTAGGTAATAATTAAAATTCCCTTTGACCTTGGAGCAGAAATAATGCAAAGTGAAATAAAGCGTTGCCACCAGATGACTCTCGACGGGGCGGATTAAGGGTGGGTTAGTCCACCCCCAGGAACTTCGACAAAATGGAGTACAAAACGCCTGCATTGTGCAATTTAGAAACTGCAGTGGCGAATTAGGAAATCGGTTAATTGTAAAGAAAACGTGCCGTTCAAAAATCTTCTAAAAATATTTGTGAATTGGTATTTAAGTATCTAAAATGAAGCGGACGCGTAATGAGATAAATAAAGATGTAAAAAAAAAAAGTCAGTCAAAAAAATCATTAATTACCCATTATTAAATCCACTTCGATATAATGATTTTTTTATTCATAATATTGTTGAATTTTAATTGTAATTTTTTATACTGAAGTAAATTAAAAAGAATGGAGAATTGAGAGAATGAGGATATTATTGAATTTTATGGATATGTTGTAAGAATCAGAAGATTATGTGTCTGTAACCTGGTGTCCCCATATATTACACTCGGCGCTCACGTGTTTTTTTTAATATGATAGACTTACATATCTCTTTTGGAAAAATAGATTTTTTGAAATTGGCCATGTTCATCCACTGCTAGACAAATACCTCTCTTGAGAACCATACTTCAGCTTTCAGATTAAAGACTCTATTTTAGCTTAATAATTGTCACACTAATTGTCTAGAGAATTTGGAATTTAACATTCCGCAATAATTGTTGTTAGTGTTATTCACAGACCACCAAATAAATGGACTCCAAAATATTAATTTTGGTGGCACCCGCGCAATTAAAGATCTCCGCGACTTTTTTTAAAAATATGAATTGATTCGTACGAAAATTTTAACTCTGACAATATAATATGCATTAATAAGATTTTATTTTCTAATAGTAAATACTTTTATTGTTGGATTAATGTTTCCGACCCCTGGCCTCGCAAATAATGTTCCAAACCCCTCTCCTATATATACACTTCATATCGTGTGTATTTATTTACAACTGTGTGGTGTTATTAAATTTTCACGTATTTATTTTTCGCACAAAAAGGGATAAAACAAATTGACATGGCGCGTGACTTTTCTAGTTACTTGGGGTAACCACCCCATCTGTCTAACAATATAAATAAGAACCCTTACACGAATGCCAAATAGGATTGCAAATTGGGGGGGAAAGTCCTTAATAAGGTTAGGTATGCTGATGACATGGCCAGACTATTTGGTCAGTATTTATGAACGGAAGACAGAAGACAGAGATATTCTCGTATACGTATACATATATCATGTATTTATATACTTGATTCTCTCTAAAATTCATGTACATCATATCCTATGTATGCTTCCTAAGGGAAATTTTATCGCATCCATCTTATAGTCTCGACCTCGCTCCGTCAGATTATCACATTATTCGGTCGCTCTCGTTACGTTCAACGAAAATTCATCGACAATTTGATTGATAGATGGGATAAAGTCTTGAACAATGATAAAGAATACATTATTGTTAAAAAATTTGTTGAACAAAATCTTAAGACTTATTAAACAACCCAATACATAATATGTCGACAGGGTTGGCCGTATTCTCTACAGGTTATCGTAAATAGAGTCGTCTTTTCACCGTTCGATCCCATCCCTCAATCATCCCCTGTACCTTGTACAGGTGGCTACCCCGGTAGTGCTAATAAATTATTCACTGTAATTATTGTAAGGGTTACTTCGACTCTGCAGTATTAATTGAATGGTTCCGCCGCCCTTCGAGTATCGGCGCCCCGTTACGTCACCGGAAGTGCCCGCCATTTCCTGCGACTCCACTTCCGCCGGAAGCGATGAAAAGGAAGCCAACATAAATATTGAGACTATTACGGGCGGAGAACGCTTGAATTTCAGCTCTAATGATATGCAATAACATTGTTTGACAATAGATCAATAACATGGTTACGTAATTTATGTACCAGTTATATTATTTATTTATTTATTATTATTACACGGGCCCTATTCAGGTATTAGCATAATTTGTAAAAAAATAGAAAATTTCATCAGAAGTGCAATACACAAAGATAAATATTATCAGCATGTTTCTTCATAGTCAAAATTAAATATGTGAAGTGAAGCTTCCATCCGTCATCATTGAGTTGAGACACAAAAAATTGTAATAATGTATAAAGCATATTCCGCATATTCATTCCCCAAAGAATGCAATCTGGGGACCGCGGAGTTAGCTAATGCATGTGTTCTGACATTACCACTGTAATAGAACAATAAATTGTGTCTCGATGACCAGGCAGACCAACAATCTGGGGGCAGTCTATCATACTATTGATGATTCTGTATAGAAATATAAGGTCGGACATCGTACGTCTCACTGATAATTTTAACAATTTCAAACAACTCAGGAGATAATCATAATTGATATCCTCAGAGTATATATTTAATTTAAAATTAATGAATCTTGAAAACTTTATCTGGATACCTTCAACCATCGTCGAGTGAAAAATGTAGTGAGGCGACCATATGACCGAATGATATTCTACCTGAGGTCTGACTAGAAAAGTGTAGAGGACTTTATAGGTGTGTCCTCATTTTAAAAATAGTTAAGTACGACTTGTAATTATTTCTGAAGAGTTAATAATATGAATGCCGTTTTCTCTTCAAGTGAAATCAAGAATCGGAAATTAATTATCTTTGGGGAGTTTAGGAGTAACATTATTGGACCGATTGAAAAGTACTGAGACCTCCACACGGAGCCCCTGCTACATATAAAAATATCTTAATTAAAGTAACTTGGCGCTGTTAACTATCGAGGTATACATTTTACGATGGTTAAATAAATAGCACAAATATTGTACGAAAACATGCTGCCTTTTTTGATTGGTCAATGCGAGAAATAATAGAAGCGCCTTGTTAAGACTATGACTAGGATAAAGGGACAAAAATGAAGATTATGACGACTTCTATTCTTTAAATAAATGAGACTCGTAAGCAATGTTCTGTCTAAAGTGTGCGAGAGTGCGTGCGAACACGATTTGGCAATTTATAATAAGTTTTATTCTTCATGTGCCACATTCTATCGAAGGTTGGTGACTATGTTATATGCAGTGGTCGAAATTCATTACAGAAGTTATTGTATTTTAACATTTAATTTAATATTGGTAATAATCTAACTTAATAATATCTTGAAAAATGCTAATTATAACCTATAAATGTTATCAACGCAAACACCGAAATATAGAATCATAGGTTGGAATACACTAAAAACACAAAACGTTCAGTCTGTCAAGTAAAACAAATACGTAGAAATGTCATTCTACGCAGTTTTCAGTCATGATTAATCCCTTTCGAAAACAACAGGCTTAGGTAAGCATAAATACAGAAAATCCGCAGACGTCAAGATCCCGACGTAGATACAGTATGAAAATATTTAGTTCAGTACAATTATTATAAGGATTGAAAAAAACAAGTTAGGGTCATTCAAGACCTAAGTGCTAGTAAATTGTGGACCAACGTATACATGAAGTTATTACATAAGGTTCGGATGATAACGGCTAGAATTTTATAGCGTCTTTTCATAATATAATGATTATTTAATTTATTTTTACTTTCCAGAATTTTTAGTAATGCACAGATTTTGGGTGCCCCCGGTTGTATGTTAATTGATATATTCTGTATAAAATCACTTTTTTTTTTTGCATTAAACCACTTTTTTATCTACATCTCTATTGCCTTTTATATGTATAACGAGTTGTAAAAGATCACAATTTTCATCACGTAAAATGTGTCCGAAGTATACAGCGTTTTTTGATAGTTGTTATTAGTTATTTTGACTTATTAATACGTCTTAATAAATCTTCATTAGTAATGTGGTCAACCCAGGCCCTAGCAATAATCTTATATTAGTATATGGTAATGATTTTCTTGCTTTCTCCCCAAGCTCCATAAAGCTAAGTATCAAAGGTTTCCTGATTATTGTGCTATTTATTTCTTATTAGATATCATTGTTTCTTGTCACGTTTGATAATATTAAGCTGATAAAAAAAAATTAAACCGTTCACAGCTAAAACTCCTAGATGGCTCCATGACTTTTTATAACCGGACTATTTTAATTTAACTAATTTTTACTATTAAGCGATATGAAAAAGTGAATTCTCGGTAGCAGTTCTGTTTATAATGAGTTGGACACAGTTTTACATCTGCCAGACTAACTCTTGCTAGCAGCGTGAATCCGCCGCTCGCCGCTAGAGGCGGTGCATCGAAGCGATGTCGTGGTGTTATGTAACGATTTACTTAGCTGCCGTACCCTTCATTCATCCGTTTCATATGACCAAACCATCTAATTATTTCTTAATCTTACTCACTATACTAACATCAGCTTTACATTATTTGCTTATTTCTTCATTCTTTACTCTGTCATAAATAGATCTGCAACATATACGCCTAAGTGATCTCATTTCCATTGCATTTAGTCTACTTTTGTTCTTCTTCTGCCAGCTCCATACCTCACTTCAAAACATCGGTTTTGTCAAGTTCCCGTTAGATGTAATTCTAATATATCTTTCTCAGTCTTTCCGTTTCTATCAAACGTACTTCCCAAATACACAAACTCATCTACTTGTTCCAAACATTCATTACCTCCAAGTATTTAGCGCGGTGTCTCGCTTTCCTCCTTCTCGAATACCATCACTTTCGACTTGTTGACGTTCATGATAAGGTTACTTTCTTTGCATACGTCGTACATTCTACTCACTAGACTCTGTAGTTCTTGTTCATTATTTTTTTGTTCCTTCTGTATGCATATACCTATAAATATACTTATAGCATAATAAATTGCTACGTAGAGCGAATTTCACCCGAAGGGAGGTACCCCCTTAACGCCCACCGCGCTAGTCCAACAGTTTGCAACGAGACTAAATGATTAGATCAGATAACTCGGGGGTTGTTTGGTAAATCTGGCCCAACATGGCTGGCTGTACAGATTCCGCAACCCTAAAGTACAAAGTTCTATGAATGTATGCGTATATAACAAATACACATTTTTTTAAATTATTTATGTAATAACTGATACAAATTATATTAATCAATTAGAAATATATACAGAAATAATCTATTTATCGAAAAATATTTGGTTGCTACCGGAGTACGAACCTACTGGTTTGGCCAATCTACTGTAGAGCTTTTCCGGGCCGCAGTAAATAAAGTCATGATAGCCAACGCCCATTGAACAGATAGGGCACAAGAAGAAAAAGAAGGAGGGTTGGAGTGGCCAGAGAAACGGGGGTGCCTACGTTTTGCGCAGGGTCCTAAAAAGAAACCAAGCAAAATTTTGTTTATATCGTGTCAAAGGTTGTAGAATTGAATACAGAACAGAAAGACAGACAGACGGATATATTTAGTTTTATATAGTATAAAATTATAAGTATTTTAAAAATAGAAATATAATCCTTATTCTTCGATTCTGTACCAAAAAATGAGAAGCTGCGTAATCAGGAAAATATCGGGATTTCGTATTTTTCTTACGTAATCCTCTGAAATGTCAACGATGGCATTATCTAAGAACGGAGACCGATCACGTTATATCCACAATATAAAAATATATACAGGGTGGCCCAAAAAAATTTTAAACATTAACACGTGAGTTATTTCAAAACAAAATATAATTCTTAATGTAATTTTTTTGGCACAATATTTAGCTAATCAGAAATTATCAAAACACCCCATATTGCATCATCTACTGGGTTTAAATCTGGGCTGTTCGTAGACCACATGCCTGGCTCGATGAAAATAACATTCTCACGACGAAGAAAGTTGATTGTATTTCTGGCTGTGTGAGATGGAGCTCTGTCCTGCTGTAACGTCTAGCTATACTCCAGGCATTGTTTTGAAACTCTTTGATCATTTTCTTAGCACCCCGACGTTTATCAATTAGCAAATTTTTGATCAGAATACGGTCTTCTGCGGTGATTTTTATCATTCTAGGCAACAATTTGAAAAAACCAAGTATAAACAATGGTAAAATTAATAAACAAAGATGGCGACCGTGAACTGTTGAAATAAAACGTAATATAGGATAGTTAAATTATTTTTGATGTAATTGTATTACATTTTACTAAATGTTCTCACTTTTTTTAGACCACCTTGTATATGTATAAAAAAAACACTATTCATGATTAATTTCGCTGCTAGGCCTCGGTATTAGTACGATTGTCTTTTTTTTTATTTAATCCATTACAGATATAAAATAGAACCTACAAAAACGATTAAATCAATAAGATGAACCGTTCTCGATTTTTTTCTCTCTTGAGAATGATGAAAATGTATTACTGATCTTGGAACACACTTAACCCTTCCCAAACCATGCAGTAACACGGGTCTACCATTATAATAAAACCTGTAATATTTCGGTAAATACATGCAAAATAAAATTCACATTTTAGATAATCCTAAAGAAAATGTTAGCGCTCAGGAATGACTAGTGAAAAACCAATTATGAAAAAGGAATCATACGAAAACAATTATTTTTTCCATTCAATCCGTTGTAAAATTAATACGTTGGTAAAAATATAATTTGTGATATGAAAGACAGGGATCACACACTATTTTCACAGTGAAAAGAACGACAAACATACAAATATAATTGTTTCTTTCTCACTAATTAAATGAAGAGAGATAAGAAGCAAGGACACATTGTATAAGACGTAATGAATGCTCTAAATTATGTTATTAATCATTTTTTCAAAATTAAATGCTCAATATTTAGAGTAAATTCGGGCCATTAAAGCCATTTAAGCTAATAAAAACATTTTTTATAACTATTATTTACGGTAACACGAGTTGACAGCATGGCTGCATTCGGATATATTTTATCATGGTATGGTAAAGGTTAACATAATGTTTAGTGCTAAGAATGTAAAAAGGTTGATTTTCTAAAAGTTTGTATTTTGAATTGGCAACACTTTTTACAGCGGCAGCCAATTTGACAGCTGACAGCTGATATGTTCTCAATTTGGTATGCCATTTCACCGTGAATAGACTTACGCCAGAACAACGCTTGCAAATTCATTTCAGTTCGCGAAACTTGCCGTGCGCTACGTCAATTTTACAGTCGACATAATCGTCTCTCCGTGTAAGTAATTCGAATAACCGCGCATACTCTAATTGATAATACGCATCCGCAGAGACGTTGTACTGTGCGCACCGAAGAAGCTGCTGTTTCTTCAAAAATGATGCCGGCCAGAACGTTACAGATCGCTATAGATCCATGATTACTGACTTTTTCATTCCTCAATTATGGCATTAATGTGGAAGAGATGCAGTTTCATTAAGACAGAGCAACATGCCGCACAGCGCGCGCCACAATCAATTTATTGAAGGAAACATTCGATGAGTGCATAATATCACGTATTGGACCTGTGAATCGGCCTCCAAGATCATGTAATTTAACACCTTTGAATTATTTTCTATGGGGATATGTGAAGTAGCTAGTCTACGCCGATAAACCAGAGACGACAGACGACTTGGAAGCGAACATTCGTCGCGTTATTGCCGATATACGACCCCAGCTGCTCCAAAAAGTGGTACCAACCCCACCGAGTGCCAATACAATGCGCTCACAGCCACGCGGAAAGGCTGCCTTCCCGACAGTGCGTCACTTCTCTCGCGGCTGCCTTCCCGACAAAAACTCTAGTAAGCACTCCTCTCGGTGTAGATTTCTTATTGCATATTGTTATTTCTGCCCAAGCATCAATAAACTTATGTCAACTGTAAGTAGTATTTCTTGTTCAACCCGCTCTGGCCACACTCACACACACTCGGCGATCATATTCAAAAGAACTCGAGAGCGCTGGGAGTAATACTGGGGCACCAGATTCTCACACACAAATCCCCATAATTCCAAAGGAATAAACACAAATTGCAGTTCAAAACTTACTTACGATTAATTGCGTGTTATTTTACCCTAGAATTGCCCGGTAGATGTACCGGATCTGCCATGGTACAGTATGTTTACTGGGCAGCGCGCTGGAAGGCAATGCAATACCTCCACCTGGTGGCGCGGTGTGTGCGAACATTTTTGTCTGCCTGATCAGGCAATGTATACTACCTACCTGTGTGTGTGCAGTTGTGTACCTGAACGCTTATTTTGTGTGCAGTTGTCATGGAATCGGTAAAAGTGAGTACAACATTTTCTAACACAATGCATTTTTTATGGTTTCATATTTAACTGAATAAATTCGATGTCAAAATATGTACATACATTTGCAATACGGTATTATTGGATGGGGAGGTGCATATAAAACTTCAATGTCACAATTAGAAATCATCAAAAAAAAAAAAAAACAAGGCAATAAATACAACTTTTTCCAGATTTTAAAGTACCAAAAATAGTAGACATATACAAAAAAAAATCAATTATTCAAATTTTCAAAATTAAAAATCAATTAAATTTTAGAAGCGAATTCCGATCTACAAGATATAGAGATCAAATTGATATCCCAAAACTAAAATATACCGCAACTCAAAATCAATATATTTATCAAGGTATCAAATTTTTTAACATTCTCCCCATCACAATTAGAAAAATTACGGACTATCATAAATTTGTAACTGAAGTTAAAAAAATATGTACACAGACTAACTGAAACATAAATTAACTCGAATATACTCCTTCTCTATACACGAGTCTTACTCTCATAGAGAAGAAACAAATGTTAAAATATATATATATATATATTCACTGATTATTGAAATTGTATTATATTTTTAATATTAATAAAAAAATATATATATATATTTTTTTTTTAAATTTGTTTTTTTCATCCACCGAATTACCAATAAATCCTGTAAAAGTTGTTTGCTCCGTTTACCGGTAAAACGGTTTACAGTAACTGCAATACCTAAACGTAATCACCCTACTATTATATTTATAAACATTTGTTTATCTTTCATTGCAAATGTTTTCACGGGGAGGGCGTCTAGTTGGCAGAATGAAATATTCCCTCCCGACGTTACAAATTCATCCGCCGGGGGTGCCTTCGTCGCTGTCGTGCCGCGCGGTCCATTTTGAATTTGTCCGACAAACAAATCAAAACCCCGCGTAACAAGGCATCAGACCGCACGAGGCGCACAGTTCCAACGCGTCGGTGTAGAACGAGACATTTTTGCTGCGTTCGTAATTTAACTTGAGGGCGATTTTAGAATTATTGCGAACCGACCCGAAGTTCACGCGCATCGTTGCATCTGCGCTAGACGTGAATTGTCTGGAAGTTTATGCTGGTGTTTAAAGGAAATAATTCTCTGCTTGTCTTAAGTGTCTCGTCAAGTTGAGCCAGTTGCTGTCTAGTTTAATGTACAAACTTAATTTTGACTTGGAGCGAATTGCAAAATAGTCAGTATTAACTATTGCAAAGAACAAAACTTAATTTTATAATGAACGCTTCATTCGAAGTATGTTGGTACCACTGGTTGGCCCACTCCCGACGCAGGTCGCAATCGCTTCGCACTTCATATAATATAATGAAGTATGGTTAAGTCCGTTATTTAAACCGTTATTGAACTATACTTCAATGAAGTGTCTGAAGTGCAAAGTGTGTAGTGTGATACTTCGCGAAGTATACTGCAGTGAATTACATGAAGTGAGCGACAAACTCTTTCGTCTCTATACTACGAATATAAAGGACTAGTTCAGAGGTTCCCAAACTTTTTTGTGTCGTAGACCCCTTGCCATGTTTTTCGGTTTTTGGTAGACCCACTACTTACCTGATATTGATTTTTTGTAAATTTCTAATTGTAGTGAAGTTTAGTGTTAACTTAACTTAAACCACAAAGCGAATGCCTACATCCTACAATTTTATAAACATATATAATAAATTTTTTACTTCATAGGTACTTTTATAAATAATGTATATATCTTTATATTATAAGATTATAATGTAAGTAAACAGGTACTATCAGTGTATGTTGAGATCCACTATCGTGGACCCCCATTTTCATTTCATGGATCCCCAAATTATTTTTTCGCTGACGTAGACCCCTTGCAGGTTATCGTAGACCCCTGGGGGTCGATATAGACCACTTTGGGAATCACTGGACTAGTTCATCATACAGTGTGGACCCATCGCTAATTATCCAATATAGACGCTGCGGCTAGTTTAAAAAAATGTTAATAAATGTAAATATAGAATGTTCAGCGGAAAAACCTCAAGGTTAAATTGTAATTGCTCGTAAATCATCAGGTAAGTGGGAGGGGTATTGTTCGTGATTTCCAGATTTGCCGGTCGCAATGAGTCACTGGTCGGGAGCGCACCGCGCGTTTGCGGTTGAGCAATATTTAAAGTGCGGTGATTCATCGCTTCGTGCGCGTCGCGCTTTTTTTACTCACTTTAATATTCGACGAGTAGGCAATGGGCCGAGCACGCAATTTATCCGGTGTTGGGTTCAAAAGTTCAGGCAAAATGGGACAACGGTTAACCAAACTCAGCAGCGACGCCAGACCATGTGGCTCAAGTTCGACGTGAAATTATGCGCAATCCGCGTAAATCGATAAGGAAGATTGCAGCCTGTACTGGAATGAAAAAATCAACAGCGCACGTTATTTTAAAAAAGAAACTACAGTTTCACTCATACAAACTGCAAATGATATACAGATATAGCACGCGCTAGATTGCCGCCGGGGAATCCGGTTGGGCTAGCACTAGTCTAGCACGAAGCCAACGTCTCTGATTCCGCACTCCCCAGGGACCAGGCGCTTTCGGGACCACAGCTCGGGAGCCAATTACTATTCACTTTGATATCTTTATACCACGAGTAATTCGTTCAACATTTATCAAGTAATATATCTATACCTTAATACCACAAAAACTTAATGAATATTTATTTTCAGCTAATTTAAAGTGATAAACAAACCAAATTTTAACATAGCGATACACAAAAATGTGTATCTTTAGTCTTGTAACAGAAGTAACTCATACATTACATAAAATTGTAAAAATTTCAAAATAATAATAAAAAATAAAAATAAACATTTTAGATTATTTCACTTCATATTGTTCTTGGGAAAATACAATATTTCTTTATGTTACAGATTCTGAATTAATCTGCATTCAAAAAGATATAATTGTAGATAGGTTTTTGTATTATTAAACTTTACCAATACCGTGATATAAAATACCCATATGCAGCCATGCTGTCAACTCGTGTTACCGTAAGAAATTTATAACATTTTAAATTTAAATTAAATATATTAATTAGAAAGATATACATATAAAATCAATTTTATCGAAAAATATTGTTGTTGCGCTACCGGGATTCGAACCTGGATCTCTTTTCTAACCGGGTAGGTGCATTATCCAACTATGCTACAGTTACAATATTTTTCTATAAAATTGATTTTATATGTATATCTTTCTAATTAATATATTTAATTCATATTTAAAATATCACAGACCGTCTGATCTGAATAATTACAACTTCACAATAAGAATGAGTTCTCCAAATGTATTAGTTTAAATGACTATCTTAAAAACTTTAAATATCGAGTATTAATTACGAAAATGGTATCAATATTCTAATAAAATTCGGAGCATTCATCAAGTTTTATACAATACTATATTTTTTCTTATCTCTTTTCATTAAATTAGTGAGAAATAGAAATCATATATTCGTGTGTTTTTTATTATTTTTATTATGAAATTAATGTACCATCTCTATTTGTCTTACCACAAATGGTACTTTTCCCAGCATATTAATATTACAACTGACTGAATTGAAAAATAATTATTTTTGTAAGATTCGCTTTACGCAACTGGTTTATCACTAGTCAGTTCTAACCATAAATATTTTTCCTTATAATTAACTAAAATATGAATTTTATGTTGCGTAATGCGTATATTAACCGAAATAGTACAGTTTTAATTGGTGCTGTAGACCTGTGTTACTGCGTGGTTTTTAAGGGTTATGCCATTGATATTTTTTAACAGTAAAATCAGTGTTAAATAAACGACCAGCCATTCTAAATACAATCTTCTGTTTGTTATATTCCACCTCGTTTCAGGACCTAGGTGACCACAGATCAGGCGATGGATTTCTTCCTAAAAGGCTATATATTTTTATATATCGATACATTTTATCAAAGATTCTACATGTTCTTAGTTCCGAAACTGTACAACACACTCAGTACCGACTGGAAATCGTTCAACTCCAAACATTTGGACCCAACATTTGATCCAATCGGGTAGAGAGCAATCAGAAGCATGGCTATCCAACATTGCAACATAATCATTATACAGTGCCTACACTAATAATTCACTAATTCTACAACACTCCCACTTCATTTTCTTTTATTATATATTTATTTTTTTAACTCTATGTTTACTCCTGTCGAATCTTAAATAAGAGCACGAAAAAAACTGTCTAGCAAAGTAGCCAGGACAACGCTGTATATATCAGAGGTGGAGTCTATTCCATCCCACACAATAAACATATTACCATTTTTAAATACACAGAAAAATATTCAGGTCCCTACTGTTAGGGACATATATTTATGCTTAAACGAAGATAATGTACTGTGCCTTCCACCTTCCCTCCCTTCCTCACCTGCCACCGTGTCAGTCGGTCGGCGACCCTGAACCGGAGCGGTAACAAGTAAATTTCGCAGTATAACAGGTAAGTAAGTATCTGTCCTGCGCAATCTGAAGGGCTCAAGACCCTGCACGGAGATAGTGTTACAAAACCTAAAGTTACAGTCCACCTCGGAGGTGGCAGAAGAACGGGACTGTGGCGAGTGGAACTTCCCTCCGAATATTCTGTTTCTTCCGGCATCTATGCTTTTACGCAACACCTACAAAATGCTATGCAATTTCATATGATTGTCAATATGAAATAAATTCTCATCTTGGAAGAAAAAATGATTTTATGGCTCAATTTTCTATCGACCAGGACGACATCTGATAATCATTCAGGATGACGCTTGTAACACACCACCCTTACCGTTTTAAACAATAACCGGATTACCTATCGACCATGTTGTCAATGAATTGCTAACTGTTATTATGACACGACTTAATTTTGTATTGACTATGGTGAAATTAGTAGTTTCTTTTAAAGTGAAATTCACGTTAAACGATTTTCAAATTTTATACTTACCATCACGCCGTTTCGCCGCGGGGGTAGGCAGAGGTAGGACACACAATTCTCGCCTCATCCACATTCATACATCTCATACAAGCTCGCCGATTGTTGAGGCTTCTAATAGAACCATCCTCCATTAACTGGTTTACCTGGTCTTGCCAAGTCTTCCGCGGACGTTCTCTATTTACGGTGCCATCAACACTTGCGTCATATATCTTTCTTACCATTCTCTCCTCATTCATCCGTTCCATATGACCAAACCACCTAAGTGATCCTTTCTTAATCTTACTCACTATACTAATATCAGCTTTACATTCTTTCCTTATACCTTCATTCTTTACTCTGTCCTAAATAGATTTGCCACATATACGCCTAAGTGATCTCATTTCCACTGCATTCAGTCTACTTTCGTTCCTTTTCTGCCAGCTCCAGGCCTCACTTCCATACATCAGTGTCGGTACCAGGACTCCATTGTGCACCGCTAGTCTTGCCTCAGTTGACAAATTCCCGTTAGATATAATTCCATTCAAAGCGCCGCCGTTCACTTTATTTCCTGCAGTCACCCTCCTTTCGATATCATTCTCAGCCTTTCCGTTTCTATCAAACATACTTTCTAAATACACAAACTCATCTACTTGTTCCAAACATTAATTACCTACAAGTATTTTGCACGGGGTTTTGCTTTCTTTTGTAGATTTTTCTAATTGTATTTAACTGTCCATCAGTGCGCTAACCCTCATCCCCCGCCGACTGCATGTCCTTCAACTTTTATGGGGAAAGCATCATATTTTTAATCTTGTACCCTTAATTAGATTGTAAGGTGTTCTCAAACGTAGATACCCCGAGGTGACTCGCCACGCGCGAGTTGTCCCCGTAAACATAATAAAGAAAAATTGTCTCAACGTTACCGGGCAAATTTTATTTTCTAGAATAATGAAGATGAAACCTTCAGAATAAAAATGTTCATAAATGAAAGAACAGAGAGAAAAATATTCCATGCCCGGCGAGGCGGGGGATATTATTTTTAATAAGTTTTCAGGGTGACCGCGACCGTTAGAAACTGTGCCGCGCGCCTGTCTGGAAATGTTGTCGGGGGCAAATATCTCTGAAATTTCAGCAAAATCCGCAATGTAATGTAACGTCAGCACACTTCCCCGGATAGGAAGGGTTCCTGGTTAGAGTCCGGGTGGCAACAAAAATATATTTTCGTTAATTTCATTTGTATTAAAACATCATAGAATAATGTTCTGAAAAACTACTACTTCACAGTAATAACGTGTTCTCCTTAACAAATAATAATATACTTAAAATCATGCGCTATGTACCTGTGCACTAGTTTTAATATCTTCTCAATGGTTAATCATTAACAACTTATTTTTTTAATTGTGCCTCAAACTTTTCAACCACAAAAAAGTGTAATCTATAACATTTCATTCTCTTAATATGTTTTAACTTCTTAATTATAAAAATTGTCAAAAAATGTTATCTTCACGCCTCACTTTAGAACTGTCTCTTGGTGTCAGTAAGGATCTGGATCCTGGACTCTGTATCCTTTAATTAATATAATATTCAAATATGTAGATATATGTAGTACATATATTACTATTTTCATATAAAAAGCAATATTTGCTACCAAATCTGGACAACTGATAACATCGTTTTCAAACTATTCTTCAATATACATATGTTTTGTATTTTTTCATACTATTATATTGATTTGTATATACAAAAAATGGCATATCTCTCTCTCTCACACACAAGAAAGAAAGAATCAAATCCAGAGCTGTCCATAAATATTGTGCCGCCCTTAGACAAGCTATAAAATGCAGCCCTTATTTTTCTATAACCACAATAATAAAGGTAAAATATTATTGTTTTTTTTAGTAGTTATTAAAAGTTTAGATAAAAATCCTCTCATTTATTTCATATTTTAGATTTCTTAGAACATTCGTTATTTTTTGCATGGAATACATTTCTCTTCAATATTCTTACTATTTTCAAACTAAGCTAAACGCTTGTACTATGAAAATAGGACTATATTGTTGGTCTCCTGGAACGAGGCGCGAACCCTCGACTGCTAGATCACTAGGTCAGCGTCTTAACCACTAGACCAACAAACTCAAACAAGTCAGGAGTTCTCCATGTGAAACTAAAAAAAATTATGTTGTTTTTTATGATATCAGGAGAATCGGAAGTGGTAATGAGCCGCCTCCATGTCGGCTTATCATTCGTATCCGTAAATATTGCGGTATTCACCTTGATTTGCTGTGAGAATAAGGTAGGTATTAATGACAATGACGTAAACAGAATTAAACTATCAGTACTTACATGATGACACTGAATTTATTATATAATATTATAGTTTATAATTATTACTGTACTACGCGTGTAGAATCTGATTCAGAGCTTGGAGCTTGGGCTGCTGTCGTTCGGTAGCTGCGTTCTGTGCATTGGCGTGCGCTGATGTCCCCCAGTGGTGGATGTTCACTGCTCCAGCAGGTGTCCTCAGGACTTTCGAGTAGGTAATTATTAAATAAGTATCCATAAACAATTGTTATGATACGAACCTTATTAATGTAATTCTTAATAAAAAACTTAAACAGATAGCTACTAGTAACTCCTTGTTCACTAGTCCTCCCAGTAAAAACATTAATAATGACATAAGTTACCAATGGCGTAGAGTTCTATATATTAATAATTTGTCTTCACTTTGCGTGAATAATGACTTCTAATATCAGGCCAGCGTTCTACACAAACAGCAATTTAAGAAAAAATTTAAAGATAACAAATGAAGCCACTCGAGTATATATAAATTAAATTGTTATCAATCCCTTAATATATATATATGATGGGGGATAGTTAAGCTGGGAGGTCCGTATACATGGATTCGTTCCGCTTCTGAGACATCGAGTTGCGGGCGTATAGCTGCGACTGGAGCTCAGCACCAACTCTCTGGTGCAAGCGGCGCTCTCATGGAAAGCTGGTTCCCTGACCAGAGAATGGCAGCGCCTACAAAATAGCTACATATACAACAATGGCCGTGACTGAAGTAGTTATATATGTAATATTTCTATTTTGTGTGTATATATGTGTGAACTTTTTTATTTTTTTAAATTTATTAATATTTTCCTTGATTTTCTTTTTCATAGCATTATATTTATTTCCATAACCTTAATGTATAACATAATATGTATTATCTCTATGGCGAATCGGGTTAAAAAAAAAACTCGTTCACGCTGGAATAAACACATTATTATTATTATAGGCAAAACTGCTCGCAATGTCAATGTTCGTGTTAAATAACATCTTAAATGTTTAAACAGTAATGGTATATCAGAATTTTCCAACATCACTCAATGTTACTTGTAGTATATTGTGACCAGTTTTAGTTTATTCATACCCCCTTAGCCTATTCTCCTTAGTACATATTGTTCCTTTGACTCGACTGGTTGTCCTTTTAGAGGTCGAGGAGAGAAAGCGTATTGCGTGATTATTCGTGTTGTATCACTACTCGCACACACAGCTGTGAATTGTGTTATTGTGAACGTGACACTGAACGACTGACTGTGTTGTCTGAGTCGAGCTGTCCTAGTTCCGTGAGTCTATCCTGGTCCGCTATCGAAGGTATCCCTCCTCTCGTCATCCGATTCCCTACTTCCTATCTAACCCATTCATCCATCACCATCCATTTTTTGGTGACCGGCGACTTGCGCCGGTCACAAGCACAGAGGTCAATATCCTTCATAAAAAACGGGTTTGGCCTCAGGTTGAACAAATTAGAAGCTCTCGAAATAAAAAAGGCAGTAAATAATGGTACGCCAATTCTTAATATTAGGTATGTTTTCTTTAAAGTCAATTTATTATCCATCAACACTGTATTTTCCCCTCTCTTAATGTTCCGTCTATCTGTATATCTATTCTATCTATCTCTTTCACATGTAATTTTATATTCTATCTCCCTTTTTATGTATATATAAGTGCACTATTTTCGTATTCATGATTAGTTTTAAATACATCTTGACGAAGCTTGAGATAAGCGAAACCGGTTGACGTATAATAAATTTCGTGGTTTCATGCAAAGTGATTGTATTTTATTTAATCTACCACAAAAATATAAACTATAAATATAAACCACAAAGTGATTGCTTTCTACGAAAATACAAAACATTATTATTTTTGTAGTTGTGTTTGTGTAGCATCATTCTCGTCTTATGTATCATAAGGGTAGTATTAATACAATAAACCTTCTTCCAAAAACACATATCTTGTGTCATTTGTAAAGGAAAGTATCGCGGGATAGGGTAATGTGGCCCGTGGGACGTTTAACAACCCTTAATAAACTGCAGAGAATAAATTCTTGCCGGTACAGCTTTCAATAAACCATGGACTTTAAGACTGTAAGGCATCTCATTCAGGGAATACAGGAAATATTGCTAAACTTCATCAGTGGCAGATGCATCTCTTTTTCATGTTGTCTCTGGGCAGTAATTATGACGAAAAATCATTTTGAAAATCATTTTTAAAGGCAATCGAAAATGCTCACAGTGTGATGTAAAAAAGATTGGAAATGTAATTAAAGAAAGAATACATTCGCCCAATAATGAGTAAACCGAATGCAGATACCACTTCTAAATAATGTCCAGAACAGAGATGCATGAAAATGTGGATTTTTATTATTCATTTATATCAAAAGTTATACATTAGATTTGATTTTTTTTTAATTATTACTTATATAGGACCTTTACACTAATGTAAAATTAATAAACTAAATGTTATTTGCCATAATTAAGAAAATACAAGCATTATTAGAAAAACCGCGACCGTTAAATTCATTTTCCGCGTGCCACAAAATTGCCCAAATATAGAAAATTCTTGCATATACGAAATATATTTTCTTATAATCTTGAAGCCAAGATTACGGAGACAAATCTATGTTGAACGAAATTTTCAAAATATTAAAAATTAATAAAGCTATAAACCATTCAATTTGCAGTACATATGATCAATTGTCAACGTTTTTAAAACACTTTGTGTTAGTGAATACAAATTATTTTAAATAATATAATTATATTTTCTTACATGCTTTGAGGCATCACCTACTATTTAAAATCAAGTTTTACATCAAAAATACAATAATATCCTATTAAATAATATTTATATCGATTCAATCGACATAAAAAAGCGAAAATATTAATTATTTTTGGAAGCACGCTATTACTCAAATGTTTCTGAGATTCGTTGCAAATAGAAATATGATACCTTTTAATATGAAATAATCGATGTCTCACTAAAATAGATCGAACTCAAGGTGAAATGTGAAAGAATCGTATTCGAATATTCGAACCCCAAATATATTCGCCCGTTTTTAAGTATTTGTTATTCGAATACTTTATAAAGTATTCGCTCATATTTATATTATAAGATTTTTAATATTTTTCTAAACGAAACAAAGGTTTACGAACCCTAGAAGTCATATGTTCATTCGTTCATTTAGGTATACGATTTTTTTCTCCAAAAGTACCGCTATCGGCTATATGGAAGTCGGACATTAAAGATGTGAACGCCTTTGTCGGACATCTTTTGCATTTGCCTTTTTTTAAGTCTTCTGCTTATCTTTATGGTTTTATGACAGCAAGCACTTATAATACATTGCTTTGTCAACGATGGAGTCGGCCGTCTATTTCGAACAAGTTTGAAATTTGACCCATTCAATGCAATTTTATTCTTAAAATATGTATTTTTAAAATTAAAATAATTCTTCATTTTTTTTTTCCATAATGTGTATTTTTTAAATTAAAATCATGTATTTTGTTGTGTTTTTAAGTAATTTCAAAATTGAAATAATTTCATTATTTTTGGCTTGTTTTTTTTTTTATTGAAATAATTTTCCATTATGTTTTTGTTATTATGTATGTTTAAAATTAAAATTAATTTTAACCGTTTTATGCACTTTTTTATATTTATATTATCTTTCCAATAAAGCTAATACCATGGTCAATACCACGATTTTTATGTGTTTTATTTCATTTTAAACCTATTTCATTTTATATCTCTAAACACCCTTTAAATATAAGGATAGAATATGCAGCCCTGACACTGCTTTGTGTACTCCTCGCTTGAGTTCGGCTGTGTCCGAGCTGCTTGTGTCAACAGGTCACAACCAATTTAACCCACGCCGCTGGAGCTACGACACAACCCGTCTGATCCACCAGGAATATCAAATTTGTTTTAAACTATAGTAGGTCATATATATCAATAGATCAATCTCTATCATGTAAATAAGTATACAATATTGTGCCACATTCTAACAAACGTGGTCAGATAACACACAGCGTCACACATTCTACTTCTACATTTCCTTTCCTTCGTATCGATATTTATTTTTACGCATATCACAATCAAGCATTGTTACCAGTGGCGCGTAGTAGATATAGATTTAGGTTATACTATAATTAAAGGACAGCTGAAGGGGGAGGACCCACCCTTTTCCGGGACCGGTATAGAAGCTAGGGCTCCCAGGTCGACACTACTCATCAAAGCTAATAAAAATACACTACTTTAATTCAATAACATATTCAATGCAGTATGAAAAAAAAAATTATAATATAATTATTAGCAATTTTCGCAAAAGTTAAAATTTAGTCCTTCTAGCTTAATCAAGCCTGTTTTAATTCATATACAACTTATAAACATAAATCCATAATTAGATTACATATAGATGGAATATTGATAGTAAATTAAGGTGCAGTAGTTCAAGGAAGACACTCCAGGATCCAGTCATCTAAAACACTCCCAAAAGAGCAACAGTGGACGAGACACAAAATGATTTGAGTCACACTTACACGGACAGACTAACGGAATTGTAAAACACGAGGCATGGATCGTATCCAGGCAAGTCGGTCTAACTACTTACCTAAAGTGCTCCAACGTGTCGCCCATACCCGAATAAATACTTATAAAAAACAAGATTCATTCCATTACTAAGTAGGTCTGCATTTCTGGGCGGGCGGTGTCTAAGTCCAGTCAAACCACCAATCATTCTACAAAATATGGTCAGGCGTCTGTTATGGTTATGTTAGGTTATGCTGTTACTAATGATATCATACAATCATGTATAATATATGTGCCTACTGTATGCTGTACTAGTACTTGCTACATACATAAAGCACGGTATTCACGATCGCTCTGATCGGACGAGGTCCTATGGATGTCATCCAAATGGATTGGATTTTGGGCTGATTTGATGTCCAACTCATCCTGTCACTCCATATCGTCAATATGGTTTTCCCCATTCACGGTCTGATTTTGCAGCGATACCGCTCCATTTGTACGTATGGAGCAATCGCGAACGCGGGATTCTGTAACGTCCCTAGGTAAAGTGCCGCCCTTCAGCATATTTTAATTTTTAATCTATCCCTATAAATGCGAATTATTTAAATTAATGTTAGCTTTAGAATTTATTTTTTTTGACCGGGTCCATTAGTTACATACATTACATTACAGCATAGTTTTATGGGCCTTGCCGTTTGAAATTTTCCCAACATATTTTTGTCAGATTATTTTTGCACAATTCTCAATAATGGACCCTTAATGTGCCCTTAATATTTGTTTTTTGATTTTTTACATGCGAGATTTATATTCCGTTGCCAATTTGTCGCCATCGGGCATATGCCGTACTTGCCCATGCCCATATGCAGGGCCGTTTCTACCATTAAGTAAGACTGGGCGGCCGGAAAAAAATAATACTTACTTACTTACCATCACGCCGTTTCCCCTCGGAGATAGACAGAGAGGATAGAGCGCCACACCCTTCTATCTTGACACACAATTCTCGCCTCATCCACATTCATACATCGTCTCATACAAGCTCGACGATTATTGAAGCTTCTAACAAAACCATCTGGTTTACCTGGTTGTGCTAAGTCTTCAGCGGACGTCCTCTACTTCTGGTGCCATCAACACTTGCGTCATATATCTTTCTTACTATTCTCTCCTGTTTCATCCATTCCATATGACCAGCTCAGCTTTACATTATTTTCTTATTTCTTCATTCTTTACTCTGTCATAGAAGAAAAATTAAAACATTAAACTTTTAACAATTCAAGTGACCTCAAGATGAGAACTTCCATAGAATTTGTAAATTTGTGCATCAAATTGGAAACAGTTCTAACCCGGCGTGGCCCTGAAAAAACCCGGCAGTTGCAAGTTAAAAAATATTTTTCCTAATTTGTTCGTAGCTCTTCGTATCTTTTAACTTGACGATATCAGTGGCAAGTGCGGAGGAGAGTTTCTCAAAACTCAAATTTAAAAAAACCTATCTGCACAGTTCAATGAGCTAAGAAAGACTCGCGGGACTAGCCACAACTTCAATAGAAAAAGACATGGCTTACCAGATTGACATTAGAGATCTTATTAAAGACTTTGCTAAAATAATGGCAAAGAAGTTACCATTGGATTAAGAGTATGAAACTAAAACAACATTGATGTTAGAAGGGAAAAATTTTAAAACGAAAAACTTAAGCAGGTTTATATAGTTATTTAATGTTTGATGTGTTTTAATCATTTATTTTATATCTAGTGCATTACTTCTTCTTGCCTGGATGATAGGGCCAAAGAGTGACGGTAATAAAAGGCAGGGGGTGGCATGTATGGCTGTAGCATAGTTGGATAAAGCACCTTCCCCGGTTAGGAAAGAGATCCAGGTTCGAATCGCGGTGGCGCAAAATTGATTTTATATGTATATCTTTCTAATTAATATATTTAATTCATATTTTAATAATAACATTGATATTTTTATTAAATACTTATAAATGTTATGTTATATAATAAATGAATGAATATCGAATTGTATATCTCGCGTTATATACCTATTAATATTTGTAATCATTCAAACGTTGCGATGCACGACGCGACACACTCATTATCGGAAGGCTGCATGTTTGAATCGGTCAAAATAATACAACCAATGCTATACATATATACATACTCAATATTGCGATTATTAAAATACAAATATTTACATATATGCATGCGGTGATCCCAAGCGGCCACCCCCCATCCAAGTACTGACCGCGCCCAATGTTGCTTAACCGGTGTTTTCAACGTGGTATGGTAGTTGGATGTCACCGCGATAAATATAAGCTTTATATGCTGGTATACTCTGTTGAATATTTTAAGCCAGTAAAAAAATTAATCTCAAGGGCGCTTTACGCATAAACATTAAAAATGGATACACTCTACTCTTCATCAGTCACTCGGTCAACATGGACTCTCCAAATTGATAAAATTGCGTAATATTGACATTTATTAAAATTGTATTATTGTGTGGACTCTACAAATTGTCTGTATTTGATTCTCTGTGTTCTTATTGTCTTATTGGAGTACACATTTTTCCTTTCCTTTCAAGTACGCCTACAGAAAATAGACTAGAGCCGTCAAATCAGGTGATCGAGATGGCCAGTCGAGAAAAGTTGCTCGGACTGTGTATGAGGGAGCTCCGTCTTGTTGAAACCATACGTGTTGCAGGCCCAATCGACCCAATTCGGCCACTGAGAAGTTTTCCAACCTGTGACGATAGCGATCACCATTAATGGTTACAGCATTGCTTCTTGCATCCTAAAAGTAATAGGCACACTTTACAGTAAAGGTCGTTGATTTATCAATTGAGGATTTTCAGTGCGCCAATAATGGCTGTTTTGTTTATTAACAAAACCCTCCAAGTCGAAATGAGCTTCGTCACTCATGATGACCTTTTCCAAAAGTCGGGGTCATCAATATTAAGCTACAAAACATATTTTCTTGCATTTTATTGAGGCGTTAGATATCCATAATAAATTGTAATCAACTATTTTTTACGACTTTTAAATCCGAACTAATAAATCTTTACCAAACCAAAATGGCGATCAAACAAAATCGGCCTGTAACATAATATTCACCCTGTACGTGGCAGCGAATAACAATCCACATAGAAACTTGGGAAGCTTTAATACGGCCGATGATGAGATGATGGCATCATTTTAAAAGTGTTTTGGAAAATCCAATCAACTCGGAAGACACCCGCAGCGCAGCGCCATTTACGCCGCACAATAAGTTTTCTTAAATTTTCTCTTGTGTATATTTAAAATCGGTCGGAAGAATTATTTTGGAAAAATCATACCTAATGCGGAAAGCCATCGTCAGTTTTAAATTGTTGGAAATTGTACGGCCGCTCGGTTTATTTCGCAACAAAAGGTTTTTCTTAATTACTTTGGCTTGTTTTGTATTGAATTGAGCGTTCGCGCGCGGCCAGATGAACTGGCTCTTTTTATAAGCTCATTAACAAAACATTAATTGATACAAAAAATTGCGTCAGTGTAATTCAAAATATTTTTAACACCGCTTCGTACAAATGTAATTGATTAGAAATGATCATAGGCAAGACTACACTCTTATAACTGAAAGCGCTTACGCATGCATATTTGCACGAGAGCGCTCATTAGGCTGGGCTCCGACCTGGAAATTATTTTAACAACAACCAACAGAGAATATAGCGTTTAACCATTTAATGTCTGTATTAATCAAGATGTTAAAATTCCTTAAAATAACGTAATATTGAAAATCATTAAAATTGCGTAATATTTAAATTCCTTAAAATTGCGTAATATTTAAATTCCTTAAAATTGCGTAATATTGAAATTCCTTAAAATTGCATAATATTGAAATTCCTTAAAATTGCGTAATATTGAAATTACGTTATATTGAAATTCCTTAAAATTGCGTAATATTGAAATTCCTTAAAATTGCGTAATATTGAAATTCCTTAAAATTGCGTAATATTTAAATTCCTTAAAATTGCGTAATATTGAAATTCCTTAAAATTGCGTAATATTGAAATTCCTTAAAATTGCGTAATATTGAAATTCCTTAAAATTGCGTAATTTTGAAATTCCTTAAAATTGCGTAATTTTGAAATTCCTTAAAATTGCGTAATTTTCAAAATTGCCTAATATTGTTTAATTTTGAAATTTCTTATAATTGCGTAATTTTCAAAATTGCCTAATATTGTAATTCCTCATAATTGCATCGGGTAATCTTCTAGTATAGTATATTTATACGAGCATTCGCCAACGACCGTACCACGTTGAAAACGCAGGTTCTCGTCCCATCACCAAAGTTTCTTCTTCTTCTTCTTTGCATAAATGTACATTCATATGTACACACACATTTTAAAGGATCGGTATAACGTTTGATTCATGACGATTTTAAATTCAAATACTCAATTATATTTCACTTATTTGTTTTGGCCTTTTATTTTCTCGTATTTCATTTAAAAAATAGTAAGATTTCTTTAACATAACCAGTGTCCTTCAAAATAAAAGTTTTGCGTAACGGTAATGTGTTAATTTCGTGCGTAATTTGTGTACATATTTGTAAAGCTTTCATAAAGTTGACGTGAACCCTTACTTTCTAATGAGAATTATATTTATGGATAGGGTTGGCTTTGTGAAGGGCAATAGGGAATTAGTGTTCCTAATACATATTCATTAAATTTCCATAGTATTTTATAACTAAATCATTATTACTAAATAAATTAATTTCGCGTCTTCTAAATCATATTAGTTGAGAAGTAATAATTATGTTAACATTGAAACATAGACTATTCAACTGGATAGATTGCAATCTATTCTAAATGCGGCAGCACGGATAATATATGGAGTTTCCAAATTCTCTCATATAACATCCCTTTTACATCAGCTACACTGAAAGCGTTGAATTTAAATTGTGCTGGTTGATGTATAATACAAGGCGACACACAACATGGCGCCTCTGTATCCCAGACAATTTGAATGGTAGACGTCAAACTCTCAGGTCAGCCTCTACTTCAGCTGCAGGAAGGGTTGTAGAACCGACCGACCGTTGCCAGATGTCTAAATTTAGTGAACGTGCATTTGCGGTGGCAGGCCCAAAATCGTGGAACTCTTTGCCTTCCGTCATAAGAAACAGTGCATCAGAGACTTTTATTTAAGAAGAAACTAAAAACGCACCTTTTCAAAAAATCATTTCCATAAGTGAAAATAACGTTTTTTAATTTTAAAAAACAAAGATAATTGTTGAACTATAAACAGTTGATGTGTAAAGCGCCCTTGAGGTGAAAGTTTTTACGAAAATGGCGCTATACAAATTATCCATTATTATTATTATTTTATTCTTTCAGCTGTTTTCAAATTCAATCGACATTTGTCAACTGTTAACTTATTATGTATATTTTAATCATTGTATTGTGTATTGATATGCATGTTTTGTAAAATAAATTAGGATATTTTTCCCGTAGGATTACAAGCATACACGAAATAAGCTCCTATTGCCACGAAATAAAATAACAGCATATTTTATAACCATCTTAAGTACAGATATATCTGTGTAGATCTGTCGGTGAAAAAGTGAACCTAGACTAAATAAAATAATTATTCTATAAAAGATTTGAATAACGAGATAATGTTTATTTTTCGTTTTTGTTAACACTGCTCTCCTTCTACGTAGCCGGTCGACCAGTCGAATTTGGAATGAAACTGTGTTATTACAATTTTCCTGAAATACATCTGGTTCGAATCGTGGCTTAAACATTAATTACTCAAATCGTCAATAGATGGGGCTACAGAAAAATATAAATTGAAACCCCCGAAGCAATTTCTTTAAAAATCTTGTAACTATTTTAGCTAAACTATAGATGACCTTATCCTTAGAATCCCATATTAAATTTAACTTGGATTAGCGAGCGCCTTAAAATTAAAAAGAAGAAAAGTATTCTCTGGTCAAACCGTTTCATCGGTTGATATTTATTGTGGAATATAAAACTTCTTTGCCTTTTTAAAATTCTTCATAAAATATTAAAATTATTATTAATTAAAGAGAACACTTTATTATTGTGAAGTTGCAGTTTTTTCATAACATAGTTTTAATACAAATTAAATGTATAAATTAGAAAGATATACAGTAAAAGAGCCACAATAAATTGTGTAGAAGATAATACACCATTGCTTAGATATGCCCACTTTTAATATATATTACATTGATGAGGCGAGTCCGATTGTTTGGTCACGTGAAACAAATGAATAAGAAGATGAGGTAAAAAAGAACCAGACGTAGAAGACGTCTGCGAAAGACCTGGCGTGACCTCAACAGGCAACGACCGAGCATAAAAAGATGTATGAATGTGGATGAAATGATGTTGTGTTAAGACAGAAGAGTAACGGTTGGTTAGTTACCATAATTCATTATTTAAAATTGAAATCTATGTCTGCTCTTTTAACCTTTCTTCTCCGATGATGTAAACCGAGTTGACATTGCCTCTAATTATGTGAATATCTCTGTAAATATACTAAATACAGAGTTCATATTTTACATATTCCTCCGTAGTATATTTATGTACAGGATAAAATAATTTCAATATATTAGTATTTAGCATACGCAACAATTAAAAATGTTTTCTCGAAGAACCTGATGTGAATTTGTCAATACGTGTATGTATGTGTACATGCAGAGAGGTGCGGATGGCACAGTTCGTGGTGAGCGGGATACAGATCGTCATTTTAGTGAAAGAACATGCGCTGGCCGAGTTAGACGTGTCTTTATACTGTCGTTCGTGATGATTAATGTTTTTTCTCATTTTTAGCTCTTGTACACAATAATTGATATATGTATTCACTTACATATATGTCAACTGTTATTTTAATGATAAATATAAGTAATAAATGTAAAATATTCATATTCATCTGTGGAATGTGGCGGAGATAATGGAAAATAGAGAAAGGATGGCACTTACTTTTTGGTCTACCGATCTGAATGCTGGATCTATTGTCTCCTTTTCCATCACAAGACTTGCGACGCAGAATTATGTAACAAAACACTGTTAACACTTGCGTTAAAGGAATTGTTTGTTTATATTAGTGGGATTAAAATATTTATTTATTAACTAACATTAGCGGTAGTAAAGCGGATTTACAGCGACGGCGGAGTGCCGTGTTCAGTTCCAAAAACACATTGGAGTCGTTCAGGCATGTTAATTGCAGTGATATTTTCTTTCTCCCTCGTGCCTAGGGAATAGGTTGGGAAAGAGAAAAGGAAAGGATATATTTGACTGAGTTTACACCACCGGAACGCGCATTTTTATTTTAACACTGTAAGGGAAAGATTAATAAAAATCATTAATCATAAATCTTGCTCTACTTCTTTAAACTTCATTCATTGTAATATAAATGCAAGACTTCAGGTTTCAATTTCAACATTCAAGAACCACTAAGCTCATATTAAACTGCCTCGATACAAAACTATTTGGTAAACTTCTGCAATATTCCAACTTTATTTCTAATTAGCACATCTCTAAGGTAAATCTTCTTAGTATACATTCAGGGCCAGCTTCAATATGTTTATTTATTTTTTTCAAATTATTTAAACTATTATTTAAAACCTATCTTATGACTTTGTTTAAGGGTCGTTTTTTCTGAACTGAATTTTTTTCCTTCCATATTAATTAAACACATTTTGATAGCATTTAAATACATAGTTTGACATTTTAATTTGGAACTATGATTGTTGTGAAATAATAATGATATGTAAGTACATAATGTTTGTATCAGAAACATTACTCATGAAAATAAAATCACTCGTTTTTTAGTTCTACTCATTTAATTTCTGTGAGACGCGTTTCGCCTTATCAATCTAACCATTTTAAATTCAACAACTTGTATTTATATGAAATCTAGGGCAGCTATATAATTTTTAATACTTTAATTATTATCATTTTGACCTTAATTACTTAAAATTATATGCCCCTTTTCACTGCAATGAAATATATCAATTTCCCTACATGTGACACACAGAAAGACATTGGGAATTTATATATAAGACTAATGTCATTTCTATTTATTTTATCACTCATATACAAGGCTACTGATGGAAATTTAAAAACCAGATGACTTAGAAGATTCCAAAAAGTATAACAATTTTATAATGAATTACGTCAAAAAGATCAAGACGAACAAGGTCCTTACACAAATAATGAAGAAGTGTTTTGAAGTAAAACTCTTTTAATAATGGTATTGTTAATTCAATTGGTCTTCAAGGCCACCGTCGTACAGAAATTGAGAAGAAAAAATCTATATCAGGAGAACATGCAATTAAAAGATATAGTAAATTTTTAGGATGAATGTGTTTACGCGCCTTGTTACTTCGATTGCCACCACTGGATTTCATGGTTTATAATACTGTACATGTGTGTGTGTGTGTGAGTATTGCCGCCCTTTTTTGGAAAGCTAAGAAGACGGTAACCGACAGGCATCATTAAATTACATCCCGTGTTTTGACCAGTCCAGCGGTCCAAATAAACCACCAGTGCGCGCTTTGATCGGTCGAAATCCAAAGACGACAACCCAGCTAAAAGAACAAAAACATCAGAGCAAAAATAAAAGGTTAGTGCAGTTCATATATCATATGTGTACTTATCAGAAATCTGGGAACCAGCTATCGAAAGCATTTACATAAACACTGTGTATAATACATATTGCTACCTTAATTCTAATAGTGCGTAACTCTTTTTTTTTTTGCGAAATCAATCATAATACAATAAGAGTTACGTGCTATTAGAATTAAGGTAACTATATACACACTGTACACACTATAATTTTTTTTATATATTTAATTAATACCATAATTAAAATATATCAAATGAAAACAGATACCCCTGATTCCCCGCCTCGAACACATCATATACTACAAGAGGAATCTTCCGTTATTAAAGTAGGAAATAGTTGCTGTTCAGTAGACCGCGTCAACTTGTAACTTTGCACATAGTCAATGGATGCTTTGAAATAGTTTGTTTCAGAATCAACTAACTTGTTGGTTATGAGTTAAGAATTTACCCACACAAGTTTACCCAAGTCGAGAGTCTCACCTGCTATCATCTCTAATCATGTTGTTCATACATAATATTAATATGTAGCTGCAAATAAAATAAGATAAAATTTGATAAAAATAAATTATTTAAATATTTGTAAATACTCCATAAAAGTGTTATGTAAGAGAGAAAAATAAATTGATTGCAATAAATAATAATTGTTCATTGGCAATGAGCTCAAAATCACTAACTGTAAGTCAATCAATGATGTCTCATAGACAGTTTATTTACAGTGATTTTCTCTGTAAATATTCTCAATTTAAATGCACATTTTGACTCTTGCGCCATAACTGACAAATAGGTAATAGTATTTCACATATATCTGATATATTTTAAGTGGCATTAATTTTTTTAAAGGATGATTGTATTCTAACTAACCATCACGCCGTTGGCAGAGAGGATAGAATGCCACACGCTTCTGTCCTGATACACTATTCTCACGTCATCCACATCTTATCATACAAGCTCGCTGATTGTTGAGGCTTCTAACACATTGTATTCAATGTAACAATATTCTATTTAATGTATGTAAAAAAATTACTCACTTAAAAATGTTAAAATCCACACAAAAAAACTAAAAATAACATATTTGTTAGTTACATTACGTTAACCTTACATAGGAGAGGTCGATTTGTCTTAGTAAAGAATTTAATTTGTCGGTTTGCTATATTTATTTAATGCTAGAATGTTTTGAATATTGATTTGAATATATAACTTTTCATTCATTTATTCCTTACATTATATTATCATAGATGGTGATCACAGTCACACGTGGGAGGGAGGGGGGAGGACTCATGGAAATAAACCATTTATTAAAACAAATATATATTTATTTACTCCGCAACTCTTAGAAATTACAACTAAAACAAATAATAAATGCAAAATGCTTATCAAAAATAAAATCAAAACACCAAATATATTATCTGTCAATAAAAACTTATAATGAATTATATGAATGTATACATTACACAAAAATGTTTATGTTCTTAATAATTTACATTTATTTTGAGCTGATCAAATAGGTAATATTAATATGACAATTACTACATAATTTCAGTACAAAGGATAATTTTTACATACAGCAAAAATTTTTGGCAGAATTTTAATTAAAATGTGGATAAATTAACTTATTAATTACGCTAAATTAAAGTTTTTTCATAGCGACAATAAGGAAATTGCTCAATCGAGAAAAAATGCAATTTGATTGCACGCGAGACAAATAATTAATTTCACAAAAATATAGTGCGCGTAAAAATGTTATATAAAAGCAATCATCGCATACGCACTCGTGTCTTTTCCAAAATGATTTTGCATGATGTGACAATTCAGTAAATGTGCAGACTGCAACAATTTTTTCAATCAAAACAAACCACTCACAACCAACAACATTTAAAACCTAAAAAGATAATATTATAAAATTTGTATTTGAATACGTATGTGTATATATAACAGTATCCTAGTTACGTATGTATTTTCCAAAACATTGTAACTTAATATTATAATTATTTCAATAAATTTATTTGCAAGTCAGCAAACCTCTTACATATTACCCTGATAACGGAGACACATAACATTCTTTATTAATAATTATTAAATCAATAAACTAACAACTAATAATTCTGAAACCTTCTTACAAAAAAAATAACAAATATCATACATGAAAAAATATGCGAATGTTATTAAACCGATTATCGGTTTCAATAGAAACTGCACAAAATCATTATTATACCCCTCAAATGACAAGGATTTGACAATAGAAAATATAATTTTATATTATATTGTTACTTCAGAAAAACCTTCAAAAATGCACATTCAAATATATTTACATTGTTTGTATAATTTTATTCAATAAATGGTACCGTTTTACATACATTAACATTTAAAAACTATTTACATAACATGTAAATGAGGAATTATTTTATTTTATCCGAAATTGAAATCACTGCTAAAATTTATTTTACTTTCAATAAATCAATTATGTAATCGGAATAGTAGCACATTAAAAAAATCTTTCTTCAAATATTTCATAAAAATTTATAATAAATTATATTTAAACGTGGTCATTCTAAGTAAAGATTTGGAATGTTTTAAATAAAATGCACAAAAATTAGAAATCATGGTAAATTATTGTATTGTATATTTATTCATTGGGTAAGTCAGTTAAGATTTTAATACTATCAGTGCTATATTCACATCACACGCAACATTTCACAGTCAGTACTGGATTAATTATAATCATAACGAGAGCATGACCACATCTATATTTAAGATGCACTCAGAAATAAAGAACTGACATTTTAATTAGGCAACTTGTCACCAGAGTTTTTATTTTTATATTTTTTGAAAGGAAATGTGTCTAGCAACAATCCAAAATTCTTAAATGTGTAAAATCTTTTTTCTCTGTTTAATCTTAAGGAAAAATCTTAACTAAATCCAGATATATATATATATATATGTATATATTATGAACCAAGTGTCGTTATTATGTGAGTGTCGCTAGTATACGAGCATTATTCACAAGGCCCAGAGAAATCGGGTACACTGATAAATACATATTAAATTCATCATCACTCTGACCAGCCATTAAACATAATGCCACATACACTCCGGGCAATGTAATTTTTCAATTAAAAAATAATTAATTCTAGAATACTATCCTATTATATACTTGGTCCATAATATATATATATATATATAAATATTTATAAGAAAATTGAGAATAAAAAATGATAAAATAAATACTATGTAGGAAAGTTGGATAGATGCCTTTGTTTATATAGTTACTATATAGGGTTACACCGCTGTGTACATCATCATTTGTTTACAAATTGACCGTTTACGAGGCATAACCACCCACAGAATGACAGCACAGAGATGTTATATTATTACTTTACGTAAAACGTATTGGCGGATGTCAAACCATCTTACTATCCGAGGGGTTCAAGACGGACGCTTCTCAGTCTTCGTACAATTTCAGTGGTCTGGTTTTGAAGTATACGTAGAGTCCGATGAGTATGACGATGACGCCGAGGCATGGCAGCACTATTGTGGGAACCTGTTGCCTGACTTTGGCGAAGTCTTCCTTCCTTTGCTTCTTCTGCTTCGCAGTCTCTTTCACATTTCCGCCTTTCAGTTTTCGCATTTTGGAATATCTGAAATAACAAACATTGATCAGATATTTTTATTGATTCTAAAACGTAGATGCTTAGTTCTGGGTAATAGATAAGTATAATAGATAGTCAAGAAATTGAAAAAAATTAGTTTATCAATTATTTTGTATCACGTTGTTTTAAATTAATATAATATTATGCAAATTGTAACAATTGTGAAAAATTTAAAGTGTTATATTCAGTGTATTGTTATGACGTTTAACGGTATTCAACGGTGTTATGTTTATTTAGGTAAGTGATTACAATCTTAATTTTATTATTTTCTCATAAGCTACATATGTTGAAATAAATTATAAATCTAGTTAACTAAATAAATTTTGAAACTTGTGTTGCGTAATATAAAAATATTTTTAAATAAATTCAAAAGCAAACCTTTAAATATCTCGAAACGAAAGAAACATGACTTGGACCACTTTCATAATAATGGCCACGTACAACCGGAAGCTATAATTCTAGAATTGTGATAACCAGAGTAACCTCAAGTTAGTTTAAGTGGTCAATAGTCTGCAATAATGCAAAATTGTATGTTTTACCAAGATTTTACAAAAAAATATATTATCTAGGCAAACTTAAAGTTTAAAGGTTGAGGGATCGATCACAAATTTGAAGAGAGAAAATGTTGTAAATATAATATTAATCAATATTATTATGCATTCACAAACTACTGAAAATAGTCTTACTTTTCAATTTATCTAAATTATAATGAAAAATACAATGAACGATTCAAGTGATATTGCACAATACAAATATTTACACACAAGTTTCGACAGCTGTTCAATATTTTATTATTTTGAAGGTGATAGATTACACACTTACCGCAAACACAGTAGAGCCGCATTAATTTGAAGTTCAAGAGACCAAAAAAAAATTGAATTCATATTATGCGGAACCCCGTTAATAAGAAATTCAAGAGGCCAAGTAAAAAAATTATTTTACAAATTTCGTGATACGACCCCATAAAAAATGCAGATAATTTCGTGCAGTTAAGCATACGTATTTTGGCATATTACGCGAAATCATCTCAAAAATGCAGTATTTATTATACTAATACAAAATCCTGATGTAATTTATTATATGTACTACTGAAACTAATTAGGGTGAATATTAGATCTATTTCTCTTAATAAATAAAGATCCTAACCTTAAAATGTTCTCAGGAAATTAAGAATAATAAGAACAAATTTTAACATTTTTAATTGTCAGGCATGTTTAGAATTTAACTTAACATAACTTTAGTGTACACTATAATGTTTTGAAAAAAAATGTAATGTACTAAGCAAGTACTCTTTTTATATGTACCTAAGCGCCTTTCACCTGCAGTGTATATTAGATAAACCATATGGCAATATTGGTTAGAATATAGAGAAAGTTGTGTAACAGGAGGAAATTAAAAAGTTGATCAATCGCAAAAATACTGGCGAAATAATAATATGGTATTTGGTAAATAAAAATGTTATCATTAGTTAAAATAATTTTCTAATTCAGATTTCGAGATAAGTTACAGAATAAATTAGCAAATGAATTCATTTTAAAACGTCAGATTGTGCAGTTCGGTTTTTCAAATTGCCACGTATACAAGGAAATAGCAAATTCAGCCAAACGACCGACAAAATAGGTACTAAATCGTGCAATAATGCAGTTTGGATCAATTTTTATAATATGTGATGAAAATTTAACGTAATACTTACCAATTTTATAAATCAAAACAAGAAATCCCCTACTTTTATGTGTTGACGTGCCAAAACACAGTTTATTTGACAGCCGCTGAACGAAAACAAGAACCCATAGAAGAGAGTATCAAGACCACGCAGCCAGCGCTGTGACACCAGGTGACACGTATGTTCCAATATTCACTTTTCATAACCGTGTTCGTTTATGAAACCCATAAAAGAGTCTGGGTATGGGTACAAATTACAAAACGATGAAATGTGCAAAGTTCAGAAAAATATTTTTTTGTATATTTTTTCCGTACCCTAATATAATATACGTAATTTTTACGTATTTCAATATCAATTATTAGTAATAATTTATAGATGCGTCGTACATTTAAATTATAGAATACTAAAAATGAATCAATTTGTCTAAACAAAGAGAAATCTTTTACAATTTTGTTTTTAAAGCCAATCAAAAGATTAGCATTTTGTTTTTTGTACCAATGCAATGGTTGTGTGAGAATTAAAATTATGTATGTAGAATGTGAAATTATGAACACTTATGTAAATAGTAAATAAAGATTACTTTTTAGAGGTTTCCATTTTACAGTGTTTTTATTTTACTTTAAAAAATGTTACTAGGTACACCTTCAATACAGTTTTGCTGAGGTATGTTAGGTGTTTGCAGTGGTGTGATAACAAAATTGGGCCCCAATATAGAATAGAAAAAGAGCCCACTAAACAATATTGTATATAAGATATACAAATATCAATAATGCAAGGTTCATCCATTAAATAGGACAAAATTATAATCCTACAAATTAGTAGGGTATTGCTATTGTATTGATAATATTTTCATGTGTTTTCATAATACATATAGGTAATGATTTTTTAATTTTATATATATAATTCTATTTCTTGCTGTGGCAGATTTTAGACATTATCAATCCATACTGGGAAAGGTAACGATTTTCGCAAAAATATTGATGGCAAATGTAGTGTAAGATGAGAACATTTTAAGCCTCTATCTAATGTGGGCCCTAAGCACCGCTTGGCTGCATTGGCATAGTTAAGCCACTAGGTGTTAGTAATAATATTACATAATGACCTATCTAAATCAAAATACTTTAAACCATATGTTTTTGTTTTATTAATTTTTTAAATAAATGCTTCATTAACTGTTGTAGAGACATTTTTGTTTTGACAAAATGCAATGAGATTTCTTATAATTTTTTCTTCTAATGTAAAACAAAAAACGCTTAACATGAAAAGATTGCGCATCATATAAGAATTAAAAAATATACCATCCGCTGCATCATCAAATTATTTATTGTTTATTATTTTGACACAAATTTCTGACATCTGTCAATATACAATAGATGCAAAAATAACTGCAAAGATTTTAGATTTTAACACAAAAATTAGTCCACAATATTTTTTTATTTAATTTACTATTTATATGTATCTCTTGTAATAAATCCCCTTATTAAAGATTAAAAATACATTCTATGTTTGTAAAAAAATTAAAATGATAACACGTTTGCTGTTTAGTTTCTATTATATTGCATTGGGGCCCAATGTTTGTAAATAACACTGCTGATGTTGGCCGTCAGTTCGCCACCATCATTTAAACATATATATATATATACAGTAAAACCGCGATATAACGAAATCCAAGGGCCCAAAAAATAAAAATTCGTAATAACGAATTCCCACATATAACGAAATAAATAAAATAAAATCCTACTATATGTTACGCGCCGTCGCAAAAAAATGTTGCGCGGCTTCAAAAAAGATCGCAAATTCTGCATACAAAGGAGGAAGAAAGCCATAGGGAACTGAATACCTACATATTTTTAGTAGTTTTGTTATTAAAACAGATAAGCAAATGGATAATCAAAGGAATTAAATTAAGAACAGAACCTATTCAACACCAATTGGAAGATATTTTTGTAAATTCCAGAATACTGCAAACACAAAACAATATTTTAATTGTGTTTAAATGTAGAGCCGCTTCAAACATAGTTTTGGGCATGAAACATAAAAAATAATTCAAAAATAAAAATTTGACAGTTGAATCGCGGCATTTTTATAAAATGAGTCGTATATAAATTACGAAGGTACTTACCGGTAACGGCGGCAACCACTTCAAAATATGATACTATGAACCCAAGAAGTTTGAATTGTTTTACTACCTTGTCGGCAGACCGCCGCGCACCGCCGAAAAGGCCATGAAACCGTTCGCATACGGCGGATGCAGCGGCGCGGCTTTGTAAGTGCGAAATAATATTTTCATCTTTTAACATTTTTTTATTTCGTTATAAATTTACGTAAATGTATTGGCATTTTTTCGTACGGGACAAAAATGATTTTGTTATAAATATTAACGGGATTTCGTTATATAAATGCATTTTTGTATGAAAAATTGGTTTTAGGGACTAAATTTCGATTTTTTTTTCGATATACGTCATTTTTCGCTATATCGGGTTTCGTTATATCGCGGTTTTACTGTATATGAATTGTCTATTGTCAATAAATAGAAGTACATCCCTACTGTTTGTAAAAAAACAACTTAAAATGAAATATCCAGGTCTATTCTCAATCTCGAATCAATATCAATAACCATGATCTACATCACTCTACACTCTATCCCTCACTCTCATTCAAATATTAATTTACGTATTGTTTATTTTTGAGGGTAGGTATTACAATATTGCAATTTTGAGAATCAGCCTGATCAGCTGTTACACGTTAATACATTAATTTGGATAAATTTCTCTGCATATAATAATAGGGACAGGGTAAAATTTTACAATAAAACAAAATTTAGATTCTTTGATTTTCATATATTTTTTTCTAAGAACCTGTAAAATTTATTTTTTGTATAATAAACACAAGATTCCATATATATTTACGTATACTGTTCCAAATTAAATAATTTAATTCCATGAGAATTCATTTCCTTATTCCCTAACTAGCCAACTGGGTACCAATACCAATCACACATACTTTTAGTTTTATTTCACATTTTTACCACGACAGTAAAACATAAATATAAAAAGTTTCCGAGACATTCACAAACAATGCCATTTATGAAAATGAATATAATACACCAAATATTTTGTTATCTAGCATAGTGTAGCTCTTTCTAAAGAAATTTTTAATTATTAATATATCGATTAATAAAGCAAAGAATAAGTTATATGAAGTCACACTTCATAATAGGGTATACATTATTACAAAATACAATTTTCGACAATAATAAAAACAAAAATGAAATGTTAAATATGGCAGTATTTTTAAAATTAAAAGAGCTACTAGTTTGATATCATGGGCCACACAAAATGATGTTAGTATGTAGAATGTATCTGATAATTCTTTTATTACATATTTGTAAAAAAAATATTTTACTCTAATGCTAATAAACATCGAAATGGTCCATTTATTTAAATGCACAATATAAAATAAGTTGTACAATATAAATATTATCAATCATTAACACACATAATAAAAAAACTTCTGATATTTAGATTTTAGTAAGAATATAGCCAAAACTGTTTAGAATTTGTGTAAAACGTATTAATGAAATTTTACTGACAAGCTTTTTGCAATCATATGTACATGTAAGGTGAGTCGGGGTAAGTGCATCTAAGTCTCCTAATTAAGTTAAAAATTGGATTCCAGTGCCGCAATCTATTAAGAAATGTTATAAATCAATATTTGAAGAGACAGTCCAGAGATGGCGCAAACCCAAACATTAGTTTGCTCGCAATACCATCTCTAATTATGACAGTCGTTTGATGTCAACTTGCAAGTTGTGGTGTATGCCTTTTCAATCTTTCCTATATTTCAATAATCTTTTGTGCCAGGACACTGATATTAAGTGGGTGAGTTGTAGTTTATGATGTATATATTAGTTTGGTGATTATTTCAGATACACTTGCCCCATAAAATGTACATAGTGGCGGAAGCGCATCTACTCTTAGTATGGTACCCCATATATTTTTGTATATAAACATTCTCAATTAGTGATGTGTAGACAGTTCCATTATTTTTGTAAAATAATTAACCAATTTCAAAAACAATCACTATATGTCGCACTTTTCCCGTTTAAGAAATTTTACTGGATTTTTTTGGAACTCAGCACGTTTTACCCGTCATTAAGGACCAAAATAACTAGTTTGTATTGTGTCATTAAGCAGTTCGGTATTCAATATTTTAACAATTTGTCAGAAATAATACAACTAGATGCTCTTACCCCAAATTTAGGGTAAGTGCATCTACTCGTCCAATTTTCATAAAATGCTTTCAATATCAGCTATCCTAAAGCGTTACATTCCGATTTTTAAAGACTTAAATTAGGAAATGGTTGATGATCCTTCTATCAAAGTTTCAAAGTCATAGCACAATTTTATGAAGTTTGAGAACAGTTCAAAGTTTATGTTGATGATTTATATGTCGCACTTACCTCGATTCACCTTATTAGTTTGTTTTGTCATCAATTAAATTCAAAATACATATTTTATTCAAATTAATGTACACCCTTGTATTTTACACATTTTGGTGTAAAAAAAAAAGTGTATTCAATATTTAAATTAAAAATGCCTAATAAATATGTGAAACATTTAACATTTACAAGTACTGATTTCATTTATAATCAGTTACAATATTTATATTCAATTACAATCCTCTCCCTGTAAGTCAAACACCCTTCTCCCCCAGTGTCGGTCGTTGACTGATAATATTGTTGATTAAATCATCTATCATTATTACACGCTAGTCAATATTTAACAAAATTATTTATACCTTAAATCTTGGCTTTTATATTTATCATTATGTATTGATATAATAGATGATGATGAATTTTAATGGAATTTACTTTGAACGTGTATTTAATGAAAATTTTAATGGAATTTACTTCAAATGTATTAATCACAGAGTAGGGTGACTTTGTCCTGTTTTAAAGAACATACAACAGCATTGAGGAAAGGTCAGCAGAGATGGTGGTGGTAACTTTCAGTTTTACCGATGTTCTAGTTATACTGGTTAGTTATACCAATGTTGTGAATCTTTGATAGATTCATTGGTACATTTGACATGGTTGCGTATCGATTGTTGGCTGTATTAGTAAAGCATTGAGAATTATTCACATTATAATACAGTAAAACCCCGTTAATTCGAAATTCAAAAGACCAAAAGGAATAATTTTGAATTACTTGAAACTGATTTGCAAAATTTGTGAAGAAATATAAATCTCTAAAACTTGACATTCTTTATCACTTTATAAAGTGAAAAAAATATTATATTACTGGCTCGAGGGTCTGAAAATTATTTTTAATTACGAATTATTGAGAATTGACAATTTTGGTTTGGAAGTGTTAAAAGTTCATATTAATGTGGTTTTACTGCAAATATTAATATTGTTTGATCAATAAAAGCGAGATTGGTACGCACTAAATTAATCTGGTACACTAACAAACAAAAAAAATGCTGTGGAATTATTTGCCATATGCATTTTCAGACAATTTTAAATGATTTGTCTATTTTTTAAGAAATTATCATTAACATCTAGCTTGAAATGTGTGAATTTCAATGCAAACGGATACGTCTTACGTGTATTTATGGTACATAATTTACAGTGATTTATAACTATGTATATTATATATATAAAAAAAAACCTAAATAACAATTAAGTATATTATTTGCTACTTACAAAATACACTGTACATAAAAGGATTAATAAATGCAATTGCATTGCACCCAATGCAATATTAACTAGAAAAAATAAAAACAAAGTGTGAAAATTGTCTTTTTATTAAAAAAAAACTGTATTACTTATCAGTCGTTTTTAATAAAAGCGAAGTATACTTGATGTCGGAAAATAAATTAAATTAAACAATTCATAATTTTATATTTCGTAATAGTAATCAGCATAAAAAAGGAAATATGTAAAAAGAAATATACTTTATGAATATATTATTACACAAACATTATATATATATATATATTATATATAAAATGTAAACATATTATGTTATGTACAAAAGAAAAAATAAATAAGCATTCAAGATCGTACACAGAATGATGCAAACTTTTTATTAGATTATAAAAATTACATTACTCCTCGTTTCTTTATAATACGAATGTATGGCACCTTATAAAACTAATTATTATTTATTGCATGTGGCTAGGCATGATTACGTTTCCGGTTTTACAATGAAAGTAATTTACAAAAAAAAATCCTACCTATCTACATGCCCCCCTGACTAAAATAAATAAACTACAATATCTCACTTTGATAAGTAGACACATTTTTATCACTTTATAACATATGAGTTTCGACTATGTATCCCAAAATGTTTTATACAAAAAAGATTGTTAAATTGTGCCTTATCGATATTGAAAAATAGAAAATAATTAAAGAAAATGATTGATTTATCATCTTAAAAATATTTCTCCCTTTGATGATAAATATTAAAGTAGGTCAACTCTGCAAGACATATTAATAGATCCGTAAATAAAAATAAAAATAGAATCGGAACATGGAATGGTACAAATCTATAAAAGGTAGAAAAAACTACTAAATATTATTTTTAATAAATGTGTCATTGTGTAAAAATGCTAGATTTTTCAATAATACTTAACGTAAAATTAAGTACCTACTCAATATGTTCAAGATTGTAAATTGTTAGTATGTATTGTGCAATGCAGTCAAATATTCATCCCTACATCTCTGTAAAGACCCCTAAAGATATTTTGTGTAAAAAACATTCAAAGATGAATTACATTAAAGGCACCCTGTTATTACCAGATTATTATTTTGTAAAAAAAATTGGCAGCAATTATTTATCACTCGAATCTAAAATTACCACATCGCAATCGAAACGTATACAACTTCTATAAACTACAAATTTACATACAGCTGAACTAAAGCAAAAAATTATTCAGTCGTGTCAATTTGATTATTATATTATGTATATAACAAAGTTTAAGTGAAATCAGACAATTTTGAAAAACATTAAATTCAAAAATTTTTGAAAAAGCAATTCACTTGGGAATACTTATGCACCGATATAAATTTCTAACGAAAGTATAGCAGTTTATTTTGAATTGTTTATGTACTATGCGCCGCGATCAATATTGCTGTCCAGATTTCATCATGTTGAAGGTTAATTAAATTTCTTTTAAAAGTCTTAATTTGGTTAAAAATGTTCAATCTCATCTTATCCCGCAGGTGTTTTTTTTATATAAAGAGTGATTCATCTATCTCAGAAATCATTTTTCTACGTGATTTCGATACATGTTAATTAATAATAATTGTATTAATAGTAATTTTGATGACTGTACAAAAAATAATTGTTTTAAACAAATGAAAAAATCATCATTTTGATAATAAACAGAGTGCATTGATTCATAGTATATACAAGTGCAGAATCAACCTCACCATTTTCCATTGTCATATTTAAATGTTCACACTAAAATTCAATTCACAATATAATGTTCATTATACTCCATGAACCATTTACACTAGCTATTTTCACCCAAATTTTCACACGAGTTATCATAATACAGTTTCTTCAACGCTTAAGCAATATCCGTGATGATACCGCCGAACCACACACAAACAATTGGAAACAGATACGTGATCATCGCTCGCTGTAAGGACATTTCTTCCTTAGCGTCTGCACCCGAAGTTCCAGAAGACGATTCTTTTCCGCTTTCTGAATCGATTCTGTTCTGATCAAGATCATTGTCATTGTGTTCATTTTCTTCGATGACTCCCGATTCTTTGTTCTTGACAACGACTGGCGGATTGAAAGGTTCGATTTCTGTGATGTCTTGGTCAGGTTCCTTGCCCTCGAACTTGGGTTCTTCAGGAATGTGGTGACCGGAGCCTTCTTCTTGATCTGGTGGACCGCCAGGTTCTGTGCCATCATCGTCATCATTTGTGTCGTCACCGGAACCAGAACCGGATCCGAACGTGAATGATGCGCTCTCTTCTGAAAGTAAATATGAATTAAAAATATGAAGATATTAAACACTCTTGAAGTGAAATTATTACAAAAATGGTGCTTTATAAATTATCCAATATTCAGACCTATTCTCAAAATTGCAATATTGAAATGAAGGTGATTGTTACACCAACCCTCAAAAATAGTGTTATATTTGAATGAGAGAGAGGGAGAGAGAGTGAGGGAGTGAGGGAGATAAACGTACCATAATCTGTCAAAACTATATGTCTATTTTTGAGGGTTGGTGTAACAATCACCTTCATTTCAATATTGCAATTTTGAGAATAGGCCTGATTATCCTTAATTATATTATGTATGTGAAAACTGCATGCAATATTAGTGCATTTCTATCAAAATTAATGGAATCATTTATATTTATCATTACATATTTAACAAAATGTACCAAAATATTATTTAATCAGGCCGATTCTCAAAATTGCAATATTGTAAAATAGAAAAAATAAAATCGTGTACTAATGTCGATTTTTGAGAATGCACAACCCTTTTTCATGTCTATTTGGTTATCGACCAATCAGAAGCCGACTACACCATAAATAAAATAAAATAAAATATTCAACTATAGACAACAAACATTTGCATAACGAATCGTTGAAATTGAACCTTTGGTTTCACATCACTCGATCGTAGAAAACGTCAAAATTGACGATGTGTACATTGTTATACAATAGCGATGTAGATCGTGGTTATTGATATTGCTTTGAGATTGAGAATAGACCTGATAATCTGTTGGCTTCATCCAATAGCCATTTAATGTGAAAGTAATTATATTTATTATTATATTTTTATATTAAATTTTCAAATCTTCTTACTGGCAAGTATTTAAATATCTGTTACGTCAGAAAACAATTAGTTTAAGATTATGCGACATTTATCCTGGACATAAATCATTTGTCACTACATATTGGATTTATAAGAAGGTTAAAAATAATAATATAAATATCCATAGAAATCGGTAAGATTTTTTAACAGTGAAAAATTCCACATAATATGTTAATATATTGTCTGTTGTAAAATCAACATGTTCGAGATATGCCACTTTGAAAGATGAATGACAAAATTTGAACAGCTGTGCATAAAAATTTTAATGAAAAAAAAAAACTAAATTTATACAATATAAGTACATTTAAAAGATGATGGCCGGTAATAAAGAACTAGAATATAAAAATTGGCTAGGAACAGAAATTTCAACTGAAAAAATAAATTATAAAAACTATTTTGAATAAATTTGTAAAAACAAATCTTAAAAAAATAGTCACCTTCTTCCACCCACTCCACGTCCAGCCCGTTATAAGCATTCTTCAGCTTCCCGACGATGCTCCTCAGTGCAAATTGCTGCGTGCCGATCAGGGCAGCAGATGAAGCGCTGCCGGATCCGGGTGTTGCAGAACTGCCTCGGAGTTCGGGGTTCGTCGCAAGAGCGGCAGTACCTTCACCGGCCAAGGCTGGGAGGTATCTGTTAATAATAATCATTACGTATTAAAGTTTTAAATTTAATATCTAATTTATTAAGTATTAATGTTAATTTAAAACAGCATTATTGGAGAGTGTAATCAAGAGTTGCTTTGGATGTTCGGAAGATTTTCAACATTGTGGAAAAAAATTGTTTTTTGATAGCAACAGAAGAAAAAAATCTCTTGTGATAATCCTTAATAGCAGGTCACAAATTTTTTTATTGTATTAAATCTAATTTTATGTTCTGTTTAACGTCCGTACACACTCATCCACTGATTCATAACAATACAACATACGAGACATGTTTTTCTTGTATGTATTGAAATTTTTTATCATTTTTACAACACTTTACTTTCTTCGGATGCTACACACATAAACTACTTCTCAACATAGTCGCCACCATTATTAAGGCACTTGTCATAATGGGGCTCTATTTTTGTATACCTACGTCATAGAATGACGCTGCCTGCGATGAAAACCATGTTTGTACTCTATTTATGAGTCATCAAAACGCTTGCTATCAAGGAACCGTTTCAGATGAAGGAAAATGTGGAAATCACATGGCGCCAAATCAAGGCACACTTGGGGATGAATGTCAGTTAGTTTCATGTTTTGTGCATTCAATAAACAAATCACGGACCGTATCTCACAGTCAGCGGGCTGATCTACTGTCTTGAACAATTCAAACACTCACTACAAAATGGCCACGTTACATGTGGTGAGTCAACGGATAAGGAAACCATTGCACATGTGCAACATCGCAATCGCAGCGCTACACCGGAAATATCCGGCAACAGTACTTACGTAAAAACGACATTTGTGTTTAGGTGCAGAACTCATATAAATGTCAAATAAAGGTTCTAAAAAAACGTGAAAAACAAAATATGTACCAAGTCAATAAAAATTTGACAAGTAATAATAAATACTATTGAGAAAAATTTACTAATAAATAAAATGTTTTAATTAATTAGTAAAAATATTTTAACTATTTAACCCCGAGCCAGCTGATTTATTTTGAAGAATACTTTCAATATTGGGGTTTGTTCAAAATTTAGCGAATAATCGTAATCTTTTATTTTTCATTAAATAAAAACTGTATCGCTATTCTCCCTTGCTATCGATTCGACCTTTAGATATCAGAATTTATTAGATAAAATTTATGCCACATGCCGTGGAAATTGATTGTCTTCTAAAACAGATTTTTCTAAGCTGCGTAAATCGACAGATATTTAATTAGAAAAATAAAAAATCCACAACATACAAATGAGACTAAACTAACTAAAGACAAAAAAAAAATTGAGATTAAAATATTCTAGATGATGTAGTTCTACTAAATACCAAAATGAAGGAAGAGTCAGTTAATTTTTATTACATTTCGAACAAGTAACTCATATTTAAGTTTATTGTAATTCCTGCTGAGATGTGAATAATAATATCGTAAGCGTTACATTTTTATAAAATAACTTACTTTGCAACGTGGGTGCCGTTCCAGCATTTATCATCGCCGTCTGGTGCAGAGATGTTATCGCAGTACATTTGCGGCTGCTTGGACCAGATCTTGCGTGTCTCGCGCACTTTCTGTCGCACGTCACGTACCAAGCGATCCAGTGCAGGGCCGTATGTAGAGTCACCACTGTTATCTTTGCGGGCCGTCTCGCTCTCGCCGGCACCGACGCTCGCATCTGGCACCACAGCTTCATCTGTAACTGAAAGATTATTGCGGCGTTAGGTTGCCATCAATACTACAATTAGAAGCCTGCAAGGCTTTTATGAAATATGCTATTGTGACAGTTATTTTCTAATATATAGAGCTTTAGCAATATATATATACACAATATGTAAAAAATTACAGTTTATATTGTAAATAAAAATATAGTCATTAAACCTCTTAAAAATGCTCATTATATGCGTTCACTATAATGCGACTACCCACCGCAGCCTGTGGTTACTACAGTGACAATGAAATACAATGTACATAAAAATGAGTTGTTACAGCACATATCTAACACATTAAAATGCAAAATACATGAAACAATTGCATATAATTTGTGTGAAATATGATACTATATTACATTTATTTAATAAGTTACAAGTTATAATTGTGACTGATTGCTGGCGACTGTATTTTGCCAGCTGTAACGTTTGTGAATTACAACAGTATGTAACTTTCGTGAAACATGATTTATAACAACTCTGACTTTGAACTTTGTCTTGACAAAATTAGCCTTTGCAATAAGGGCATTTTTATTAATTTTTGTAAAATTCCCTAAACATTTAAATTTGCATTTACATGCTTAGATATTAACAGATTAAACAAAATAAAATTAAAAAACAAAACAAACTAACCTTCTTCTATTTTCTTCTTCTTTCCACCACCCTGCTTCTTTTTTCCTCGTTTTCTTTCACCGCCCCTCTGGGCCTCATCGTCAAAGTTATACGACTCAAACTCAATCTCCTTGGAGCTCTTTCCCGGCTCAGGGTCTGCGTCTCTTTTGATCCTCGATCCAGCCACTAATCGATCATAAATCATCCTCTTGTCTAAAATTTTCCTTATTGAATAACTATCATATTCGTCTATGAGATCGTTACTTTCGTCCACATTCGTATTTACATTAATATTAGTTTTCAAATCGGTTCTTTCATTTTCCTCCAACAGTTGTTTTCGTGAGCTGCCTCTGGATAGAATGAAGGGATTTTTCTTCAGAAGACTCTCTTCGGACGTCTCGATTTCAAAGTCATCACTGTTATCTGCGTTACGTTTTTTCAATTCCGACGGGTAGGCCGATTGGTAGTGCAAACTTCGCGTCATCCTGGGAACGGATGAGAAGTATCTGGTTTCAGCGGGACGTTGTCCTAATACAGGTTTACCGCATCCGCTAAATACTGTTTCGGAGAGCTCCTGCGAGTTCTCTTGGAAATTCATGATGGCTTCGGAAATCTTAATGTCAATGGGTTCCACGACCATGGCAATATTGAAAGGGCCCAGTAGTCTGTCGGAAACTTTGTCCATTGTATCTGTAAACAAAATTTTAAGATCGTTATATAATATTCTTTAATACAAATTAAATTAGTCAATTAGAAAGATATACATATACAGAAAAAAAAAAATTTATTGAAAAAATATTTATTAGGGCACACATTCTTATTGTGAAGTTGTAATAATTCAGAACATAGGTCTGTGATAGGTTCGAAAATTTGTCATCAAAAATAATGTCGTAGCATAGTTGCACCTTCCTCGGTTTGGAAAGAGATCTAGGTTCGAATCCTGGTAGCGCAACAACATTTTTTGATAAAATTGATTTTATATGTATATCTTTCTAATTAATATATTTAATTAGTATTTAAAAAATATTTAGTTGCCACCGGGATTCGAACGTGGACATTTTCCTATCCGGGGAAGCGTGTTTGCAATTTTCGCTATAGCAATCAAATACATTTTCGACAAATTTTTAACTTATATTCAGTAAGCTTTCTAATTGATAAATCTATTATTCCATTTTAAAAATAAATCAATTTATATTGCGGTGAATCAAGTGCTTTGAGTAAAATACGCTAGGAGATGCCAGAATTAAATTGATAAATCTTTTTTTTTTAATTTGGACAAACTTTGATAAAACCTAAAAAAAAACAATATTCTTTGATAAATTTTTTGAAAAAAACTGGAGATTATGGTTAAATTTTTTTAAATTAAATTTAAAATAAATATTATAATTGAATTCTGCTAGTTGCGTAAGTATTATTATATGTTACAGATGTTTTGGCGGTTAAGACTATTTTCAAACAGTGAATAAACCATGTACAATCGACTTATTTAACTGTTTTTATTATCCCTTCCTCGATCCATGACATTTTTTTTTATCCACAGATGGCAACATGGCGATTTCAAATCCATAGATGGCGACAGCATAGTTGGTAATAAATAATTGAAATGTTCCAATATGATAACATATATACAACTTCCAAAAATTTGATAGATGTGGTAGCATGGGTAAATAGGTGAATGTTACATTGTGTAAAGTGATCAGATAAGCTAGCCGATGACAGGTCGTAAGCCCTGTAATGCCCAAAACTTCCATACTTCCCATGTAAAAATAATAGTTTCGTCTCTGTGAGACATCTATATCTTGATGAAAATTCCCCAGGGGATAAAATCCCAGTAATTAGTTCCTGCAAAGACTTGGACATACTCAAAATATTGAAAAATAATATACTTAGTTCGTTGCACATAAAATAGATTTAATTTTAATAATATATAAATTGTAACTCACCAACAAAGGCGTCCCAATCGGCAGAGATGTCGGCATACAGAGGCAAGCATGCACGCGCTGCATTGAGACATAGATTCGTGCAAGCCTTTTCAGCTGATCCTGAACACGCGCCACATGAGTGTGCCCTCACCATCAAGGGACCGCAGGTTCCTTGGCCGCGCATCTGAATTGTGGACATACCGATATTAAACATGTTGTAGTTATATGTGTCGGAGCTTGTACATATTAAAATTATATTAAATATACGCTCTGAGGATATCAATTATGATTATCTCCTTAGCCGTCTGAAATTGTAAAAATTATCAGTGAGACGTACGATGACCGACCTTATATTTCTATACAGGATCATCAATGGTATGATAGACTGCCCCCAGATTGTTGGTCTGCTTGACTTTCACGCACCATCGAGACACAATTCGTTGTTCTATTACAGGGACAATGTCAGAACACATGCATTAGCTAACTCCGCAGTCCCCAGAATGCATTCTTTGGGGAATGAATATGCAAAGGTAGTTGACATTTTTGCTGTAAATTTAACTCTATAGGACTATATTTTTACAATTTTTTGTGTCTCAACTCAATGGTGACGGATAAATTGCTTTACTTCACATTTTATATTTATTTTTAATTTTGATGTTTGATATTGAATTCATGCTGATATTATGTAATTTTTTTCTTTGTGTATTGCACTTCTGATAAAATTTTCTGTTATTTTACAAATTATGTTAATATGTCTGAATAGGGCAAGGCGTGTATAATAATAATAATAAATACAACCATACAAATTATATACTACTGTTGATCATTATATGTGAATTTGAAATCATATTGTAGTGCAAATGTACGACCCTGGAATACAGCATTCAAATCAGTGTTTGCACGGTGCAAATAATTAGTTATTTGGTTTAGTAGCCTGGTTGGTTAGAGCAGTCAAAGAGCCACATCAAAATTATAAACTATTTGAATGTACTTTTATTTTGTCATAAAAATCAATAAAATAAGAAGTGGAAAATATTTAATGTGTTGTACAATTCAACTACTCACGTTAGCCATGTTGCGTGCCACATCAGCTGCAGTGATAAGTGCCCGAGTGAAGGTACGTGTGGCCACGAAAGCCCTCTTCACCTGCACGGCCAGCTTGCGTGGGACATCTCCGAACGGCTGCAATTCGCGCATGTGCTCACTTACGCAGGAGAGGTACCTGCAAATCAGAAAAGATATATTAAGTCAGCCGTATATAACATTAAATAATAACTTGCTATCACGCACGGGGGTGACCCTAGACCCTAGACTGCTGCTTACTTCTGTCCTGGCAAACCACTTTTGTTTATACTTATTTTCAAAGAACCTTATCAATTGTTGAGGTTTCTTCCAATATATGGTCAACAGTCATATTCATCATCTTATTTCCTTCTTTGTGTCAGTATTAACATATGTAGCATCTAATTCCAAAACCCCTAAAACGACTTTGTGTTTTTGAGTTATGGATGAAAACTAGTGATGAGCTCAAAATCACGAACCGTGAGTCAATCACTGATATCTTTAAGTCACTGTCAGTGATTGAATATCTGGGAATATTGTGATTCGTGATTCATTTTTCGTGATTCGGCTCATGTTCATAGTTCATATGAAATGAAAATATTCATGAAGGAATAACGTTTAATTCGTGATTAGCGCCATATAGTAGATTCTACCAAAACGTTTTACACATTTGACCTGAAATGCTGTAAATTTGACCCGAAAAATAAACTCACATTTTTTGGGTTTTCATTCTCTTTGTGATGATATTAAATTATATATATATATATGCTAGAATATGTTTTTTACGCAAATTATGTTTGAATAATATAAGTAAATACGCTCAAAACTATGTTTTTATTTATTTATTTTATGTATTGTGTTTATTATTGTGTGGCGCATGCGTATTAGTAATGAAACTGTGATTACAGTAACAGTTTTCAATCACTGATATTATTGAATACCAATCACAATCACACCAGTAAGTCAATAGTAGCATTTTTTCTCATTACTAATGAAAATGTTAATATATTGAAAGCAAATGTACAAAATGTTTGTTTTTACATCAGCATTATTTAAAGAGACTATTCTATAATGTAATTTTTTTTTCAGTATATATCGTTCAGACAGCCATTCTGAATTTTAGATCCAGTGTCATGATAGGCTGATTTCATTTTAGGGGGAATAGCAACTTATACTCTGTTTTGGGGTATTTTGGAAATAACCCTGATTTTAAGCATGCAATATCAATGGATTTAAGTGACTTTTGAGAGAAACAATGTGTTCTGCATGTAGCTGATAAAAGAATCTACAAAATTGCATATTCAACTCAAATTATCCGAAATCCGTTTTAGGGGGTTTCAGAATTAGCAAATGAGACTCGGCATGTAATGCACCTCCATAAGTTCCGGTCTTGGGACACCCTCACAGCTGACTCCGGGGTCTTTCAACTAGGTGCAAAGCTGTGACATTCTTTCAAGTATTCTTCAGCTCAGAGTTGCCAAGGATAATCTCCTATTCTAAATTGTCACATTGATACATAATCATTGGAATCTCTTGTTCTGTTATTGTGATTGAATTTGTTGAACAAGATTGAGACATTTGTGTATCGTGCTGTCCACTGGATACATAACATATTTTTTTAGCAATACATTTTGAAGGCGTCCATTTTGCGCTTGTCGCTATTGTGGAATGTCCAAGTCTCTGCTGCATACATGAAGATTGCATAGAACTAATCATATATCTTAATTAATTAGGTTAAAGAGAATGTAACATATATATAACTTTCAACAATTTGATAGATGTGGAGATTGATGAAAGTTATATTTATATAAAGTGATCACTTAAGCCAGCCGAAGATAGGTTGTAAGCCCTGTAATTACCCCATATTTCTATATATTTTCCATTAAATATAATAAAAATAGCTTCGTCTCTATGAGATATCTGATATTTATTGAATAATATGTATTTGCAGAACTGTAAAATCATTGAAATATTTTAGAAATTTTGAATTCTGGACACTACACTATGGTATTTTTACCATTTTGACCCTTCCACCCATTTCTTTACAAAAATTATTTATGATACCATTGAAATGAGTAGCTTTTTGATCTTTGTTCGCGCCTTGTTTCAGTAAGTTATTATGAAAATAGTAAGAATATTGATGCAACATGTATTCCGTGTTCACATCTCTATTTGTATTATTAAAAAATCCCAAAAAGATCACTGTGTATTCGGTATGGTTTGAACGGTGCTTTGAAGAAAAAAAAGAATTAAAATTGAAATAACTTGTATACTCTATTATCAAAATAAACACTAGCGGGATACCGTCGAACGTCGTAACAATACACTGAATATAACATGAAATAATTGATAAACTGTTTTTTTTTTAATTTCTTGACTTGGACCACTTTCATAATAATGGGCACATATGTAAAACATACATATGTATGTATGTATCTCAAACAATATCACGCTATATTTATAAGCACAATAAACAAAACTTACTTGTCATCAAAGTGGTATTGAGAATTGAGCACCGCAAACATCTTCTGATATAGCACAGCGAAGAATCCATCCATCGCCTTGGCCAGGTCGAGATCGCCCCGCGCGTGGTACCTCTCCAGGTCCGAGAACAGGTCGGCGAACAGGTGCGCGTGCCGCTCGTAGATCAGGCCGTAGGTGCGTGTGAACATCAAGTGGAACTCGAGCTTGGAGTGAGCAAGCAGGGCACGGAACACCTCTGCAAATGGAAAATATATTTATCACATTAGTATTGTATCGTAGAGTGGTGGTACAGTCCTGAACTCACTCCCTGAAACAGTACCTGACCACCGCTGTGGGACGTCAGCCACACACTCTATCCTTACTCTGTTACTGTCTCCTGAGCCGATACTCGGTAATTCATTGCAAACTATAATATATTAAACAGTGTCATCTTATAAGTAAAATAAATAAAATAAATTGTTCTGCCACTGTTATACAATACCTATCCTATCCTTCACAGCAAACCAAGGTGAATATTGCGATATACAGGTGTAACAGACCTAGTCTACAATAATTTATGGGTGGATTCTTGACTAAATTTCGAGTCGAAAGTGTTCAAGGGTTCATGTGCCTAATCTCAACCATGTCAAAGATATAAGCATTACAAAAAAATCGTAATTATGCGATTATTTCGATTAATTGAAATATTTTATTGATTCCAAATTGTATTTCTTTATTTCTTGTCGGCTTTTACATAAGAATATTTTTAATTTAATTTAAATATAACGATACATTTTTAATTGACAATTTAATATAACATAAAAAAATAAGTATAATTTACATACAAATTTATTCAGCTCAAGTATGTTCCTGCAACAAAAAAATGTCAACGAAATTTAACTCGTTACCAATCCGATGCATCCGCGATATTGGCAAGTTAACAGCATAATTATTTCTATGTGTACCTACAGCGAACACTTCGTGTTGTCTCGTTTGAGTTGGTACTTTATACGAAACCATTTGTGTCAACTCAGGGCATTTTATATATGGTACATTAAATACAAAAAATTAAAGGTCATCGAATTTCGAGCGGCCAGATTATTTTTTGTCAAATGATTTAGAGCCTGAAGCAAAGATATTGATTAATAATTGAACAATTTCGCAAATATTTATTTCGAAGTACGTACGTAGACTTCAAGCTTAACGCGATTTTGTAAAAATTTCAAACAATAATATTCTCCGTGCAGAATTTGAAACTTTCAACATTTTCGACTCGTAATTAAGTCACGTGTAAAATATAAAATATTGTGGACTGGGTGTGTTACTCCCTGTATATACGAACACGAATGGTAAGCCGACTCGGAGGCGGCTCATCATTCACACCCTATTCTTCTGTTCCCATCTCGCACAACAAATACACTCAATCCTTCAAAAAGATACATTATACATGAATTTGTCGCAAATTTTGCTCAGTTATACTTTAGGACCCTCCAACATTCTAGACATCTACCGGTCTGAAGTAAATTTTGACTAAATCTAACTAACTTACCATCACACCGTTTCTCCGTTGCTGTTTAATGATGTATGAGTCACGTCATAAACGGTACCGGCCAACGGAGTTACGCACGATTTTGATTGTTTTAAGAATATGACTTGAAAATTTATCAGCGAGAACGCTGACACGATCTTGTCATCATCTGCCTAATATACCCCATCTCGCAGTCCACGTTTTGATAAAATCCCTGTACATCTTGAGATTCCTTGCATCACAGATCAGGCGGGCAACCATTGAACCCAGTTAAGCCTCCCATCCCACATCATCCGTCGCCGTTCCACGCCGATTAGGAAAAGATGATGAAGCGCCACACTCTTCAATCCTGACACGCAATTCTCGCTTCATCCACGTCCATACGTCTTCTTATTATTATTTACCAGGTCGTGCCGAGTCTTTTGTCTATGGTGCCATCAACACTCGTGTCATTTATATGTCTTACGATTCTCTCCTCATGTATCCGTTCCTTATGACCAAGCCACCCAAGCGATCCTTTTTTAATATTACTCACTATACTAAGATCAGCTTTACTTCATATATCATAAAAACAATTGCACAACGTAGATTATACTTCATTCATTCCAAACAAATTAAAACAATGCTTTCAGAAAAAATATTTAAAAAGATTTTAAATTGATCTTTCTTTTTTTTTCGATCGGATTTCTTATTCAAATTTCGTTTCGATAATTTTCGCCGAATCTGTCGCGCCACGATCAAAGGAGGGCCGATTTCGCGCCGTTCGAACACGATCAAAGGGAGGAATCGAAATGGGAGACAAAAAAGCGTGCGGGGGAGGGTGGGGGGGTTCGAATTTTCCCCGTGACGGCGCCGCGGCGCACTGCCGGCGAGCGCGGCGGGGGGTCAGAGTTGACACATCTGGGGAAATGTCAATTTGGCATAGCGGAAATTTCCAAGTCGCCCAAAGTAGGTAAGTACCCATCTATTATTATTATTGCATGTTTACGGTGGCAAATCACCGCGGATATTTCAGGTAGAGTGGATGGCGATTTGAATGCTGAACGCGAGATCAAAGGGAGGTACCTAACTTGCAAACGTTACCTTTCTAATGGTCCACAAAATAATAATAAATACTAAACTTTTATACAGTGTGTAAGGCCACCCTTAGATCATATTTCTATATGTTCGCAGCAGTGGTATATGCAGTAAGCATAAAATAGGTTATAAATGTGGATAAATGTGACGTCTACCCACCCCATTTTGGGGGTGAATGACTTCAATATCTTCTCTCTGGCTGCCCACTGAATTTAATGTGATAACGAGTCTCACGTCAAATTGTACAGGCATGGCTCTGGTACGATGATGCCGGAGCCAACCTATGATGGTATTAGGATGTTAATAGATGAATGTAATAGGAAAAAATAAAAAAATGCAATATTGACCAATTGTAATAATAAAGAAAAGGGGAAAAAAGTGAATATGAAGGAAAGTCATAGGTTTTAGTAACCAACTAGCAGCCGTAATTACACCCAGTACCGACGCTATGTAGCAATACTGATGTGGCCAATAACCGTTAAGAAGGCCGTGTTTCTAACGCCACTCCTCTGACCACGACCTTCCCAACATATAGTAGCCTATAAGACAAGAAACGTCACCGTAAACTATTCGCACGTGACAACTTAAATTCAGCATAACCTGCTCTGACCACATACACAATATATCCCGCGACTATCAAACGGATATGAGAGTAGTGTATGAATATTGGGGCATCCACCACTCTCACATAAAGCACATCTCATCATTCAAAACATCACCTACATAATTCTTCTGATTCGTATCACACAACATATATGTTTACGCACCTTTTCTTCCTTCGACTGGCACCCCTGGGATTTCTTGTTGATTGGTATTGGTGATTTTATGTTGTGTGAATGTTGTCGCTTTCGGAGATTGAAGGATCGCTGTCAAACGACCAGCGGAGCTCAATTGAGGTCGGTACATCCGCACTCAATAATCCAAGCGGCGGGAGGGCGCATTTCGGAAAACTACCCAGAACACTGATTTTAGCGACTATCTAAATATATGTAGGTACTTTGTCTGATTTCAAAATATATTCGTATATATAAATTAGGTACTCAATAAATGATTTAATTTTCGATGGATTAATTCAAATGATAACACGTTTTTATTTCATTCCGTATATCAATATGGAAAATACTTGAGTCTTGCGAAATATTTTTGACACTTGTATCGAATGCGAGAAAATCAACATTTTTATTGTCGTTTCTTTCTATTCCATCCTTTCTCTCTCTCTCTCGCATAATTTACGTCATTAATTATTTCTCTGGAACTTATAAGAATTAAACTATTACCTCATCTTGAAATCATATCTAATTCATGTAGAATTTCTCGAATTTCAAACTGGAAAAATGAACGCTCGCCCATAACATGATTTTGTAAAAATTTCAAACAATAATATTTCCGAATTTGCATATTTCTTGTAGATTGTAATTTATGAAAATTCCTTTTCGTTGATCTGTTTTGTATAGAATCGTTACTTATGCTGTTTTTTAACAGAATAACATTAGAAAGGCTTACAAATGCATGCAAATCATTGAAGTGTCTACTTCTTCTTTTACTAATTCGCGAATTTAACTATCTTACTTTTTTAACGTGTTGATATCATGGCCGTTCTTTGCGTTCGAGGTGCATGAATTTGTTTTGATTTGGGAAAAACAAAAAGCAATTGGCAGAATTATTTCCTACGTTAACCTTTAATAAAAAATAATTATTTGCATTAGTTATTACGTGAAAGATTTTCAAACAATAAAAGACTCATTTTCAGTCATAAAAAGTGTTCTTAAAAAGGTCCATACATCTATTATATTGATTTTTATATGGGTAAGAAGGTATTATTTTACGTTAAAACTTAAACTTTAAAAACAATATTAATAGTACTCTAAAATTACAAATAAATACAAGGTAGGGTCGTATAAACGACAGATTAATTTTGTCTAAAAACGTTGGTAATCATATGTACAACATATATTGTACTACATATATTATATATGATTGTATAATATCATTGGTAACAGCATAACCTAAATCTATACCTACTACACGCCACTGAATATACATACTTTTATAGCTATATTAAATAGATAAATGTTCGCCCGAGACATGACACAATTTTAAATACATTTCTTCCGCTGTGTACGCTAAATTCCGCCAATTTTACTCATTCCAAAATTTTCCAAGATGGCAAATTTTCGAGGAAATCTGTAAAACGTATTGAAAATTGTCTCCTTTTGATGTCACCAGTAAGGGAGCATTCTATTACTCGGGCCGATGTACTTTAAAAATATTTCCTTTGATTTTCAAATTTATTATATTAGGCCTCAAGTCATACCGAAAAATATGGCAAGGAAATAAAAATAAAAAAACAATTTTTAAAAAGTTATTTCAATAAAATTTCTTAAATTAATTGCAGGCGAATCTAATGTGGACGACCTACACTTAGGGGCGTATTATTTTGTAAGATAACAAATAAGAAAAAATACTCCAAAATATCAATAAAATTAAAATGTAAAATAAAATTAATGACGCCATGTAAAGTATAAAATAATTAATTATAAACAATAAGTATAGTTTTCATAAAACCGAGCATTAAGTGTAAAGATCGCATATGTGTATATTATGTGTACAGTCCACAGGGAAGGAAGGAATTAAATTTTATTACATTATTTAAAATTTCATTCGTCAAAAATCGATTGTTTAACGTTGTACTTTGTGCAGATAGGCGAGATACTATATCGACCCATTCTACATAAAGTACCTATCGTAGGTAAAAAATTACATTTTTAATCATTCTAGTATTTCTCATGTATTTGATATTTATTTACGTGGCAGATTAAAAATAAATATATATATATTATATTCTATGATGTAGGTATTAATAAACTTAGTGTTAAAAAAATTACAGCCATTTACATATTGTAACAAATACGTACAAAATACTAGAATTATTAAAAATGTTATTATTTACTTGCGATACTCTACGTAGGAGGGGTCGATATGTATAACATTATATTTCTAATGAAATTTAATTAAAATAAACGATATTACTCAGCAATAAATTAACTTTTGTAAGCACTAAAACCACACATGCGAGTATGTTAAAAAAAAAAAAACTATCGAGCTATAACGTGTAAATTTAGGGATGACTGTTTATTAAAGTTGAGTTCACACATTTCATCTGTCTCCGAGTGCATGTGGCCAATGGTTGAAAGAATGGGATATATATATATATATATATATATTTTCATTCTCGTAATATACGTCCGCTGCACGATATTTGATGTATAAAATTCTGTGCGGAATATTTAGCATCAAAATAATAATTAATTTTTTTATTCATAGTACAGTGTGTTATATTGTTATAATCGGATAACATTGCCCTGCCTGCTACACTAGTATTTTACTATATTATAGCAGACAGTGCTTTTCTGGTATAGTAGTAATGTTCAATGTACAAAAAAAAAATATATATAAAGAGTAAAACAAGATGCAATTAGATAAGATATAAATACAACGTAAAACTTAAAGTAAATGCAATGTTCAATGTATCAAAAATAAAAAATAGTAAGTAAAGTAAGAGTAAATAATATACAAATATGAAATAAGAATGTGTAAAATAAGTTAATAACATAAAAATTGTAATGTTTAATATAAAAAGATTGAAAAAAGTTCAGTTAAATAATATACTAACACAACTACAGAGAAAATGAGAAAATGCAATATTAAATATATCTGTACTGTTGTAGCACTTTTAATCTCAACTTACTTGAAAAGTATGTACCGTGTCAAAAAATTGGCAGGGCGGCGCCCTAGCCTGCCCTAGCCCAACTCTACCACTGTGCGGAACGTGTTAAGCCCTATTAATGTTGATCTTCAACAACGATGTATGAAAGTGCAAGAGTGGTGTGTCAGAACAGAAGAGTGTGGAAAGTTGTTTAATCAGTTTAATATTATATACACCCTGTATATGTATTGGCGATTAACCAAAATGTCAAACCGGAATACAGGATACGGTGTTAGCGGCAGCATCTGTAAATGACATTCCTATGGCCATCAATCTTGCTCGCGGGGCGGGGGGTGCGCGATGGCGGGCCTAGGGGCGGAACACATTTTCCGATCAGCCGGATACGAAAAGTTTGCCGCGAACAGGGTGGCGAAAGTTCAAGAAGGCGACCTAAAAAATTCTACCCCTAAATTACACGATTAACTCTTTTATTTTATTTTATTAATGCAGACGGTATACATTTTACAGAACTCCATTGTTAATCAACACAATAAATCGAACACGATTTTTTGGTTCAATATTTAATTTTTACAAATAACTGGACGATTGTTTCGGCTGCAAAAAGAACTTGTACACCATCAAGAACATCGGCAATATCATTAATAAAATAATAAACAATATAGGTCCAAGACAGGAACCCTGTGGGACTCCGCTCAAAGCAATGAATTCATCAGATACTAAGGAGTTAATTTTACCGAAAGCCTTCTATTGAAAAGATAGCAGCTACCAAACTTTCATGAATATCTAACCTCTGAAGTTTATCTATCAAAATATAATGTGATACCTTGTCAAATGCTGTAGAGAAATCCGTATGAATTGAATCTACCTGGTTTCCCTTTCTCAGCTCATTTTCATACAATAATAAGTTAGTAGCAATCGACCTTCCTGAGAAAAATTCATATTGGAACCGTAAGATTAAGGGTTTAAATCTGGGAGATCATCTTATTCAATAAAAGTTTTTCAAAGAGAATCGGTATTGGAGATTGCTTACAGATAGGTCTATAATTCTTGAACTCTTTGAAGCGTCAAAAAGCTACTCTTCTAGACATCGAGATAACAGCCTGTGTCTAATGATAAGTTAAATAAAAGATATAACGGATAGACGAAATGTTCAACACAATTTATTAAGAATAAAAATTATTAAAAATATAGATTCTATTGCTCGCGAAGCGGCTAAAATAGCCGCCCGCAGAGCCTAGCAGTAAACAGTAAGTAATTTCTTATCTGCGCTACTTACCTTAAATATCTTTACATTATACCTTCATGTCATACTAGGACTATATCTTAGTGTCATTTACTGGTCTGTGCCCAAAATATATAATATTGATTACATGAAGAGGTACTAAGAAGCATGAATAAGTCAAGAGAACTAATAACAACTATCAAACTAAGTAAAGCTGCATACTTTGGACACATTTTCCGCAATGAAAAATATGATCTCTTAAGTAATTATGCGGGGGAATATCTCAAAATGACGAAAATCTTATACAGAATACATCTTGATCAACGTAAAAACAAATGATATGAAGTCAAACCAGTGGGGTTAAGATTTATATATTGAGTTTTAATTTAATAGTGGTAACTGAATTATTGAAAATGTCTAATTCATTTAAGCGTGAGGTTGAAATGAAGGGAGGCTCGGTAGAAAAATGTGTTTTGTTTGGCACGGATGGTTGATTGTGAGATTAGTTCTGGTCGACTTAGATGGCACTCGAATGGATATTGCGTCTGAGGAAATCAAGACAGTCTACATTAGAGTTGGCTATTTTAGTAGGAAGGTGACACCGGCTGTGTCTGTTCGAATCTGTAGTGATAAATATGTGATGTAAGAGAGAGATCCCCGCTAGACTGGAAGACTGAACCCGTGGGCAAGAAATGGACCGCGATTGCATACCGGAACAGAGTGCCGTTTTGATGTTCCAACAATCGGCCGGATATGTTTACGCTTTGAATAGGACATGATTGATTATATTCGCCGTGCCAAATTTTCAATACGGAGTTTTTTTTTCTCTTTCCGAAACATTTCTCTTCAAAAGATTGAATGGAGTGCCAGCGAATGTAACACAAACATGTTCAAAACGATTATATTGTCGGATGTTTCTGACCTGGTTGTAAATTATTTCGCGCGATACAAATTAATATGTTTTTATTTTTAAGACAAGGAAAAATCAACTTCTTCTTCTTCAGGATGGCAATAACTAATCAAAAACATATGTTATATTTTAAATACTAATTGTTTGGGACATATATTTGTGCTTGAGCGAGGATGATGTACTGTGCCTTCCACCTCCCCCCCCTTCCTCACCTGCCATCGGCACCAGTCGATCGGCGACCCTGAACCGGTACGGTTACAAAAGATTTCGCAGTGTAAAATAGAGTGAGAAGTGTGTCTACGTGACCATCTATTGCAGCCTGAATCATTCAAGATCCTGAACGGAGATAGTGTCAAAACCCTAAGTTACAGTCCACATTGGAGGTGCTAGGAGAACGGGATTGTGGTGAGTGGAACTTCCTTCCGGCATCTATGCCATTACGCAACACTAATTAAAAGATATACATATAAAATCAATTTTATCAAAAAAAATATATTGATGTTGCGCTACCGGGATTCGAACCTGGATCTCTTTCCAAACCAGGGAAGGCGCATTATCCAACTATGCTACAGCGACAGTACTTTTGACGACAAATTTTCGAATCTATATGTTACGCTTTTCAAATTAATACATGTATCGTTCCATTACATTACAACAATATTTTTAGATAAAATTGATTGTATATGTATATCTTTATGGTTAATACATTTAATTTGTATTAAAAATATCACAAACCTATGTTCTGAATAATTACAACTTCACAATAAGAATATGTTCTCCTTAATCACAATTACTTTGTATGAAACCACGAATTTTATTACACACTAGCCCGTTTCGTTTAGCTTAAGCTTCGTCGGGGTGTATTTATGCACATACGCCAATTCTTAATAATCAAATTAATTTATCCACTAGCCCCACTGTATTTTCCCCTCCCTTAAAGTTCCGTCTAACTGTATATGTACTCTGTCTCCCTTTTTATGCATTTATAAGTGCACACTTTTTAAATTTATTGTTAGATTAAATACGTCCTGACGAAGCTTGAGCTAAGCGAAACCGATTGGCGTGTAATAAAATTCGCGGTTTCGTACAAAGTGATTGTTTTTTTATTTAATCTAATGTGACAAACAACACGGTAAATACGCGTTTCGCCTTGCAAAAGCATTATCAATACTGCTGATATTTTGATTGACAATGCCCATGCGAGGCGAAATGCGTCTCGAATAAATTAAACGATTAGAATAAAAAAAACAAGTATTTTATTTTCACAGTTGTGACCTATGGAGTTCTACAAAATTTTCTCCGGAAATAGTAAACAAAACATTAAAAGTTCGTCTAAAAGTTCAAAGAAAATGATAACCTAATTTTAAAAAAAACAATTAAAAAGTCTCCCTTGTAAATCCGTAAAACGTGCACCTATATAAGATGCGGGTGCAAATCAGCAGCGCAAAATAATGGTCGGCCGGGGTGGTTCCGCGCGGGGCAAAGCTGGCGGGATTATCGGTGACGCGCCGCATCCCCATCCCCTAGGGCCCTCGGGCAGACGGCCGGGGGTTCATTCACCTGGACACGTGGCGACGATTCTAGACACCCGCGGCTAGACGACGCGTGCCAATTAATCCGTATACCGGACGGGTCTTACTGGAGATCCTTTAATTGGAAACTAAATGAACAACTACTTTGTGCGGTCCAAGAGGAATTAATATTTTCAACATTCGGCTGGTAAGATTTAAACAGTTTTGGAAAATCTTTATTTTCACCTCCAACATGCTAAGCGTGCGCTCTAAATCTTTGCCTCATGTTATTTTATTTATATTGTATTCACGCCCTTGTGAGGCTATTACAAAAATAATTAAATAAAAAAAGATGTGCAGCTACACAAGTTGTATGTAATATATATAAAACAAAAATTAATAGAATTGATTTAAAAGGGGAAAAAAGTGGAAGGATGAAAAAAAAAAACAACAATAATAATTTAGTACCAAAATCAATTACACCCTTGACTCAGAACAGCATCAAAAACATCACTATAACATTTAAACATTTAACAATTTCTCGGAATTTTCTAAGCACATAATTGAAATAAACCACTCTTTCGATAGTCGTACACTAAAACTTCTCCACTCCGGTACCTTATAAAGAATTAATAATGAACAATTTAGAAACCGTTGAAATATAAACAACATAACATTCCCTAATACTTCGCCTTTACTGTCCATATTCCCCTCCCCCCTCTACTCGATCCCCGCCCAATTGACTGAATAAACTACAATATTGTATTTAGTTTAGTCGATGATGAGAGGGACTGCACCTGTCGAAACTAGTAGTGACAATAATCCAACGTGTGTGTGTGTGCGTAATAGGTACAAAGTTTAGCTGTGAAAATTAAAATGTACATTGTACATTGTTCTTACGCCGTCCGTCCATCTGAGAAGTTTCATATGAATATAGAATTCCGATAAATGTTGTACAACTAACTAACGTGTCATTGTATCTTATTCCCCTTTCCGCACAGATTTGAAAATGACCTCCTGACATGTACACATTTCCAAAAGACGATAATTTTATTTTTCTCGAATGTTCGACTAAAAAAAAAGTGATGTTGCAAGGCCGGATATCCGCTCCGGGTTCGCGCGTCCCCGCGATGAAGTATAATGGAAATATAATATTTGAATGAGCAATTTTTGAGACGTTTATGATTTGTGAATGAATAATGGTGAATTACGGATACGCAGGAAGCGAACAACATCTGCGGCCTCTCCTAAATGTGTCAAGACCTGGTAACCGGCGCTACGTGCAGCGCCGACATTAGTGCGGCGGTGGCGAAACAGGGTTGTCACAAAAAATATTAACAAACTAACAAGAGTAACCGACTGTCAAAACAATTCCCGGATAGGGTTGTAAAAAAATTACAGTACGAAACTATTTGTACGCATTCTACAATAATATTTGTCAAAAATTACTGTGAATAATTCTCGGATGCCATTAGGCGATCATTTTAGCATTGCTGTTAAACGGTTTTACAGGAAATATTGTGTTCACTTGAGATTTTAGGTTATTTTTTTTTTTTAGGCAGAGAGAATAGAGCGCCACACTCTTCTGTCCTGACACACAATTCTCGCCTCATTCGCATTCATACATCTTCTCATACAAGCTCGCCGATTATTAAGGCTTCTCCAGTATCTGGTTTACGTTCGGGCGTTCTCTATTTCTGGTACCAACAACACTTGCGTCATATATATATATTTCTCACCATTCTTTCCTCATTCATCCATTCCATATGATCAAACCACCTAAGTGATCCTTTCTTAATCTTACTCACTATTCTAAGATCAGCTTTACATTATTTTCTGATTTCTTCATTCTTTACTCTTATCATAAATGGATCTGCTGCACATACGCCTAAACGATCTCATTTCCACTGCATTCAGTCTACTTTCGTTCCTCTTCTGTCAGCTCTAAGTTTCACTTCCATACATCAGTGTCGGTACCAGGTACCCAAATACACAAACCCATCTACTTGTTTCAAACATTCATTAGCTACAAGCATTTTGGCAAGCTGTTGGAGACGTGGATTTCAGGCAAAAAAAATAAATATACGGGGTGTAACAGACCTAGTCCACAATATTTTACGGGTGGATACCTGACTATATTAAGAGTCAAAAATGTTCAAGGAATATGTGCAAAATCTGGACTATTACGGAAAATATTATTGTATGAAATTTTTACAAAATCGTGTTAAGCTTGATGTCTACGTACTTCGAAATAAATATTTGCGACATTGTTCCATTATAAATCGATATCTTTGCTTCATGCCCCAAACCATCTAACAATAAATTCGATGATCTTTAATTTTTTTGTATACAATGTATAATTTGGAATTATAAAATATTTCAATTAATTGTAAAAATCACATTATTACGATTGAAATGCTTGTGTATGTAAATGTATATCACTGAAATGGTTGAGATTCGGCACATGTCCCTTGAACATTTAGACTTGTAATTTAGTCAGGTATTCATCCATAAAGTATTGTGGACTAGGTCTGTATAAGATATATGCGTTGAAAATGCGGTGCTGTACTGGTGTCATAGACCAAATGAATGAACAAATTAAGAGCGAATGTAGATCTGTTTGTAAAGTAGTCGACAGAACTAAGAAAAGGTAGCAGAAATTGTTTGAGCATGTGGAACGAATGAGTGAGAAGAGAGTATATAATATGAGACGTGCGAAAAGGCATAAGCAATAAAGGGCATCCGAGAAAGACTATCAGCATGATCAAGACTGTTACAAGCTTCAAAAATCGACGTGCATGCATAAGAAGAAATATGGCAGGATAAAAGAGTGTGAACCTACTATCACCTCTCCCTACCCCCGCGGGGAAACGGTAACTTAGTCGATCCCTTGATTGTAATTATAAAAAAAATTGAAAGTATAAATGTATATGTTGCAAACCCTGAATGTGGTCGTAAAATCACGAAGTTATAAGAAACCTCGGTTTCATGGACGCGATAATAATACAGCGCGAAACATCTGCCTGTTCGGAAATGGGTAATTAAATAAAATGTTTCACTTCATCGCAAACGCGCTGAATACATTCAATCCCACATCGTGTTTATTAACTTAGCAAAATCCTATATTTGAATAACCCTACGACATCCAATAGGCAATTACAGACATACACTATGAAGGCACTAACAAATTTGTATACGACAAATTAGGTTACAAATTAAGAAAATGTTATATTGTCACAGGTGTTCCACAAGGATTTAAAAAAAGCCTAAAGTCTTACAATTTCTTTATCATAAAGAAAAATGTAAGTTAACTGTGTTAACCATCTGAAGATGTTTTAAGAAGCTTGTTCCGTCGGCCAACAGCCAAAAAAGGAAACAATTATTTGAATCACTTTCTTATTAGCTTGTTATAAACTCCCAGAGCAAGAAGATAGATAAAAAATATATATTATTGTAAACCTACACATTTATGTAGGGGAGGTTAGAAATGAATACATTATGTGCTTCAAGACCGTTACGTAAAAAAAATATTCAAATCTCGACGGAAATAAATATCAATAAAACCTACCCTTATTTAAACCCCTTTCACCAGAAAACGTCAACCCATTTCCTCCCCGGCGGAATCAAATTGGTTGCAAGGGATGGCGGACTAAATTTATGTACAGGACCAATTTAATTTTGATTTAAACTTTCTCATATAAGATAAATTACAATAATCGTGAATATTTGCGCATGTATCGTTGAATAATATCATGCCTCGGTATAGATAATTGTGTGATTGGTGTTTGACTTAACAGCGATTGTGTGATTGGTGTTCGATTGTAACAATGATCGGTAACTGTGATTCAGCGAGGAGATCACTGGTATACCAGAAATCAAAACTACAATCGTTAAATCACACTTACCAACCGTCGTTACAATTAAACACCAATCACAATCACATTTAATCTGATCACTGCTACGAACCACTTAATTATTCGAGTGATACTAAAACACTAGTAATAATTGAAAATATTGCTGCACTCTTGGATATATAAATTAAATATAAATGATGCGAACGTTGATAGAATCAGAAGTAGAAAATACTGAAAGACGACATGCGAGATATGTAAGAATGTTCAGGACAGAAGAGTGTGGCGCTCAATTCTCTCTAGGTATCCCTGCGATGATGGTAATTTAGTCAGTTAGAATACCAATTCTAAGCAATTTTAAGCTTTTAAATCTACCTAACGACGTACCCAAGGATCACAAACTAAACAAATAATAGATATCTCACATGGACGAAGCTATTTTTTTTATTATATTCAATGGAAATATATGGAAGTATGGGTAATTACAGGACTCACGACCCGTCTTCGGCTGGCTTAAGTGATCACTTTGTGTAATATACTGGTCAATATAAGAAAATATATAAAATTGAAAAATATTGATTTTTCAGGCGTATTCTAGTATAATGTGTTAAAAACATTTTACAGGAAAAGAATTATCAAATTTAATCCAAAGATGGCGATAGTATAGTGGTACTTGAAGTGTTTCCACATATTAACATATATACAACTTTAAAAATTTTTCAAAGGTATGGAGATGAACTTTATATTTATATAAAGTGATCACTTAAGCCAGCCGAAGTCAGGTTGTAATTTTTCCATTAATAAAAAATATCTTCGTCTCTGTGAGATATATTTATTATTTGTTTAATAACAGTGCCTTTGTAGGTGAAAATCCAGTAATTGCGTGCTCTTGGACATATTCAAATATTACTGATCACAAAGTAGTCTGATTGGGATTGTTACAAATAACTATCTAGTCAAGTGAGTAGGTACTACACCACAGTACAATTTGAAGAGGACCCATCTCTTTATTTATCTATAAATTATGAGTCACTTAGCCGTAATTTTCTCATAAGAAAGTAATGTTAAAGTCGTTCCTGATTTCTTCCGTATATAATCGACTCAGCCACGTGTGCAAACAAACACGTAGAATACCAGCTCATTTTTACCCATCTACATTACAAAAAGGTCTTCTAAAAACCTAGGGCACCTCGCAAGAGCAGTCGAAAGAAATCGTTCAACATTCTTTGAAGACAAATAAAAACGAGAGGAATTCGTTATAAATGTGTGAATTTTCGACATGTCCGGATTCAGGATGGATCTGTTGACTGTTTACCCAAGTTGTCGGGACGTTCGGGGTCTCTAAATGGAAGGAAATGTGACAGAACCGGATCTGCATATGTACAACACATAATGGATGGTGGGGTGGGGTGGAGGGGGGGGGGGGGTCAAACACGACATCAAAAGCAATGACAGGAATTTTTAATGAATTGTGTGAAGGACGTAACACAAAATTGTAAATACAATCTAAAATGGTGCTACAGCTAAGTGATTTATTTCAAGTCATTAGGAAGCTCGCCATTGGCACCAACGGTACAAGACTCATCTCATTTCATCTGTGAGATTTAAAACGTTCTATTTTTTTTTAAATACGAACGCTGTATTTGGCAAGATTTGAATAAAGACATAGATATTTAAAAAATTTTTTGTCGTTTTGGACGTTCGACTTTATGCGTGTCTCCATTCACATCGTGAATACTCGCAATGAAGTATTAACAGGGGTGATGTGTGTCACATTCACAGTCATCACATCGCGACCCCCGAACGCACCAAGCATTTACCGGTGCGTAAAACCAGAGCTCCTAACAGTCGCAAAAACACGCCATGTACCCGGTTCTCGCTGCCGCCTTTCGGATAACATCTCCAGGAAACGCCCCTGCGTGTAGTCATTTCATTGAACGTCTATTGTATATCTCTAATCTGTACTTGTTCTCAACAATAAACTTGTGTCAAGAGTAAGTTATTTCATATTTCTTATTCAATACACTTCGCAATCATCTTCAAACGAGTATGTGGATATTGGAGCACTCGTAACTTACGCTACAACATATCCTTCTAATTGATCTTCCATACGCCTACACAAACAGCAATTCACAAAACACTCTTTCACGACCGCATATTCTTCTTCGACCACTCATAGTTAATGAATAGCTAACGTGATCGGTTATTCGGACTGTTTTTACGAAATTTAGATAAAAAAAAATATTTTGTCTCTTTATTTTCCACAATATTTACTGATTTTATTAAAAATTCTCGGCACAGCACATTTTCTCGTTCTCTCACCGTGCACATTGTTCACGATCGGTACCTTCACGGTTCGTCCCGAGGATCATCTGGTAGAATAGCCTATGGTGAGGGTCAGTAATCATATTTACACTGTTTATCATCTCTTCTAAAATGATATTATATGTAACTTTTTTGTTAACTGGTAAGATTTTGCACATTGAAAACAATTTGTAATAATCATCTTTGTATATTCTGTTATCTATTATAAGTTTTTAAAATCTTAATTGCAACTGTTTAATTTTATCAGTACATGTATGTTTTATGTTAGTCCATAGCTACTCACTCCACAACTGATAACCGAGTCGACCATCGCAAAGTACAGTGAGCACAGTGCGGCCCGAAAGGTGCATAACCTTAACATATAAAATTGACTTAACATGGACCTCAGTGATTATGACATATGAGTGATTTCATTGTCTTTATTCTCGTTGGTTCGGTGCTCAGCATAATTTTATTATGCGTCTGTAGACATACATTTCGAACGCGTCCAGCATCTTTAACACTACTTTAGTGAGGGTCCAATATTCCACCCCATGTGCAAACATAACATTGAACCCATCTCATTCGGACTACCAGTGACTAGAAACAACTTTTGCCATTTTAATGAAGAGAGCCTTGGATTGACCTATTAAATATATATAAGTATTTATGATATTCTTCTAGTTTAATTCTTCTACAATTAACTACATATTTGTAGTATCAAAACTATGACTAGCCACATATTAGTGGCTGACAGCCTTCCTTGGGTTGATAAAGAAAATAATCGAGTTTCCCGAGTGCGACCCTGTCCGAAAGGGATATTTATTCCCTCATATCACTGGGTAAACACATCGCCGTGTATACGGAAACCCTTCTTCAGGCGCCAGTGGCATGGATTTACGATAAATAACTCAGTCTGTGTGATTTTTATGGTGCCGGTAGAGGAACAGAGTATATTGATATCAATACGATAAAAAAAACAGTAAACAACCAATAGCAAACAACGTGAACAAACAAAATATTAATGTAAACTCTAAATTAATCACAAATAATAAACTAAAGGTTTTTTTAATTTCAATTTATAAAAGTATTCTTAAAACTTTATCAATAAGTGCAGAGTTTTCTGGGTTCTTCGCTACGCGTCTTTTTGACCAACGTTTCGGTTCCCATTGCATGGTCCATAATCGGGGCTACTGTCGATAATATGTGGTAATGTTAGTGTTGGTAAGAATAGTAAAGATTAAAGTAATAAATTATGGTAAGCATGGACACAGATCGCAATCTCGGTGCGAAAAGTAGAGGCGTATAAGGCTGAGTACACGCTGGCCGCTATCTATTCGTTCATCTGTTTACCAGATCAATTCTAAAACTATTCAAAAAAAAAAAAAAAACTTAACTTCACATCCACGATCCGATTCAAAAGAAACAAGAAACTTTTTACAAACAAATTTGGTCAACGAACTTTCTTGTTTTGTGCATCGCGTATATTTAATAAATTGCCACTAGACCTTAAAGCGTCTACAGTGCTTAACGATTTTAAACTAAAAATAACAAAGTGGTTACTTAATGTGGGTAGAAAACAAAATGACATAACATTTGCGCTAACCTAACTACCAACTCATTTTATTTCCAACTATGTTATAGACTAACATCTTTTTTATAACTTCTGATTGTACCTTAACAATATAAGCTAAAAATAAACACCGAGACATCTGTAAGTACTATTTGTTTGCTTTTTTCTCGAGTATTGAAGATCAAAGCTACAAAGCCTATAGGAGTCGCTACAGAAGTAGTGACACAAATATACCTACACCCTACAAAATGACACCGCACTAATGAGAATGAAAAAAGGCAGTGAAATTACTCGTAACCATAAAAATAAGTAAACTGACATATATTTAGACATGATATGAGATACCCTGAAACTAACGAGACACTGCGCGCCTTGTCATGTAATGAAAAATCAATACACGACGAGGACCTGGCAGAAGGAGAACCTAGAAGCTTGGTGGGATTTGACAGGACATCAGAATCTTGAATGCAATTATTCATTAACGGATAGTATTCGAAAATAATGTTGGTGTTATACTAAAATTGTAATACCGTGTTGAAAGCAGGGTGTTTAGGTTGTTATGTTAAGATAGAAAACTCTGCACGGAAGATTCCGATCTATCTACTTTTTAATCTTGCACAGGGTGAATATTATGTTTCAGGCCGATTTTGTTCGGCCGCCATTTTGGTTCGGCAGATATTTGTCAGTTTTCATTTGGTAGTCTTCGAGAGTAGTTGATTACAATTTATTATGGAGCATCTAACGCCATAACAATGTGTTGAAGCCATTAAAACATTTTATCTAAATAATAATGGCAATGCTGTATCTGTAATGTCAAAAAGTGATTATATCGACAGGCCTCCTCGATCACCTGATCTGAACAGTTCCCGACTATTTTCCGTGGGGGTACTTAACACGAAAGGTTTACGCTAATAAACCAATAACTATTCCGATGTTACAGAACAGTATTAAAAATAAAAATGCTGAAATAACAGGCATAGTGTGCGAGAATGTTATGAAAAATATGGTTAAAGGAGCACGCATTTTGTTCCGCTGCCAGAAGCGGCCGCCTGGCCGATGTCATGTTCTATACGCAATTGTAATAAATTAAATAAACGATAAATAAACACCAAATTAAAACATAATGAAATGAATTCTTAGGATAACACATTCTTATTGTGAAGTTGTAATTATTCAGAACATAGGTCTGTGATATTTTTAAATATGAATTAATTATATTAATTAGAAAGATATACATGTGGCGCAACAACAATATTTTTCGATAAAATTGATTTTATATGTATATCTTTCTAATTAATATATTTAGTTCATATTTAGAAATGAATTCTATTTAAACAAAACAAATGCGACAGATCCGAAAAGCAACGGATTGATCTAATAAAATCAAGCAATTGAGGGAATGGCGGCAAGAACATGGCATCCCTCAAAATGAGGAATTAGTTAAATGTAATTTTATAATAGAAAAAAAAAAGAATTGCATTGGAATAAAAAAAATTCTATCATTTCGTGGGATACCATGCATCTACAGCCAGTCCCTAAATTCACACCTCTCTAGCAACAGCTGCTTAGATAGATACATCCGAGAGCGAGACTGTATTTAATTAACAATTCGACAAAACAAGGACGAGACAAATTTAGACGTTGGGCACCGCGCGCGCACTGCGCACACGAATCATAACAATTTAGATACCTATTTTAAGTTCTGGAAATAAATCATAATAAATAAATGGTGTGCTCCGGCCGCCCTGTCGGAGAGTAATTGAATGATGGATCGGAAATGATCAAGTCAACCGATAACAACGGCTGCTTTCGTAATAATGTTTGTTCTCTTTGTTTCTCGTTAAATGGAATAATAAAGTTTGCAACTCTCCGCCGACGCGCTGCGGTTGTAAAATGCGCACAATTCACGAATCACAATGGCGAATCCAAATAGCAGAATTTCTACATCGATCAAATTTGTTGTACCAAGTTAAGTACAAAGTCTGCACTCGAGAAGACTCTCGTGACCGATGTTCATCAATTGAAGAAAAATACTGCATCAAATACCTAGGAATCATAATAGATAACAAACTCAAATGGAAAGTACATTACTAATCTTATAAACAAAATAAGCCTACATATTATTAAGACTCTGAAACATCTCATCACTTACAAATCAGAAAATAATCAATTACGCGCGTGTACGGTCACATTTGCTATACGGTATTATTGGATGGGGAGGTGCATATAAAACTTCAATGTCACAATTAAAAATCACACAAAAAATGATAATAAAAATTATTCTTAAAACAAAAAAAAAAAAAGACTATCCAAGTATACAACTAAATTTTCAAAATTAAAAATAAATTAAATTTTAGAAGCGAATTACGATCTACAAGATTTCGAGACCAAATTGATATTTCAAAACTGAAATATATCGCAACCCAAAATCACTATATTTATCGAGGCATCAAATTTTTTAACAATCTTCCCCATCACAATTATAAAAATTACAGACTACTATAAATTTGTATCTGAAGTAAAAAAAATATGTACACAGACTAATTGAAACATAAACTCTCGTATATACTCCTTTTCTATACACTAGTCTTACTCTCATAGAGAAGAAACAAATGTTAAAATAAATATATATATATCCTACTGATTATTCTAAAAATGGATTAGGCAACATTGCGCGTTCAAAACAATAATTGATTGCTAAGAAAACTCATCAGAAATGTCAGATTATTTAAATAACATGTACAAAATTAATACAGACACACCTTGCATTACGGCGCTTCGCTAATACGGTGCATTCAAAAATATAGTTCAGAGTTGTATCTCTCTTATAAAAGCAAGGTTTGTAGGTATGCAAACTCAAATTCTTCTTCAATATTAGCAAAATTACTCTATGGCCTCATTTAATATAAATAATTAGACAAAATACTTTGTTTAAACCACTATTTATTGCCTAGGTAGCAACAACTATTCAGAATTTTCCAATCACCTTTTGTAAACAAACTATTCTTTTGATTTTGTTTAGAAATTATACATATAAATACTAAGGGTTTATAGTTAGATCAATTTTAAATTTTAGAAATAAGAAAAAGTATTAATAGCAAGCTAAATATTGTAAATAACCAAATCCTCTTTTGCAAATAGTCACATTTTAAATTTGTATTCATATTAGTTCTTACTTATTCACCGCTTTATAGTTTTGTTTTTATCTATGCTTGTATTTTTAATTTCAGTATACATTGAAGAAGATACCATAGGTATCGAAGAAACATGTTGAATTATCAATAGATAGTGGTTTAAACAAAGTATTTTGTCTAATTATTCAAATAAATACCTTTATACTGGTATTATAATATTTTTCTTCATTTCTCCCCCAGCGCACGGAATATAGGTCGGACTTTCAAATTGCACAAAACATGTTTGCGCCCACGGCGATCCAAAAATTAAAAATAACATTGATACGTAGACGTATAAATTACAAATAAATCTCTTCCAAGCATGATATTAATTTAATTTATACAAAAATACAAGACTGAAGGGTAGAAAAGTGTTTTCAGGTTTTCACGGCCGTGCTGAATTTTCCGTACAAAGTTTTCTGTCTTAACATAACCAAAACATCCTGCTTTCGACACGGTATTGCAAAAAATCATCGCGTCAATTGTGCACTAAGATCTAGACAATCGGGGAACTAAGACGATCAGCAAAAGAACAATAAATATTTTTTATTATATATTTCGATAATTAAATATTTTAGACCGAATATAAGTTCGTATAAGTTCTCCATTTCGCTGATTGAAGGCCTGTAAGTATATAGCATTATTAGATAAACTAACAGTAATAAACATGGAATCTCGATCAAAGACATGGATTATAATTAGTATGTGAACAATCACGTATAACTAACTCTATTTTGTATGGATAATCAAATGTCTAATTATACTCCGTCTACTCACAGCTGCCTAGACTGCGAAAAGCATTCATCTCTCAGCTAATTGATATACTCAAATTAACACTGGAATAGATAAACAGAAATAATTGTATTATAATGGAATAGATTTAATAGAAATTGGTGACATTCAGTAGTAATAATAATAATAATAATAATAATGCGTTTATTTCAGCGTGATTGGTTTTTTTTTTATAATATAATACATTTAAGTTACAAAATATTATTTATGTTATGAAAAAAAAAGCAAAAATATTTCAGTCATATAAAATACATTTCAGTCACGGCTATTACTGTATATATAGCTATTCTGCAGTCGTTGCCATTCTCTGGTCAGAGAACCAGCTTTCCATGAGAGCGCCGCTTGCAATAGAGAGTTGGTGCTGAGCTCCAGCTGCTGAACTTTACGCCAGCAACTCGATGTCTCAGAAGCGGAACGAATCCATGTATACGGCATTCGGCAAACATTGTAGATGCGCTACAATAAAGCGCCAATCCGAACAGTATTCTGTATGAGTTGTACTAATTTCGGAGACAGTTGTACGTCATTTGCTTGTATTTCGACCAGACCTCTCATGCTGATAAAGAACGATTTAAACACTTCTTCACCTCCTTACTGCATCGGTAGAAACGCCGTGACAGCATATTTGCACGAACGCTCAACTGTCTCCTCTGCCGTTTATATGTCATCATCGTCTTGTTTATCTTCATCGAAATAATGGCCAAGGTATTCGACCTAATGCTCCTCTAGTTTGTACGATTTTTTTTTTTAAAAGTTACGGAATATATTTATCATGCATCACTGTTACATTAAATATTATCAGGCCATTTTTCAGCACTCGGCGCAGTGCGTGGTCTTCTATCCTGGCACCTGGTACACAACTCTAGCCTCGTCTACTTGGATTTTTCATTTTCAATATCCAGTTGACACTAGAATTCCACCACGCGCCGGTAGTCTTGCTTTGGGTGACAAATTCCTGTATTGCATTCAGAGTAGTGATGAGCTCATAATCACGAACCGTGAGTCAATCACACTGATATTTTTGAGTCACACTCACTGTCAGTGATTGAATATCTGGGAATATCGTGATTCGTGATTAAATTTTTTTTTTTTTTAATTCTATTGATTTTCTGACCATTTAAATCGATTATCATTTGAATCAGTACCATCTACTGAATTTTCTGTAATTAATAGTATATTCTGCCAACACGTTTTACGCATATTTGCTGAGAATTTGACCCGAAAAATAAATTAGCATTCTTTTTAATCATTTTCATTATCTTATTAAATTCATATTAATTATTTATGCAAGAATAAGTTTTTAATAATATAAATAAATACGCTCAAAATTATGTTTTCGTGTATTGTGATACCGTGCGGCGCATGTACATTAGTAGTGAAACTGTGATCACAGTCACAGTTTTCAATCACCGATATTATCAAATATATAACAATCACAATCACACCAGCGAGTCGAGAGTAGCATTTTTTCTTATCACTAATTCAGAGCTACATTCATCCTATTTCCGATATCATCCCCCCTAATAAGCCTACTTCCCTAACACACTCGTTCTAAGCAATCCATATTTAACACTACATAACAGTTCTTTTATAACATTGTACAAGTAGAGCAGCCGTGGTGACAATACGTAGCCCTGTTTCACAAAATTTGTAATATCAAACCATGATGTGAACGCCCCTTTAATTCTTACACAAACACTACTTCACTCATACAAGGATGCAATTGCCTGTATAAGTTTGTATTAAGACAAAGCCCTACATAACTTTAGTCTTTTAACATGCTAATTAATTATTAATTAGGTACTTACTCGTAAACACCTCTAATAATTCACGGGGTGCGCATCAAAATTGTTTTGGGTAATTTTAAGGACCGATGCCATTATTTGTGCGCTTGGAGAGAACATAAGAAAAACATTACCATACCAGTATATGGCTACTGGTAAGACCTGGCTCCATTAAATTACTAATGCGATTGTATTAAGATGTATATATAAGTCAAGAGAACTCTACACCCCTACACTATATACCGCAGAGCACGCCGTTGTCTGTGTTGTCTATGATTTTTGAACTATCAAAGAGAGTGGATATCCTGCTATGTGCTCGTCACTAAAGTTTTGTAAAGTTACTTGTTTTTAGTGTATTCGGTTCCTCGCGTGTGCGTGCCGAAACCGCTATTGTGGATCACAGTGCTTCGTGATGATCATGGAAGAAGGTTCCCGGTTGGTCCTCGAACCTTTATTGTCCTGTTCCTATAACAAATTCCTATAATCCCGTTTCCCCACCCCTTGTGTAAAGAAGAACTAATAACAAACAATCAATGAAAAACATGATCCTTTACAACTTATTATGCTGAGAAAGATATAAGGCAGCAGAAACGTAGATAGAAAGAGATTGTGTAATCTCACAAAATGGTTTAATGTCCAAAATAAATCAACATACTGCAACATGGTCACCAAGCTTCGATAGAAGGCGGCACATGAAGAAGTCTTGTTAAAAATTGTGCGCGCGCTATATATTTTTGTGTGCGCTATGATGCCAAATCGTGTGCGCGCGCACACCTGCACACCTCAGAGGGAACATTGCTTATAATACATTATATATTTTAATGAAGTAAATTAGTGACGACATAGAACAAAACTTGTATTTATAAATATCCAGTAGTCATTTTTGCTGTTGACGTCACACTTTAGTCGTACATTTACCTTCGAACTTCTTTGAACGTTAAATAATCATAAATGAATACTGAGATTGCTTTTTTTCCTCACAATTTGGAAGCGGAAATAACGTTTTTTCAGTAATGTGGAAGACTTACCGTCGAACCGCTTCGCCCTGGTCTGCAGCGTGACGGCCACCTTGGTGGCCTGCGACCTGATCATGCTCTCCAGCTCCCTCCGGGCTAAGGCGGTGAGGTAGGTGGAAGCCGAGGAGCTGCAGCATGACGCGGGAGTGCCGCACACGCCGCCTGGAAACAATGACAACATTAATTTTTAAAAAAATTAAAAAATTTTAGACGAATAAAACTATATATATATTGATACGTGTGGAACAACGTGGTAAAAAACACAACAAAATGGCCGTGCAAGCGACTCAAGGAATTAGCCTAATGAATGGAATTCCTGGGAGCATGCACAGGAAACGTTCCATGAAATCGCCTCAACCACGATCTGGTAAAATTCCACCGGCCGTTAGAGACCGTCAAGAGGGGGCTGCAAGGGGGCGACTTCCATGCGGAGGGGTGCGCGTCTTCCCCCATTCTACCGCCGCACGACCGGCCAACAGACCGCGCGCGGCACAATACAGAAGCTCTCCCAGCTCCGCAACAATACATATTAACAATATTCCTCAGAGGCAATAGGCCCTCGTCATTGTATAATGTGTATTGTTAGAATTTCATATACTTCCAATCCATGAATGGCTGCTGAAAGGCCATGTTTCTGTAAAATCTAGTTTCAATTTACCGCGAGATAACTGCATAACTGCAATGTGCCTCGCGACAAATTAAATTAAATTATATTATATATATTATATTTAAATAATCCTCTCATCACTAGGTGATAACTAAACTAAACACAATTTCGTGTGTACCTATTCTGGTGTAGGAGCGCGGTGTGGAAAGGGGAAGGATTTCAATCGTTAATGGGAATATGAACAATATGGGTGAAATATGCTATTATATTTTTATTTATTATCTTTGTTTTATTAACCACTTAATAGAGTTTAAATACATCTACCGGTTTCGAAAAATACTATTATATGACATCCTGAAGTATAGTTATGACATCCTGAAGAAGAAAATGGTATTTTTCGAAACCGGTAGATGTATTTAAACTCAATTAAGTGGTTAATAAAACAAAGATAATAAATAAAAATATGAATTTTAACCGCAAAGTTAATATTGCTAATTTCAAAAGTATAAATATGCTATTTTAAAAAACTCACGCTCAACCACGAAGTAGCCGTCACGTCAATTAATGATATTATACTAAAATAGTGTTAATTTTTTATATTTATTGTCGGAGTTTTATTTACATTTTCGCATTCAGCGAGAACAGTCACGTGTCACAATATATAATTGAGTTTAACATGGTTGACATTAAATTATATCACCACCACGATAAGCGCCACAAGTTGTACTTAACAAAGCCATACGATTATTCACGACACACGCTCCAAAAAGTCGGTCCTCACCCCCATCGCTAGCGCGTGCTAGATACAATTACACAACACCTTCACGCGTTATGTCGGGCATAAACACAATCTTTTCAAACACCTAAGTAGTGCGTGGATCGGTACCAGAGCTGTGGAGTTATGAAATTTTAGCTGGAGTCGACTTGCAGTGACGCGCAGTACGTATATATTTAGGTTATGCTGTTATCAATGATATTATAAATACAATCATATATAACATATGTTGTACATAGGATTACGAACTATTGTTTAGCCAACGTCTTTAGATAAAATGAATCCGTCGTTTATACGACCCTACCATGTATTTATTTGTAATTTTAGAGTACTATTTAAGTTTTAATGTAAAACAATAGCTTAATACCCGTATCAAAAATGTATGGACGTTTTTAAGAACACTTTTTTATGACTGAACATGATTCTTTTATTGTTTGAAAATCCTACACGAAATAATTATTTTTATTAAAAGTTGATGTAGAAAATAGTTCTGCTAATTGCTTTTTGTTTTTCCCAAATCAAAAACCAATTCATGCATCAAATGCACACCGAACGCAAAGAACGACCATGAAATCGACACGTTAAAAACTGTAAGATAGTAAAATTCGCGAATTAGTAAAAGAGGAAGTAGACACTTCAATGATTTGCATGCAGTTGTAAATTTTTCTGTTAAAAAAACTCCGTACAAAATGGACCAACCGAAAGAAATCTTCAATTCAGTCAATAGCCAATTGTGTGACTTGAGTAATTCACTAGCAAAGTAGACGATAGCAATGTGAATAGCTACAATGCGTCGATGTGTTGTCGTGGTAGTTATTAAAACTAAGCCATTAAAGTTTCTACGGGTACACAGATGGCGCTAATTGTAATATATCCGTAAATATACGTTCACGATCCATATTATAGATTATTTAATTTATATTTGTTTTCCAGAATTTAAGTAATGCACAGCTTTTTTGCTTGTATGCATTGCACGCCCCTGACATATCAGTAGAACTTTTTTAAATTGTTGTTGATTTGTAATTGGAGTCACAGTTGGAGTCGAAGTAAATATGGAATTGGAGTCGGTAATTTTTTCAACGACTCCACAGCTCTAATCTATACGATGTAATGAATAGGTGCGAAGAATGTAGGACTAGGAAATTGACTAGCGTCAACCTACATCCAATATAAAATAGACACATGGTTAGGCTAGCTACGCCACTGCCTGTGATCAGGCATTTTGGTATATCTAGTAGAAATAAGTATACTCTAAAAGCTTCTAAAAATTCTAGTGTAAAAGGAGAAAGCTATAAAAAATATGATCCCTTTTTAAATTGAAATGAAAGTCAATAAATAAATAGATCTACACTATAAAAACGTTATCTTGCTAGATTATAAAAAATGATTACTGAATTTTTTTTTACTTAAAAGTTAGACCCATAAATCATCTTTCTAGACGCTTACTTTACATGTTCGTATTTTCATTTAATCTATATTAAATTAAATTCAACTTAAATCACATACCTATTTGTGGAAATGTAAAAAAAATATTCAACGCGGAAAAGTTTAAAAAAATATTATTTAAGTCACTCGCTGTTGAAGTTGGAAATTTTCAAGCCTCCGACATGACGTATATTTCGCTGGTTTCTGGCTTTGACATTTACATTTTGACAGCCTCTGTGACGGCTAAAAAAATATTATCTTCAACAATGGGGAAATGGGGGCGATTTCACATACAGATCAACGGCGTAGCGAGAAAAAAGAATTAAATATTAATTAAAAAATATATATATTATTACTATCTTTCAGAACAAGCTGTTCCCATATCCGTTTCTGTTTCTGTCTCATAAGTTTATTGAAAGGCATTAACAAAAAGGCTTAAAAAAAAAATTACAAAATTAACTGAATTCTCGGGTGTATTTGTTGAGAGGAACTGAAATGAGAGTACTCACAAAATAGTTCCTGGAAAGGGTTAAGCGCTTGTATTGTGAAAATAAGATTAACTTGGTAAAATGGTTGGAACATTTGTTCGCATAAATAGGAAGAGTCAAAGATTGTCAAATGCTAGTTCTTTTATTGTGTCGAATATTTCAAGCAAACTATTCCATGTATCAAATATGATTGTGGATGAAAATATGAGCTGGAGTTGAAGAGTCGCGTCGCAAATGACGATGAAAAGAATCGCGGTCTCCTGACCCCTGATCTAGACCAACTGAGCAAAAATACATGACTAATTTTTCCACGTCACTACATCCCAGAATGGGATTCGACCTCCACCGACTCCTATCCCTGGCTATTCTTGTCCAGTTTCCGGACTCTCCCATCCTGCTCCAGTCCTCTTCCTTGACCTGCCTCTAGGTCGCATCCATTGAGGTATCCACATGATCATAATCTTCGGTGTCCTGTCATCTGGCATTCTTTCAACATGGCAAGCCCATCGCCGTCTTCGGGACCTGCAGAATCTCACAATTGTTTCTTGCTTAATGAAGTTTTCGAGCTAATGATTATTTTTTATTAAAGAGAACACATTCTTATTGCGAAGTTGTAATTATTCAGCACCTTCCCCGGATTGGAAAGAGATCCAGGTTCGAAACACGGTAGCAACAAATATATTTTTTGATAAAATTGATTTTATATGTATATCTTTATAATTGATTAATTTTTATTCCGTAAGTTCCATTATCATAAATAAATACATACTATTATTAGGAGAACACATTCTTATTGTGAAGTTGTAATTATTCAGAACAGACGGTCTGTGATATTTTAAATATTAATTAAATATATTTAATTAGTAAGATATACACATAAAATCAATTTCTTCGAAAAATATTGTTGTTGCGCCACGGGATTTGAACCTGGATCTCTTACCAAATCGGGTAAGGTGCATTATCCAACTGTGCTACAGCGACATTATTAGATGGCTCTTTCAAATAATGGAACAATAAATGTATTAATTTGAAAAAGGTGTAACATATACATTCGAAATTTTTTTTGTCAAAAATAATGTCGCTGTAGCATAGTTGAATAATGCACCTACCCCGGTTTGAAAAGATATCCGGGTTCGAATCCTGATAGCGCAACAACAATATTTTTCGATAAAATTGATTTTATATGTATATCTTTCTAATTAATACATTTAACTAATATTTAAAATACACACCGGTAGGAACCCGCGTCCCGAACATCCTTTAACGATTACACATAGGTCTAACTCGGCGTAGTACGGGACATGGGATTAAAGTGGGAGGACGTGAAATGGCTGGCGGCGGACCGCAGTCAATGGAGGAGTATTGTGGTGGCCATATTGCTCCAGCTAGGGAGTGTAAATGGCAGAAGAAGAATAATTATATCAAAATTTTAAAATTTTCATATTAATAATTATCAGTATCAATTAAGATATTCGTATGTTTTTCACGCAATCGTATCTTTATGAAACTAAAAAAAAATTTAACATCATTAATTCACCTCAAGAATTAAACTAACGATTTTTAAATGAAATTAAGATACGAATTCGAGTCTTCCCAAGCAGATACGCCACTGATAACAAGGTAGTTCGAATTTCAAATCCACCTCTTCTACACCTCCTAACTGTGACATCCAATAAAAATATATATATATATATATTTTATATCCATATCCATTTATCCAATAAAAAACTAAAAACAAAAACTGGTGTCAATTCCACCACGTGAACATGTCAAACAAAGTAAATTATTATGCTATTGTAATTACACTAATTTAAAAAAATAATGTATCATTTCTCTATATGTCACACATTATTAGCAATATTTGAATATGTCCAATAACACACAATTACTGGATTTTTACCTACAAAGGCACCACTGTTATTCAACAAATATCAGATATCTCATAGAGACAAAGCTATTTTTTATTATATTTAATGGAAAATATATAGAAGTATGGGGTAATTACATAATTACAGGGCTTACGACCTGACTTCGGCTGGCTTAAGTAAAGTGAGAACATCTAGTAACACATGAGTTATTTCAAAACAATATAATAAATTATAATTCTTAATATAATTATTTTGCACAATATTTAGCTAATCAGAAATCATCAAAACACACCATATTGCATAATCTACTGGGTTTAAATCTGGGCTGTTTGGTGGCCACATGCCTGGCTCGATAAAATTAACATTCTCGCGACGAAGAAAGTTGATTGTATTGCTGGCTGTATGAGATGGAGCTCCGTCCTGCTGTAATGTCTAGCTATACTCCAGGCTTTGTTTTGAAACTCTTTGATCATTTTCCTAGAACCCCAACGTTTTTCAATTCGCAAATTTTTGTCATTCTGGGCAACATTTTGAAAAAAACAATGGGAATATTAATAATCAAAGATGACGACCAGAAATTGTCGAAGTAAGTAAATTAGTAAACTATTTAAGTTATTATTGATATAGTTAAACTAATTTTGATGTTATTATATCACATTTTACGAAATGTTCTAACATTTTTTGAGCGACCCTGTTATATAACGTTCACCAATTCTCACCCTCAATCTCCACATTTATCAAATTTTTAAATGCCGTATACCACTACATACTACCATAATGATGACATATATGCTGTTTAAAAAAAAAAAAAATTTACCAAATTTGGTCCATAGATGGCGATGGTGTAGTGGTACACGAAGCGAGTCCACATACTGATATATAAACAACATTTAAAAAACTGATAAATGTGGATATTGATAGGGGTGAGAATTGGTGAACGTTATATATATAATTAAAGTGAGCACTTAAGCAAGCCGAAGACAGGTCGCAATCCAACGCTTCCATATATTTTCCATTAAATATAATAAAAAATAGCTTTGTTTCTACGAGATATCCGATATGTGTTTGATACATTTTTCATTGAATTTAAGCGTCAATTTTCTTTGAATATATGATTATGTGACCATTATTTTCAAATTTAAATCACCGCAATGCTGCGGGTAGATATTTAAACGAACAGTTGTATTTCTGATACGAATATTAATATATGTAGATTAGGTAACTATTAATATATTTCATAACGATGGTTTAGCGATCGAAGTTTAAAAGTCAAACTATTTTTTTTTGACATTGGTTTTTAAATAAAGTGTTATAGCTATTTCAGTCCATTAAAATTGACACTTTAACGACTTGGACGGGTTTTAAATACATTAGTAATAATATATTTGATTAAGTTCGTCTAATATTTACATCATACATTGAAATAATTAAATAAAAGTGTAAAATAAAATAAATGTCAAATGGTTTTACGATTCACTGATGGGTCCATTTATAAATGTGCGATATTATACATTTACGTAGAAGTAAAAATTGACTAAGCTTGTCTCGAGTACAGAGTCGAGCGCGGTTGCGTGATTGCACCGCGCGGTATTGAACTATACACCATGCACTGTACTTGACTACGCTGAGAGGAGGGGTTTAAAGTTTAGCTATAGGGTTGACGGTACAATGAGCGACGTCACCCCTCCCCCTCCCTACCACCGCGGCTGCCGCACCGCTATCCAACCTCACTTCGCTGATACAACAGGGTGACATTATTGGCGAATGTGACAAATATAAATTCCAATCCCGGGATCTAAAACATCCAAAAACCCCGGGATTGAAAGGGTTTAGATAATTTTTTTCATGATGATCTTGAGGCACGATCTTTAAGGTAGACATTAGCATAAAATATTTACAAGCATTCAGAGGTCAATGGGCGGGAAATCGGTTAACCCTTCCCAAACCATGCAGTAACATAGGTCTATCATGATTAAACATGTAATATTTTGGTAAATACATGCAACGTAAAATTCATATTTTAGATAATCCTAAAGAAAATATTAACGCTTAGGAATGACTAGTCAAAAACCACGTGAAACCTCCAGGTGAAGTATTAAACTAATGTGTAGTTACTTCACCTGTCGATGAGAGTTACCGTTTCTCTGGAAATTCGAGTAGTACTAATAAACTCAAGTAGAGTAATAACATTGTTTCATTTATGTTTATCAAAAAATCATTAATTTAAAAAAAATAAATTAATTAGCCTTATAATTGTTATTTTGTCTTTACCATCTTAGCTTCTCAAATACTGATAGTGTTATTTTAATATAAAAAATATTAATATATCTTTCGTACATTGTATTTATAACTCGCATCCATTATAACGGTAACATTAAGGAGCGCAATTTAGCTTTATCCCGGGATGTCTCGAAACCACGGGTTCGCAATTTCGGTTCAGGATTGGTTTCCCCGGTGAAGACCTCCGAGTTTAAAATGGTATACTCCACAATATTAGAGGAAAACTATTATTGTAAATTCCAGACACTGCTATAGAACATATCATCATTTCAAACCAGTCCGTTTGCCAATATTAGTGTTTCATCTTTGCTACAAATCCAGGTATTTCTTTCTCTTTTTTATCATCCTTATTGATATTAATTTTTTTTTTTAATCTTTTATAGTAGGCTCAAAAAAATTTGACAATAATTCATATTAACAAAAAAAAGGAGAATTATTAAAACAATTAAAAATATTTTTTTATAATTTTTCTAATATTAGTTTCCTTATTTATATATAAACTTATAGTCCACCCGTACCGAATAATCACAATAGTTGTTTTTGTAAAACTGTTTAACGCAGAACGCGTTTCGAACTAAATTTCCAAGGACCAAACTCCCACGCGCTGTCGCCCACGTGCCCCTCCTTCGCGCGATTCCCGCGCAGAAATGATTTAAAAAGTGCAAAGACTTACGGCCCATCCTGTTGTAAACGCATATGATGAGCATTCGTTAAAAGGTTTAATGACTATATTTTTAATTATAATATAAACCATAATTTTTATGTGTCGCGTCATCGATCGTGTTAATGCTCAGTAAATTAAAATACATATTGTAAATGCCCACCAAATAACAGGTTTAATCCTAGTTTTATATGGATATAATATTTACTGATTGTAATACCCCTAACGATAATTGAAGCAAAAATCAGTTTTCGAGTTCATTATTTCATCGATTGTCCGGCTATCAGTCACGCCCAGTAGTGCTGCACGGCTGATCCTCCCCCCGCACAACACCAGACCACCCTCACTAAATCATGTCAGGAGTTCGTCCCCGGGTGGCGCGGTCCGCGATCTGACCCCCTGAACAAATACATCAATTTCCCCACCCTCCGCCGGTGCAGGCAGACGGGGGTGTGAAGAATTGCCAATAACTCTTCAGAATGGGATAGAGGAGTGCATTACGTTTGTGTTTGACGGGGTGGACGAGGGAGGAGTAAGGGATGAATAAAGAAATGAAATCATATAAACATGGTGCGTCACCCCATAGATTTTCCGAATATGTGTCGCACGCATTTCCAATTTCAAGTATTTGAGAATTTGTCAATCTATCCACCCGCTATAGTATGTAGTCTACTTAAGGCTTCCCTTTCAAGAATAATTCATATTTCCGTCGTTTTTAAGAAAATGTGAGTTTTTAATATTCATGTATCAGAAGTTATACACTAACACTTTTACTTAGATAGGACCTTTACACTAATGTAAAACGGATAAACTGAATATTATTTGTCATAATTAAGAAAATACAAGCTTTATAAGAAAGACCGCGATCATTAAATTTATTTTCAGCGTGCCACAAAATTGCCTTAATATAGAAAATTCTTGCATATACGAAATAATAATTATAATTTTGAAGTCAAGATTACGTAGACAAATCTGGATTGAACCAAATGAGCAAAAATTTTAAATTAATAGTTATAAACCATTCAATTTGCAGTGCGTATGATCAATTTTCGACGACAAATTATTTAAAAATAATATATTATATTTACTTACATCCTTTGAGGCTTCAGCCACTATTTAAAATCAAGTTTTATATCAAAAACACAATAATTTCTCATTAAATAATATTTATATCGATCCTATTAATGTGTGTTTTTTGATTTTGAAATCGCCGATTAAAAATATGAATTATTTTTGAAAGCACGCCCCTAATCAAATGTTTAAACAAGTTATTAAACGCATCTAAAAAAAACTGCAATTTTAAAGTATTTTTTATTCTTAATTAATAAACCTGCAAATAGATTTCTAGATACTTGCATGCAGGTTCATTAATTATATATTTTTAATATTTGAAGTAATAATTTTGCGGTTAGATATTTGAAACGCAAAAATTTCGCATCATGTTATACATCTATTGTACAATACCGACACGTCTGCGAGAACCGGTCATGCAAGCAATCAGAATCGGATCTGGATGTGACGGGATCGAACCCCGCACAAACGAATTTATATAGAGAAATTTGTTCTTTCTTCTAGTAGCGTAATGATAAATTACTTTACATTATTTTAAGAAAATGTCTGATTAAGTGCACATTGGTTTGGGATTGAATCCCACTAGCGGCGGAAGACCGCTCGCGTCATAACACGAGCAGACAAAATTAATTCACATTCTACTTATCTAGAACAAAATCGAGTGGCGTCTGGCAGCCCTACGTGCATCGCCGCTAGATGCAGTGAGCGCCCCGACCTACCCACCGAATGCAAGCGTGAAGTGTGAAGTGTGAAGTGCACCGGGATGGATGCATTGTCAATACAGAGCAGAGAAACAGACGTTCATGCGAGTGTGTTCTCGTATGCACGCACGATGTGATAATAACGCATCAATATATATATGAAAACAAAATATTTAATAATCTACGCTCTATAGTAGAACTTGCACGCTACTGAATCTTGTAATTATATCTTGAAATAATATTGTACAAAAAGTAAGTAAAATAGAAAAATTAAACGATGAAAGGTTCTTTTGATTTATGCAGGCAGTAAATGCAGTGAATATTGCGATGAGAGAATAGATAGATAGACAGTTGTACATGGTGAATATTATATTCCAGGCCGATGTTGTATTTGAATAACTGTAAAATAAAACACAATTTTGTAATTTGGTTTTTATTTATCGATTATTTGATTTATTACAATTATGTATACAATATGACGTAGGCAAAAATGCGTGCTCTTTTAACCGTATTTTTCGTAACTTTCTCGCACACTTGGCGTGTTATTTCAACAATTTCATTTCTAATATTGTCCTGTAGCATCGGAATTGTTGTTGGCTTATTGGCGTAGACCTTTCTTTTCAAGCACCCCCACAGAAAATAGTCGGGAGCCGTCAAATCAGGCGATCGAGGAGGTCAGTCGATATCACCAATTTTTGACATTACAGATACAGCATTGCCATTATTATTTAGATAAAATGTTTTAAAGACATTACTATGTTGGTGAGGTATTAGATGCTCCATAATAAATTGTAATCAACTACTCTTTACGACTACCAAATGCGAAGTGACAAATTAGTGTCAAACCAAAATGGCGGCGAAGCAAAATCGGCCTGGAACATAATATTCGCCTTGTATAAAGTGACTATGTATCGCGAGCGCATTAAAAGCAATTTGTGCAACTATATATTATACGAGTACCCCGTATTGCACGGGTAGAAAATTAATACAATGTTAACTTTCAGAAGCTCTTGAAAACTACCTCAAAATTTTACGAAGTTTCTAGAAACTTCAATAGCTCCCACCGCACTCCCCACCATCCACCCTGATAGATCTATGCGCCGTGAAATAATAGCTTTACTTTACTCATAGAACCTTTCATCTCGCCAGGTATCGCGTGCACATATATAGATAGATATACAGATAATCTAAAATAAAGATTATAGAAACGAGAATAAAATCGAATTCTAAAATAATTAGTGCCAATTTAATTGATTTGATTACTCGGTCACAAAAGATCGTCATCACTTTCCTAATAATTGTTTACCGAGTAAAATAATAGCTAGGTACACTAAGCCACAAAACGTTGGCGACACTTTCTTAATACATTTTTTTTTTACCAGATAAGACACAACGAAGTATTTTTTTTTTTTTAAATCCGATTCGAACGTGAAGCGGTAAGGCCAACGGGTTACATTAGTTACACTGTTGCTATTCAAATACTGGAATAAAAAAAAAATTGTATGCTGACAATTTGAAAGGGTGAAATCACCCCTCCGAATACATATAAATGAACCCCTATTCACAGTAACAATTATTACATTTTAAAATCAAGCTGTAAAACGCGTTCAAAAGCCATATCACTGTTAACTGATGCTAGACAACAATGCTGAACGTGGCCAAAATTTTTGAGTTGGAGATTGAAATTTTGTTGTGGAAAATTCGTACATAGTACTTATCGTTAATCTAACCTAACCTTAAAAAATGTCAGATATCTCATAGAGACGAAGTTATTTTTATTATAATGAATGGAAGATATATAGAAATATGGGGTAATTAGAGGGCTTACGACCTGTCTTCGGCTGGCTTTATATATATATGTATTCACCAATTCTCACCCCTTGATCTCCATATTTATTAAATTGTTGAAAGTTGTATATATGTTAGTACGTGGACTCGCTTCGAATACAACTACAACATAACCATCTATGGACCAAATTTGATAATTAATTTTTCCTTGAAACAGCATATATTATATGTCAACTCTTCGTCTCTATGAGATATCTGATGTTTATTTAATAACAGTACCTTTGTAGGTAAAAATCCAGTAATTGTGTGTTCTTGAACATATTCAAATATTGCTAACCTAACCTTACCTATCTGATAATTACAATATTGTATACATTTTTTTTCCGAGTATTAGCAGTTAGGTCCTGGGAGCTAAAAAAGAAAAAACTTTAAAGCGTTATATTCAACGTATTGCTACGACGTGTGTGTTTTGATAATAGAGTAAGTCATTTCAATCGTAATTTATTTTATTTCCTTATAAGCTACATGCAAAATTTATATGTCGAAATAAATTATAAATCTAGTAGACTAAATTAATTTTGAAACATTGTGTTGTGTACTATAAAAATATTTTTTAACCGATTCAAACGCAAACCTTTAAATATCTCGAAATGAAAGAAACGCGACTTCAGGCCCTAAATCATCCAAAAAAAAAAACAATCCTCAACTGGCTGACACAGCCATGTGCCACAGCCATGCACATCATGTTTGGATTGCTATTAACACAATAGCAATACCGCAAACGGTATATATGAATCATTAGAAATGTTCGCAATAACTCAAAAATTTAATGGATAATTTGTATAGCGCCATTTTCGTAAAAACTTTCACCTCAAGGGCGCGCTTTACACATCAACTGTTTATAGTTCTACAATTATCCTTGTTTTTAAGATTAAAAATTATTATTTTCACTTATGAAAATTACTTTCTGTAAAGGTGCGTTTTTAAATAAAGTCTCCGATGCACTGTTTCTTACGACGGAGGACAAAGAGTTCCACGCATTCCCGTTTACTAAATTTACACTTCTGGCAATGGTTGGAGGCTGACCTGAGATTTTGACGTTTACCATTCAAATGGTCTGGGATATCAAAGCTCTTGGTGATACAAAGGCGCCATGTAATGTGTCGCCTTTTACATCAACCAGCACAATTTAAATTCAACTCTTTTAAGGAATCGAAGCCAATTGTAGGTGATGTAAAAGATATGGTATATGAGAGAATTCGTAAACTCCATATATTATCCATGCAGTAACAATACGATTAGTGATCTATCAACACAGATACCAATGGGAAGACGGTATGTTCTTGATGTTAAAAATAAAATAAAATCAGGCTGTTTTGTACGGAAACATAATTTTTTGAAAAAAAGTTATTCTAAAATGATAAAATATAAAATATACTCTTATTATTCCTGGTTTAATATATTCCTTGTACCGACTGTGTACATCCATCTTACACACTTGAGCTATCAATCTTCCGAAATTCTGACATTTCTTCACCAAATAATTTCACGAAAGCCTACACACATTCAGCAGGGGTGAGAGTCACACGCGCGTAACGCGCAAATACAGCAGCATTTTATTTTAACACTTTGAGTGAAGAAAGCGTGCACATTGAACCATAAATTAGGTTATTATTTAAATAACTTTAAAGCAGGGCTTTGATTCATTGCGTCCATTAACTATTGGCGATTGAATATTTGGTCAAGTTCGTTTAGTTTAGTTTAAAATTTAGAAAATTAAATTTAGTAAAATAAATCGGTAGTAAACATAGATATTATACACATAAACGGGGAAATTTGTAATGATAAGTGCATCTGAAAAAAATAATATTAACATACATCGGCTTCACCGAAACCACCAAATTACCCATAGAGGAAGATGTAACTAAAATCATTCAAATAAGTCCATTGTACTCGGTTTATACACAGTTTGAAAATGGCCTTAACCACCGAAATAGCTGTAACATTTAAATAATGCTTTACGCGAACTAATAATATTTATTCAAATTTGTTTTTTTTTTTAAATTTCATAAAAAATAAACATGTAGTTCTACAAACTAAACACGATAAAGTAGTTCTACAAACTAAACAATAAATGACACCATATGTTTGATGATACCAAAACAAAATACGATGATCTGAATACGAGATGGAGAGGGGCGAAACAGAAAAACATATTCTATTCAGAGGTCGTGCGATATATGTGTCTGAGCCATTTTCACTAAAAAATGATGGATGAATAATTTCTCGTTCTACGTTAACTATAACTTCATATAAATTATTAAGGATAACATATTCTCATTCTGAAATTGTAATTATTCACAACATAGGTCTATGATGTTTTTTTTTTAATACTAATTAAATGTATTAATTAGAAAGATATAATCAATTTTATCGAAAAATATATTGTTGTTGTTGCTACCGAGATTCGAACCTGGATCTCTTTCCAATCCGGGGAAGTGCATTATCCAACTGTGCTACAGCAGACAGTACCTTTGTCGACAAATTTTCGAACCTATATGTTATATTTTTCAAATGAATACAAATTAATCAATATAAATTGTTACCATCACTAAAATTATCATAAATAAATTAAACATTTAAAACTATAAATTATCCACTATAATTCTTAAAGGCAGTGTATTCCAAATAGCTGGTCCCCGCCACTCATAGATCACCCATCCTATGATCAATATTTATTAAAAAATGTATGTATATAAAATTCACTTTTTTTAAATGCTAACGGAATACAAAATCAGGTACACTTAAAGAACAAACACTTTTATACGTTAATATCATAATATTAAATTAAATCAACTTTTATGATTTTGTAGATACGTGTTTGTGACTCTGATCCCCAGGTCTCTAGACCGAGATGTTGTGAAAAATTGCCGTGACTCCGTGAGTTACAGCATCCAGACTTTTCTTTACGGCATCTAACATTTTTGTTGTATATTTTTCTTTGGGTATTTTTCCCTTATAGGTCCCCCGGCGGCGAACAACCAAAGCTCAAAGCTCGGAAAAGTTGTCGCAGAAATACATTTTCTTACCGTTTTGGGTGAAATTTGCGACAGCACCGTTGTTACCGTATTTACACAAGTTTACAAATATTGGATTGTATTTAGGTTACAATTCATTTGGGAGATACCTGAATTAAGTTGGCTACAATAATATTTATTCGACGTGATGTAAAATTAAAAAAATATATATATTTTCGTAGAAAGCAATCACTTTGTGGTTTGACATATTATATTACATAAAATAACAATAACTTTATATGAAAAACCGTGAAATTTATTATACGTCAACCGGTTTCGCTTTTCGCAAAATTATCAAAAAACATCTTAAATGTTTAAACAGTAATGGTTTCTTAGAATTTTCCAACCATATTATTGAAAAAGACCATGCTTTTAATATCCTCCATAAAAACGGGTTTGGCCTCCGGTTGGACAATTTAGAAGCCCTTGAAATGAAAAAGGTAATAAATATTGGTACGCCAATTCTTAATAATCAAATTAATGTATCCATTAGCCCCATAGAATTCTCGAAAACTCGGGAAAAATCGGCAAGGTGCGGAGACAAGGAAAATGGATATCGCACGACCTAAGCGAAGAACACCCAGGCGATCGAATAGACGCATATGAACAACTTTTAGAAATGGAATCAGAAATGCCATTTTTACAACATGTGATAACTGGAGACGAGAAATGGGTGCTATATTCGAACCAAGGACGCAAAAGCAATGGCTTTCGAAAAGTCATGTAGCGAAACCCACCACCAAGACCGGCCTCACAACGAAAAAAATCATTTTGTCTGTTAGGTGGGACTGCAAGAGCATTATTCACTTTGAAGCTCTCAAATATACATTATTTTTGGTACCCCTAATATATATTTTTGTGTTGTCCTAATCTGCCCTTGCTTAGCCGTCATGAACATGTTTTTACGCTGAATGTAGAACCTGTCGATCGCCAAAAGTGTACCATTAAATATTTTGCACGTTGCTATGATGATAATTTGGAAAAACTTGTCGAAGTAGACAAAATATGAAGCAAATAGGGGGGTCTGTTGGTACTCCAACCTCTTCACAGCGACGCACGCTACCCTATGGTAATGGAGACAGCCGGTAAAACGTTCAAAATGTCAGGGGTGTTTATGTAAATGCCTTCGATAGCTGGTTACCAGGTTACCGATTAACAATAAGCACACATATGATATATAAACTGCACAAAACCTTTTTAATTTTGGTGTCTTTCTGGTCCGATGTTGTTGTTATTTTAGCTGGGTTGTCCTTCTTTAGATTTCGACCGACCGAAGCGCGCACTGGTGGTTTATTTGAACCGCTGGACTGGTCGAAGCACGGGATGTAATAATAATAATGACGCCTGTCGGTTACCGTCTTCTTAGTATTCCAAAAAAAGGCCGGTAATACTCACACACATACACACATGTAGATTATTATAAACCAAGAATCCCAGTGATGCCAATCGAAGTAACAAAGGGAATCAAGGATACTGAATATTTTTTCATGTTACCAAAATTCTGCATATAACCACGGATCATGGGGCGATGTTTGAAAATCTCTCGTTTATAAAACAATTACTTCTCTCAATCGATTATCCACAACTCTTTCATCCCCCGGGTTCTCGCTGTCAGGGTGAGCGGGCTACTATTTGAGCAGGGTGAGGTCGGAGGTCGGGGAGTAGGGAAATCTTTAATTGAAAAACTTAGGCACAACGGATAAATCCACACCCTTCCAATTACTGTTTGTCGGAGCAGTGTCAACACAGGAAGCGTTATTTTTTTTTTTTTACGAAGGGCTAAAGTTGAGCCGTTCGCAAAACCGTGTAAGTAAGTAAACCCTGTTTTATATGACCGCCCAGCTTGGCCTAAAATCCCACATCAGATATCAACATTACATACGAGTTCGCTTGAGGTGTGTGAAACCGTTGTTATTCAAAATAATAAGTCACACACTAGGGCGACTTGAAATGTTCCAAGGCCAAAAAGTTCCAAAAAAGTAAAAGTAGTAAAATTGCTCATACGGATACGGGGGAAGTGCGACATATCATAGTGATTGTTTTTAAAATTGGTAAATTATTTATACTAATTATAACTTAAAATAAAGGTACAAAAGAGCAAACCAAAGTACCCAATCACTGAGTAGACACACTTCCCCAACGGGGTAAAATTTATGAGGCACGTGCATCTGGTCTTATAAATCGTAATCCGCGAAAATAATCACAAAACTAATATATACATCACAAACTACAACTCAAAATAAGGGCGGTTACCTAATATCAGCATCCTGGTACAACAGATTATCGAGATATAGGAAAGATTGAAAAGGCACACACAACTCGCAAGTTGACATCAAACAACTGTCATAATTTGAAATGGTATTGCGAGCAAACTAATGTTTGGGTTTGCACCATCTCTGGACTGTCTCTTCAAATATTGATTCATAATATTTCTTTATATACTGCGGCACTAGTATCCAATTTCAAACGTAATTATAAAACATAGATGCACTTACCCCGACTCACCTTATCGCAATGTTATAGTGGAATACAACAGTATATTATATTAGACGAATCTTGTTTCATACGAGGAATTTATTCGGGTATGGGTGACTCGTTGGAGCTTCTTAGGTGGGTAGTTAGGCCGGCCTGCGTGGGTGGAACTCCACCTATGCGACTACCTCTCACTCTCCATACCTCGTGTTTTGCAACTCCGTTAGTCTGTTCGTGCAAATGTAACTCAATCCATTGTATGTCTCATCCACCGTCCCTTATTTAAAAGTGTTTTTTGATTAATGGATCCCCGAGCGTCCGCCTTGAACTACTGCACCTAAATTTTACATCACTTAAGAGACGCTGGAGGGTCTAAATTTTAAATCTTAATTGCTAATAACATGTAATTGAATTTAAATCGCGTATTTTTGTTAGCTTTGATGAGTGGGACCGACAAGGAAGCCCTAACTTCTAAACCGGTTCTGAGAAAGGGTGGACCCCCTCCAGTATATTATATTAGCCTTTAAATATAGAACTGTCTTATATCAATAAGTTGGCAATCCTCAGTGTATTAGAGTGACCCACCTGTAGAGATCACAATCAAATGTTCACAAAGGTAATAAAATAAAAAACATTTTTTTCCTAGCACACGTGTCGTTCGCGTCATTGTGTCGGAGAATACGTGATCGTCCTCGGCCGTTTGTACCATGCGCGTTAACAGCGCCGGCGTTACGCACAGGCAGAGCAGGCACCATATCAAGGGGGCGGCCGAAACATGTATAAAAATTTAAAAACAAAAGCCCAAGTTGGTAAACGATAAGTGTCTAATATAAATAATCCACAATAACGTTATAATTATTTCAAAATAAATCAGTAATTTGTAACCAACACCAGTGTCCACAATGTCGTTTGGTTGAGACGCCGCCCTTGGGCAAGTTTCAAAATGCCGGCCTACTAAAATACCGCCCGTAACGTGTGCGGCAGGCCGGCGCTGCGCATTACTTTCGTGTCTTGTCAAACTGTCGTGTCACATTTTTACGTGCACGACTGTGACTGGCAGATTACGTCCCAAACAAAGGGGCCAACATTAAATTAAAACAAATCAATTATGTGCACATTATACATGGTACAAGACGGTAAATAGTTGAGAGACTTCCCACGCAGCAAAGATTTTTACAAATGTCGATAGATAGACGGAGCGTCGGCCATCTTGGATGATAAATTGTGTGCAATATAGTATTTATATTTATTTAATACGGTTAAGTAATGTACCATTCCATGGCCATGAAGATATACAACATTATGAGATCTGTCCAAAAACGATATACAGTGTTGTTAGAGGGATAGTCTCATTTATATTTTCAGAAAGACATGAGCAAAGACAGTAAATAATATTATACGTTTTTAATTTAAAGCAGGTATACTAGGCATAATAACATCAGTGGCGTGCATTAAGCATGGATTTAGATAATGGTGCTAATATCGATGCTGTAAAAGTACCACGGGCTGCATTATAAAAGAGATAATAGAGCTTTTACAGATATGTGAAACATACGCCAGTGAACATAATATTGTATACAATGCCAGCAAATCAAATATGGAAAAGGGCCAGATAATATCCCTACCGTGTGACTGGACGGGACGAAATTGAGTGTTTAAAATAAGGTTTAATACCTTAATATATAATATTTAATATATTCAATGAAGATGGACAAAGGGATGATAACATAAAACGTAAATATGCTGTCACGGCGTTTCTACCGATGCAGTAAGGAGGTGGAGAGGATCCTGTATAAATCATTCGTCACCAGCTCTGGTCGAAATACAAGGAAGCGAAGTATTTACAACCGTTTCCGAATTCAGTACAACAACTCATACAAAATACTGTTCGGATTGGCGCGTTATCATAGCGCATCTACAATGTTTGCCGAAGGCCGTACACATGGATTCATTCCGCTTCTGAGACATCGAGTTGCTGGCTTAAAGCTGCGGCTGGAGCTCAGCACCGACTCTCTCTAGTGCAAGCGACGCTCTCATGGAAAACTGGTTCTCTGACCAAAGAATCGCAACGACTACACAATAGATACAGATAGAATAGTGGCCGTGACTGAAATATAGTATTTATATTTATGTAACTATTTATTTATTTATTATTATTTACTTTTCTTTTCATGTCATAAAAAATATTTTGTAACTCAAATGTATTATCTTTATGGAGAATTGGGTCTTGAGAAAAAAAAAACCAATCACACTGGAATAAACAGATTATTGTTATTGTCTGTAAAGATTTTTTTTAATTCATCTTAAATAAATACATTTTTTCAAAAAATATTTTAATTACTATTGTTTTTGGGAATTTCTTCAAGTTATTTATTGAAAAATTAAAAATATAAAATAATACTACGTTTAAAATATATTGGAACGCACACAGTTGTCCGCCTCAAATACACTTTGGCAACACGTCTGTTCAAGCGAAGACGTGTAACTCGGAACACCGCGAGGCGCGGGAGACACGTAGATGCTACGTTAAGTTGGGGCAAATTTTACGAAACATAAGCTAAGCTTTATTTGTCATTTTTGAATTGTTTTGCCAGATGATTCTAGTCAAAACTTTAGATCTTTCAATGAATACACAAATCAGTAAAACTGTCAGTGCATACTGCCATCAACTGAGACAGAGTATTCAGAGACACACATCCTCTTGAGGCAGGCAGTCTACTTATAAATGCATTTGTGGTGTCACGTGTGGACTATTGTAACAGCATCTATGCTGGCCTGCCAATGTTTCAGCTGGATAGATCACAATCCATTCTAAATGCAGCAGCACGGATAATATATGGAGTTTCCAAAATCTCTCAAATAACATCCCTTTTACACCAGCTATATTGGTTCCGATTCCCTGAAAGGGATGAATTTAAATTGTGTTGGTTAATATACAATGTGACACATAACATGGCGCCTCTGTATCTTCAAGAACTTTGTATCCCAGACAATTTGAATGGTAGACGTCAAACTGTCAGGTCAACCGCAGAAAGGGTTGTAGAACCGACCTTTAGTGAACGGGAATGCGTGGAACTCTTTGCCCTCCGTCATAAGAAACAGTGCATCAAAGACTATATTTAAGACGAAACTAAAAACGCACCTTTTCAAAAAGTCATATTTCCGTAAGTGAAAATAACAATTTTTAATTTTAAAAACAAAGATAATTGTAGAACTATAAACAGTTTATATGTAAAGTGCCCTTGAGGTGAAAGTTTTTACGAAAATAGCGCTATACAAATTATTTATTATTATTATTATTTATTATTGAAAGATTGACATGCGAACGATGAATATTTGCGCGCGGATCTACATAATTACTATATAATATAATATATCAAACCATTATTCAGATTTATTTCGCAGAAATTATAGTTATGTACAAGTTTTTGAATATGTGTGGACGCCACTGGATAATAGGTATGATTAGATTGAAAGGATTTTATATTTGGATGATAAATGGATTTCGAGAACCTTCTAAATGGATCTTACAAAACAGATGAGAGAAGTTTTAAGTGCAGAATACTGTTTGTTGGCAAAGTCTCCGAAGGACCTAATTGAATCAGAAGGCTTTGCGAAGCTTTCCCATGCCACCATCTTCTCTAGTACACTAAATACTTTTACTTCAAGAGTAGCAAGAAATGACGACCATAATACTTCGACCATATTTTTTTTTAGAAAAATTGAATTATAGATACAGAATTACTGCGGCAGTAAGTATAAGTGTAGAATCTGAGTGAGTGCGACACATAAATCATCGACATCAATTTTGAACTGTTCTCAAAATTCATAAGATTATGCTATGACTTTGTTCCTTTGGCTAGACTGGGTTGTCCATTTGAAAGTCGAGGAGAGGAAGTGTTCTCATGTGACTGTTTATGTTGAGTGACTACGTCGCACACACCGCTGTGATTTTATATTATTGTGAAGTGAAAAATGTACTACAATGGGTGAACTTGAGCGTCATCTATCTGGTGAGTCGAGCTGTCCTTTGGTTCCGTGACTCCATCCTGGTCCGCTATCGAAGGTGCCCCTCCTCCCATCATCCTATCCTTCATTCCGATTCCCTACTTCCTATCAAACCCATTCTTCCGATTCCATCATCACCCACAACTCTGGTGACCGGCGACTTGCGTCGGTTACACTTTCTGATTTAAGTCATTAAAAATCGAAATGTAACCTGTTAGAATAGTGATTTTATGAAAATTGGACGAGTAGATGCATTTACCCCAAATCTAGGGTAAGAGCATCTAGTAGTAGTTAAAATAATGAAAATGTGTTTACCGATCTGTTTAATGACAATATGAATTAGTTATTTTGATCATTGTTTATGAAATTGATTAATATATTTTTTTTACATAATGGAACTGTTTACACATCACTAGTTAAGAAGGTTTCTGTACAAAAATATATGGTGTACCATACCAACCACTGCGTAGACGCACTTCCCTAACGGGGTAAAATTTATGAGGTACGTGTATCTGGTCTTATAAATCGTAATCCGCGGAAATAATCACAAAACTAATATATACATCACAAACTATAACTCAAAATAAGGGCGGTTACCTAATATCAGTATTCTGACACAAAAGATTATCGAGATATAGGAAAGATTGAAAAAGCATACACCACAACTTGCAAGTTGACATCAAACTGTCATAATTTGAAATGGTATTGCGAGCAAATGTTAGTAATGTTGGGATTTGCACCATCTCTGGACTGTCTCTTCAAATATTGATTTATAACATTTCTTAATATATTGCGGCACTGGAATCCAATTTCAAAAGTAATTAGGAGACTTAGATGCACTTACCCCGACTCATCTCACTTTAAATTTTATATGAATATCCAACCAGTCATCGTGAAATACAGGGTGGATAATCGAAACATTGATATCATTATGAATGTAAATAAGGTATTAAGGGTTGAAAATTCAGGTGACGGATAAAAAATAGCCAATTTAATAGATTGACGCAATCAGATCGGTTGGCGATTACAATGACGATTAACATAGTGTGGACTAAAAGAGTTGGGTCACTTCTGAATCGGTATTTGTGTCCAGATTACGATATATATATTACAAAAATATTTTTTATTCGTATCATAAATCGGTATATGCGCCGCACCTATTATTATATTAATAATTAACTTTATTTAAACCACTATGTCGTTTTTACGTCAATCGGTTTCGATATTAACGTATCTGAGTCAAAACTGGCATACACCATAAATAAAAAAATACAATTTTAAATTATGTCTAACCGCAAAGTTAACGCCACCAAACATCAACAATAAAAAGTAATAAAACTTTAACATTCGTAAGGCCCTGTAATGCCCAAGACTTCCATACTTCCCATGTAAAAATAATGTGAGATCATTAATTCCGGTAATTGGTTCCTACAAAGATTTGGACATACTTAAAAATATTATCATGTATTTATGATATATAAGTATTGGGTTATTGCTATTTACTTATTATATACAATACAAGAGAAAAACATCGCCCACCTCGATAAAAACTCATACCTAATGAGCAGTGGCGCGCAGTAGGTATAGATTTAGGTTATGCTGTTACCAATGATATTATATAAAATATATGTAATACAATTTATGTATTTTCGTTTAACCAACGCCTTTAAACAAAATAAATCTGTCGTTTATACGACCATACCATATATTTATTTGTAATTTTAGAGTCTATTAACCATGTTTTTAAAGTTTAAGTTTTAACGTAAAATAATACCTTCTTACCCATACAAAAAATGTATGGACGTTTTTAAGAACACTTTCAATGACTGAACATGATTCATTTATTGTTTGATAATCCTTCACGTAATAACTAAATAATTATTTATATTAAAGGTTGACGTAGGAAATAGTTCTGCCAATTGCCATTCTAAATCAATGCACCAAATTTAAAGAACAATCATGAAAACAACACAAAACAGTAAAAATGTAAAATTCGTGAATAAGTAAAAGAGGAAGTAGACACTTCAATGATTTGCACGTAGTTGTAAGCCTTTCTAATGTTATTCTGTTAAAAAACAGCATAGGTACTCCATACAAAACGGATCAACCGTAAGGAATTTTCGAAAAGAGCCAATTATATGACTTGAGTAATTCACAATCTTAAAGACAAAACAGAGTAATGTGAATAGCTCGATGCGGCGAATACGCAAGAGCGCCATGGGTACAGCGGTGAGTTGTAGTGGTAGTTTTTAGGACTAATCAATAGTTTTTCCCATAATAATTTTTAGTAATGCACACCTTTTTTTGCTTGTATGCATTGCACGCCCCTGCTAGTGAGGTGGGCAGGGATCAGATCCCATCCTCTCTGTATACCGGCAAAACAGCGTGATGGAAAATTAGGTAAATACACTGTTAGATTGATTTAAACTATTGAGCAATACGTGTACTGTCGTTGTCCGCTCGCTACGTTCAAGATCGAGTTGTAAATTGTTCGTGTCGAAATGAAGACATAGAAAATATAATTGATTCAATCGGCCACAAAGGCCCGCGACCGTTTTCGGGTGATTCGGTAATAAAAATGTTCCGCGTCGGCAGCCGCACGCTCGGCTTTACGACCGGACCGTGCGGTAGGTAACAAACACTCCATCAAATAATAGATATATTAAATAATCAATATATCGTAAAAAATCTTTTAATGGGATCCCTTCAACGGCGGATACCGTGTCGCGGTCGGGGCAAACGAAAATCGTCGATTGCTTTCCTGTTAGTGCATTCTGTATTACTCTCCCTGGAATTGTGCGAACGCGAAAAATGCGAACAAAACATTCACGTCACATTTGACAGCAACATAGATAAGGAAATAATCCTAGAGTGCGACGCGGCATGACTATAAGATATAGCTGAGATGTGAGGAGTCTCAGCCGAAGCCGAAGCAAATGACACATCCGCCACATACAGAAAGTCAGAGACTACTAGTAGCTACAATCGACACTTTATAGCGATTCACATTTTATACTATCTTATATTTTTAAGCTAGTGTATTACTCAAGTCACACAATTGGCTATTTACTGAATTGAAACTGAAGTGGAGTCATTACGTATGCTGTTTTTTTAACCTGGTGGTTCTGTTACAAGTCTCAATAATCGACAAACTAACTCGTATGAGAAGATGTATGAATGTCGATGAGGCGAGAATTGTGTCGGGAAAGAAAAGTGTTGCGTTCTATCCTCTCTGCCTACTACCGCGGAGAAACGGCGTGATGGTAAGTTAGTTGGTTTTGTGTTGTATTGGCACGTCAATAGTTTTTATGTAAAAATGAGTCATGTCTGTATATGTTTTATTTATACTGTACGTTTTTAATTATAATATATCTTTATTGATGTTCTACAATTATTTTTATATTTCTGTAAAGAAATTACCCTTACGTCATCCGAAATTTCCAGGTTCCGTGTGTTTAATAACCATTTAACATCCCCCTATCGGTGGCAGCCTAAACTAGTTTTCCGAAGCGCGTAACATTAATTCAGTGTTATCTGATGGATCCGTCCCAAAAAAATTGATGCTATCTTATCTAGCCCTCCGTAATTGATGTCGCAGCCAACGGACAGATTAAAATACGATATAAACAAGTCAGCCTCGATTATTTGCCTTTCCCACGGTGTCGACTTGTCATTGGAAGTAATCGATAATGATGATTTGAGATAAATCTGAATTGGACGTTTCTTGCTTAGTGCGTGCGAGGGTATTTTACACTGTAAGTATCTGATCAGAAATATTCCTTCTAAGATCTACGAGTGTGCGCGCGCACCAAACTACCACCAAATCGTTATTGTAGCGCATCTACAATGTTTGCGTGTGTACATGGATTCGTTCCGTTTGTGAGACATCGAGACGCTGGCGTAAAGCTGCGGTTGTAGCACTAGAGCTCGGCGTGTCAAAATTCAATCTAACTTAATTTTGCTGGCGTGTCAACCCCAGAAATATGTATGACGCGAGTGTTGATGGCACGACGACATGGCATGAAGACTTGGCACGACCAGGTAAATCAGACACTGAAAGATGTGTGTACAAAAGAGTGAAACGGTAAGGTAAAACGGCATGATGGTAAGTAAGTAACATTTTATTTATTTTCTACGCCCATCCTACCTGCACTCTACCGCCGAATTGTCGATAGCACAGGATTAACAAAGCTTGTGACTCGCACTTTGTTTGACAGAGGGGACCAAGTGTTCCACTTCAATAAAAAGATTAAATATCACTAGTTGATATTAATAAATTATTAATTATTAAGTTTTTGCAGTAATATGGCACGCCTCAAATGACTGATAAAATATTGCTGTATTTTAAATTATAATCTACTTATATCAAATAATCAATAAACTCTCCAGGTGCACGGTTGACTTGGTACTGAAATGCACACGAGTGAGAAATGAAGCGACGGCTACGAAAAGGGCACCCTCATAGGTTGTGACCTTTTGTCGAAAATGTTGGAATGTATTTTGTCGGTCAGAATTTTTTGGTTTCGGAGTCAGACAAAACTAATTACGGCCATAATAGAATTTTTTTTATACGAATACGTAATTTTTAGGATATTTTTTTTAATGTATTAAATTGATAACTAAAAAATAGTCGTGTTTTATATGCATTATACTACATTAGTATACATCAACTACAGCAGCAGCGTTTTGTTTTTGGCTGATGAAGAAGAAATGCAACAATTGTCAGTGTTGCAAAATAAAGCTTTGAGAATAATACTCAGAAAAAATAGATTTAGTGCAAAGCTGAAAGATCTGAATATGATGATATAGTTAAGTAGAAAATATATTTTAATATAATAGTATTTATTTATAAAATCCTCAATAAAAAAAATACTATACAAAAAATTAATGCAAATCAACATGAGCACGAGCATCGTACGAGAGGAAGGGATAGACTGAGACTACCATTCAGGAAGAAGGCCAAATCTCAGTAATCGATGATGTATAGTGCGATGAAGATGTTTAATGAAATGCCAGAAACCATAAGAAAGAAGTAGAAATTGAATAGATATAAAGTGAAACTAAAAGATAAGTTTTAGTAAAAGAAAAGACTTTAATCTTGTTTATATTAAGAACATATATAGGAGTGCTTATGTATGTACCATGTTGAGAATTAAATAAATAATTAAATAACTTTATTATATAAACCATGATTCGGACAGATGTATCCTAGCATCCCAGCATAGAATATAATAATCTGGTTGGAAAGAAATATCCACAGATAGAAATATAATGTTAATAAATAAAATTTAAACCTTCCTGGCGGAGAACCCAACTCCGGTTACCTATAGGCATGCAATATAGAGACCATACAGGACCAAGCAGTTTATAAATACGATAATATCTTTATTAATATTGCCTTCTTATGGGTGTGGGTGAGTAATCAACGGGGGTGTTATGTTCGTAAACAAAATTAAATATTAGTACAAAAAGATGAAGAGAGAGAGGTGAAGAGTGGGAAAGAGAGATAGGAAGTGTGCATTTACTTATTTTCGATCACCTAATGCTGCAGAGTTGGTAAAAACGGGCAACTCCACTTGTACCTACCTCGTTATACTAACAAAAAAAACTGCACCAATTAATACAAATTCAATGTATCAATTAAAAATATATACAGTAAAATTCAATTTATCAAAAAAAATTATTTGTTGCTACCGACATTACAACCTGGATCCTTTGCTATCCGGGTAAATGCGTTAACTGATTACACTACACCAACATAGTAAGTTGACGATAAATTTTCGAACGTTTATGCTGTAGTTCTTTCAAATTGATACATCTATTATTCTGAATTTAAAAGTTATCACCTTTTATTGCGAGAATCTCAAATACCTTTGAGTAATATTCGCTAGAAATTGGGTAAATCAATTAATTAAACATTTTTTTTGGATATATTTAATTTAATACAAATTAAATGTATCAATTAGAAAGATATAAAATAGCACAGAACTATATTCTAAAAAACTGCACTTTCACAATAATAATGTGTTCTCTTTAATTAACTAATGTTACTAAATAAAAAAAATTAAAAAATGAACTTGGAGCCTTTTTAAAGTCATCCCCTGAAATGTGAGAGAGAGGACGGTGAGTGTTGCCAGCGCGACGGATGCGCGGGGAGAAAATACACGGTGGATAAAAAAAAAACCCACATGGCCACCAGGAATGCGGCGGCGCTACTCGCTGGCTACCTACCGGCCGGGTACCAGCTGCCCCCCCTCATCAGGTACAGCGGTACGCGACTAGTTGGGCGGGGGGACAGCCGGGACATGTGAATATGACGCAATTAGCAACAGAACTATAAAGGTATCCAGGAAGCGATTGAAATTTGGAAAGAGATTGACATGCTACGGTAAATGCGACTACACCCACCTACTTTGATAAATAATCGCTAGGAGACGCCAGAGATTTTTTGGATATACATACTTTAATACAACTTATATATATTTTAAAGAGAACACATTATTATTTGTGAAGTTATAATTTTTTCAGAACATATACATATGTGATAGCTTTCAAATAAATGGAACGTAATATGTATCAATGTGAAATAACTGCAACATATAAGTTCGATAATTTGTCGACTATTTACAAGGTTGAAGTAGTGTAATTGGATATTGCACCTCCCCGGATAGGAAGAGATCCTGGTTCAAAATGTTCGATAAATTGAGTTTATCTATATGTATATATTTTTCTAATTGATACATTTAATTTGTATTAGAAAATAAATTAATAGCGGTAAAAAAATCACTGAAAGCTCGGCACATTCTCACTATAGGAAAGCGTAATCCAGAATTGATTCGACTAGTAGGAATGCTGAAGAATGCCAAAATTAAAATATACCGCAACCCAAAATCACCATATCGAGGCATCAAATTTTTTCCCATTACAATTAGAAAAATTACAGACTACTATAAATTTGTATCTGAAGTAAAAAAAATATGTACACAGACTAACTGAAACATACACTCTCGTATATATTACTTCTCTATACACGAGCCTTACTCTCATAGAGAATAAATAAATGTTAAAAGAAATAAATACTTTAAATATGAATTAAATATATTAATTATAAAGATATACATATAAAATCAATTTTATCGAAAAATATTGTTGTTGCGCCACCGGGATTCGAACCTGGATCTGTTTCCTAACCGGGGAAGGTGCTTTATCCAACTAAGCTACAGCGACATTATTTTTAGCGACAATTTTCGACCATATATGTTACCTTTTTGATATTAATACATTTAATCGTTCCATCATTTGACAGAGCCATCTACCTTATTTTTACAGAATCTCAAATACCTTTGAGTAAACTGATAGCAGACGCCAGAATTATCAATTCATTTTTATTAAATTTTGGACACATTGATACAACATTATTATTTAGGAGACCTATGTTCTGAATAATTACAACTTCACAATAAGAATGTGTTCTCCTAAAAAATAAATACTGCTTATTTTCAAAATGTATTATATTTATTTTCTAATATTAAAATAGAAAATAAAATAAAAATATGTGATCGTGATACTTCGCGATAGGACATGGAAATTTAACTCGATTTCACTTGATTTAAATTGCCGTAGTGTTCCAAAAATTAGAGAAAACATTAGATATTAATAAATACGTCAATGAATTTCAATAGTTCAAAAATATGCAAATACCTACATATGTATTGTATCAGATATTCAAAATTATTGTGATTGATCCGAAGTCAGCTTTATTTATCGAAATATTATAAAAGAGAACACATTATTATTATGAAGGTGTAGTTTTTCAGAATATAGTTCTGTTGTAATTTTATATCTTTCCAATTGATAAATTTAATTTAATACTACAGCATATACGTTCGAAAATTTATCGTCAACTTACTGTGTTGGTGTAGTGTAATCGGTTAACGCATTTCCCCGGATAGAAAGGGATCCGGGTTCGAATGCCGTTAGCAACAAAAATATATTTTTATTATTAAGGAGAACACATTCTTATTGTGAAGTTGTAATTATTCAGAACAGACGGTCTGTGATATTTTTAATACAAATTAAATGAATTATAACAATATACATATAAAATCAATTTTATCGAAAAATATTGTTGTTGCTACTGGGATTCGAACCTGGATCTCTTCCAATCCAGGGAACGTGCATTAACCGATTATGCTAAAGCTCCAGATCCAGGTTCATTTAGTTAGTATTTAAAATATTTTTAGGATAAATTAATTTTTTTTTGTATGTCTTTCTAATTGATACATTTAATTTGTATTAAAATATGATTGTTGTATAACTTCGTTGCTACGCGACGTAATCGCGGAGGCTGATTCCATTATCTCTATTTAGCCCAGGCGCGGCAATAAGTAAATAAATAGCTGGTCCACAATCGCCGCCGCTGTAAATCGTCAATCCATTAAGCTGAGCATGACTCAACGCCTGTCTGGTTGACTCCCGCGGCGACCTAATGACTGATGACGTCTGATGACGCGACGGTCCCGAATCGTGTCGTTTCCGACGTGTCGGACGTAAACAAGGCATGTCGCTCGCGTCACGTGTCGGCGTTAGTGACACCTGTCTAAGTGTACACGTCTCCGAGCCGGAAGGGGATAAACGAAATGATGGAACGGATATTGCAAGACGTTAACTGCAAGCTTATGCGCGTGATCGATCATGAATGTGCACCAATCCAATCGGGAAGAAACTACTTAACATAATTCATTCAAACGTACGTCACTATAACGGAAAGATGTCTCCTAGCCAGCGCCGGCGCTAGTCTTTTTGCCACTGCAGGCAATATTGTTTTTTTTTTCCGCCCAGTAACTTGATTCGGCCGCCCGCGTGCCACACACATTAGGGGTTGTATTTTGTTAGGCCGGCATTTTGAAACTTGCCCAATAGCGGCTTTTTACCAAAAGACGTTCTGAACATTTGAAATAACTATAAATGTTATTTATTAGATTTTCTTGGATTGTTTATACCTGGATTATTTTTATTACACACTATTATCGTTTTGCAACTTGGGATACTGTTTTTCAATTTTTATATATTTGTCGGCTGCCCCCATGATTTAGCCGCCGCACCTGCGTAACGCCGGCGCTGCTCCTAGCAAACGTCTAAGGCTTTGAAAATATTAAAATAAAAACTTTCGAAATCGCAAACCAGAGTACAGACATATACCTGGTATATGACGTGTGCGATCATGTCGAACATTGCTTACAACTGGCCCGGAACAGAAATTCTAATGTCTGACCGAACATATTCTGTTGCATTTTTAATACAAATTAAATTAATCAATTAGAAAGATATACAGAAAAACAAGAATATTCAAATTCCCGGACAGGAAGAGGTCCAGGTTCGAATCCCGGTAGCAAGCAAATATTTTTTCTGTATATCTCTCTAATGGCTTAATTTACATTAAAGTTTTTAAGCTACGGGGTTCTGCAAGGACTTCGTCTATTAATTTCTTCATATGTTCCATGTCCTAAATACGTCAGTTTCCTTATCTTGATTAAAATACATCTTACTTAAATATCTTTCATAAACTGTAGTAGTTAATTATTTATTTTGAGCCTTTTCAGATCCTGGAACCTATGATCAGAAAATGATGAGATAAAAGAAAAGATCAGCGATTTATTACAGGAATACATACATAAATTGTTTCAGTTTACTATAATACATACATACAGTTTAATATAAATTACTTGGCGACTGTATCGTATCGTATTTGTGAATATTATTAGCATATTCACAATATATATATTTTTTTATTTCAATTTAATTACATACATATTCATTTTTATTTTATTTTGTGCCAAACTTCCATGGCAGTTTTACGACAAGGATTGCCTTTTACATAGATAAACAACTTTTTTTTTATAAAAAAAATATAACAAAGGGGAAAAAAGATGTTAATGAACTAAATGTAAGCATTAACCTACACCAAATTGATATGTTAATATAATATACAGTCATTTCTATTTAGACTAGTGGGACACGCTTGATAAATCATGTTCCAGTCAAGTTAAAAGAAATTAGATGAATTACATAGAAAGGCATAAATAAAAAATATACAATTTAGTACATACTTACTTACCATCACGCCATTTCCCGCGGGGGTTGGCAGAGAGGATAGAGCGCCACACTCATCTGTCCTGACACACAACTCTCGCTTCGTCCACATTTATACATCTTTTCATACAAGCTCGACGATTATTGGGGCTTCTAACAAGACCATCCTCCAGCATCAGGTTTACCTGGGTGTGCCATGTTTTCCGCGGAAGTCCTCTACTTCTGGTGCCATCGACACTTGCTTCATATATCTGTCTTACAATTCTGTCCTCATTTATCTGTTCCATACGATCAAAAGTGATCCTTTCTTAATCTTACTTATCATACTAAGATCAGTTTTATATTCTTTTCATATTTCTTCAATCTTTACTCTGTCATAAATGGATCTGCCACATATACACCTGAGTGATCACATTTCCATTGCATTCGGTGTACTTTTGTTCCTCTTCTGCCAGCTCCATCAGTGTCGGTACCAGGACGCCATTATGAACCGCTAGTCTTGCCTCAGTTGACAAGTTCCCATTAGCTATAATTCCATTCAAAGCGTCGTTCACTCTATTCCCTGCAATCACACTTCTTTCGATATCTTTCCGTCTCTATCAAACATACTTCCAAAATACACTAACATTTATTACTTGCAAGTATTTTGCACGCTGTCTCGCTTTCCCCTTTCTCCGATACCATCACTATCGACTTGTTGACATTCATAATTTAGTGCTAAGTAAAATCGTTTATATATTTCAGATATATATACAAAAAAAATAATAAATTTATTACAAAAAAAATATGTTACTCATGTGTGTCACGTATTATCACGAATAATTTTAACGACACGGTTTCGCATATGAAATATATGCGAAAAATACCCCACGAGCTACTCGAAAAGCTTTCAGCGGTAATTCTTATTCATCCGTTACCCAGTTTGCTTACAAAACACGGCGGATCCAATAAGAACACGTCCACCGTTTTCAGTTTGGAACGTTGCCACATAATTTGAATACAACGCAAGAGAGCGAGAAGCGAACGCATTCGATAGTCGAAAAATATCGAAAAAAAATAATGCGGTACAAGAAATATTACGGATGATCTAATTGCATAAAACACACGAAGAAAATGTTGCAGTACGGCGCAGGCGGCATAAACAAATACTAAAATTAACGGAAACATTGTGAGCTTGTGGCACATGAAACGAGCGAAATTACATCAGAGTTCGCATTGTGATGAAGGTAGTCGGCATATTCCGATTCCACGGTCCAATGGGTTTCGTCCATTTGTTTGCTTTATATAGCAAATGCGCACCGAGCGGGCGTCCGATTGAAACCACGACTAAAATGTTGTTAATTAAATAATATATCGAGGGAGGACTAATATTGATCAGATGTCTTGATAATATTAGTATTCTTCTGTCATTAATCAAGTTAAAATTATATTTTATAGAAAAAAGTACAATCATATATTATATTACAAATCAATACTATTGTTGTTGCGTAAAAGCATAGATGCCGGAAGAAACAGGATATTCGGAAGGAGGTTTGCACTCACCACAATCCAGATATTCTGGCCACCTCCAAGGTGGACCGTAAATTTATTTGTATTAGACTGGATTAGACGCGACGTTTCAATTTATTAATTATACTGCGATTCACTAGTTACCGTACCGGTTCAGGGTCGCCGTTCGACTGATGCAGCGTCGTGCCGGGTGAGGAGAGGAGGGGGGAGGTGGAAGGCACAGTGCACTATCTTCGTTCAAGAATAAATATATGTCTCAAACAACTGTCGTTCAAAAAATTAGCTATTATATAGATTAAATGTGGCGAATTAAGGGAAAGAAGATGACACTAGTTAACCGGGAGTTGAAAATTACCATTTGCGAGATTACTGTAAAAAAAACCTGTGATCCGCAATGGACAGGCAAAAAATATATGGTCAAGGGTTTCCACCTCGGCACCGCACTCACACATTAGAGAATCTATTAAGTTCAATCTGAATAAATATGAGACTACCTGGCAATGCCCAATTCTCATTCTAGAGATATTTGATATTATACTTTTGGAGACTTTCCTTTTGGATAACCAAGGGGTGCGGGGAATAGATCTTTGAATTATTTTAAGCCGATTACCCTTATGATTATTTGGATTCCAAATAGAATTCGTATGTTTTTTTACCATATTAAGTCTGTCATACGTCGGGATATGGAATTGATGAACGGAAACTCTGGAAAGAGTGGGCACCTTGGCCAGTTTATCATCGCATTAATTTCCATGAATTCCATTATGTGCAGGAATCCAAACGAATGACACCTGTTTATTGTTGCTGTCCAAATTCAATAGACACCTTCTGATGGAATAGATTATCTCATTGTCTAGCCAAACTTTCATATTAGCATAGGGGGATTGGAGAGATGCTCGCGAGTCGGAGAATATAACAGCCTTATCGACGTTCCGGAGTACGCAGATGTCCAAGGCCTCTTTGATTCCCCAACATTCTGCTGAGAAAACCGATGAATTCGATAATGTCGGTATTGCAATCGATGATTTATTTGGTAGAAAAGATAATTATTCCAGCACTGAATGCCATACCAATGTTAAAGTGGACATCGACGTCTAAGAAGCATCATGACAAAAACTCATTTTTGATAACCTTTCAGCGGATAGATTAAACTATTTCATTTTAACTACGTCAATTTTTTCACCTGGATTTCAATACTTCAACATTATTTTACAAACTGTTTAATAGTTTTTGGTGAAACACTGTAGAATTACGTGATTATTTTGTAAATTGAGTTACAACACTGTTTTATTCCACTATACAGAGTGTTTTTTTCATCCACATTCACATTCATTTGATAATAGTAGTTTACAACTTATACATAATTGAGGCATTTTAGAAAAGCCGAAAGTTGGGCATTATAGAAAATTTTGAAATATTTAATAATAAAAATAACAATAAAACCATAATAAACATTCAAATACCGCCCATTACATTCCCTCTCTTGTCCATTTAAACTCCACCCCCACCCCCACCTCCGTTAACTTCAAGCACACCATATATTACTGTCTGAAAGTGTTTTAATTTTAGTTGAATTATATTATTGGTAATGCGAAGATGTTCCCGAAAACGTCCTAACGTTTAACACAATTTACAAAATAATTATTAAGGAGAACACTTTCTTATTGTGAAGTTGTAATTATTCAGAACATAGGTCTGTGATGTTTTAAATACTAATTTAATGTATTAATTATAAATATATATTGGCTTTCAAAAATAATGGAACAACAGATATATTAATTTGAAAAAGTGTAAGAAAATTTGTCATGAAAAATACTGGCGTTATAACACAATTGGTAGTATACTTCCCCGGATTGGAAATAGAGATTCAGCTTCAAATCCCGGTAGCGCAAAAACAATATTTTCAGAAAAAATTGATTTTATATGTATATATTTATAATTAATACATTAAATTAGTACAAAATAATTATTTTACAGATTGTTAACAATGTATTTTAAGTTAAAGGCAATTATTTTTAAAAAATCAACATTTCTGTAACTTTTTGTTAAGTTTTTGTTATATTGTAGACAAAAGAAAAATTAAATTTAAATGTACGTTCAGAGATAACAACTTATCTTTTGCTTTCTCATCTCTTGTGCCAGCTGTTTGCGAATGCGGTGAGCGACAAATAAAAATATATAATTTCGAAAATTTGTCCTCAATGCACTGAATAGGAAGAGACGCAGGTTCGAATCCCAGTAGCAACAACAATATTATTGGATGAATTTGATTTTATATGTATATCTTTCTAATTAATACATTAATTAAATTTCACGTTAAAAAAAAATTCCAAAACACTTGCCCGGTATACTCTAACACGCCGTTTACATAACCACACATTTCTTTCAAAGAATGAAAAGAGGTCCTCTTTCAATTCGTTAGTTATATATGTTTATCCAAGTGTCCTCTGTCCAATACATTATCATCTTAATATGTTGTGTATGTACCTTCAAAGCTTATTTGTTTTCATCTCATTGTGTGAAGGAATTCCTGACACAGCCAGCGACCGTCAAACACGGAAAGACTCTCGTGACAATACGAAACTTGTTGTAGTTGTACAACAATGTGTAAATACATTCCTGTATAACTTTAGTTGTTGTTGAGTGAACCCGCCAATACGGGAGAGGCGGTGCTTCCTGCGGGGGCCGGTCGTGTGATCGGTAGTTACTTTTTAATATGGCAACTTTTGACTAACGCCCGTGATAAAAATCGTTTGCGGATTGTTCGAACGTCAAATTTACAACAAATTAAATGTATTAATTAGAAAGATATACATGTAAAATCAATTTTATCAAAAAATATTGTGATTCGAACCTGGAACTCTTCCAATCAGGGGAACGTGCATTAACCGATTACGCTATAGCACCACGACAAATTTTCGAACCTATATATTACAAATTAATACATCTATCGTTCTATTATTTGAAACCCATCTTTTTTATTTTTACTGAATCTTAAATACCTTTGAGTAATCCGATAGGAGACGCTAAAATTAACAATTCATTTTTATTAAATTTTGGACACATTGATACCACTTATATATTATTAAGAACACATGTCTGTGATGTCTTTAATACAAACTAAATGTATTAATTAGAAAAATATACATATAAAATAATTTTATCGAAAAATATTGCTGTTGCTACCGGGGGACGTGCATTAACCGATTATGCTATAGCCCGGTAGCAACAACAATATTTTTCGATATAATTGATTTTATATGTACATCTTTCTAATGAATACATTTAATTAGTATTAAAAATATCACAGATCTATGTTCTGAATAATTACAACCTAACAATAATAATGTGTTCTCATTAATAATCAAAATTACTATTAATAATTATACAAAATACTTTGTTTAAACCACTATTTATTAATTATTCAACATGTTTCGATACCTATGATATCACCTTCAGGAAACAATGTATACTGAAATTAAACAATACAACCATAAATAAAAACAAAAATATAAAATGGTGAATAAGTAAAAACTAATATGAAAACAAATTTAAAAGGTGACAATTTGCATTAAATTTGCTTTGTCTATGGATTTTTTCACATTTTCGTTCGAAATCTGTCACTTCGGTGGTGAAATTTTTTCGCATTATGTGCTAACGTATATTAACCTTTTAAATGCCACGAGCGCGTTAACACGCCAAACTTTGCATGTCGTACTAAGCCATAAGCGTGATAACACGCATTTTTTTGACCATGCAGGCACTATAATCCCTTACAGGGGACGGCATCTGTGGACGACAGTTCCCAGCTTTGGATGGATACTTTTAAGTTACGACCCTTAAAGCCTACTTTAACCGTATGTGGTGTTTTTTCGTTTTTTAAACGACGAGAGCATTATCGGACTAACTCTCATCACTAAAATAGCGGGATATTGAATGATTAATTGTTGTATACTGCAACTTTCAAAGTATCAATATGTCAGGTATATTAACCTTTTAAATGCCACGAGCGCGTTAACACGCCAAACTTTGCATGTCGTACTAAGCCATAAGCGTGATAACACGCATTTTTTTGACCATGCAGGCACTATAATCCCTTACAGGGGACGGCATCTGTGGACGACAGTTCCCAGCTTTGGATGGATACTTTTAAGTTACGACCCTTAAAGCCTACTTTAACCGTATGTGGTGTTTTTTCGTTTTTTAAACGACGAGAGCATCATCGGACTAACTCTCATCACTAAAATAGCGGGATATTGAATGATTAATTGTTGTATACTGCAACTTTCAAAGTATCAATATGTCAGTCAGTTTTGGAACAGCTGTGAAGAGTCCGCCATATTTAACTATCGATTCTCGTTTTTACTATCGCATATCGGAGAGTAAAATGGGTTGAAACCCGTTTTCACAAAAAAAAAAATACTACTGATACTACTAATTATTAACTATGTATTAAAAGTCACACAGCCGGCCCTAAGAAAACTGTTAAGACTGTTGGAGTTGGCAGTCGGCTCAACAGGAATCACACACAGAGTTCTTGTGCATCCCGTGACGTACAAACATGGAGACCGGGAACAATGAGCTATTGAATCTGGCTTGAGACTATATTGTGCGAAGAATGAATAAGCTAAACGGCGCCTCTCAAAGTGTGGTCCGAGATCATTTTCTCGGTTCTCTGGCAGAACAAATAGACAATGTTCCGTACAGGAAACAAGAAAACAAGGGTAGTTCTCCGCTTCTCTCAACTAGTGATGATGATGAGGTCGGAAGAAATGAAACTGCGGAGGACAGAACGGAGTAACAAAAAATCCTTAATGTGAGAACTGTCAATTTGAACATGTGTGTGTGTGTAATAGATGAGTGGTGGGGGAAAATGATTATAAGAGGCCGTCACTGGGGGAACGGGTGACTTTTCCATCGCCACTTCGCAATAGTCATTAGTCGATATTTGACTTATCTAATTGTTATTACTGTAAACACGTGGTTGTAATAAATTAATATTGTAACACGAATCTACCGAGTTTCACTCCAAAGCAACTCGAGAGTATAGAACCCCAAAGGGAATGCGCTGGTACTTCCAAAGTCACCACACTTAAGAAGAGCAGTAATTTAAACCCTGGGATGGATGTACAAAAGTGATTGGAAGTATATTATTGATAGAATCGACGTTAACTTTTGTAGAGTTTCATCATAATGAATGGATATAAATGAAACAATGTTATTACTTTACTTGAGTTTATTGGTAGATAATAATCATTCCTTTCATTCATGTACCATTAAACTTCTCGATCCCGTTACGCGTAAAGGTAATAAAATGAATAATTTTGAAAGTTTAGAAATAAAAAAGAATTTGAACTCGGGTTTTAATTTGTTAAACAATAGTTATCTCTCAATATTCCCATTACAACCACCCCTCCACCGCCCGCCAGTAACTCAGCCCACTCCCCCTCCGTCTGTCAGTACCTAATTACTTGTATGTCTTCCACCTAAGAGCCTTGTCTCCTATATTTATGTGTAGTTAGTTTAATACTTCACCTGTCGATGAGAGTTACTGTTTCTCTAGAAACTCGAGTAGTGCTAATAAACTCAAGTAGAGTAATAACATTGTTTCATTTATATTCATCCATTGTGATTGGAAGAATCCAACATTATCATAACCAATACCACATAATTTCAAACATCCTTTTGGCGCGTCTTTTCGATTCAGACGCGACCATTGTTATTGACACATTCCGTATCGAAATTCCCATCCATACATTTTCTCATGCTCGTCTTTTCAGTGTGAAATGTGACCTTGACCCCAGCAGACGTCAATTTGACCGATATTTGTTCAATCTCAACATCGCGATATCATGCGCGGGTGTGGACATTTCAGCTTCAGTGCACTAGCAATGTATTTTGTGATATTGTGTTTTGATCAAGTATTGTTTGTTGTTTGTGTGCCGTGGGTGTACTTGTGACAGTCGTATTCAATTGTAAGCGGAGATTGGCTCATCCGCGTGCCATTTTGTGTGATCTCGGCGGCGACTGCAAGGATTACGAAGGCATCATATACAAGGTAAGACAAGCAGTCCTTCCGAATCCCAGTTTCCGAGATCACTGGTACTTCGACTGGAATCTTTATCCCCTCACCGACCTCATCCTGTACCACGTTTCCCTACTTCTCTCCCCTACCTTGCGGTGATTTCGATTTCATTATTCTATTCAGCGGGACGCGCGACCCGTAGTTGGCGCAATTCATGAACTATTGATTATTTATAAAAAAACAAACGTCCGATAGAATATTCGGGAATGTCAAAAGTTTGAGAAACACCGGGACACAAGCTGGTCTTAATATATGCGCGGGCCATGGATGGATACAGCACAGCACATACTTCAACAGATAAATGTCTGTGCAAGAATACAGCCACAATAATAATAAAAACTTGCGTCTGAGAGACACACCCAGCACCTACTTACCAGATCAGTGATGGCATAACCTTTCGGAAAAGGCGTGTCAAAATGCATAATAAGAAAATAAATGGTAAATACTATATTTTAACATTAAATTTCTTCTTCGTGTAATATCTTCTTTCGAAGATTGGCGACCAAGTTGCGATATGCCGATTTATCCAGCGCAAGATGGATAGATGTATAAGATAAACTTAACACAACAAAAACAAAATATATGCTCATTAACTAACTCTTAACTTAACTCAACTCTTTATAAAACTACATTATTACAATTTTTTGTGTCTCAACTCAATCGCGACGGATAAATTGCTTTACTTCATTTTTTTTTATAACATAATTTTTTTTCTTTGCGTATTGTGCTTCTGATGAGATGATGACAATGAAAGTAAAACAAATTATAGATTATATTATATGGGAAGTATGGAAGTATGGATATTACAGGGCTTACGACCTGCCTTCGGCTGGCTTAAGTGATTACTTTACATAATGTAACGTTTACCATTGCACCCAATCAATCTCCATATCTATCAAATTTTTGAAAGTTGTATTTATGTTACCATGTGAAAACACTTCAAGTATTAACAACTTCACTGTTGCCATCTATGGATTCAAACTTCGTCTCTATGAGATATCTATAATTTGTTTAATAATAATGCGTTTGTAGGTAAAAATCCAGTAATTGTGTGTTCTTGGACATATTCAAATATAGCTATGACAACGGAAGTCTTTATATTGCTGGAAATAAATTAGAAAATATACAAAGTTTTATATACCTGGGTTACAATATAAATGAAAGATGGGATCCTTCTGTTGAAATCAAATGCCGCATTGAGCAAGCTCGTGCAACCTTTATCCGCATAAAAAAGACGTTCTGCAGTAATGATCTCAACCTTAGATTACGAATGAGAATGGTCAGATGCTATGTATTCTAGGTCTTATTTAATGAAATGGAAGCATGAACACTTATCGAAGAAACGATAAGGAGACTTGAAGCATTTGAGATGTGGATCTACAGAAGAATGATTAAAATAAGCTGGATGCACAATAAGAAGATGTATAACGTCACCGACATTTTGAACGTTGCGCCATTTTCTGAACTTACTCAGCCAAGATAAACTTCTTCTCTGCTGCTCTATCGTTTTAACAGACCATATTTTTATTTTTAAGATTTGCAAAATCAACTTTGTAGTTAAAATCCATTTTTTAGATTGTTAATTAATAACTTTGGTTATTTATAATATTTTGGTTAGTTTTACATGTTCTATTTATTTCTGATGATTCTAAATTATTCAATTAAATACCAACATTGGTTATATGTAAAATAGACGATCCCAAATTTTTATCAAAATTATCATCATTTTCTAACAAATGATTGGAAAATTCTGAAAACCCATTATTATTCAAACAAAAAAAAAAGATCATATTTCTCACTGGCGAGAATGTATGCAGCTTTCTTTCGTTTGATGATTATTATTGTTATTGTTATTAGGTTCTCTTGATATGTTCGTGCGAATAGGTACTTTTTAATAGGTAGTGTGATCAACCCAAAAATCTCTAGCACTTATGATCAAAGCCACATCCTCAAATGCTTCCACCCTTTAATGGTGGCTTCTTCTAATGTCCAGACCTCGATTAAATAAATAGTTCTCCTAGCGTGTACTACTTAAAGGTATTTGGGATTCATCGCAATATAAAGTTGTTTGCTTTTAAGAAGGAAATAATAGATGTATAAATAAAAAAAATTGTCGTAAACGTAATTGCTTGATATAGCGAAATTGGTTAACGCGTCTCCCCGGATAGGATAGGGTCCAGGTTCAAATTACCGGTAGCAACCATATATTAAAAACACCACAGAACTATGTTCTAAATTGCATTATCAAAACAAAAATGACATTTAAACATTATATTATCGTTAACCGTCCTTGTAGATAGTCCAACAAAGGTATATTAAAGTAAAATGTGAAGTAGAACAGAAAAACATTTAATTTGAAGGTGACGCCACTGGTGAAAAAATGCCAGGGTGAAATATTTTGGAAGAAGATTTAGAAGTAAATAGATTTAGCCTAAAGATGATGGCAAACAGGCGCGGAAAATGTTTGGGTCGTGTCCTCCGGGACGACATGTCCGACTAACCGCAGTGATAGAGGTAAGATAGAAGAAAGAATAAGAAAAAAATCATGTATAAGAGGAAAGAAAACCTCTTAAGAAGTAGAATAAGTATATTAGTGTAAAAACTTACTAAACTCCTACGTACTGTGCTATGCTCATTTCATGTATTCAACTATTCTTGGGTTTGGCACTTACCTGTAAAGTAAATAAAAACATATATTAGAAGAATAATTAATAGATTTAAATCAACACTAGAACGTAGAAATTTGGATCATTTTAATAAAATATAATTTATCTACATTTATTTTATACACTCGTTAATTTAAAAATATTACATAGGTCAGATAACCAATATACCTATATAATATAAAATTGCAATACGGTATTATTGTATGGGGAGGAGCATGTAAAACTTCAATTTCACAATTAGAAATCATTCAAAAAATGATAATAAAAATTATTCTAAAAATAACAAGACTAACCAAGTATACAACTCTTCAGAGATTTCAAAGTACCTAAAATAATAAACATGTATAAAAAAAATTCAAAAGTCCAAATTTTCAAAAATAAAATTAATTAAATTTTAGAAGTGAATTCCGTCCACAAGATTTAGTGACCAAATTGATATCCCAAAACTAAAATATACTGCAACCCAAAATCACTATATTTATCAAGGCATCAAATTTTTTAACGATCTCCCATCACAATTAGAACAATTACAGACTACTATAAATTTGTATTTGAAATAAAAAAACTTATGTACACAGACTAACTGAAACATAAATTATCATATATATAATCCTTCTCTATACACGACTCTACTCTCATAGAGAAGAAACAAATGTAAAGAAATATACTCTATATATCTTACTGATTATTATTATTTAAATGTATTATATTTTAATATTAAAAAAATTTAAAATTAAAAAATATATATTACACAAAGGATGGCCAATTAAAAATATTGTATCGTGAGACCAGTAATATGATGTAGGAATAACAAAAAAAAAATAAAAACATAAGATGAGACACGTAAAATAAAGAAATATTATTTTAAAAACCTCAACAATCCTTTTTAGATTATTTAAAAGCAGGCTTTTAAATATTCCCCGCCAGGCGGCGCGTGAATCACCGGAACGATAATGATATGTATTTAAAAACCTTTCTACATTGAAAAATATTATTTTAAGGAAATACTGTGCAACAATACTTTCGTAAAATAATATTCTACTAAAATATGTTTAATGTTTGTTTGTTTGTTTATGTGAGAGAGCTACTTCTAAATCATTTGCGTGTTTGATGTTCGATTGTAACGATGAACAGTAACTGTGATATAACTGGGTTAGAGAAATACCGGTGAGTTATTTTCAATATTCAATCGCTGTTAGTGATTGTGACATTAAAATAATAATGATCGACTCTCACACGAGTGATTTTGTGCTCATCACTAGAATGAATTTTTGTACGAGTGTATTTGAGACTGTTGCAACATAATGACCTGCAAATGACTTAAATAGCCATTTTGTGACCGGATCAGTGAATCATGACTGCTGATATGGAACATCCATGTCGTTGAATTTGTCGCTATACGGCGACGGTACGCACAAAAAACATTTGAAAAGATATCGTACACATCCGAGGAGCTACAACGGTTGTACGAAAATTTAAATATAGACAGATCTACACAAAAAAATCCCACCCGTGTTAGGATGGGGTCAAATTACCCACCCACGTTGTGTAGGGGAATAATTAGATAATATCAATGTACTAGTATGTTCCTATTTAGTTACTCACCATGCTTGCATTTTTAATTTTAGTATACATTGTTTCTTTAAGAATTTCTACCATATGTATCGAAACATGTTGATTTATCAATAAATAGTGGTTAAAACAAAGTGTTTTGAATATGTCCAAGAACACACAATTACTGGATTTTCACCTACAACGGCACTGTTATTAAAGAAATAATAGATATCTCATAGAAACGAAGCTATTAATTAATTACAGGGCTTACGACCTGTCTTCGGCTGGCTTAAATAATCATTTTAAACAAATAAAGATGGGCCAACTTGGGCCAACTGTTTCAAAAATGTATAACTTTGGTGGAGTTTATTTTATTTTTTTGCAAATAATAAAGAATTTATGAAAGTTTATAATGACTACATACCCAGTGCAAGGGCGCGTTAAAATGATTGAATTCTATTATGTTTCGCGACGATCTATTTTCGGTAACCGGCTAATTTCAAAAAATGCAGAGTTTGCTCGGCCTCTCCGTTCCCCAGATTTGACGGCGACTGATTTATTTTTGTGGGGCTACTTAAAAGGCTGAGTTTACAAGAACAAACCGGCAACAATTCAGGAGCTTAAACTAAATATTCGTGCAGAAATAACAAATTTGGAGTTGCGTAATGTAATGCAAAATACTTTAGAAAGAGCAACTATTTGTCAACAAGAAAATGGAAGTCATTTAAATTATGTAATTTTCCACACATAGAATAAAAAAAAGTTAACAAAGTACACTTTCATGTGACAATATTTTTTTTGAATAAATATTAAAATTACAAAAGTTATATTCATTTTACATCAGTCAGTCCAAGTTGGCCCACTCTGTATAACGTTCACCATTCTCACCCATTCTCCATATCTATCAAATTTTTGAAAGTTGTATATATGTTAATATGTGGAAACAATATTAAAGTTTTTATCTTATTATTTATACAATCTAAGATTTTTGTCCTTATCGCAATAGAAAAAAATTTACCATCAAATTCAATCAAATCAAAACGGTTCGGTCTCATAAAATTATTACGAAATATGGTTTGATGACGTGAAATCCACAATAATGCTACGCTTCCCCATCTATATCTATGACTTTCTGGATGTGTCGGCTTCAGTAGTATCACTTGTCTGCGAAAAGTACTTGCTTAAAAGTGCATGCTTAAACTTAAATACACACCTGATTAGGTATAACATATCTAAGAAAAGACAAGATAGATAAATTTAAATACTTTGTCGGGGTTTAGTTAAACATACCATTGTTGGAGATTATTTAATATAAGTATAGGTTAATAATTATTGTTGCATAAATGCACTCGCATAAAACGTGATTTTTTTTTAATTCCCGAGAGAAGTTCAGCAACATTGTGGCTGGTATTCGTCTTGTGCTGGAAGACTGTTCATATTTTATTACACACACTTAAATAAGGCCGTAAACAAAGATGGACCGCAAAAAATCAAGAGAACGTTTACTGCAAGAAGGAGAATATACTGAAACCACCGATGTCTCGATGTAAAATTAACCCATACATAATAATATCATATACATATATTACTTATTTATTTTTTCATTTTTGCATGCATTATGGTTCATGGTCAAGGGTTTGAAGCTTTTGAAAACAATTCACTTTTCTTTTTTTTTTTTTGTAAAATAAATCTTTACGTTTTCATTCGATAAGAACGAATGACCCTTATTACTTAAACGGAATGCAACTGATTTTGTTCGAGAACGTGGCTTTCGTGCCCTTTGACCTCGCTGTGAGAACATAACGGAATTAATTCCATTTTAGGTGTGAGACGAGATAACGAAGATATATTCCTCACGCCGCAGAAATCCGTAACGCTACACACCGACTGTTTTCCGTCATTTCCTTCGATAGCTGGTTCCCAGGTTTCCGGTTGACAATTAAGGCCACATATGATGCATGAACACAGCACTAGACTTTTTATTGTACGTGCTGATTTTTTGGTCCGATGTTGTTGTTGTTTTGTCTGGGTAGATTACGACCGACCGAAGTGCACACTCTGTACTTGTCGAAGTATGGGATGTAATTGGTCCGCCTGTCGTTTACCGTTTTCTTGCATTGTCCAAAAAAAAGCGGCAATATTCACACGCACACATGCACAATATTATCAACCAAGAAACCCAGTGGTGTATATATCATATAACACATACATAGAATATTTAATACTTGCTAGAAAAATATAATTATACGGTTGGTTAAGTTAATAAAATTATAATTTGCGCGTTCCGGTGCTGTAAACTCAGTGTACACGTAGACTTTTACGATTTTTAAGTCGGATAAATATGAATATTTTACATATTAATTAAATGTATGAATTAGAAAATTTATCGAAAAAATTGTTGTTACGCCACCGTGATTCGAACTTGGATCTCTTTCCAAACCGGGGAAGGTGCATTTATGCAACTATGCTACAGCGACATATTTAATGACTGTTACTCACTGTCAATCACTGTTACACTAGAAACTAAACCTCGTACAGTTAAATCACAACTATCGATCATCACTACAATCGAAAACAATCACAGCCACAATAAAGGTGTGACTGTGATTATTAAGGAGAACACGTTCTTATTGTGAAGTTGTAATTATACAGAATATAGGTCTGTGATGTTATAAATACTAATTAAATGTATTAATTAGAAAGATACACATATAAAATCAATTTTATGGAAAAATATTGTTGTTACGCTACCGGGATTCAAATCTGGATCTCTTTTTCCAATCCGGGGAAGGTGCAAGGAATACGCTACAGCGCCAGTATTTTTGACGACAAATTGTCGAACCCATGTTACCTTTTTAAAATTAATACATTTATATCGTTCCATTATTCGAAAGAGCCATCTACTTTGTTTTTTAATAAAAGGTATTTTCCGGGGTTCTTAGGTGTGTGGGGGTCTCGCTGGGAGATTTTAGGACGGTCAGGTATTTAGAAAGATGGTGAAGGCCATCTGCTATTTCCTTCTTGCTCCAAAAAAAAAAAAATTGGATTAATATCTGTCGGTTTTCGCTTCCCTTAGCCGGAAGGAACTTTTTTTTTTTGTCTATTGTTTTCTTGTGTATGTGAGGGACTTAGGAACCGCAATTTGCTGTACCACTCAGTACTTCTTGTGTGGATATTTAATTATTTTCCCGCGCTGTACGGACAGTGCAATGGTCTTTGGTTGGCAGCCACGCCATGTTGCATTGCGGCATAAAAATGCCAACCTGGCGGTGAATGTAAAGGACCGATATCGATCGTGAGTAAGCGGTGGGTCATCATTCACCGGTCAGCAAGACAGTGGAAGACGGAATCGCGTTGTTGTGACTTTGGCACCCCCCCCCCACCCTTCTAGGATAATCTAACTAAGATGACAGACAACTGATTTAAATTTTTGATTTTAAAAAGTTTTATAGGCGCCGGTGAAAATAAAAATAAATATAAAAAGTATTTAAAATTACACACATGACGCATTGTATGTTAAACTGTAAAATAGTTGGAGTCGAAAGTGCATACGAGACGAGCGCAGGTAGACTCCACAAAGAATGGAAGAAAAAAATCAATCAATATTGAAAAACCAGTCAGTGGCTGCGCGCGGGGTGCATTCGCGAGCTTGGGAATGCGACGACCGTTCGCACCGTCGGTGGTGGATGCACTCGCCACTCGCCACTCGCTAGCCGATGATAAGGAAAAAATAAACATTAAAATATCGACATTCCACAAAGGTAGAATCTTAAATAGGTAATAAATCGAAAAAAACGCCCTACATGTCTATGTTATGTATCGTACACACCACACCGGCCCCTGTGAAGAATATGATTTTCTGATTCGAAAAAAATATTAGTAATTAAAAATATAAATCTCCGAACCCCGTGACAAGAAAATGTGCCGCATGTGAAAAAAGCAATTGGCTTTTAAACAATTTCACTAATAATTCTTGCACAGAGTGTAACAGACCTACTCCACAATATTTTATGGGTGGACGCCTGACTAAATTACGAGTCGAAAATGTACTAGGAGTGTATAAAAGTAGAACAGTAAGTATGAGATTTTTTACAAAATCAAGTTAAGCTTCATGTTTCCGCACTACGAAATAAACATTTGCAAAATTGCCCGATGCAAAGGTATAAAATACGAGAAATACGTCTGGCCTCTCGAAGTTCGTTGAACTTTTATTTTTTGTATGAATAATAAAATATATCATTTGGACCCGATAAAATATTTCAATTAAGCGAAATAATCGTATTATTACGATTTTTTTGAAATGCTTCTATCTCTGACATGGTTGAAATTAGGCACATATTCCTTGAAGACTTTCGACTCATAATTTAGTCAGGTATATCCATCCATAAAATATTGTGGACCAGGTCTGTTACATTCTGTATAACGAAATACCCCTTAAAATTTTAATATGAAAAGTTTTAGACTATTCGTGGTGCGAAAACTATCCATAGTTATTTGAATTACTTGTACGGATTGACAATTATGTCGACCGTAAAATGGACGTAGCGCAGGGTAAGTTTCGCGAACTGAACCACGATTTTCGAAATAAATTTGTACAATTTAAAAGCGTTGTTCTGACGAAAATCTATTCATGGTGAAATGGCAAACCAAACTGAGCAAAATATTAGCTCTCAGCTGTTCAATTCTAAACACAAACCTCTATACTTCTATCTATAAAGACTATCATTCTTAATAAAATCTCACAGCGGCGGCCTGTCGCTATGCTGTACTTGCAAACATGGTGGGAAAATATTACAATATTAATTGTATGTATCTGAATAAAAACAGGATATTCTGAAGGCGGGAAGCCATTCTCGATTATACCGCCGCAGTGTGCCTATATTGAACATCTTTTGTATTTCATTTCTTTTGACCTCATAATCATCATCATCATCGCCGGTTGAGAGAAGCGAAGATCGGCGAACCGCCCCTGTCTACATTCTTGTTTCCTGTACGGAACAATACCCTTACAAGGTGAAGCGCGTCTCAAGTAAATTAAACGAGTTGAATAAAAATAAAAACAAGTGGTTTATTTTCACACATGTGATAATGCAAGGTTTTGGATACGGCTCAACCTTAACGATACTAATAATTTAAATAATTCGATACATTACGAGTTACAAGTGGTATTAGCTCCAAATTGCACCCGATAAACATGTTAACATTTTATGGTCCATCACTGAAAGGAAAATATGTTTATGGCCGTAATATATATAAAGACATTTCGTTTTACGATCACCGTAACATAAGAATGAATAAATTTAAAACAATGACGGATGAAACGAGCATTTTTTTTTTGGTAACACGCGTGGGCCGAAAGCGTAATACCGTTAACCTTTACCATACCATGATATAAAATACCCGAACGCAGCCATGCTGTCAACTCGTGTTACCGTAAATAACAGTTAGAAAAAATGTTTTTATTAGCTTAAATGGCTTTAATGGCACGAATTTACTCAAAATATTGAGCATTCAATTTTGAAAAAATGATTAATAACATAATTTAGAACATTCATTAAATCCTATACAATGTGTCCTTCCTTCTTATCTCTCTTCATTTAATTAGTAAGAAAGAGATAATTATATTTGTATGTTTGTTGTTCTTTTCACTGTGAAAATAGTGTGTGATCTCTGTCTTTCATATCACAAATTGTATTTTTACCAACTTATTAATTTTACAACGGATTGAATGAAAAAATAATTGTTTTTGTACGATTCCCTTTTCATACTTGGTTTTTCACTAGTCATTTCTGAGCGCTGATATTTTCTTTAGGATTATCTAAAATATGAATTTTATGTTGCATGCATTTACCGAAATATTACAGGTTTAATTATGACGGTAGACCTGTGTTAATTCATGGTTTGGGAAGGGTTAATGTCGGGGCCACGCCACGTAGAGTTCACCAGCTGTAAAATGTACAGGATCCAGTGCGTCGCTAAAATGTTCAGCCTGCGTGCAGCGCTTGATTTGATATTTTTAATGCAGTTAAAATATTACGGCTATAAAGTCCCATTGTCAAATATAATAAAACATTATTTTAAAGCACCGCTGTGAGCGACGGCAAGTCGCCGATAGGATGGGCGGATGGAAAATAGGGAATCGGAAATGAGAGAATGAGGGAATCCTTCGATAGCGGACCAGAATGTACTCACGGAACTAAAAGGACAGCTCGACTTACCTGGTTCATGACGCCGCCAATGATCTTCCGGAAGTTCACCCAATGTAGGAAACTGCCACGACACAAATAACTCTGACGAGTTTCGCATCCAAATCAAATCCCGATGAATTTGACGAAATCAAAAACAAACCAGTCGAGCCAGAGGAACAATGTGTACTGGTTGGGAGTGGGCTAACAGAACAATCGTATTTCTTCGAATATAAGAGGCACTTTTTTTCCTTTTTCGGTGTCTTTGATAGTACATAAATAATATGCCAATTTTAAAATCATTTTTATTGTGTCATAATAAAGTTTACATAATGTTTTTATTATTGGTGTATATAAATAAGGCGACGAAATACGATAATTCAATTTTCAGTATGCAGTAGAAACTTAGTAGAAACGGTCCGCAAAAGCGAAATTTATAAATCAATTGCTGAAGAAGGATGGCACGTATCTCGTGGACGGCACGACGCACGAATGTCTTAATCGTGCAACAAAATCCAATCACAGTTCCATTTCTTCGGCCGCATTACGTGTCAAAGTGACAACCTAAAACATGTGATTATCCTGGGCCAAAGAAGACCTGGAAGAGTAGAAGAAGATAGATCTTGTAAGACTTGTTTAATAATAAATTGGATAATTTGAATAGCGCCATTTTCGTAAAAACTTTCACCTCAAGAGCGCTTTAAACATAAACTGTTTGTTACCAATAAATAAAATAAATAAATAGTTCTACAATTATCCTTGTTTTTTAAAAATAAAAATTGTTATATTCACTTGTGGAAATGACTTTTTGAAAAGGTGCGTTTTTAGATTCTTCTTAAATAATGTCTCTGATGCACTGTTTCTTATGACGGAGGGCAAAGAGTTCCACGCTTTTGGGCCTGCCACCGCAAATGCCCGTTCACTAAATTTAGACTTCTGGCAATGGTTTGTCTTAATTTGTCTTATTTTTTTTTCAGAGGTGTAGAACTTTAAAATTGAATAAAACACATAAAAATCATGGTAATGGCCATGGTATTGGCTTTATTGGAAAGATAATTTTATGCGATTAATTATGGTTTAAATATGATTTCACGCATACGAGCGCCGCCGCGGCTGGCTCGAATAAAGCGCAATCTGGAAGTCCAATTTTTGGTGCAACTGGGGATGTATAACGGAAATAACGTAACTTATATAGGCTTCCGAGTCATCTATTGTTTCTATTTCATTGGCGTAGACTAGCGACTTTACATTACCCCACAGAAAATAATCCAAAGGTGTCACACGATCTAGGAGGCCACAATTCACAGGTATATTACGCGAATTTATGCCTTCATCGAATGTATCTTTCAATAAATTGATTGTGGCGCGCGCTGTGTGGCATGTTGCGCCGTCTTGTTGAAACCACAGCTCTTCCACATTAATACCAATTATTTGGAGAACGAAAAAGTCAGTAATCATGGATCTACAGCGTTCTCGATGGCGAATCGGGTATCTATTCTTCAATACTACGCTTCACTGCAGCAACAGTTACATTGGTGCGCACTGTACGACATCTCTTTCGAAATTCGACATCGAATTTGTGCATAAGGCTGCAATTTTCGAAAAGGAATAACGCTTACTGAAAACTGCGTAGAATGACATTTCTACGTATTTGTTTTACTTGACAGACTAAACGTTTTGTGTTCCTTTTTGAACTTTTTTTTTTGATACTTACCTGTATATTTAGTTAGTATCGTCGATAATAGCATAACCTAAGTTTGTGCCTACTATACGCCACTGCTTACTTAGCATCACACCCACGCGGGGGTAGGCTGAGAAGATATAGCGCCACACTCTTCTGTCCTGACACACAATTCTCGCCTCATCCACATTCATACAAGCTCGCCGATTATTGTGGCTTCTAACAGGACCATTTTCTAGCATACGGTTTACCTGGTCGTGCCAAGTCTTCCGCGGACGTCCTCTACTTCTGATGCCATCAACACGTGCGTCATATATCTTTCTTACCATTCTTTCCTCATTCATCCGTTCCATATGACCAAATCACCTAAATGATTATTTTTTAATCTTATTCACTATACTAAGTTCAGCTTTACATTATTTCCTCATTCTTTGCTCTGTCATAAATGGATTTGCCATATATACGCCTAAGTGATCTCATTTCCACTGCATTAAGTCTACTTTCGTTCTTCTTCTTCTAACTCCAGGCCACCGGGCTGTTGCGCCATTGAAAAACCGTTTAGTAAATATCCTGCCCATAAATTAAATTATTTCATCATTCAAACACAAATAGAATGTCTAACAGTTGAAAAATTAATGTGTATTTATAATATTTTTTATTGATTTGTGTACAAAAATAAATACCTACTGAAATATTTTTTATCACCACTTAAATCTATAGGATTTATTATAATTTGCGATATGGGCCGACCCCTTGACGCGCTATCAATCACACGAAAACGTGTGTCTGTGATAGAAAGGTATTGTTATAAAAAAAGTGATTTAATTTTAGGAAAATGGTTTTAAAAAAAAAAGGTATTAAATTTAAAAAAAAAAATCATTAATAAAGAGCATCGCCAAATATTTACGAATTCTTCGACAAGAATCCGTATAGTTCAATTTATTATCTTTAATTATAGGGTTAGAGATCGATAGAAAATTCGCCCAGCCTACACACTGTAAGCGGTATATTTCAAATAGGTATGTTGAGCGGAATAGTTTTTTTTTAAGGGATTTTGGCAGTACAAACTTAACATAAAAAATATTTTACATGTGATACTATTTATGAAAATCCACTTGAAATATTTATGTGCATAAGTATGTTTAGGTGCAGAAGATAAATAAAAAGAAAAAAGGTTGCAGAAAGGGTGGGGGGAGGTTGCAACTATTGTTGCGGTAATGGGAGAGCAACATGCGTTTATAGAATGATTGGCCAAAATTAAGATTGTGGTCGTTCATAAAAATAACTCTTTAAGCGTAGTAAGGCTAATGTTAAAAATAGTCAATTTCAGTAAATTTCTCATTATGGTATTTGCATGACCGGTGAATGAATTTTGTGTGTAAGATGTTCTATTTCTAGGAATGTGGAAGAGTGCGGACTGCCGGATCGATCTAGATGGTATGTAGAGAGATATAAATTCTAATTGACTGGGACAGTCAATATGACCTCGCAGTAGTTTGAAGATAAATAATCGGTCAGCACGTGTTCTTCGATATTCTAGGTTTTTCATATTGTGGAAGTTTGCTGCATGTAAATAGAAGTTGAATGATAGATTAGATCTAACATTAAGATATCGAAGAAACCTTTTTTGTATTCGTTCTAATCTCGCAATATATGTAATCTGCCGTGGGTTTCAGATTTGAGATTTGTTTAACGAGATAGTTTATCGATTACCGAGTTCTTTTTAGTTGTTGCGTTAAATTTGACCGTTTACCTTTTAAGCGCGTTGCTAACTGTACACCAAAGGATCTATTTTGACAACAGGAACAAAAAGATAATATAATGAACGGTCCGTCGATTCCGATTGTCGGAATTGTTGAAAAATGGTCGGCATTTAACGGACGCCTTCCGAAACACACCTCTCGGTGATAAATTTCGCCTTTATTGGTAAAATGGCGAAAAAGGTTATCCTCATATTCCATTACCGTGAATATCATTTAAAACATATTATGTAATTTGTAAAGTTAATTATGTATTATTATATTAATAATACACATTTAATATTAAAATGATTTTATAAATTTAAAGAAATTGAAACGCCACGTCGTTCGTTAACGGGCTGGAAAACTGTAAAAAAATCTATTAGTGTTTGTTTTTTTCCAAAATCATATATATGCTAACGTTAGCAAAACATTTATTATATTGGCTACTTTAACACAGACTTCAGTCTGGCAAAGTAGTCAGAAAAATCAGAGGTGGAGTCAACTTTATCCCATACAATAAACATATTACCATGTTATATTATAATATATTCACCTCTGTTATAACAAAAATATGTATATCAATAAATAAATAAATTTTAACACCTTGCAAAAACAAAATATATAAGTCAAATACATACATCGAATCTATTATGTTCGCAAGCCTATTGGCCAGTATCTACCTTGTTTGATGCATATAAATGTACCTGTTCTGAGGTAGGTAGCAATTATTGATTACTCAGCTAAATACAGCGTGATTCTAAATTTTATAAATTTTATTTTTCTAATTATTTGTTTCTATCAGGTTAAGTTACTTGAAGGTACATTAGAAATTGGTGTTTTAACATAATAATTTTGAAATAATTATATTAAAACATACGACTTGAATTTATACGGAATGTTTTCACACAAACATCATCCACACATGTTTTAAATCAAATTAACGAGTATAATATGAAAAATTATTAATCCTGTTATTTTGATACATCCATTTTTAAACTGTAATTGTTACTTCGTTTTACACAATTGTATACAAACGAAGTAATAAAAATATATATTGAAAATTATTTTTATGATAGTCAACTGAGGCAAGTAGCGGTTCACAATGGAGTGAGGTCTGGAGCTGGTAGAAGAGGAACGAAAGTAGACTGAATGCAGTGGAAATGAGATCACTCAGGCGTATATGTGGCAGATGAATTAATGACAGAGTAAAGAATGAAGAAATAAGGAAATAATGTAAAGCTGATCTTAGTATAGTGAGTAAGATTAAGAAAAGATCAATTAGATGGTTTGGTCATATGGTGGAATGAATGAATGAGGAGAGAATGGTAAGAAAGATATATGACGCAAGATGATAGAGGACATCCGCACGACCAAGTAAACCAGATACTGGAGGATAGTCCTGTTAGAAGCCTCAATAATCGGCAAACCTGTATGAAATGATATATAAATGTGGATGACGCAAGAATTGTGTTTCAGAACAGAAGAGTTTGGCGCTCTTACCTCTCTGCCTACCCCCGCGGAGAAACGGCGTGATGGTAAATAAGTAAATAAGGATATTGTACAATTTGTATAGCGTCATTGTCGTAAAAACTTTTAACTCAAGGGTGCTTTACACATGAACCGTCTACAAATAAATTATATATGTATCTACAACTGAATATAGAAGACTCAACACCTAATGTACATAAAAGAAAATAATTACAATTTGTAGACCAATTCTTTTATGTTGCTGCCGACAAACTAAAAACCTAATAAATTACACAGAAATAAATTATTTGCACACCCTTATCTCAACAAGTCACAGGGGTCGGAGAAGACCGACAAGAACGAACATGCGACGTTAAAGATGAAAAGAAAACAATAAATAGAACCCTGGAACCACCCCCGGTAAAATTTAAGACTCAAAGCCAGTACCTAGACAACAGATTTAGGATTATGGTCTCAGCCGTTAATGCCCGACTTAAAACAATCCTCTGAAATGGCAATCGGGGATTTCAATTGAATACAACTAATACCTAGTTGCTACCATTGTCCAAAACCGAAATGGATTATTAATCTTAAAAGGCAGTAATACGAGATTAGTTTCTTTCAATGGAAGGTTCTAGAACTGGAGACCGCGTGTAAGGTGCACTGTACAGTGTAGGTAGAATTAGATAGTTAAATAAATATAAGCAGGGGTGTGAAATAAAGTGAATGGTGGTTTGATTGCAAATATCGCCAATAGAAATATTTAAAAAATATATATAGGATAGAGTGAGGGATGAACTAATTATGAGTGAATATAGAGTTGCGAAGAAAGACCTGGCATGACCAGATAAACCAAGTACCGAAGGTTCAAACATGAGAAGATGTATGAAAGTGAACGAGGCAAGTGAGCGGTGTGCCAGTGGTATTCTTGGCGGTAAGTTATGTAGTTAGTTAGTTAATTAGGGTGGACTGGAGAAGATATGGGGGGGAGGGGGCTCGCGCAAGTCCCTTGTAAAATGAAGAAAATTTAATATTCTCAAATCAAATCACGACATTTCACCTTTTCGAAATTCCTCGTTAAATACTAAATTTATTGCGGGTGTGCCCAATAAAAGAGCCCCAACCCATTAGTTAGAGAATAATATATGACTGCTTAAAGGGAGCGATATTAAAACATTATAAACATAGAAATAATTATGCTGTCAACTCGTTAATATCGCGGATGCATCGGCTCGGTAACAAGTTGAATTTCGTTGACATTTTTCGTTGCAGGAGTATACTTGAGCTGAAGAAATATTTGTATGTAAATTATACTTAGTTTTTATTTTTTAATGTTATATTTAAACTGCAAGTCAATTGTAATAAATCGGTAAATAATGTATCCATTCGTGTCCATACTATAGAATATTTAATTAATATTTGTTTCCCAAAATTCAGCTTTTTTGCATGTGTGCACTGCACGCCCCTGTTTTATCTAATGCACAAATAAATATCTGCTTAACAAATAATTTTGTTAACACATTGATGAATATGAAATTAAATCGACATTGTTGCACGCCTGCAATGCCGTCTGGCCACAGGTGGAATACATATATGCAAACACCCCGGGTTGAAACTGGTTTGAACCCGCGCTGGACGCCAGTCCCAGAGGCAGGAATGCGGGTTCCGTTCGCGAGGAAGTGTCCAAGACAAATGCCCGCCGTGTGGGCGTGTTTAATGGGCCGCAACCCGCCGCATCGCAACGCATCCACGGAGACTGGCGTGATGGGGTGTTGCAACTCCATCGTCGCGCATTAATATCGATAGAATTAATAACGGCGTCTGAATTTGTGGAAACGCAGAAAGAAATACGTCATCATCAACCCTCGAAAAACCAACTCTTACGCTTACGTGTTGAGAGTGGAATGGCTATCAAAAGGACTTTGTTTTTTAAACGTACAATTTCATTTCATAAGATGTTTACACAGAACTACATTAATAACAGGGGCGTGCAGTGCATACAAACCAATATAAATTAAAAAATTGGATTAACATTAACGAAAACATTATTTTGCAATTAATGCCATCTGTGTACCAGTAGAATTGCTTAGTTCTAAAAACTCACCGCTGTACTCATGGCGCTCTTTTTTTTAAATCTCATGGTCTTAGTGATGTAACTATAATGAGTAAGATTAGGAAAGGAGAAAGTAAAAAAAAAGTATGCTAAAAGTGCTAATGTAGGTCAGCTGGTAGAGCAATCTACCGAAAATAAAAGATCCCGAGTTCATGTCCCGGTAGTGAGTGTTCGAAAAACAGATTTGTTCTTTGCGTTTTTTCACTGACTTACTTTGGTTTAATTATCATTGAAGGTGTTCAAAAGATTCAGATGCAGAAAATTGTCAATTTTGAATGTAATAATAATAAATTAACAATTCTTTGAATTGCCAAATAATTCAATAATGATCAATAATCTCTCGCATAGTGACTCCAAATAGCAATTAGTAATAATTATTCACGTCTGCATGCATCATGATTCATGATATGTGCATTCTTCTCGTGTGCATAACTTCCTGTCCCCCCCCCCCCACCCGGTCGCCATTCCACTCTCATTCTCAGAATCTTCCCTTGCACTCTCGGCTACGGAATTATCGACCGCTTCCGAGAATCGAACCCGGGACTCTGAAAGAATTCCTCCGTCGTGGAGTGAATTTCAACGGTGCCTTAAACGGCACAAGGAGAAAGCTGCGTCGTTTTAATCACTGGTCTAGACTTGTTGAGTTTACACACTATTCTGGTCTAGACGTGTTGAATTTACGAATTTTTTCATAGGTAGATAACCTGACCAATATAGACCACAACCATTGACTTTTGATTTTAATATAGATTATTTAAAATTTTGTTTTTAACCCCAACAGCTGTTTTGTTAATTAACAAAACCCGACGAGACGAAATGAGCTTCGCCGCTCATAAAGTGAGTTTGTTTTAAGCTTTACCATACCGTAATATAAAATACCCATATGCAGCAATGCTATCAACTCGTGTTACCGTAAGAAATTTAAACATTTTTAATGTGAAGAAAGCATTTATTAGTTTCCATGGTTTTAAAATTATTAATCCTATAAACTTACTCTAAATATTGGGCATTAATTACGAAAATGGGATTAATATCCTAATATAATGCAGAGCATTCAAGTCCTATACAATACTACTATTATAAATTAGAGAGAAAGAGAGATCATATATTCGTATGTTTGTTATTATTTTTATTGTGAAATTGATGTACCATCTCCACATTTGTCTTATCATAAATGGTATTTATCCCAGCATATTAAATTTACAACTGACTGAATTGAAAAATAATAATTTTTGTAAGATTCGCTCTACACAACTGGTTTTTCACTAGTCATTTCTAACCATAAATATTTTCGTTATAATAAACTAAAATATGAATTTTTTGTCGCGTATATTAACCGAAATAGTACAGTTTCAATTGGGGCGGTACACCTACGTTACTGCGTGGTTTTGGAAAGGTTAATAATGACTCGTGCAACTAAACCATATCGACCTAACATAACCCTGCATAACATAGGTAATATATCTTCATGGGACATTTCAAATATTTATGAGTCTATTTATCCTCTTTTCGTAATAAATTTAAAAAATTCAAAATTTCTAGAAGGTCGATCTATGAGTCGGTCTGAATTTCCGTTACATTTGAGACATATTTTCTCGCCACGGATGAATGACGCCGGCAGGGACGAGAGTTATCACGCGTCCCAGTGACGTCAGACGTGGTTCAAGAATGCCGATCTATTCGGCCAATGATGTAATAGCACTTTGCAGCGGTCGTGTACGGTGTTCTTTGTTCTACGTGCGTACGTCGACGAGATGAAAACGTTCAGCTGATTATTAGAGACCAGGAATTTGATATTAACCTTTCCTCACCAATGATGTAAACCTAATAAACATTGCCTCTAAATATGTGAATATCTCTGTAAATATACTAAATACAGAGATCATATTTTAGGTATTCCTCCGTAATATATTTATGTATAGGATAAAATAATTACAATATTTAAGTATTTACCATACGCGACAATAAAAAATGTTTTCTCGAAGAACCCGACGTGAATTTATCAATACGTGCGCGTGCGGAGTGGTGCGGACGGTGCAGTGCGTATGCTGGCCGAGTTAGACGTGTCTTATGTCCAAATTTTCATAAAAAAAACTCGAATATATGAATTATTTTTGGAAGGGAAGGCTTAAACTATTTAACCGATTCAAAAGCTTGAACTCTTACGACGAACTGTGATAATAAAGACGGCGTCTGTCCTATACTTATTTTCAAATATGTGGAGACCCTGAACGCTCCTCAGTCACCTGGTTGGTAAACCAGGCTCGCATCAATCATAAAGATACGCCTGGTATCAACCAGCAAACCGACGGCAATACATCGCAGTGTAGCCGCCCCGGGAGCCAGACATAATACTTCACATCTCTCGCGGCCGGCTTCCTGACCAGCCCACCAACCAGCAGACACTTCACGTCCTATCTGTGTCTACATGTACCTGTAATATCAAAATACAGAGTGAATATTATGTTCCAGGCCGATATTGTATGGCCGCCATTTTGGTTTGGCAGACATAGATCAGTTCGCATTTGGTAGTCGTAGAGACTAGTTTATTACAATTTATAGTTTAGCATCTAACGCCTCAACAACGTTTTGAAATGATTAAAACATTTTATCTACATAATAATGGCAATGGTGTAACCATTAATGGTGATCGCTATCGCCACATGTTGGAAAACATATTGATGGCCGAAATGGATCGATTTGGTCTGCAACACATGTGGTTTCAGCAGGACGGTGCCACCTCACATACAGCCCGAGCTACGCTTGAAATTTTGCGCGAAAATATCCGGTCCATGAAAATATAGAATTAACATAAACGAAAATATTACTTTGTAATTAGCGCCATCTGTGTACCAGAAGAGACTTTAATTGCTTAGTTCTAAAAACTATCACGACAACTCACCGCTGTACTCATGGCGCTTTTTTTTATTCGCCGCATTGTGCTATTTACATTACTCAGTTCTGTACTAAAGCTAGTGAATTACATATAAATAAAACTGAATTGAAAATTCCATTCGTTTGATCCGTTTTGAAGAGTTTGAGACATATGTTACGGAATAACATTAGAAAGGGTTACAACTGCGTTAAAATCATTGAAATGTCTACTTCCTCTTTCACTAATTCGCGAATTTTGCTATGTTATTTTTTTTAACGTGTTGATTTCATGATTGTTCTTTAAATTTGTTGCATGGATTGGTTTTTGAATTGGAAAAAACAAAAAACAAAAAGCAATTGGCAGAACTATATCCCATTTTAACCTTTAATAAAAGTAATTATTTCCTTTAGTTATTACGTGAAGGATTTTCAAACAATAAAAGAATCATGTTCAGTCATAAAAAGTGTATGTACTTAAAAACGTCTATAACACTACTAATAGTACTCTAAAATTACAAATAAATACATGGTAGGGTAGTATAAACGACTGATTCATTTTGTCTAAAGACGTTTGTTAAACGAACGTTCGTAATCCTATGTAGAACATATATTATAATTGGTAACAGCATAACCTAAATCTATACTTACTGCACGCCACTGCTTATAATCCATACTCTCTTACACCACAACATACTCGTATATTGGTCATCCTTATATTGTCAATCCCTAAACTGGTGATCCCTAGAGGTACACTTGGGTCTCTTTTTATGCGTACTATTTTTATGCGGTTTTGAAGTTATGCGTTTTATATTTCAAGAAGCTTTTTTTTTTTTAAATAACTATATAAGACCAATTTGATACGTTGAAAGGTTCAAAAATTCTCCGAATTTTGTCTGTATATGCAAACACAGCCTGCGCCAGTATAATTCAGCCGAAACTAACTGGAATTGGGCATGTCTGGACGCGTTTTTCCCGAGCTTTGTTTTCAGAAATTATCAGTGAGCATAATGAAGAGGATAATGTCATGAATGATTCTCGATACTGTCGAAGAAAAATAAAACGAATATGAATCGGAAGAAAATGAAACTCCAGTCACCCTCACTGCGAGTGTAATGCGAGAAGGTCTTCAACTTTGCAGTCAATTGGCAAACCATTTCATTGAAAAAGATGATAATTCCGAACGTGGTGCATTCAAGTTTCAAGGCGAGCTTCAGAATTGCATTTCTGGATATCAGGAATTGTACAAAAAATTAGCAAAGTTTAATCACCGATTATATTGTCAGAAGGGAAAAATCAACATGCGAAGTTGAGGCTAATTTTATTTGTGAAGAATCATTATCTTCAGGACATAGATCTGGTGCGCTGACTATCAGTTCTAGTGATGAAAGTGATTGAGAACCAGTTCGCAAATTATGCCCAACATTGTCATATAGCGATGATAATTCTTAAGAAAAAAATAAACGGTATATTTTAACTTATTGAATTAGTTTTATGCTATTTTAGAAAATTATGGAACGTATCCTTTATTTTTATACGTGTGTCTAGTCTTTTTTTATGCGTTTTCCTGTGGAACGTATATACCGCATAAAAAGAGTCCTGAGTGTAGTTTGTTTTGGCAGTGTTTGGCCTGATTTCTAGTCCCACCTCTATACTGTGCGTTATGAACTGCGTCGACGTGTCTTACGCCTTTAAATATAAAACTTAAATATATATATATCATTTCAATCCTAAATCCAGACACGTCCTCGGTCACTCCTTCGTCATCAGCGTGTCAAAATACAAAATACGACCCGTGGAAGCCAAACCGACACTTACGGATGCGTAAAAAAATATTTATAACATGGGCGCGTGAATTGTACGCGCGTTATTTATCGCGTCCGGTCGGATACAATGTGGTCAAAAGAGATGCAAAATGAAACTGTACATAAATTTGCCGGTTGCAATTATTTATCGCCAACTGTGCGACGAGGGCTGCAGCCGACGGTCCATAATAATAATCACACTCGAAATCGGGAGATAAAATCTTCGCCAGCGCAGCGAGGAGGAGATACTAATGAACCGTCCGCGGGCTGATCTTTAATCCCGCGAGATGAAATTTAATATAATTGGATACACGAAAATTCAAAGCAATAAAATGCTAAATAAAACGACAAAAAAGTAACAAAATTTTTGCTGAGCAAAAGTACATCTACTTGTCATACGCAGTAAGGCTCGTTATTTCGTATATTTTAAAATGAGAGTTCGAAAACGAGTTTCATTTAATCGCATCATTTGCACTTTGTTCCGTTTATATTTAATTGAAATCATTACATTATATACATTATGTTGTGCATATAAACATGGTCGTAAATGGACATCATATAACTACCTAGGTAATATTTCAAAATTTTTCGTGATTAACATTGTGGAAGTCCATTGTAATTAACTTTTAAAAAACTTTTGAAAAAAATAATTAAATCGTTTTCCACGCTTACTGCGTCATCGTCAGTAATAAACTAAAGCTTAAACTAAGAGATAGACTATCGACTGAATGGAGGGGGAAAGGTGGCGGTATGAGTGCGGTGTTGGGGAGAGGAGATGTAATAGGGGATGTTTGTATGTTAATATTAATCTGTATATTTTATAGAAAGTCTAATTTTATCCACTTTCTGCATCTATGTAGTGCTTCTACATTATCATGAGCGAAGCGATGACCCTCTGATCTTGTGTGGTCTGCCATCTCTGAGTTAATGTTGAAGTTCTTTATCCCCTTAAGATGTTCTTATATTCGTGTGCATTTTTTCTTTCAGGTTTGTCCAATATAAGATGATTGACAGTTCTTGCAATTAACCTTGTATTCTCCACTATTATACAGCTGATCTATTCTACCTAGGTGTTATCTATCAGCAGCATAAACCCTTCATTTAATTAAACACAGTTTCAAACTCACGTACAACAACCACGGACTATTTGTCAGTATTTATGCTGGCCTGCCAATGTTTCAGCTGTTTCAGCGACAGCACGAATAATACATGGAGTTTCAAAATTCTCTTATATAACATCCCCTTTACATCAGCTACATTGGCACCGGTTCCCTGAAAGGGTTGAATTTAAATTGTGCCGGTTGATGTACAAGGTGACACATAACACGGCGCCTCTGTATCATCAAGAGCTTTGTATCCCAGACAAGTTGAATGGTAGACGTCAAACTCTCAGGTCAGCCTCCAACCAAATTTAGTGGACGGGCATTTGCGGTGGCAGACCCAAAAGCGTGGAACTCTTTGCTCTCCGTCATTTATTTAAAAAGAGACTAAAAACGCAGCTTTTCATAAAATCATTTCCATAAGTTAAAATATTTTTTTTTAATTTTAAATACAAAGATAATGTAGGACTATAAACAGTTGATGTGTAAAGCGCCCTTCAAGTGAAAGTTTTTACAAAATTGGCGCAATACAAATTGGTGTGGTGCTACAGCGAAAAAATATAAACAGTTATTTAGATAATAGGGATTCTCTTATAATTAATTTTGCCAGTATTATTATATTAACCATTCCTCTCCGATGATGTAAACTGAGTTGACATTGCCTCTAATTATGTGAATATCTCTGTAAATATACTAAATACAGAATTTATATTTTAGGCATTCCTCCGTAATATATTTATGTATTGGATAAAATCATTACGCGCAACAATAAAAAATGTTTTCTCGAAGAATCTGACGTGAATTGTGAATACATGTATGTGAACGTGCGGAGGGGTGCGGAAGGCGCAGTGCGCGGGGCGCGGGGTGCCGGATGCCGATCGTCACATTAGTTACAGAGTGTGCGCTAGCCGAGTTAGACGTGTCTTATGCGTCTTTATACTGTCGTTCGTGATGATCAATGATTTTTCTAATTTTCAGCACTATATATATATATATATAATGCTTGTAGTGTTAATACATATTATTTTAATGATTAATATAAGTAATAAATGTAAAATATTCATATTTATCCGACTTAAAAATCGCAAAAGTCTACATGTACACTGAGTTTACAGCACCGGAAGGCGCGTTTTTATTTTAGCACCGTAAAGGAAAGTTTAATAACTGATGAGTGTTTAATATGTGATTAGTATATATACAATAAAAGTCCAGTACATATCATCGATTAGGTTAGATATGATATCGTGATATTATATTATAAATTCTGAACATCTACTTAAAATATAGATAAATTGTTATACTTAAGTATTTTGTACTGATTTTATTACGTGCTAATATCACTGCACTGCAACTTCACAATATCAATTATATCAAAGTTTATCTAAAATTTTAAAAAAAGAAATTGATTTAATTTTTTGGCGTCTCCTAGCGAATACTCCTCAAAGGCATTTGAGATATACGCAATAAAAAGTGATAGGTTTTAAATTTAAAATAATAGACGTATCAATTTGAAATAACTACAGCACACACTCACTATGTTGGTGTAGTGTAATCGGTAGTAACAAAAATAAGATAAATAGATAAATTGAACTTTTCTTTGTGTCTAAATGATACATTTAATTTGTATTGATTTTTTTATTTATTTATTTAGCCTTTCTGATGCACTGTCACTGTTTCCTTGATCACAGGGTCACTGTCTCCTCGACAAGACCGAAGGAGACAGGCTAAGTGCAAAGTCAGAAACCACCCATTGTTTATATATTTACTAACCTTTAATATAGTTGTCTCTATGAACAGTCGATCATTGCTCTTTTGATGTAAAGTGGCCATTCAAAATCGGTGTTAGTTGCAAAATCATTGCCCACTGCATTTGAATTCAACCAATAGCAATCTTCGCCACTCTATTGCAACGAGCTGATTTTTGGAATTGCATTTATTTTACATTTTAAACAAGATTACAGGGATTTATCATTCATAAAAAAATGCATTGATAAATAGATACAGTAATACCCCGACTTACGCGAACTCAGAGTTACGCGGTTCGTTTGGCGACACTGCCGCTAGACGTTGACTGTTGACAACACATGTTGGATGGATGTTAGGTCAGGAGCTAACAATCGATGAGCTCACAGAGATGCGTAAGCAAAACGACAATGAAGATACTTCAGAATCAATTCCACCAGAAAAGCACATGACAGTTGCAAGCTTGACAGATGGTCTCAGCTCAATTGAAAATGGCTTAAAATTTTTAGAAAACATAGAAAGCAAGGAATAAAAAAAATATTAACTTGCTACGAAGAAATTCTGCGTGAAAAAATAAGACATTGTGTCGTCAGACGAATTTGCAAGATTTTATGAAGCCATCGACAACGAAATGACTTTTATACGTAAATTGTTTATTTTTTTAATATTTTGTATTAATATGTATAAAGAACTGCAATTCTATTAAGTATTTTTCTTCTAAACTAGTGTTTTTGTTAGTCCTTAGTCCCAATTAAACAAAATTTTATGTAATATATATGCAAAGTTGTATCCCGATTTACGCGAATTGGAGTTAAGCGATTTTCGTCGGTCCCACCTATCGCGTAGCTTCGTGCTCTTCGAGCTCCTGTAAGTTTTTCTCGTTTAACTCGAAATAAAAATAAAATATGGAAATTAATGCGATTGCAAGTTGTATTCTCATATGTAACAGTTGAGATCTAAACCAGAAATATTACATGATTTAAATAACAAAATTAAAAAATCAAAACTTGAGAATACGAGCCATTAGAATGATAATGATGTGAGACATGAACTTATTATTTTATTGTCATGTAATATATTACAAACACACACCTTATAAATTGCGAGAAAATACTAAAAATACGTAAAATTCCATTATCAACCCCCAAAAATACACAAACCATAAAAATATCATATTCAATAGTATGGTGCCGAGCACACACAGTAGGTAGGAAGATAGCCCGAAATGGAGAGAAAAAACAAACATAAACACATAAATAAATAAATAGTCCCATACATTAAACGACACGTCCCAGTCTTCCAAGAAGCGTCCCATTATTCCAAAGGGCGACACTGTAGTCTATGATGTCTACATTGAGGTGTCCAGGCTTTTTTTTGCCCCATTGCCGCATTGTCATGCCCAGAGAACGTTTTATAATATCCTTGTGGAATTTCATCTATGGCCAGAATTACAAACAGGCATTGATTGGTATTACTATTAAATAATACTAATTTTTCGGAACAATATATGATTAATTAACAACTTAACTTGAAATTGTTGTCACTCGCTGCTAGTGTATTCGGTTCCTCGCGTGTGCACTATTGCTAAACCGCTATTGTGAATCACAGTTCTTCGTGCTGATCATCGAAGAAGGTTCCTGAAGTTTAAGAGCTGTGACTGCAGGAGAGAAAATACAGGTGAGTCGTGCTTCCTGGTTGGTCCTTGAGCACTGTCCTGTCCCTATACCTAATTCCTATCACCCTTCCTACATTCCGTTTTCCCACTCCTTGTGTAAACACAATCTAAAGTATATAATATTAAAGTAATAATTATAATATATCGTGACCTTGGTCATCTGACATTTACATCAATTTGAGACAGTTTCAAGACGATGAGCTTCAAAGATTTGATATTCATTTTTCGATTTTTCGAGTTCGATATATCCTTACAATTTAGATTAACCTTTACCATACCACGATATAAAATACTCGAACGCAGCCACGCTGTCAACTCGTGTTACCGTAAATAAAAGTTAGAAAAATGTTTTTATTAGCTTAAATAGTGTGCAAATATGGCATGAATTTATTTTAAATATTGTGCATTCAATTTTGAAAAAACGATTTATCACATAATTTAGAACATTCATTAAGTCCTGTATAATGTGTCCTTCCTTCTTATCTCTGTTCGTTTAATTAGTGAGAAAGAGACAATTATATTTGTATGTTTATTGTTTTTTTCACTTTTACAACGGATTGAATGGAAAAAATAATTGTTTTTGTACGATTCCCTTTTAATAATTGGTTTTTCACTAATCATTCTTAAGCGCTAATATTTTCTTTAAGATTATCTAAAATATGAATTTTATGTTGCATGTATTTACCGAAATATTACAGGTTTAATTATGATGGTAGACCTGTGTTACTGCATAGTTTGGGAAGGGTTAATAAAGTAAACCCATTCCTGATTTCAGGCACGTAAATAATCTTACATTTTACATATTTATATAATAAGATATTGTTCTAAAAAATTATTGTTAGAATATTGATACAAAACTGTCAGATGATACTGTGAAAGGCTATGTATACATTTCCGCGATACGAAAGAACACGAGGAAAGTTGGATGAATATTGAGGCATCCAATACCCTCACACAAATCACACCTTCTGATCGGGAGTCAACATGCATTCACACAATCATTAATACCATGTAGTTCCAAGATCACGATATAATATAATTCGAAACAACAAAAATAATAAAAAATGTATTTTAGAAACATAGCATTGAAAACACGAGGGCGAGTCAAAAACTATTTACATTTTCGCCATAACACACCTTCTGCGTATGCGTGCTTAGAATTAGTACGACTGCAGTCGTGTGTGCGAAATTTCATCTCGATCGCGTCATTTGCCTTCCGGCTATTACAGTGTAAACATGTCCACTCCGCTAGCAGTTTGCACCAAGGTGAAACAAACGAACAGTAATCCGATTTCTCTGGTCGGAGGGTGTGAAAGGGGCTGAAATCAATCGTAGACTTTTATCACAAAACGGGGAAAAAATATTTTTTTTTTGTAAATCGAGAAATTTAAAAGTAGCCGGACGAGTGTGAGCAGGACGCCCATCAACCTCCACCACGGACGACAAGATTCAGCGGGGTAACGCCTTCTTTCAACATCACTCATCATTAAATCATCCACAATGTATAATACATGTTGAAACCCTACCTTTGTGTAAATAAACTTGTCCCCATACTGCCTTGCCAGGTTGAGAATCGTCTTGTAGCTCGAGCCTACGTGTGTGAGTTGTCTTATTCCCATTTTTTGCTCACTTCGTGGACCATTTTAGGGGATTTAGCCCTCGGAGTCGGGGGTACAAAGCTGGCTAATCTGGCGTAAGGCCTTTCGCCCCGGATCCTTGGTTGGGCATATTGAGCTTTTCATCACTCTTTGTGCAATAATCTAGATGCACGGATTTGTAGAAGCATGAAACGCGATATAAATTGCAATTGTTGTTTATATAATCAATTCTATTCCTTCAGATACAAATGAAATAAATTTATATACTATTTATATATATACTTTTATGTATTAAGGAGAACACATTCTTATTGTGAAGTTGTAATTATTCAGAACAGATGGTCTGTGATGTTTTAAATACTAATTATAAATATATATATACATATAAAATCAATTTTGTAGAAAAATATTGTTTTTGCGCCACCGGGATTCGAACCTGGATCTCTATTTCCAATCCGGGGAAGTACACTAATAGTACTTTAATGTATATCAAGATAATTAAAAACGTATATATATATAGATAGATTAGTCGGCTTCTCTCAGCCATTTTTGAAGTTTATAATGGTATAAGTAATGGTTGGTAAAGTCATCTATTATCTAATTGTAAATAGATTTTTATATTTTTTTCAGAAGAACCGTAAAGAATAATAACCGGTTGTCGTGTTTAATATGAAGGACTGCAATTAAGTAGTCGTGTTTTGACTCTAATTAGAGTAGTTACTGTAACAGCGCGAATACACTACTGCTGCTATTTGGCCAGTTTCCAGACATTGCAATTCTTTACACTTCTAATTATAATTGCAGAGATTTCAAAAAGTGACGTTTACTTTTGGTTGGTTTTGTAAAAAAAAAATTTTTTTTGGCTTGAATACTTGTATATTGGGTTATTTACTGTTTCCGACGTGACACTGTTGGAGAACTGGGGCCGAGGTTAGTTGCTAATAACTCAAAATTCTTATTTTTTTTGAGCTGTCTTAGTTTTGATCTAGGTGTGCGATATGTGAAAATAAAACACTTGTATTTTTAATTCTACTCGTTTAAATTACTTGAGACGCGTTTCAGACGGATTGATAATGCCCTTACAAGGTGAAACGCGTCTCAAGTAAATTAAAAGTGTTTATTCAATCCAGCGAAGGGTGTCCGATGAAAGGGTTTCGAAGCCTAACGCGTAACGCTTGGGTATGATGTTCGCGAAGTTATCGACATGATCGTCTAGTTTGGAAGAGTATCGCATTTCTGAGGTATTCTTGGAGTGGAAGGCTTCATCACATTTGTACAGCGTATGGGTGACATTTTACCTTGGACGAACAATCTTTCAATATAATTATGCGTATAATTTAAAAAAAAACAAAACAGCAATTAAAAGGTTTCTTAGGTTTTTAAATTATAATATGTATTATTATTAAGGAGAACACATTCTTATTGTGAAGATGTAATTATTCAGAACATAGGTCTGTGATATTTTAAATACTAATCAAATGTATTAATTAGAAAAATATACATATAATATTGGTGTTGTGCTACCGGGATTCGAACTTGGATCTTTTCCAATCCGGGGAACGTGGATTAATCAATTATACTATATCAACACAGTGAATTGACGACAAATTTTCGAACCTATATGTTACACTTTTTCGAATTAATACATCTATCGTTCCATTATGTATTAATTTGAAAAGTGTAACAGCATATGGGTTCGAAAATTTGTCATCAAAAGTACTGTCGCCGTAGCATAGTTGGATAATGCACCATCCCCGGTTTGGAAAGAGATCCAGTTTCGAATACCGGTAGCCCAACAATAATATTTTTCAATAAAATTGATTTTACATGTATATCTTTCTAATTAATACATTAAATTAGTATTGAAAATATCTATTATATTTAATGTTTATTTTTATCACCATGTTTGATAAATAAATAAAGGACACCTTGTTAACACCGGTTCCAGGAGCATTGTGAATACATTCAATGAAAAATGTTCCTTCCTGGGGTATTATAAAGAAAGAAACACATTTCGTTCTCTTTAGAATGCCGACATTTTGTAAAGATCTTGGCAGCAAATACAGTGTAAGTGGGCTTCGTACAACACCGTCATAACTCTCATTTCAGAGTCATTACCGCGCGTTTATCCTGTTCGGTGGGATTGAAAGGTTAGGTATGGCTACGTATCATTCTCCGCAAAGTATAAAAGCTATTTAATTGTATTTAATAGCTGCCGTTTTTAAATTGTTACATATGTGAAGTTTTAAGTATTGGTCGGGTGGTGAGACGTATCAATTTATTTCAAACAATGGAGGATTTAAGCAACAAATAAAGAATAATATTATTAGGTACCGTTTGTTATGCTAACACCACTCATATACAAACTTATCTTAAATATGAATTAAATATATTAATTATAAAGATATAGATATAAAATCAATTTTATCGACATTATTTTTAGCGACAATTAGCTTAGTTGGATAAAGCACCTTCCCCGGTTAGGAAAGAGATCCAGGTTCGAATCCCGGTGGCGCAACAACAATATTTTTCGATAAAATTGATTTTATATGTATATCTTTATAATTAATATATTTAATTCATATTTAAAATATCACAGGCCGTCTGTTCTGAATAATTACAACTTCACAATAAGAATGTGTTCTCCTAAAAAATAAAAAACAAACTTATCTGTCTACATTAACACACAATTGGAGAACACGAAACAAACAGAAAAAAAAATACCTAACTGACTATCCACCACGCTTTTAATCTGCAGGGGGTAGGCAAAAAGGATAGATCTCCACACTCTCTTGTCTTGACATACCACTAGTTTGCTTTCATACACCTTCTCCGGTATCTGATTTACCTGGTCGTGCCGAGTTTTCCGCGGACGTCCTCTATTTCTGGCGCCATCAACACTTGCGTCATACGTCTTTCTTACTAATCTCTCCTCATTCATACGTTCCATATTTTTATGTATTTATTCTTAATATAGTGCATACATATGTATTTCTATATATGCTCTAATCAAAATCTTTTTTTTTTACTACAGCTTATCTTTCATATATTTGAATCTATACAGTTTCTCCTCCTTTCTTATGTTACATACATCATTGATTTCCGAGATTTATCCATTTTCCTGAATGATTTTTGCCGATTTTTTTAGTGGAGATTTTATAAATAAATACTATTACATTGAAATATTTTTTCAGCTTAAAGGTCACCATATTCAGATCTCCCAGCATTGCACCGATCCAAGTATTATTCTCAAAGCTTTATTTTGCAACACTTGACAATTGTTGGATTTCTTCTTCATTAGCCAGAAACAAAATGCCGCTGCTGTAGTCGGTGTGAGGAATAACAGAGTGGTGAGCAAACCACCTGAGCGATCCTTTTTAATCTTTAACACAAATTAAAATTAAATGCATCAATTAGAAAGATATGCATACTCAAATTACCGAAAAAAAAAATATTTTAGCTGCCACCGGGATTTCTATCCGGGGAAGTGTGTTATCCAATTACACTGCGTCAGCTTTGTAAATAGTAGACAAATTTTCCAACATACATGTTGCAGTTATTTCAAATTGATACATCAAACGTTCCATTTATTTGAAAGCTATCACATTGAGAAAAAATCGCTAGGAGACGCCAGAGATTTTACAAATGCATTTTATTAAATTATTGCAAATATTTTAATACAACTTATATATATATTAAAGATACCGTATTATTATTTGTGATGTAATTGTTTAAGAACATAGTTCAATGATATTTAATACAAATTAAATGCATACAGATAAACTCAATTTATCGAAAAATATTTTAGCTGCCACCGGGATTTCGTCCAGGATCTCTCCCTATCGAGGGAAGTGCGTTATTGAGTTTATCTGTATGTATATCTTTCTAATTGATGCATTTAATTTGTATTAAAATAACACAGAACTATGTTCTGAAAAAATTACTTCACAAATAATAATGTGCTCTATTTAAAATACTTTTTAATCTTATCCACTTGCATATAAGACTTCGTATATAATATAATGGACATATTTATACAACATAACAATAATTTAGATTTTCTTTTTTAAATATGAATTACGTGAATCTGATTCTGAGGCTTGCGTGAAGTGCTTTCTTCGGTGTGGTCTATGCTCGTCTTTTGTAAAAAAGGTTTTTTTTTTACATCGCCTAGCGCGCATACGCATGTGTACGTAGGTGTGTGCACTTCTCGGGCTCTTGGACCCCATTGTCAAGTGCGTGCATTATTCCCCGACGCCCGAGTCACGGGCGTGTTTTAATATTAAATGCATAGTAAGTAGTCTACCGTACGAAAGTACACTCGGCATTACGGAATATTCTCGAATGAACATTTTTGCTGTAGGTACTACGCCATCGTAATAATCATTTTTCCTCTCCGATGATGTAAACTGAGTTGACATCACCACTAATTATGTGAATATCTCTGTAAATATGCTAAATACAGAGTTCATATTTTAGGAATTCCTCCGGAATATATTTATGTATTGGATAAAATAATTACAATGTATAAGTATTGCCATACGCAATATAAAAAAAATGTTTTCTCGAAGAATCTGAGGTGAATTTGTCAATACGTGTATGTGTGCGTGCAGAGATACGGAAGACACAGTGATGTTAAATGTTTTTTTCTAATTTTGAGCACCCTTATATAATAATTGATATATGAATAAAATTTAGTGTTGATACATATTATTTAATAATTAATATAAGTAATAAATGTTAAATATTAATATTTATTCTACTTAAAAATCGCAAGTCTCCATATACACTGAGTTTACAACACCGGAACGCGCGTTTTTATTTTAGGACCGCAAGGGAAAGGTTAACTAATGTCCATCAATGTTTCAACAACAACAAAAAATTGTCCAGTAGACAGCCTACATTTCTCTTCATTTCATTTTTTAACCTTTACTTAACTAAGTGAGATAATATGATGACGTCCCAAAATTAATAACCGCAACAAACCTTTTAAAGTAATTTAAATATTATCCATAATAATATTGCGATTCCCCGTCTACTATATTATGGCTGTATAGTACTTGGTTAAACGGCCAGGTCTGTGAGACACGAGCAGGGCAAAAACGAAAGTGTTTTTAATATCTCTAGATTAAGAATACTTAATCTTTCAACTGCCATGAGCGCGTTTACACGTTAAACTTTTTATGCCATGCCAAACTTCAAACCTTGTAAACTTGCAGGGAATAAAGTCATATTTTTAAATCATTTGCCATCTGTGGGCGACAGGTTCTAGCTTTTGATAGATAAGTCAAGACCCTTAGCCTATGTAGTGTCTTCCACTTCAAATAGAGTGGCAGTTAAAAAGCTTATTGTTTTTCTTTTTATATATTCAATATAGTGAAATGTACATTGTATTGTACGAGTAGAAAAAAAATCATATTTTAGCGAAATCATACGAAATGACAAGTATATTGACATCTGTCATATTTTCTTATCTATGCTGTCTATAGTAAGGGAAAATGTTACGTACAAGCATAGATGCCGGAAGAATTCGGAATACGGAAGGAATAGGCACTCACCATAATCGAGATTCTGCAGACATTTTCACAATTTCGTCTTAGGTTCCGACACAGTATAGACGCGAAGACTCAAATTAGTGTACTATTGTAATCGTTTAGGTAAACGTATAACCACACTGGCTCAAGGTCGCGAAAGGATGGGAAGTGGAGGGGGGAAGGCACAGTGCATTATTTTTGTTCACAAATAAATATATGTCTCAAACAGAGAAATTTTACTTACCATAGAAATTATCTATCCGCAATTCTTATGTCATTTTTGTTCGCTTTGACAGCTAACTTACAAACGAGAAATAATTTTCATTACGTTGACATTTAATTTACGTGTGGTTGACCGGGATTTGTGGAGGTGCATAACTCTGATCTGATCTGGTAATTCTCGGGGGAGGCCTACATCCAGAAGTGTAGATAAATAAATGTGACGATCGTGTACTTCTATTTTCAAAACAATCATTTCTTAGGAGAACACATTCTTATTGTGAAGTTGTAATTATTCAGAACAGACAGTCTGTGATATTTTAAATATGAATTAAATATATTAATTAGAAAGATATACATATAAAATCAATTTTATCGAAACATATTGTTGTTGCGCCACCGGGACTCGAACCTGATCCCTGAATCTCTTTCCTAACCGGGGAAGGTGCATTATCCAACTATGCTACAGCGACAATTTTCGAACCCATATGTAACTTTTTTGATATTAATACATTTAATCGTTCCATTATTTCAAAGAGCCATCCACCTTATTTTTACAGAATCTCAAAAATACCTTTGAGTAAACAAACGCCAGAATTATCAAATCATTTTTATTAAATTTTGGACACATTGATACAACTTTATTACGTGTACAATATTTTTCGATTAAATTGATTTTATACATATATCTTTCTAATTAATATATTTAATTCATATTTAAAACAATCATTTATATTTAATAGTCACGTTTTTGATCTTGTTATATTCGAATATACACGAAATAAACGTAAACTATTAATTAAATCAAAAAAACTTGTAAATAGTTGTTTCTTAATTGAACGATATAAATTTGAAGAATATAAAATATATTTTTAAGCGGAACGTGAATCCAGATTAAGTACGGCTTAAGATTAATGTACAGGAAGGGTGTAAAAAAGCCCTCGCTGGGTAGGTAGGTCTGTCGAATTGTGAGGAAATCACGCCACGCGAAGCACGAATGAACAGAGTTGTATAAATATTGGGGATGAAGTAGTAACCTACCCCTCAGATTTGAATAAGGGAGGAAATCATTACGGAGGATTAAGATCATAATGCGTGGAATTTTTCGATGAATGAAAAAATAATGATATTAACGTCGTTACCATACTTTCTTTTCAAATTATTATTTTTAATATTAATAAATTGAAATTATCGTAGAATTCGAGACAGCAATACAATTATTACACACATAATTAAATTCATTTAACAAATAATAAATATACGATTTTTTTTAAGATTAGCAAAATCAATTTAATCAATTAAATTGAACAATTTGGAATCATTGGAAATAAACAGAGCGTGTAAAACTAACCAAAATATTATTAAACGACCAACTAAATTTAACCACAAGTCCCATTATAAAAAAAATTCCTAAAAATAATTCTAATAATTTTGTATCAAGTAACAATTTAAATTAGGTACTAAATTTTTTTTTGTTTTTTTTTTTAAATAGATTCTGTTAAAGAAACAATATAACATATATTTTTGATTTGATAATCTACGTACGATTCGTTACGATTAATATAAACTAGAATATATGTAATAGATACGTCAGGTAAATACAAATGAAAGTTATATAAAATAAAATTACATAATTAAAAACAGATTTATAAAAAAAAGTTCCCTATTCGGAATTCGAATGATTTCAATAATCGTTTCAAATTATCGTACGTTTGAAATGTTTATTATTATTTATGCCAACCAATCGGTATCTCGCAACGCGCGTTTGGCATACCGTTCCATATTTAAAATGCCAAACGTTACAGCGTCGATAAACATTCAAATTGCGAACGATTCAAATTGGTCACTGCCGATGTCACAAATTTTGAATTCCGAATGACTATAATATTAATATATCCGTATTTGAATACAGCGGTTGTCGCCAAGTAACGTCCGTGTCATTCCATCAGGCGGACGATGTAAACTGATTCAGTATTTCCGATAATTCCGCAAAATATGCGGTAAATATTTAAACAGGAATGTTGTTTAAAAATTAAAAAAAATATTTTCGTTAAATATTTTAACTATGCTATATATATGCATGAAAAATTAATATATTTGGAATTAATGTACCACTGATTGCTGTATAATTATATGAAAAAATGCTTATTTTTATTTTTTTAATATCCATATTTAATTTTCTAACTAAGCTAATCGCTTGAATAATGAAAATAAATATCTACCGAATGAGGTTTGAATTCCTGACTAATCTTTTGCTTCTAAACTAAACTAATAATATGTGCTATAATTGTAAAAACGAATTTTTATGGAAACATGCTTGTCGATAAGTACGTTTTATACGTTTCTATGTTTTTTTCCCAAAAATATATTGTATTATGGTGTTACGAAAAATCTTTATTTATTTATTAGACTCTATTGACATGCATGTTTTTGTTGTAACAGAGGTGAATATATACAGCATTGTCCTGGCTACTTTGCTAGACTGCCGTCTGTGTTAAAGTAGACAGTTTTTTTCGCGCTGTTGTGGTGTTATTTAATTCAAGAAAGATACAGATTCGACAGGAATAAAAAATATATACATATGTAGTGAGAGTGTCGTAAAACTAGTGAATTATTAGTGTAGGTATTGTATTATGATTATGTTGGAATGTTGGACAGCGATGCTTCTGATTTGTATTTCATATTTGTGTAATCTTATTGGAATTTCCAGTTGGTGTTGAGTGTGTTGTACAGTTTCGGAGCTAAGAGCATGTAGATAGTTGATAAAATGTCGTTGTTGCTCTCGGAATTGGTGTGTAGATGTTCGTTCTTTGTCTTGTGTTGTGACCATAATTTATTGCTCAGGGTGAATTGTTTTTAGCATGGAAATATTGGACGAGTCTCAACATAAAGATTTGTCTTATGTCTATGGCATTGTACTCTTTAAATATAAGATCTGATGGATATCTAAAAGGACGACCATTTATTAGCCTAATAATTGTCTATTGTGTTGTTTTAGGTATAAAGAAATGTAATCAGGTTATTTTTTCAAGTGAAATACGCGAGATTAAGAATTCTCCAGTGAGCCGTGAAAACTTTATAACTTGAATAATGCACCATGACGCCAAAAAGGAAGGGAACAACTGGATTAACTACTAGAGTAAACAAATACGTCTACATGTGAAGAAAATAAGATGAATTAATAAGAGCGAGGCAAATCATTAATATAAACATTCCGTGCGCGCTAACTCCGAAGAAGCTGGAAAAGAAAGTGGATAAATCAAGAGGTTTTTCATAGCCACTCATAAAAGTTGATAATGATCATAGATCCTAAACATCGGCCAATGAGGTCAAAATTGCAGATAAAACAAATAACAGAGGATACAAGAGTGCGGCCTTCTATCCAAATTATCGTTCCATGCCAATGCGTACGCGTAAATGATTGAGTTGATGCGAAAGATGTTGCCGTTTTAACACATACTTTGCGGTGGTGGGTCAGATTTGACCCGGGTGTTTGTAAAAATATGAATTACGCTACAAATATGCATTCAATGCTGTTTTCCGTCTAGCTAATATTTTATTAAATATTTTCAAATAATTTGAGATACAAATAGATGTTATCGGACGAGATTCAAACGAGTCATTGATAAAAATGTGAAAAAACGCTCAAAAACTGACCTAAGACAGTCGAATTGCATCTTAACGCTTACGCCGAAACATATATTGTCAACATTTTGAGCGGGTAGACAAAGGATACCAGGTATGCATCCGTGTATTTGTTTTGACTTATTTTCGTCTGGTGACCCCTAGACAATGCCAGCAATATAATTATTTGAAGGGCGTTGCGCCTACCTGTAAGTTTTATGACACTACCTGCTCGTGTTCCGACGAGAAGATCACATGCTCAGTGGATATTTGCATTTTGGCTGTGTAGGATGTCTGTTGTTACGTGAGAATACCTACATTATTCGTAATATTTTTTAATGTTTAACTTTAATTTTTTAGCAGAAACATTACGGCACATCATGCCATTTCATTACATAATATTTAAAATGAAATATCTATAAAAAATTTAACATGACCCACCACCGCCGGACGTGTTTTGTTTTGACCCACCGGGCTATAAGTGTCAACGTTACTCATTTAGCGATGGTGTTGTCATTTGTCTTGAAACCTATTTTTGTCAATGCTTTTAAAATGGACATTCAACTTCAATCGTGAAACCTCCAAAAATAATCACCAATGACCGTGAAGAAAGTGTCTTAAAAGCTCGAACGAGTCATATACAGTTTAGCAAATTTGCCCATAATTATGAAAATGGTCTAAGTCATGTTTCTGTCGTTTCGAGATATTTAAAGCTTTGCGTTTGAATTGATTAAATTATATTTTTATATTACAATGTTTCAAAATTTATTTAGTCTACTAGATTTATAATTTATTTCGATATAAGGAAATAAAAAATGTTAAGGTTAAAATGTCATACTCTGTTATCAAAATAAACACTAGCGGAATACTGTCGAACGTCGTAACAATACACAATATAACGCTTTAATTTTTTTCACATATTTAAAACAATGTGACGCGAAATAATTGATACACTCATTTTAATGAGCAATGACATCCCATCGATGTTGATGACGAGCAACTCCGGGGGCAACGGTGGGTGCATACCCTCAACTGACCTCAAGAGAACTTGCAGCACAAAAAAATTGCAATTACTTTTGCATCAACCTATTACGTCCGACATATTTTCCGAAAAATATTCTCAGCATTTTAGTTCAATTGGAATTTCTCAACTCTTTCTCATTTAACAACAAAAAAAAACTGAAAATATCCAAATAAGCCCAGCCTTTTACCAGTAGCTGAATTAATCACTGGAACAAATTATATTTATTTTTCATTTTTTTTCCTTCGCCAAACCGAATTCATCCGTTTGAAGTGAAGATCAAAAGGACGACGAGCCTCGTGTCGAGTTGAAACTCTGACAAGTCAAACATTGAAGCGAGATTCAAAAAAAAAGAAAAAAAAAGTAAAATCAAACAACATTTTTCCCTTTACATCATTTAATTGCTAGATTTTGAGTGCTTCAAAAAAATACATCGCAATATATATCTCACTAAGCCGTTGACCTTATAGAATATTAAATTATTAAAATATCAAAAGGGAGATACACTGCTTATTTAAGACTCACAATGAAACATACTGTTCCCTATTTATATCCACACAGGACTCAGATATTTCAGATAAATTTATTTTAAACTAATTGATGTACCCAACGTAGCAAGATGCTAACTTTCCAGAACGTTCGAGAACCATCTCAAAATTAACTCATTACATGCCTCCCCCCCCCCCTCAACAAGATGCCAAAAAATAATAATGAATATTAAAATTAATTTACAATCTTTTCGCATTGTGCAATAGATATCACTGATGTCTAATATTTGTCAATAGCTGTTATGATTGATTCTTGGAATCTTATTGATTTAAGATAGCTCTATGTGTACATATGTATCACATATAGCATGTATCATTTTCACTAATATTTTGTTTACACTACATGGTGCATTGTTAAAGCAATATAATAAAAGATTTACATATTGAAATATACATTCCACGGAATCGTTAGCCGCGCAACGGCCACAATAGCCCCCCGTAGGGCCTGAGAGAGCGGACCCACCACATTCCCAGGACAGTTAAATAACCTCAAGACTTCAATTTCGGTCCTACTCTTACGCTGCCCGGTTTGCAATTTTTTAACGTTACAAAGGCGGCGGTGTCACAGGGTGACAAGACGATACTGCGCAGCCGCCTATAATAAAGTTTGCACGCATTGTATCCGACTTTTCTTTTTTTTAAGGAATCGACGACGACTGATTGCTTTTCTGCTAGTCCCTATAAAATGCTTAACTGCGCCCTTAGAACCTTTTATCCCGCCAGGTGTCACGTGCATGTAAACGAAATTTAATATGCGATAAATTAGAATCTATATATGGCAACAATTGTGACATTGAAATATTACGAAATACATATTTTATTTTACAAAAATTCTAGTTAAGTTCAGCTTATTTCAAAGTACTGACTTACACACTACTGGTATATTCAGTGGTTGTATACGGTAACGGGTTTTTTAGGACCAAAGCATTGTATTAGTACCAGAGTAGCCCGCTATTGTAACGTTAAAGGTTTCTGTTATCTTACTACATATCAAAAATAAGTATTTTAAAAAAAACAGCATGAATAGAAAAACAACAAATTATTATTTTTATTTTTTTTGATATATCAGTTATCTTTAAATATTGAATTAATAAATAAATGTTAGATTGGGAAAAAACACAGGGTGCATTGCTAATTTCTAAAATCACCAACAAGTATGGATCGAGGACACTGGAATTTATTGTCCCCACGTTAAACGATAAATTATCGGTATCTTTACACACTCGTACCCGAAAATAATAAATGATATGGCTTACAATTAAATTAAATGTTGAATAATGACATTATGTATTCATTTAAAGTACAATCGATTCCGCTTAATTGGGCCGCCGTTTATTTGGGGCAGCCGCTTATTTGAGCCAAATCTCAAGGAACGAAAACCAAACCAAGGAACTAACACTAGTTTTCATCGGTTAATTGGGACAACATTCCTCGTAATTTGGACAGTGAATTTAAGATTACAATACATAAGTATAAAATTTATTATTAGGAGAACACATTCTTATTGTGAAGTTGTAATTATTCAAAACAGACGCTCTGTGATATTTTAAATATGAATTAAATATATTAATTAGAAAGATATACATATAACTGGATCTCTTTCCTAACCGGGTAAAATAGGGTAGGATGGCTCTTTCAAATAATGGAACGATTAAATGTATTAATATCAAAAAGGTAACATATAGGTTCGAAAATTTGTCGCTAAAAATATTGTCGCTGTAGCATAGTTGGATAATGCACCTTCCCCGGTTAGGAAAGAGATCCAGGTTCGAATCTCGGTGGCGCAACAACAATATTTTTCGATAAAATTTATAAATAAGTTCCACAAAAGCCAGAGAATCAGTGCAATAATTTCCCGTTTTGCAAGCAATACAGTTAATCGCTGTCGGTTGGCGAGCTATAAAAACCAACACCATATAAAATATTTAAACCTTTAGATATTAGCGAAATTTTGAATAACGAAGTAAATGAGGAAATGTGTTAGAAGTTCTATTGTTAATTATCAAGTGTTTTTGACAATAGATAAAAATTGGCCATGTTACGATGAACATAAAGAATGAGGATGCAATTTATGAAGCATTAAATCGAAACATCAAAAATTAGATAAAGAAGACGTTAATGATTATGATCCAAGTGTGCCTGTAAGTAACCAGGAGAAAAAAAAAATATATATAGCCTGTTTACAGCGTTATTTTATGCAGGAAGGCAATGAAGGGAGTCGTACGTATTTAAAGAAAAATATTTATCATTTAATTTTAAGCTCGCTTCGGTTAATTGGGCCAAACTTCCCGGTCCCGATGTGTATCAATAAATAGGAAAAAAATATCAATAATAATGTGACCATGATCGGACATAAAGTCGACCGACTATTTAATTTATAAACACACAAACCACGTGACCAGTAATTAAGACAGATTAGTACGATAATAACATTGCATTCCGAACGTTCGTGACGGCGGGAGGCGCGGGCGAAGAAGGCAAACAAACCACTCGGGCGATGGCAGAAATATGGCTGGAGCCGGTACTGGGTAAATATACAAACACTGTAGAAAGCCTCAGTTGGAAGCACATTGCTTGCATACGTACACACATACCTACAAGAGTACATAAATATTAACATATTACACGGCGTACAAACCAGAATGTTTCCAGAATAATTCCCTAACTGAGGTGGTTTCGGACAGGGCCGGATCGGGGTGGCGGCTCGCCGGGAGCAATCCCGGCAAAAAAAAACTTCGCATTTAAAATAAAATTCAAAACCTGAGTGTGAGATAAGATCCGCCAGGTTTCATGCTACAACGCTAAGCAACTTACTATCACGTCATTTCACTTCTTCTGTCTTTCATAACTTCTCTGCACGCTCTTCAATTGTTGAAGGTTTTAACAGGGGAGGTTCAGCAATATTTGGTTTATCTGACCATGCTAGGTTTTACGCAGACGCACTCTGTTTCTGTTGCCTTCAACACACTTCTTTCACTAACGTTCTCGCAAGTCCACGATCGAATTCACAACGGAGCGTCATATATCCCTTGACATCACCTCCGTGATCCAGTCCAGTCTTAACATTGACTGACCTGCAAGAGGTCTTTTGACTGTCTTCAACGCTCGGCTCTAATATTTGCTATGCATGGTGATATTACGCAGCCCAATTTAACACATTTTACAATATTAAAACATAATATGAATGACATATAATTCTTACACAAGCACTACTTCCCTCATATAAGTATACGTACACCCGCCACCAAACAAACGAGTTTGCAACCAACTGTCCGTAGAAATATATAAAAGCATTTTTTTAAAAGAAAAAGTCGTAAATTCATTATCACCATCACAGTGCGCCATCCAACCAATAAATAGTAATGGTTTCCAAACAATCAAATAAACCAATCATTGGATGAGTTAAAAAAATAACCAGTGGCGTCGACACTGCCCGACTAGCCTGGGCAGCTACATCAATTATATCATCATGATATTAAGAAATTTTAAACATACATTTTAGTTATTTTCACATTTTATAAATATTATTTCCAATTTTTCTGACTTGAAGAATAAAATTTTACATTTATTGCGTTAAGTTTTTCCTTACACCTTTTCGTTATGTTTAACATAGTCTATATTAAATGTCAAATAAACAGATAAACTCGAATGATATATTGGGTTATAGTTAGATAAGATTTTTTTAACACATTTTAAAAATGTTCTCAATTTTGAATAACAACTATTAACCCTAAATAAGATCAAGGGTATGAAATAATTACAGAAAACTGTAAAAAAATTAGCAGCATTCTTTCTGTAAATAAAAATAATAAAAAAAAACACAAAAAAGAAAGTGATCTACCACAGTTCAACCAATTAACGTAAACCCAATAAAATATTTACGTAATGTACCTTTCCGTAAATGCAACTATCATGTGACGCCGCCTAGCGACTTGTGACGAGATTATATGGATTTTCGTGCGTTATGCATATGACAAGCGGTACTGGCGTTTTTAGCGTAATTTGATAACAGATGCTGAAACAGGTCCTCCAGAATTTACCAAATTATTAAAAAAATCAATTTTGCGTGAACTATATTGGCCCCGTTTCTCTGTGATCACGTGGGTTTCACCAAAATGAAAATTTTGAGACAAGGAATTTGCGTTAGTTCATGACTGTTTATTTGGTGGTCTGTGGTTTTTGATTAGTTTTGTTCTCTCAGCTAAATCATACATTGTGGCTTTCCTTCACAGTTTACAGTATTTGTTTCTATTCTATATATATAGTTTATGGATGTTACTTTAGAGCAATATATAAGAATGTGTAACATTTAGGTTCGAAAATTTGTCGTCAAAAATAATGTCGCTGTAGCATAATAATTGGTAATGAATGCACCATCCGCGGATTGGAATAGAGATCCAGGTTCGAATCCCGGTAGCGCAACAGCAATATTTTTCGATAGAATTTATTTTATATGTAAATCTTTATAATTAATACATTTAATTTGTATTTAGTGTAATACCTAGTATAGGACTAAAATAGGGCTATATAAATTATCCAATGTTATTATTATTATTTAAATATGTGTGAAGGCGTTGGTGTTGTAAAGTATTTTTGTATAATGTCGGTAGCCCGGATATTTCTCACCACGCCATTGGGGAGAGGTCCATTAGCTGCATCAGGAGCGACGACACCTCGGTGTGGTGTTTACACCGCCGAAGCTGACGGATATATGGAGGCGTCGAGTGTCACGAGGATAAACCCCAGAATGCGGGAATTTGACCGTTCCATTTTGGACGCAATAAAAAACGAGATTTTTTTTCTTTTTTTGGCCATTTTATCCACTTGCGAGCGGATGAGCCATTTTTTTTTGACTCTTTCTGTTGTATTCGAGGATATTCTAAAAAAATACTTCAAGAAAGCTCTAATTCTGTCTAGAATAATACTTAATTGTTTTTTAAGATTAAAAATAACGTGGGTATATTATATTATTCTTTATATTGTATTTTTTACAAATTTAATTACAAAAAAATAAAAACAAGTAACATGGAATATATATAAAACAGAAGTTGATAAAATTGATTTAAAAGCAAATTAAGCAAAAAAAAAAAATAGGTTTAATACAGAATGGCTGAGTATCACACAAAAATATCACTATTATAGTTAAACATTGAATATCGGAAAATATCTACAAGACAAAAATCGTTCCCAAGAGTGTGAAGTCTTTGTGTGGGTGCATTCCTATAAAAAATGAGTATATGATGCATTTACATGCAACAGCGCCGACGACCTGGTACTACGCGCGGGAATGTGGTACACAATCAGTTCAGTTAAATCAATAAATAAGTACACAATCTTATAAGAATTTAATGAACTAATATATATTTCTGACATGCATTCTTATCATTGATTTTGAATATAAAATTAAATTTATTAAAAAAGAAAAAATTACTCTTGACGAACTTCGTAATCGTAAGAAACATATTTTAATAAAGAACTTAAGAATAAAATAATAAGATGAACTTAATAAAAAGACATTTGATAGTGATGTTGTAATTTTAGAACATAGTTTTATCTATAATATAGTTGGATACAAAAATGTGTAGGTAGCTAGATTAACACAAATGACTTTGTTATTTTTGGTTTATATTCATTAATCACTGTTGATCCTTTGATATCCAAAGGCAATTTATTAAATATTCGCGATGTACAAAATAAGAGATATCGTTGCCCAAATGTTGTATTCATTTTTGGCACTAAAAAGTTTCCGAAACTTATGCTTCTAGTTTCCTTTGATACAGATCGTGGATGTGAAATTATATGAATAAATTTAAAAAATCTATCTATCGAAAAAATATTTGGTTACCACCGGGATACGAACCCGGAACTTTATCTTGCCGGGAGAATGCGTTCCGGCATTTTCACAAGCCAAGTGTGGATGACAAAATATCCCATCCATCCATCCAATAAGACATCCGCGTAAATTCAACATGGTCAAATAAAATTAATTTGAAAAGAGAAGACTCACTTACTCACTTACTTACTTACTCACTTACCATCACGGCGTTTCAACGCGGGGATAGGCAGAGAGGATAGAGCGCCACACTCTTCTGTCTTGACACACAATTCTCGCCTCATCCACATTCATACATCATCTAATACGAGCTCGCCGATTATTGGGATTATTACTAACAGGACCATCCTCCAGCGTCTGGTTTATCTGGTCGTGCCAAGTCTTCCGCGGACGTCCTCTATTTCTGGTGCCATCAACACTTGCGTCATATATCTTTCTTATGATTCTCTCCTTATTCATTCGTTTCATATGACCAAACCACCTAAATGATCCTTTCATAATCTTACCCACTATACTAAGATCAACATTGCATTCTTTCTTCATTCTTTACTCTGTCATAAATGGATCTGCCATAAAGATAGTACAGTATTATACATATTGTGATAAATTTAATTATTGATGACGACACTCAATGTATGCAAGGAACGCCTTACGGGCGGTGAACCTTTCTCATTATGCACTATTTTTTTAATGGCTAAAAAGATTTTATTTATTCTGACATATTCTCCTGGTACAGGAATGTATCGGAAGAAGATGTCAGCCGTAGAATAGATATATAATTATTAAAAAAATATATGAACATCCGCTGCCATCCCGTTAACATTATTACTCCGAAATAAACAAGTGGGACAAATGTCAAATATCTTTCAACCGTACGTATGCTCTCCTGATACATCAGTTTGTTTTCGTTTCAAATGACGGGTGACCAATAAAAATAAAGTGTGCACATAGGAGAGAGGTGTTTGGAACATTAGTTGCGGGACGAGGAGCATTCTGCACACATTCATTGTGGAAACATACACTCGATAGTTAAATATTTGTGTTAACAAGACGTATTTTTTACATTATTGCTTATTATATTGCCAGCGTTTAAATTTTCGTTCCAATCAATTCATATATTTAAAAAAAATCGCGGAGCTATTTGATTGCGTAAGTGGTACCAAAGTGGTGACACAAAATTGAAAATATTGAAACAAGTCTATATAATATATTTGGTAGTCGGTGCGTGTGACCGATGGCCGGTGTTAAAAAAGTTTCACATTTCGTTATTTCCCTCTCTACAGATCGGACATTTAGATAAAAATGCATGAAAAAAAATTACGATCGGCGCCAAACCGTGTGAAGGCTTGCAATACTCGAATTAATAAGAAACGTCGATGCATCGCATCTAGCTGGCCGCGCCGGCGGGCGCCGCGATCTCAGCGAAGGCAATCGCATGAGAAATGGCCGGAAACGTGATATTGGACACTCTTCGGCACACTTTATGAATAAAATATCCAACGGACGGGAGATAAACATGTCGAGGTGTCAGACGAGACGTGTGGAATAATTAACGAGAGTGTGTAATGGTCGCGTTAGGGGCGTGTCGTGAATTAATGCAAGAAGAGAATAGATGATTATGCGTGGGAGGGGGACTCGACCCGACGGTAGCCGCGAGGCCCACGCACAATATTATCTCATCAAAGATGTTGAAATATTGTCATTATCCGGCTCGAAGGACCAAAAAACAAAACCACCAAATAAAGTGATGGATATCATTTAAAGTTTGACACTTCATCAATAGTTAAGAGGACTCGATCCCAGCCCGCACGGTTAAGCACCGCTCGAGGACCCAACGCACAATATTATCTCATCAAAGATGTTGAAATATTGTCATTATCCGGCTCGAAGGACCAAAAAACAAAACCACCAAATAAAGTGATGGATATCATTTAAAGTTTGACACTTCATCAATAGTTAAGAGGACTCGATCCAACGGTAGCCGCGAGGCCCACGCACAATATTATCTCATCAAAGATGTTGAAATATTGTCACTATCCGGCTCGAAGGACCAAAAAACAAAACCACCAAATAAAGTGATGGATATCATTTAAAGTTTGACACTTCATCAATAGTTAAGAGGACTCGATCCAACGGTAGCCGCGAGGCCCACGCACAATATTATCTCATCAAAGCTGTTGAAATATTGTCATTATCCGGCTCCAAGGACCAAAAAACAAAACCACCAAATAAAGTGATGGATATCATTTAAAGTTTGACACTTCATCAATAGTTAAGAGGACTCGATCCAACGGTAGCCGCGAGGCCCACGCACAATATTATCTCATCAAAGATGTTGAAATATTGTCATTATCCGGCTCGAAGGACCAAAAAACAAAACCACCAAATAAAGTGATGGATATCATTTAAAGTTTGACACTTCATCAATAGTTAAGAGGACTCGATCCAACGGTAGCCGCGAGGCCCACGCACAATATTATCTCATCAAAGATGTTGAAATATTGTCATTATCCGGCTCGAAGGACCAAAAAACAAAACCACCAAATAAAGTGATGGATATCATTTAAAGTTTGACACTTCATCAATAGTTAAGAGGACTCGATCCAATGGTAGCCGCGAGGCCCACGCACAATATTTTTCCATCAATGCCGTTGTTTGATTATAAATATTGTCATTATCCGGCTCGAAGGACCAAAAAACCAAACCACCAAATAAAGTGATGGACATCATTTGAGCTTTAGACGCTTCATCGACGGGTTGATATATCATAAAAGATTTTAGAATAATTCCTAATCATATTACCTACCACACAAACGATAGCAGTGAAACGTGGCAAGCATGTGTCACCGCCGGAACGGTACATTACATATTTAAAACATTTTAAGAATCTGAGTATTTGTTTTCGTTAATCGATTATGTTGTACTGTGGTAGACCAGAAAATAAATACTATAAGAATTAAAGTTTTAAATTCTTCACCGAGAATGTTCCCTGTCCTGCAGTTCCAATTAAACATAATTGAAAAATTTGTATAACGTCATTTTTGTAAAAAATTTCACCTCAAGGGCGCTTTACGCATAAACTGTTTACAGTTATATTATCATTGTTTTTAAAATTTAAAATTGTTATTTTCATTTTTTAAAACGTGCGTTTTTAGTTTCTTCTTAAATAAAGTCTGTGTTTCTTATGACGGAGGACAAAGAGTTCCACGCTTTAGCGCCTGCCACCGCAAATGGCCTGTTCACTAAATTTAGATTTCTGGCAACGGTCGATCGGTTCTACAACCCTTCCTGCGGTTGTAGTAGCGTCTACCATTCAAATTGTCTGGGACACAAAGCTCTTGAAGATACAGAGGCGCCATATTATGTATCGTATATTGTCCGTGCTGCCGCATTTATAATGGATTGTGATCTATCCAGCTGAAACATTGACAGGCCAGCATAGATGCTGTTACAATAGTCCACACGTGACACCACAAATGCATTTATAAGAAGACGGGCTGCCTCAAGAGGAAGATGTCTCTGAATACTTTTAATCCTTCTCAGTTGATATCAGCATGCACTGATAGTTTTGCTGATTTGTGTACTCATTGAAAGTTTTATTTAGCATTCGCAGATATTTACTGTATTAATTTTTGCTGTCTAGGTGTAGCTGTCCATAGCAGCTCTGTCGTCAGCCTCACCATTTCTATGTTGTACCATCCACTTGCCTAGTTTATCTACGAATCTTGCCATTTATCCTTTTAAGATGACGATATATAGGATCTGATATTTTTCTCACGGTATGACTAATTGTAATTTCAAGTTTTTTATTGTATTAAGGATGTATTTTTGCATTCGGTCAATACATTTACCACTAGTAATCCTATTGCTTTTTCTTTTCCCTTTCATGCCATGGCGTGCCGTGGCCTCAATCAAATTGATTGAAATAATATAACATTAAACGTTTCGTTAACTTTAATATATTCAGATTTAATAGTGTTGGAACTAATTTTGCCGCGTTAACCACAATATCAATATTGACATATGACAGGTGTTCGTTTGTTTTCGGAGTTAATATATTGCACAAAAAGCATTCGTTGCAGGCTGGCAAAGGTATATTTGCCAGTGTTTGCATAACAATCATAATTAAATCTTGATCGATCGTTCCTCGAATAATCGTTTTCCCGCATGTATCGTTTAATTTTTCGTACCAAATATACATTTTAAAGAGAGAGAGAGAGAGAGAATGGTGCTACTGACTGCGCCTTGACATCATACAATACAAAGTTTAATTAATTTTTTATTTGTTTCTGTGCAGCTTTCTAACTTTATTTTTATTTAAACACATTCATTTACACGTGAAATAGGTATCTTTTTTAGAATATGTATTAAACATTCAAGAATGAAAAATTTAACTTTTCCTATATTCCCGCATTCATAGTTTATTTCAATAGGTCCCTTCAAAAACGAAAAACAGAGGTTTCACTGTATTAAAGAATGTAAATTTGTAATTGTCACTGTCAGCCATTATTTAGTTTTCTTTGTTGGTCATTTTTTAAACTGGTAGATGTCAAATGAAAACAGATATCAGATAAAGAACGAGACAAAATACGGACCAAGATTGGCAAGTGTGTAAAATGATGCTTTAAATTTTTTAATGTAGATAATGAAATATGAACGTGCTTGGGTTTAATATTACAGAGAAGTGAAAATCAGATTATAAGTACCTACATATAAACATATTATTTAATGACAACGCTTCATAAGCAAGATAGATGATTAAGAAAAATTAAATTAAATTTGAAATATTTTTTGATTTCAGATAAGAATGGATGTAAAAATGTAAATAATATTTTTTGTTTAAGGTTAAAGTTAAGTTATATGATATTTATATTATGTATCTTAGTTTTATTATCCACGCGCATCATTCAGGCAAAATAAATGTACATTAAGATATCAACTCCAAAGATGTATTAACATTACTTTAAGTAGGTACTTATGAGTATCTTAACCATGCGTTTGCAATAATTGGCACACACATCACTATCCATGTGTTTTTTTTCAAAATGTGTTATTTTACGGGTTCTGTACTAAATAAATAATAAGGAAGACTAATTTTATTGGTAAGCTGTACACCATCCTTAAAAGGTTTAGTTCATTTTAGAGTTAAAAAAACGTCTAAAACTTTAATGAATGTAAAAAAATTAGAAAGAAGATTGTTCAGTATTAAAGAATTATTATAATCAGTATTTTAATTTACCATTACAATATATATATATATATATATTTGCGAATCGCTATGCAAAATGCGCAACATTGGCCAAAAAAAGGCAATACACTGGCTGCATGCGCCGTGCAGCAACAGACGGCCGCCGCGAACTTCTCTCCTTATCCTTTTTCCGTCTTCTAGGCTAAGGCTTCTAACAGGACCATCTTCCAGTATCTGGTTTACCTGGTCGTGCCAAGTCTTACACGGACGTTCTCTATTTCTGGTGCCATCAACACTTGCGTCATATATCTTCCTTACCATTCTCTCCTAATTCATCCGTTCCATATGACCAAACCACCATAGTGATCATACTCACTATACTAAAATCAGCTATACGTTCTTTCATTATTTCTTCATTCTTTACTCTATCATAAATGGATCTGCCTCACATACGCCTAAGCGATCTCATTTCCACTGCATTCAGTATATTCAGTTACAGCTCTAGGCCTCACTTCCATACATCAATGTCGGTACCAGAACTCCATTGCGTATCGCTAGTTTAGCCTCGGTTGACAAGTTCCCATTAGCTATAATTCTACTCAAAGCGCCGTTCACTTTATTTCCCGCAGTCACCCTATTTGCAATATCTTTCTCAGTCATTCCGTTTCTATCAAACATACTTCCCAAATACGCAAACTTAACTACTCGTTCCAAACATTCATTACCTATAAGAATTCTAGAAACCTCGCTTCAATAAATTCAGTGTAAACCGTAAACATCCAACTATTCAACAGCGACAATATTTTTAGCTACAAATTTTCGAATTTATGTTACTTTTTTGATATTAATACATTTAATCGTTCCATTATTTGAAAGAGCCATCTACCTTATTTTTACAGATTCTCAAATACCTTTGAGTAATCTGATAGCAGATACCAGAATTATCAATTCATTTTTATTAAATTTTGGACACATTGATACAACTTTATTATTAGGAGAACACGTATACATATTAGATAGATATACATATATTATATTAGAAAGATATACATATAAAATCAATTTTATCGAAAAATATTGTTGTTGCGCCACCGGGATTCGAACCTGGATTTATTTCCAAACCGGGTAAGGTGCATTATCCAACAATGCTCTCTAATTAATTCATATTTACCTATTTTTTAATGAATTTTTGCGTTTGATCTACTTATTAATATAGTTCCATAATAATAAACTTCACAGCTGGCCAATAAAGTTAATTAAATCAATTGTTTTGCAGCAAAGACCACCCGCGCGCAAAACAATACAGTGAGGAGTCGTAAAAGGCAGAGAGATATACAAGGTGTGTTCGTAAATACATACATTATTTGCTGTACACTGACGGCAGTTCCAGTAGGAAGAACGCTTTGTACGCGAATACTGTAAAGTATAAAGGATTCGGAAACTCATAAATATCCAGAGGCCTGCAGAGTCGGATTGAAAAATAAAATAACGCCACAAGTAAATCTTTCAAATAGGTACAATTTGAACAGCTTAGAGATTGTGAAATTTTTAGGAATAATATTAAAATTATTTATCATTCTAATTGTTTGGGACGTATATTTATTTGTACAACTATATACTTATTCTTGAACGAAAATAATGCACTGTGCCTCCATCGCCGACTAGTCGATTGGCGACCTTGAGCCAGTGCGGTATACGTTTACCTAAACGGTTTCAATATAATACTAATTTGAGACTTCGCGTCTAAACAGTGTCGGAACTAGTCGTCGTCTAAAGTAACCTTTGACTAAATAGTGAAGAAAAATACATTCCACATTTTGGAGATGTCTGCAGAATCTGGATTATGGTGAGTGCCTATTCCTTCCGTATCCTGAATTCTTCCGGCATTTATGCTTATACGCATCATTTCTTCAAATTCATAAAATAAAAAAAAACTAGTAATGTTTCCGTCAATCATGTATTTCAATGTTAAATTATATTATTGGGAGTTCGCGACGGCCGTCGCTAGCTGCACAGCGCATGCAGCCAATGTATTGCCTTTACCCGGATTTGCGCGTCTCCCTATAGGCCGCGTTTTGCTTGGCGATCCACATATATATATATATCGTTTAAATTATTATTTATTACAAAAAAACAAGTGATCTACCATCAGAATAACTTAACGTAATCAAATAAAGCAAACAAGTTCCCAATTAGATAAATTGTTTGAAATAATTAAATGCGTAATTTACCCACTAACTGCGACACCATCTGGCGGTAGACGTTCTCGGAAAATAAAGCGGTTTGTGTCTTGGCTAAAAGTACAGAGTGAAAATTAAATTCGCTCCGGCGGTCCAAAGAGAATCTGACGCCTTAGGTCACTCAGTCACAGCCGGCATTGTGAGACGGTATTTATAATAAATATACAAATGTACACCACTGTACAACGACGCATAGTGGTGGCTTGGGTTTCTAGGTAGAATAATGAATCTATTAACAATGTAATAATGAGCTCAGTATGTAGTTGTCGTAAAGGAGTGGGTGTGGATCGTTGGTGGGGATGTCTAGGAAGGCGGCAGAGTAGTGCAATATGCCGGAAGAGATGACACAAGCGCAACAAAACATAGTTACAGAGTAATCTTAAGGTAATAAATGATCGTCCCTTTAGATATCCATCAGACCTTATATTTAAAGAGTACAGTGCCATAGACATAAGACAAATCTTTGTGTTGAGACACGTCCACAACACAAGACAAACGACGAACATCTACACGCCAGTTCCGAGAGCAACAACGACATTTTATCAAAGATTCTACATGTTCTTAGCTCCGAAACTGTACAACACACTCAGTACCAACTGGAAATCGTTCAACTCCAATAATATTACACAAATATGGATCCAATCGGGCAGAGAGCAATCAGAAGCATTGCCATCCAACATTCTAACATAATCATTATACAGTAATAATTCACTAGTTCTACAACACTCCCACTACATTTTTATTTCTGTCGAATTCTTATTTTAAATAACACCAAAACAGCACGAAAAAAACCGGCTACTTTAACACAGACTTCACAGTCTAGCAAAGTAGCCAGGACAACTCTGTATATATCAGAGGTGGAATCTACTCCATCCCACACAATAAACTACAAGTATTCAATTGAAATATAATTGTATCTTAAGTTTATCATGCTATATTATAATATATTCACCTCTGTTACAACAAAAATATGAATGTAAATACAGTCTAAAATAAATAAATAAATCTAAAGCCTGGGATTTTCAGTTTTTTTACAACTGATGACATTCTATGCCGTTAACGGACATCTGCGACTTCTACGACCAACTTCAATATTAGTGGTGTTTTCAGTAGGTCGTCAACTTCCCTTCCGACATGACCGCGCCGCCTCATCCTCGGGTTTTCTGGGACAGAGGGGCAAGCGAAGCTATTTCGGTTGTATTTTTTTATTATCTTGTATTCACCGGATTGTTTATCTTGATTTTAAAATAAATAATTAATAAAATATTTCCCCTTTCTTTAAATATCGGTCGGGACCTGGTGCAGCATTGAGCATATTACGCAGCCTTTGCTGACATCAACGTCACCGGATAACGCAATCGTCCAATGAATAATAATACTTTATGGCGAATTTATATTAGGGGCTTCGTTTCCCTCACATAATCAAATTGAATTTAATATTCAAAGGATGCTTACAATTTGAATAAGGACGACACGACCTTCAGATAAACAAGCAGCGGACAATCGGGTGGTGAAACTGCGACTGCCAAACGTATCCTTATAAACATGGCGACGTTATTTTATTTTGGAATGGCTAAAAATAATTCGTATATATAAAGCCAGACGTGATACATCAGTAATATATATATTTTTCATATTCACTATATAAAATATGGGGGTGTAGCGGCAATTTATTTTTGAGAACTCGCAAGTTCGCAAAAAACTGAAAAATGTATAATAATTTAAAACAAATTAGATGAATTAGAAAGATATACAGAATATTTATTTATTACCACCAGAACTATTCCTCATTACCGTTTAAATTGCAACTTCATTATATAAAAATGTGTATACTTTTTAAATGACAACTCTAATTAAAAACTATGATTTCTCTTGACATTGGACAAGAGTTTCCTCAGACCTTCGAGATTAAAATCAAAATTTTAATATGCAGTTCGCATCAAGGTGATTATGTGATTTTTCCACAATCAACCAACCACTCTTGCGAAACAAGTTAATTTATTTCACTCCGAAAGCTCGTTCTCCATATTCCACCATAGGTTGTCTAGCGGACGGCTACCAGGAGAGCATGAATCATCAGCAATCCCATCACGTATCACGACCGAGACGGGCCCGCGGCGGCGCATAGGCGATATGACAGAATGTAGAATGCCCGCGGCGAATGCCGGTTTACTCCTAGCACTTCTGCACGCCCGATACTCGTGAACGGTTTGTGGGAAGGAAATGCCCAAAGCGAGTGAGGAGTGGTCCCATAATCGAATTTGAATGACAAAATTTTCAATTGTCTGGTCTCACAATCTATTGTCTGTTTGTTGCGTTTCGACATAAATAAGGAGGTACTCAAAAATAATAATGGTACAACAGATGTATTAATTTGAAAAAGTGTAATGCGAAGATGTTCCCGAAAACGTTCTAACGTTTAACACAATTTACAAAATAATTATTAAGGAGAACACATTCTTATTGTGAAGTTGTAATTATTCAGAACAGACGGTCTGTGATGTTTTAAATACTAATTTAATGTATTAATTATAAATATATATTGGCTTTCAAAAATAATGGAACAACAGATGTATTAATTTGAAAAAGCGTAACAAAATTTGTCATGAAAAATACTGGCGTTATAACACAATTGGTAGTGGTGTACTTCCACGGATTGGAAATAGAGATCCAGGTTCGAATCCCGGTAACGCAAAAACAATATTTTTCGATTTTATATGTATATATTTATAATTAATACATTAAATTACTATGTATGTACCCGTACATATTTTAAATTGACATTACGGGAACTACTCAGAATTTTTACTAAATTTAACTAGTGCTTACAAACCAATTTAACGATATAATTAAATATAATAATTTAATTTAATTTACCTACATTCAACCGTTGAAATTATATTTAACGATGTCATGACTATTTTTATACAAATAATAAACATTCATTTTTAAAGAAATTACATGTTTTTGTTACGTGACAATAAAAACAAATTTAGATAAATCACGTAGAAAAACATAGACAGAAATAATCTATCAATCTAAAATAAAGTCATAAAAAAATATGTCTCACCTATGAAATTAGGCGACTTTAGTGTATGCCATCGTAGTATAATCGGTTAAAGCTATCTCTACCGGCACTAGAAAGTTTTAAATTCGAGTCGTATTTATTCAATAAATAAATTATTCTGTAAGCATTATCTAAATTTATTTTAGTAATTGTCAATTAAACTAAACAAAACTAAAGCGAATTTAATGTTCTCGGCACAAAAAATATCAACAAGTTAAATTTGAACAGTATTTAAAAATTTGATTATCCCATAGAAAAAATACATTGCAAATACCTAATCAAGAAGGCAATCTACGACACCATTGGAAAACAGCAGCGAAGCGAAATGGTAATTATCGAAACTTTCTTTCGCTTTAAAACTCCATTACGAAAGTTAACAAAAGAAAATGTATTTTCCTTTGTAGAATTAAAAGCACGACAATTGGAATATAAATTAACTTGAGAAAATTACTTTTGAAGACAATGGAAATGGAATGAAAACTCGAGAATGATGATGCCCAATACTAATAAAATTCGGCATATTGTTTTCAAATTTTGTGCCTAAAAATTTTATCTAAAAATTCTAACGAATTTATAATTAAAAAATGCTAATATATAACGATTTCTTCCGCTTCGATAAATCATCTAAATAAAGTTGTTTTGAAATATATTACGTAATATTAATGAGCTAGTTTTTTTTTTATGTACGTATAAATTTAAAAATACGCGAGTACCAGGATCGCATATAAGACTGATTTCTAGATGCGATTTAAGATTAAACGATACAATACGCAAACGGAATGCGGCCCGATCACATCACACACAAGAACCCGTCAAAGGATAATAATATCGATTGGATATTTGATGTGACAGCTGTTCGGACAAAAAAAACCGGTTGTTTAGTTATTTATATATTAATGCCATCGAGATGACATTTTTGTATCATGAGCGGAGAAGAGATATCTATCGAGAGTATTTTTTTTTTATCAGACGCGGATAAGGCAATGTTAGTTGGGCGGCGGCCTTGCTTGAAATAATGAAGCTTAAAAAGTAACGTTAATTTTTTTCAATTGACATTGATCGGTCGGATTAAACAACAAAATAGTGTTAAAACTATATGGCAAATAAAAAAATGTTACACGATTCAGTCAAATAATGCTTACAGGTAAAATGCTCGCGGGGATCTGAACAGGCGGGGATCTCACCACTACACTGCCGACGAATGAAGCAAGACGTGAAAATAGCAGTTTACAAATATTTTTATTATTAATACTATCTTGTTAGAAAGCTCAAATGGGAGAACTATTTTATTTAAATAAAATCAAATATGCATTCAATGTAAAAAAAAGAAACCATAATCTGCACCATAGTCTACTAGGGGAGTAGCTAAGATGATAGAGTACTGGATAAGCATGTGTTGAGGTACCGGAATCAATACTCGTTTATTTCAAAGGGGTTTTGGACTCGGTTACGGTATTTTTTTTTACACAGTTTTCATATAAATTGTTACTGGGGGGGGAGGGGAGACTCACTGAAAAAACATTTTCTTATTTAAAAATTGTAGGAAGACTACTAAATTATCCTCGCGACGAAATTCCACCAGGAGCACAGAAACGCATTATGAATATAAAAACCGATCGATAGTGCAAGTACTTGATTATCTCAAGCAGGCAGGTGTAATTTACATTAAGGCCAAGTATCATTAAAGACGATAAATTCGCTGATAGTCGAGGGCAGAAGAGGGGGGGAAGGGAAACTGGTTTTATTCATGAGACCAATAAGGGTGACACATACGCCCGTGTACCAGGAGCGGAGGAATACGGGGAGATGTTTGACTGCATTTTATCAGGAGCGAGGAAAAGCGAGGCTGGCGCGCGCGGGTTCAACAACCACCCATCTTAAATATAATAATCCCAATGTCTTTCTGCATGTCGTGATGAGCGAAATTTATACATTATATTAAGAGTGATGTTTCAAACATACATTTTTGTACTAAAGGTACATTTTTCAAATAAAAGGCAGGCAAGAGATAATTTTGGACGAATGCTGTCCATCCAGTGATACCATAGAATAGGTATCGGCAGACTTTCTACTGAAAAGTGCAGTTCAGTAAAAAAAAAACTAAAAAATCAGAAAAAACAGCAACATAAATTTTCACTGTAGCTATATAAATTTTAAACATTATATAGATTATTTAAAACTCAAATTCACCATACAGTCGTATGCTACTTAGAATAATAGAATATATGGCGGTTCAGTGCTCTGCTAATAAAACAAGAAAACATAAATAATTAATCACTTTTGCGAATTGTAAAGTTTACTAGTTAGAACGGTGACCTTGCATCGCTTTCGAAAGCGTTGCTATGTCAGGTAAGTACTTGTTTTCAATTTTAGGCAGAATTTTATTTATTGACACCCTGTTCCGGAATCGTTTTGAGTGTCGGTTACTCTCGCTTCGATTCGTCAGTATTACATTTTTTTATTTTATTATATTCAGTTATTAACATCTTAATACCATCATAGGTTGGGTCCGGTATCATCGTACCAGAGTCATGCCTGTATAATTTGACGTGAGACTTGTTATCACATTAAATTCAGAGGGCAGCCAGAGAGAAGCTATAGAAATCATGCACACCTGAAAGAGGAGGGTAGACGTCACATTTATGTGTTGCAGTCGCAGAACTCGGTCACAGTCCGGCAGAAATTCACCCTGTCCAGGGAGAGCCAGTAGAATGCTCCGTTAGGTCTTTCTAGTCACTGCTCTTCCCGGCATCGTCCATCCCAGCAACCCCCAGCGGGACACCCACACTCTAATAAACACCCGGAAATGTCCGAGATTCCTTTTATTTCTTAAAGGGTCATCGTAGGTTAATTTTCTTCTTAACTTATTTTTTATTTGATTCATGGAAGGGAATGTTTCCTCGCATAAATAGGTAAAGTCAAAGATTATCAAATGCTGGTTCTTTTATTGTGCCACGTGTTTTAGGCAAACTAATCCATGTATCAAATATCATTGTATATGAAAATATAAGCTGGAGTTGATGAATCGCGGTCTGGCGATCCCTGGTCTAGGCAAATCGAGCGGCCGACAAGCCACCCTAAAATCTGCTGGACGGACGAAATTATGAAATTAAATGGCAGCGAATAACAATGGACAGAGAAAAATGAGAGATACTTGGGGGGGCCTTCATCCAGCAGTGGATACAAAACAGCCGATAATATATTTTATTATTATTATATTGTGTTTCTGTTCAACACGAGCTTTGATTTTATTTACATTCACGGCGCCATTTATGCATCAAATTCAGACATTCGGCGACTGAGACGTGTTCAACCTTTCACATCACCATCATACGTTTCAGCGACATATCTCCACTCGCATATTCCACACGTCCCCCGACCCTCCAATCAATTGACTGCACATTTACGATTGAGAATTATTCATATTGAAATCGTAAACGAGGGGGGCAAATCTCGTTGTAAATTATTGTTAATTATTTTACATTATAAAGACGTATTCCCGGCGCCGCAAACAATTAGGCAATCAATCATAATTTACAAAGCCCCTTCAAATAAAATCACCGCCCCAAAATTCATCAGCTGGGGGGGGGGGACGGACAAAGGCATCACCGCCAACAATGAAAAATGTCTCCAAAGAAATATGGTCAAAATTATTGTTAGCAAGTTCCGTTCTATGCGGTGTGAATAATTCAACTGTGCCGTAATTCAAAGCGATTACATATTTATGATGGATGGCCCTTTTGTAATAAATTGTGTTACGTGTTCAATCATTTGTTAAAAACTCCGTCAACGCCGTGGTCCTATGTGTCGGATGTCATGTTCATTTTTAGATGGTATATTTTAATATATTCCATTCCTCCCTGTGCAATATATTGATGGCAAATTTACGACGTATTTGATAAATACAAATAAAAACATTCGAACTTTATTGAATATTTTGAATCGCGACATTTGCGCGACGCGCAGCCAATCATTAACAATGATAGAGATGTTACACACTCGCACGCGCGCGTCTTCAGCCGATCATAACAGATTATTACAGAGGAGACAGTTGACCGTTCGTGCAAATATGCTGTCACGGCGTTTCTACCGATGCAGTGAGGAGTTGAAGAGCATCCTGTTTAAATCGTTCTTCACCAGCATGTATACCTGCGAGCTTTGGTTGAAATACAAGCAAGTGACGTATAACCGTCTACGAATTCAGTACAACAAATCATACAGAATACTGTTCGGATTGGCGCGTTATTGCAGCGCATCTACAATGTTTACCGAAGGCCGTATACATGGATTCGTTCCGCTTCTGAGACATCGAGTTGCTGGCATAAAGCTGCAGCTGGAGCTCAGCACCAACTCTCTGGTGCAAGCGGCGCTCTCATGGAAAGCTGGTTCCCTGACCAGAGAATGGCAGCGCCAACAGAATAGCTACATATACAATGACCGTGACTGAAGTAGTTATATATGTAATATTTATATTTAGTGTGTATATATGTGTGAACTTTTTACTTTTTATTAACTTTTATTTTATTATTTATTAATATTTTCCTAGGTTATCTTTTTCATAGCGTTATATTTATTTCATAACCTTATGTATAACATAATATGTATTATCTCTATGGCGAATTGGGTTTAAAAAAAAAACTTGATCACGTTGGAATAAACACATTATTATTATTATTATTATTATAACAGATTATGTTATTAAGGAGAACACATTCTTATTGTGAAGTTGTAATTATTCAGAACATAGGTCTGTGATATTTTTATATTTTATAGCTACCGGTTTCGAAAAATATCATTTTCTTCTTCAGGATGTCAATAACTTATCAAAAACATATGTTATTGTTTCTTTAACAGAATCTATTTTTAAATAACAAAAATTATTTAAAAAATAAATTTAGTACCAAACTCAAAAAGTCCCTTGATTATACAAAATTACTAGAATAATTTTTAGGAAAAAAATTTAGAATGGGACTTGTAGTTAAATTTAATTGGTTGTTTGTAATTTTTTGATTAGTTTTACACGTTTTATTAATCTTAAACGATTCCAAATTATAACATTTAATTTATGACCAACACCGTTTACATGCAAAATAAACGATCTCAATTTTTTATCAAAATTATTCTAGTCATTTCGTATCATCAAGTAACAATGTGAGATAAGTAGTAAATTTATTTTTTAAATAATTATTGTTTTTTCTGTAGAATTCTGTAGAAACAATAACATATGTTTTTGATTATTTATTGACGTCCTGAAGAAGAAAATTATATTTTTAGATGTATTTTTACTGGTTAATAAAACAAGGTTAAAAATAAAAATAATAAAAGTATGATAGATATATAAACTATACTCATAAATGACATTATTATCAAGAAGAAAATACAGGAAATTTATATTAAAATAATTGATGCTATCCTATTGAGCTCGAAAAATCTACTAGCACACTTGCATTTCGCGACTAAGCTCTGAGAAGTGAATTATTTTTTTCCGTATTATTTTTTATAGTAGTAGCTTGTTGGTCTAGTGGTAAAGACGCTGGCCTAGTAAGTAGTAGCTGGTCAGTGGTTGGTTGGTCAACCAGCAAGTTCAAGATAGTCTTATGTTCAATATACAGCAAATTGTTCGCAATCTAACATTTATTATTAATTTTCAAAATCATTTTATATTAAGTCAAATAATTACGTGGTGGACTGTATCTCTGTTGGTTATTGTTTGTTTGACTCAATTGACCGATTTGGATCAAGAAAGGAAAGAAGAAATCTGGCCTTAATCTCAATATCATGAGCTGGACGCCACTTTGCACCTTCCTCGACACACACTAAAGGAAGACGGTTTCACTGCACTTCGGAGGGGGTCAGATGCTGTCAAATTCGGTTTCCCGGTCCGGATAACGTTAAAGCACGGCGATAATTTATCTCGGCGGAACCAAGCGCGTGTTGATCCTTTGACACTCAAATTTGCACTCCTCGCTGTCTGCCGAAAACACCCAGGTGAAAGGTCAGCCAGATAGAGACCGGTATACATCGTGACGGAAGTATTGGAACGAAGGATATTATCACAGGTAACATTCGACTTGCATCAAGATGCCGTGTTCCAAGATCTAAAACACCAACAATACTACTCTCCAACAATGAGAAGCAAACAGGATTTAAACACGTGCAAATACTTCCAAAGAGCCAGCAAACCTCTGTAATAAGAAACTCGAGGGCGAAGATCCGAAAATACATAGATACTTAATAATAATGTCAATGGAAACCAAATCGTTTTATGCATCTGTTTGCCGTTTCGTATTACCTATAATTAAAAGCGTTGTGAAGATTACTGCGGTCGCTTCGGTGTAATGGGAAGGTGTCATGTTGTTATTTTGAAAAGCGTTTCGCATCATGTCTGGACCGAGGCGTCAAATAGTTGTCAGGTAAAAAGTAACAAGACACCAGACAGTCAGATGTGTAATAAAAAAAATTGTAACAAAATTGTTTAAAACCCTTAAAAAAAAAAAATGAATCAGCTAGATAGATATACGAAAAAAAAAATATGGAAAAAATATCTTAGTTGTTACAGGGATTCGAACTTGGACCGTTTCCTATCTGAGGAAATGTGTTGACCAATTTAATAAAATTGACTGATTTTACTCTGGCGTCTCTTAACATCATGGAAATGATCACATCATTTCCTAATATTAATTTTTCTGTTTTGCATAGTGTTTCAATCGTGGGTATTTTACTTAGTTATTTTATTATTAGAATTCTTTTAAAACCCTGTTTACTTCATTCTTAATATTTTTGGTTTAGACAAAAAAATAATTAATATTAATAATGGTTTTCATTTGCATGACAACGGATGAACCCATCTCCTTTAGTACAGACTTTGATCTAATTAAGGAGACAGTAATCATCTCTTACATTATGAAGCTTGTTCGCCTTTTTTGTATATTTATAATGCATAACATGCACGTATATCAAGAACATGAACAGAATAATAAATAAAAAAATTACTCAAAGGTATTTGAGATTCATCGCAATATGAGGTTGATTGCTTTTAAAAATGAAATTATATATGTATCAATTTGAAAGATCTACAGCAAATAAGTTCAAAATTTGTCGTAAACGTACTTATGGTTAACGTAGCGGACCTTTTGACATGAGCAAAGTATTTTAGCAGCAAATTTTATTTGTTTGAATACTTGCCTCGAACTTCAGCCACACGTTGAGAATAAATAAAAGGACCAAATTAATATATTTTAAACAAAATTGATACTTCAATGCAGTATCTATTGAAATTTCCCACGCGTGGCACACATAAGACATTGGGATATTATATAATATATACAAACTCTTTAATATAACAAAAATATAAAAATAAATTCCACTCCCTGATTACGTATCAACCGTTTCTTGAATGCTGTGCATTGGTTAGTCCCGTTCTTGGTCTCCGAATGTAAGCGTTGCGAGATAAACTTACCTGTAACAAAAAAAAAAACAATATAATTAGTATTAAATAAAATAACAATCACTTTGTATGAAACCACGAAATTTATTATATGTCAACCGGTTTCGCTTATCTCAAGCTTCGTCAGGACGTATTTGAAACTAATTATAAATACAAAAAGAGTGCACTTATATATACCTAAAGAGGAAGATATAAAATTACACGTCAAAGAGAGAGACAGAATACATACATAGTTAAATAGAACATCAAGGGAGACAGAATATAAAATTATATGCGAAAAGAAAGAGACAGAATACATATACAAATAGACGGAACATTAAGGGAGGGTAAGATATAGTGTTGATGGATACTAAATTTATTTTAAAGGAAACATACCTAATATGGGGCTAATGGAAAAATTAATTTGATTATTAAGAATTGGCGTACAACTATGTATTGCCTTTTTTATTTCAAGGGCTTCTAAGTTGTCCAACCGAAGGTCAGTCCCGTTTTTATGGAGGATATTGACCCCTGTGGTATTAATAAGAATGGTCTTTATAATAAATCTAAACAATTAGAATTTAAAAAAAGTATTTTAATAAACATAATAAAGAAGACAATAATTTATTACATAGACAAACAGTTGTCTAGTGCTGTGGAGGTATCCATTATACTGGGTGTAACGTACCTAGTGCACAAGGAGTAGATACATATAAAAAGTATTAGTCGAAAATGTTTTAATATACATGTTAAGAACAGAGTAAAGAAGTGAAACGGGACGAAGATGACGGGGATCGGATGAGGGATCATACAGACCGAGGGAGTTTATGGAAGGTTTTGAGATAGAAATATAAATTAGAATAAAATTTATGTGTCGTTTTAGTGGAGGGTATGTTTGAGTCTGTGAATGATTTTGATTCTGTTAAACCAGGGTGAGTTTGTGATTCTCCTAAGGATGTAGTTTTGTTTGGATTCTAAATTTATTGTGCTACTTGAACCTTGGATGGGGCTCGCGGATGTGAGTATAGGACGGATGATTTCTTTGTACAAAAGTAATTTGTTTTGTAGAGATAGTGAACTGTAGGAATTAATCTCAACCATGTCAGAGATATAATCAGTTTTGAAAAGTTCGAGCGACCTAACTATTTTTTATTAGATGATTTAGGACCCGAGGCAAAAGGTATAAAATAAAAATGGGTCAATTTTCCATTTATAGTTTAACATGATTTTGTAAAAATCTCATTCAATAATATGTTCCAAAATGCATAGAATTTGTACATACTCCTCGAACGCGGTATCAACCCATAAAATATTGTGGACTAGGTCTATTACACATTTAGTAAATGTTTACCAAATATAGCGGTATAACAGAATTCCAGGTGGTGACGCATCGGAATGTGAAACTTACAACAATTCTTGGAAAACGTTCGACGAGTACAAGGAACAACATTTTAGCGAGTGGGAAGTAGAATTACCACATGATAAGAGTGATAGGCTGAATGGCACATCCAATTGACAAAGTATCTTAGAGATTACATTTGGTTGAGTTAAGATTAGGTTAGAAAACAAAGACAAAAATGTTTTTAGTGGGAAATAAAACGGAAAACGAAACGGGAAATATTTTTTGTGTGCATATTTACATTACATTTGGTAAGCGGTATTCTTTTTAATGTGACATAAAATTAGACCCGTTTAGACATAGGGTCCTCGAAGGCGAAAACGGAATCATGATTACGAAAACATTACCAAAATAATTCAACACTGGCGCCCACTTCAGCACTCTCGAACCCCCCCCCCCCTCTCCTGACAGCCCGACCCCATTCCGTACTCAATCTCCACTTGTTTCCGAACGGACGGTCGGAGATCCGACGGCCGTCACACTTCAGCTCCTTATTGAGAAGACTATCGAGTGGAGGAGGGTGTACGTGCTCGCGTCTGAGTGCTCGAGGAAATGAAAGGATTTAGGACGGACGACAGCCCCTGCAGCGCTGGTACAGCAGTGGCAAACCAGAAGCAAGCGGGAAAATACAACAATAAAACTACATCAAGAATATTTTTTTGAGCTAATAAAACCATTTTTGAAGACCTACACGATGGACGATACGTTTTTGGAACCGCGCAAAGGAGGGGCACGCGAGCGACAGCGTGCGGGAGCTCGGTCCTTGGAAATTTAGTCGCAATAAACCGCTTCATGGAGAGAACAACGAATCTTATGATTGGTCGGCATCTGTTTCGCGCTCACTACCGATTGAGTGTATATTTTAAGAATATTTTCGCTAGTAGAAACAAATATCTTCCGATGAAAATGTATTCAGATATGATTTTACTAAAACGCCAGTAAAAATATAACTTCACTGTAATGCACACTTTTAAGTTGAACTGATGACCTTATTGAACTCTACGCAAAAATGAGCTCATAGACAGATAATTAGCAATTACTGAACGTGTGTTGAGACAACCGATATTTCACAGCTTGATACAAACATTTTCCGCGTCAGTTCGCTGTTGTCTTCCAGATAAATCTATGTTTCTTTATTCTAAAATTTCTCTCGAGGGTAAGGTGGACCTCATCGATTAACACAAAGCGGGTGGTCTCTTGTGACATAATTTTTTTTTTGATAATATAGTAACATATATTTATTTTTGCCATTTTAAAAAATGTTGTGCACGCCACACTACCACTGCTCTGAAACTTCACAAGCTGTCCGAAGATCGATTGGCCCGCACGATCCAGAGAGTAGGGGGTGAAATTAACTATTTGAATGTGATTACGGTTACGTGTCGCGAAAGTGTCAAGACAATTCTTAGGGTCGTCCCTTTAGATGTCCATCAGATCTTACATTTAAAGAGTACAGTGTCATAGACATAAGACTCGTAGAATATTTCCATGCTAACAACAACTCACCCCAAGCAATAAATCATGGACGCAACACAAGACAAACGACGAACATCTACACGCCAGTTCCGAGAGCAACAGCGATATTTTATCAAAGATTCTACATGTTCATAGCTCCGAAACTGTACAACACACTTCCAATAAGATTGCACAAATATGGACCCAATATATGATCCAATTGAGTAGAGATCAATCAAAAGTATCGTTATCCAATATTCTAACATAATCATTATATAGTGTCTACACTAATAATTCACTAGTTCTACAACAATCTCATTAATTTTTCTTTTCTATTTTTATTTATATTCCTGTCGAATCTGTATCTTTCTTGAATTAAATAACACCACAACAGTACAAAAAAACTGGCTACTTTAACACAGATGACAGTCTAGCAAAGTAGCTAGGACAATGTTGTATATATCAGAGGTGGAGTCTACTCCATCCCACACAATAAACTACGAGTATATACTTATTTGCAATATAATTGTACCTTATGTTTATCATGTTATATATTCACCTATGTTACAACAAAAACATGTATGTCAATAAAGTCTAATAAATAAATCTATCGGGTAAGGCTTTACGGTTTTTTTTTTAGAAAAAACTAATTTTGTTTTTACTAACAAAAATTAACATACTATTCGATACCATTTTTTCTGCTCTAAAACGCCAGTGTCGCCAGTTTTCCTGTATTTAACAGTTTTTCATTATATTTGGGCTGAAATAATAGTGTCAAGTTGAGAAAAGCTAACATTTTCTTGCACATACTTCCTTTCACTTTTTATCAAGGCTAAAATGGTTCGGTCGCTCTCCAATCAAATGCCTGGCGTTACGTTCATCGACGACAATGACCTCAGAATTGGCTCAACAACTATTCCGATACCAGAGCAGCCGATTTTTATAGAAAAGGCATCGACAAAATGGACCGACTATGCTACGGCACACAATACCTTTGACGACAAATTTTCAAACTACTCAAAGGTATTTGAGATTCCGTAAAAATGACGTGGATAGCTTTCAAATAATGGAACGATAGATGTATTAATTCGAAATGCGGGTTCGAAAATTTGTCGTCAAAAATACAGTGTGCTGTAGCACAGAAGAGATCCCGATTCGAATCCCGGTAGAAACGATAAAATTTATTTTATATGTATATCTTTCTAATTATTAATAAATTTAAGATAATATTTGCATTCCGCCGGCAGCAGAACTTTTTTCCGTTGCGAGATTCCTTCACACTTTAGAAGCGATTAATAATTATAAAACGATATATTTAAAAATGTACGCAGCAGCCGGCACACATCACACCCCCGGGTCCGCTGCCGGGGGCGAAACTTGAATTATTTTTAACTAGTTGTCGAGTATTACTCACGCTTATCTCCTTGTTCAATTACGACTAAATACAGACACATAATTGGTATTCTCCCGATGCTTCTGTATCGTTATTTATGCCCGGTGACTGTCTGCGGCACAAAAAGCACAATCAATCTACAAGACGCTGCCGTAATAACAAGTCGACGCTCCGAGTACAAAATGTACATATAAAATCAAAACAAAAAAAACCCATACCGTCATATCACCCCTGCATATAAAATTATTTTTCTCATTCGCCCCGCCGCGCTCTTCGTACATAAATCATTTTATTTTGTTTGGTCACAATTTACATCGAATTTTTTTAAAGTAATATTCAATTTATATTAATTTTGGTTTAATCAACGTGATATTAATAGTGAATTACAAAATTATCAAAATGCGTGACAGCAAATAGCAATGGACAGGAAAAGTGGGAGACACTCGGGGAGGCCTTCATCCAGCGGGGGAGAGAAAATGGCTTACAACATTTAAAAAAAAATAGAGATGCATACACGAAATACATGTTACATAAATATTTTTACTATTTTCAAACGAAGCTCATTGCTAAAGTTGCTGGTGTCCTGGAACGAGGCACGTGCCTCTGATCACTAGATCACTAAGCCAGCGTCTTAACCACTACACCAGCAAGCTACTAAGCAACAATTTTAGGCGTGTTCCGTAAAATTTTTTGTTCCTCGTTGGTGTCTACTAAGTTAACAAATGCTTGTTACAACGATCATATAATATATTACAACTCCTATCCCTGCACCTCCCATAACATGTTTCACATTTTTATAACGCGCTTTTTTAAACTCTATTTCGTGACATATTTTACGTGGAAAGCTTAAAAATGTACAACGACAAATAAAAATAAATATTCTATAACGAATGTTTCTGGGGACGCTTTTGAAAAAAACATATTTTATGTTAAAAAACGTTAAAATAAACATTTGTTGAGAATTTGCGAATGTGTGATTTAAATTATCGGCGAAAAATAATAAAAATTAAGAAAAAAATCACACGTTGGCAGTTATTGGGTATGTGAGCAGGATGCTGCAAAACAAGTCGTGTTATCACAGATGAATAATAATAGGTTGGGCGGGCATAGATGGCGCCAGTGTGCGACGTGCGCTAAAGCACAATTAGATACGTGTACCATATGGTTAACTCTTAAGTACAGCGTGCAGACTGGTACATATGAAAGATGCACATGAAAAGTGCAGCTATCTTTTTCTCTAGAAGAAAAAAAAGGCAGTCAATACCGTAGAGTTTTTATGCATGAGGTTCCTATTCCATGGGTTGATACTGTGAAATATCTTAAACTTGCATTTCACAAAAAACTTCGCTGGATACAACACATCAACAACATTCGCGAATGAGCTCAACTTTCCTACAACAGACTATACCCCCTCTTAAATTCCTACAGTTCACTATCCCTAAAATACAAATTACCCTTGTACAAAGGAATCATTCGTCCTATATTCACATACGCGATCCACATTTTGGGTTAAAGTAACACGAATATTCTAGAAATCAAACAAAATTATATATAAGAATCACTAACTCACCCTAGTTCGTCAGAAGCACAATCATTAGCCAAGATTCAAACATATCCCAACTCAAACGACATGACTTATCTTCTAAATTTTATTATTTTGATTTTCATCCCAAATCCTACCGCCATCAACTCCCTCGGCCTTTACGATCCCTCATCCGATCCCCTCCATCTTTGCCCCATTTCACTTTTTTACCCTGTACATGACCCTATTGAACAAATTTAATAAAAATATTTATTGTTTTGAAAAATATTACAAAATAAAATTTTAAAAATATATATTTTGTTTAAAATAATTACAAATAAATAAATATCCAAATTTCACCGTGTTCCCCGTTCAATAGGGACCCCAAAAAAAAATATAACGCCATTGTTGATACTTCATATGTCGGAGACAAGAGGGTTCAGCCCTTATCGCTCCCCCCTTTAACAATCGAATCACAAGGGTTGTTTGGGAAGCATATACGTTTTCTTATCGTTTCCGACATTATATTTTATTGTATTCACTTATTTACCCGTCAACAATGAAGGGAAGTTAATATTTTTTAGTTTCCTAATTCAGAGTGTGTTCAGAAAAAAGGCGCAATGGTGCTGAGGATTTAGACAGTAAAGTAAAACACTCGATTAGGTGCCCTGCTTGCTACACTAGCATTTCACTGTATTATATCAGACAGTGCAAACACTTGAGAACATTTGAAAACATAGAAAAATAAAATGATTTTGTCTGAGGCGATTTCACGGAATAGATTTGAGAGATTTTATGTTGACACATGCGACATTAAATAACAACAGTCCATACATATTTACATATATATGTCTAATTACGACACACGCACATACTGTTACATACGTACTATTCAATCAGCAACATAAAACAAATAATTCACTATACTGCTCTCAATCCTATTATGTGAAATTGTGTAGTTATCGCGTCAAACAAAATTAATTGTTTTGTCCAGTGTCACCTGGAAATTGCGAGAATGTTTCAGTGAATATCAATAATCAATAAAAAAAATTCTCTGGGTCATATCTTATATAATACTGTAAATTTTTCTAATAACAGACATTTTCAACGATAAATTGCTTCCTTTTAAATTTAAACTACGCCAACTATTCAATAACTATTAACATAAATTGTATATAGTGCATCCCATTTCCCTCCTCTCCTAACCTCCTCTTTGTACGTTCAGTTTAAAATCACTGTTTTGTTTCTTTTTTCAATTGATTATTATTATTTTTTTTAAATATACTAGTTTTTAGTTTATTATGTTTATTTTTATGTTAAAGTATTTTTGTTTATCAGTCTGTTTGAGTATACTATTTTTTAGTTTATTATATACTACGTATTTAATTCCGAAGAAACTTCACTGGTATTATTTTTATATATTATGTAATTATCAGTTATTATTGTTACACTGTTTGTTTCTCTAAAAATAAATAAATAAATAAAATAAAAAATCATTCGTTCAACGTGGTCAGACCACCTGAACGACTTCTTCGAACTTTTTTAATGTATCATAAATTGATTCGCTATATATATATAAGCCAAAGTGATTTCGATTTTTTAAGACTGAGATTAACATAGCGTAAAATACTGTAGAAGGCTATCGACTCCACTCTCGCCATCTAAAGATCGCACAATGAAGCTGAACGCACCCGGCAAGGCGGTACTTACAATGCAACTCTTACCGGCCATAAAGACGTAGGGTACCCGTGCAGTTGCTTTTAAAAGCCGTCTCCGATCTTAATTATTGCACCTAGTATCAACTTCTATCTTTGTACAATTTAACCTAATTAAATACAGTGCGTCCGTAAATTGTTCATAATCTTATAACACGAACTAAACACGACACTACGCGAAACAAAAGAAAATTTGACGAATATTGGGACATCCATACTCTCACACAGACATCATCTTCAAACCTTCTAATCTGTAGTCAACATACAAGGTGTTCCAAAAGTATTTTTCACACTAAAAATTCTGTAAGTTTAATAAAAAAATAATATTTTGCATTTAAGTACAGGCCCTGGGAATTTATTTCTTAATAATTATGTTTCCTAAATGTGATCCCTTATTTCGCTGGCACTCTTCTAAACGGGAGGCAAAGTTTCCGAGAACTGCTCGGCACGTATTCTCCGTGATAGCTGCCATTTCTTTTCGGATATTTTCATTTAATTGGCCCTGAGAGGGAGGATTGTTACTGTATACCTTTGATTTAAGGTAGCCCCATGGGAAAAAAATCCATTAGTGTCTGCGTGAAGGTACAGTTTATGTCATCTCGACGGGATATCAATTTTCTAGGAAAAATTTCACGATCAACTGGTAAGGACACGCTCCATAGCGACTGAATTCAGAAAGGACGCGGCTAGCGATCGGCATACCCCCCGCCCCATTCCGCTCGTTGCGTTGGTGCAGCGAATGAACCAAAATGAAAAAGACTTTTAGGACACACTGTCCATAATTGATGACACCCCTTGAAACTCACTAAAATACTAAAAATTGTGTTTAATTTTCGGGACTATCCCGTGTTGTCGCCACGTCTCGTGTATCGTAATGTCACATTTATCATTTTTATCGAATGCACTCCGAGAATTTAAATGACTTATCTTCAATTGACGCGTACATTGCAAACGCACCAATTCAAGATGTCAGACTGCATACAGATGTGCGTAATGTGTATGCTAATGATCAACCCGTGGACCGAAGGATGGAGATGCATTTTCAATCGATGCCTAGCATCATCATTAGAGGCAATTGAGAAATTGAAAGCGGCCAACAGTCACACGCAACAATACAAATTATTTAGTATCGGATACAATGTGATCAAATTGTACGCAAATTGTATTACTTTCTTAGAATTTAAAATAAAAAAGTAATTAATGAAGAATGCTAGATTAGTTTAAAGACTGAGAATCATATATCGCCACCGTCAGCAGCAACACCGCATATCTCCATTTTTTGTCAAATTAAAATATATTTACATCATTCAATTTGAATTTTCACAGGGAATCGTTCTATAATATATAACTAGTTTCACGATAGCGTTCGCTAGGGGTGTGCAAATCAAATAAATGTAATCACCACATATTTGTAACCTCCCTGTCAACTGCGCACAAGTCAAGGGAATCGTAAGTAAATTCAGTTTCAGTTTAGAAAGAATCTGCTCCTCTTTACAACTCTAGAAAGGTAAGTAATACTTCATTAAATCTACAAAAATCATTAAAAAAAGATCTTAGATAGATTTACTGTTTCCGAGATAAGTTTGTAGAATTGTCAAGGATAACACATTCTTATTATGAAGTTGTAATTATTCAGAACATAGGTCTGTGATATTTTAAATACTAACTAAAAGTATTAATTAGAAAGATATACATATAAAATCAATTTTATCGAAAAATATTGTTGTTGCTACCGGGATTCGAACCTGGATCTAAATTTTGGACACATTAATACAACTTATATATTATTAAGGAGAATAAATTTGAATATTGTGAAGTTGTAATTATTCATAATATAGGTCTGTGATATTTAAAAAAATACAAATTAATGCACGATCCCCGGACTGGAAGAAGATCCAGGTTCGAATTCCGGTAGCAACAGCAATATTTTTCGATAAAATTGATTTTACATGTAGAACTCCATAATCACATGTGTGAAAACAAAACACTTGTTTTTTTATTCTACTCGTTTAATTTACTTGAGACGCGTTTCGCCTTGCAAGTGCATTATCAATCTAACAATTTAACTCAACAACTTGTATTTATAACAATGATGGGGGATAGCTATACACAATTTTATGTACGTTTAGTGATGGTTAAATCGTTATTGTGACTGTGATTATGATTAATTGTAACGGCGATAACGTAACTGATAATTCGTGATTCTTCGAGCAATGACTAGTAAAACCAGTAAGTATATTTTAATCAAATAATAATATTAGTGTCGGATACAAGAACACACCGTCCGCCGCCAGATACATTTCCACCTCCGGTCATCGATCCATCTGACATTTTTACCGTCCGCATTCTTCAGGCTACTTTTTACACATTCCATTAGTCCGTGTGGCCAATCACAGCGCGTCGCCCATGCATAAGCTCGACGACCGCGCTGCGAAAATTTAACACAAAAAATGGGGGCAGACCACGAGAAAGGTCACGAAGGTGATCCTGTAATTTAACACTTCAAAGGCGAGTTCGTGTTGACGAGTTACGAAACGACGCACGATGATATGATCGACGCTCATGGTCGCAGTTCACCTGAGACTTGGTTTAAACGAGCGTTGAATTTATAAGCGGATAGCGTTTCGTATGTTGACCTCTCCTATCAATTAGCATTAATGGCAAATATTCAATTAAGACGATGTATAGTCGGAGTCGAGAGGTATGAAAGAGGCACTTGGAACATCTCGTACGGCGGAAAGAGAAAACAAATAAATAAAATTCAGTATCAATAAGAAAATACATTATTGAGATGGGATGAGTGGTTCCCGGCACAGCTTTGGCAATTATAGTACAGAGTAAAAATATTCACGAAGAGATAAAAATACAACAGCAGAAATTATATAATTAAAAAGGCCAAGAAATCATTTATCTATACAGAAATACGTGGCAGCGAATAACAATGGATAGAGAACAAGTATTAGACACGTGGGGAGCTCTTCATCCAATAGTAGAGAGATAAATGCTAGTAATTATAAAAACAGTAACTGAAGAATAAAAAAAATAAAGAAAACTAAATTCATGAACATTGGAAATAAAAAAAATACCAATAACACCAGCAATTATCATAGATGGTGAAAGTCTGACGAAAGTGACTGAACAGATTCAAAATTGAAATTATTGCAAAATACAACAAGACACGTGACTAAAAAGATTGCTAAAAAAAAATCTCACTTCTGGGAAGAATCAGAAGATCAGATCGAGTCTTGTAAAAGAGTATACAACTCTGTTATTATTCCTCACATCAACTACTGCACCAGCATTTTGTTTTTGGCTAATGAAGAAGAAATGCAACAGTTGTTAGTGGTATACTCGGATAAGTGCAATGCTGAAAAGAGCTGAATATGATGACCTTTAAGCAGAAAATATATTTCAATTTAATGGTATTAATTTATAAAATCCTCACTAAGAATTTATACGACAAATTGATGCAAATCAACATGAGCACGAGCATACCATTCAAGAAGAAGGCTAAATCTAAGAAATCGATGATGTACAGTGCGATGAAGATATTTAATGAAATGCCACAAAACATAAGAAAGGAGGAGAAACTACATAGATTTAAAATGAAACTAAGCAAATACAATTTTGATCATGTTTATATTAGAGCGTATATTAAAAATACTTATTTTTTCACTATATTAAGAATAAATAAATATGTCTACTAGAGAAGATATTTCTTCGGTCTTCTTAAGGAACATTTCCTCGTCATCTTTCTGCACCAGGTCTTGTACTTCTCGATAGCCTATATTTCTTTTATTTAAAATTTTTCAAATTAGTAGGTAATTTTTTTTTTCGTACTACGCTTTTGTAGAGAAGTGGACTGTATATATCGATAAAAAATATTGTTTAATTATGTTATATAATAAAAATGATAGGATTAGCGATATAAATAAGTTTTACGGGTACATGTTTCTTTTTAAGTGATTTTAATAGTATTTGACAGTTCTTTATCATGACTAATTTTTGTAATGTTTTCAGGTAAGCTGTTCAAAATTTATTCGCCCTGGTGCGTATAGTGTAATTCTGTATCTGCATCCACCCCAGCAACCGGCTTATGTATATGCAATCTTATAACTGTAATATATCGGAAAATAAGACTCATTTTCTGCATATATTGGTTAACGTCCTGAAGATAAATCTATTTATATTAAATAAAATAACAATCACTTTGTATGAAACCACGAAATTTATTATACGTCAACCGGTTTCGCTTATCTCGAGCTTCATCAGGACGTATTTGAAACTAATCATAAATACAAAAAGAGTGCTCTTATATATAAAGAGGGAGATAGAATACATATTAGCATTAAAATTAATACATACTATGTTCATATATTTATATTTTAACTACGTTTTTAAACAGTAGAAAATATTATAAAACGCGAGGCGGTTTCCCTAGATCAGGCCTAGCCTATGTGGGAAATTGCCAGAATATTATTGTAAAACTTTTATATGTACAAACATAAAAAATATTATTTGCATAAATAATAAGAAAAAGTAAGTAAGTAACAATCTAAAACATTGGTTTTGACCACAAAGTTAATTTTGTAAATATTAAAAATAAAATCGTCATTTGTTATTTAGACATCTCAAATGTTCAATAATTTTAATATCAAAATTTTTGCAAGTTTTACCTATTATAAAAATAATTACAATGTTTTTCTTATTATTTGGTATAATTGCAAATATTTAAGATTTATATTATTTGCGTATATATATATTTTTAATTCATATTTAAAATATCACAGACCGTCTGTTCTGAATAATAACAACTTCACAATAAGAATGTGTTCTCCTAATATATATATTTGTTCGATGCAAATGTCCATGTCCACGGTATTCAATTAATATTTTAAATATATTAAAAATAATAAGCAGTGTGTTAGAAATCTTTGTGCCAGACCCACACGGACCGCTTTTTTTTTTCACCTTTGTATGCTATGTGTTATATTGCAAAGACACTAATCAACTTGGGGCAATTATTTTCCACAAGTGCGATGTGCTATTAATCACGGGTGTTCCAAATTGCTGTTAAACATAATACTGTATATTTTAATAGCCGTGAAATGCTCCAACTGAGAACGTGGATATTTTTCAAGATTATTTTAATTAATACGCGCGTTGATTGTAACCTACGTGAACGTATGTAAACTTACTGATTGAAAAACTGAGATTTAGCCAAATTTATTCAAAGTGTATCTTGTATTTTGATAGAGATATGATAACCAGTGGCGTGCAGTATCTGACTGTTTGGGACATATATTTATTTGGTGTAAATATATATTAATTATTGAAAGAAAATAATGCACTGTGATACGTGTACGATACAGTTTACAATATTATACTAATTCGGGACATCGCGTCTATACTGTATCCGCATCTCTGACGAAATAGTGAGTTTAAACAGTATACATCTTTGGAGATGCCAGAAGAATCCGAATTGTGGTGAGTGCCAAACTCCTTCCTGTTCTGACATTCTTCCGGCATCTATGGTTTGTGCGCAACATTCCTGGTCTTTCGAGTCGAAGGTGCTAACTAATCCTTCGATGCTAACTTTGATCTGAATCATCGATGGTCCCCCGGAATATTTGCCCTACTTACTGCCTGCTGAGTGATTGGACAAGACGGTTGACACGAGGTCGACAGCCACTTGCCATCAATGACAATAAATTATTCCATTGACGCTAATCAATCGCCAGTAAATTATTCAGCGCAGGCGTTGGACACCGGGGGCCAGCAGGGTCGAGGAAGAGTCGTATTTTTAAACTCTTGAGCAACGCCGTATTTTCCGTAGTGGAATTCAAAAAAAAATATTCCGATATCTCTTAAACCAATGTTAATAATAAAGCATTGAAGGAGTATCGATATACGTTTGATTAGCTCCAGATCTGATGAATTATGTATGTGGAAAGATAATCTAGCCCCAAGTCGGCTCATCATACGTGCTCGTATATTTCTGTATTCACCTCAGTTTACTTGATAGAAAGATGAAGGTAATCAGTCAGTGTTGTGGGCAATTGAAAACAACGTTACTTAATGAATCATGTTTTGCATTGATTACACGGGTAATATTATAATTATGCTATGGAATTCAAATACGAAAGTTGGTATGAAACACTATTGCTCGGAAGGCTTCAATATTGCTGCAATATTTGGTTGGCGGAAGGCGTCGACAAGCGATTTTCTACCCGTCGACGGTCCCAAAATAACCCGCCATCCTCGGGCGGTCGATGCTTGACCGATTCATATTCAAAGTTCTGTATTGACATACTCACAAGGAATAAAAATATATAACCTACAAGCCCCAAGAGCACATACATTACATGGCCAAAGAAACTACAAATATTTTGGATCTAATGTATTTAATAAGATGCTGAAAGATTTAATTCAATTGAATTATTCCGGTAACATGAGATTGAATAAAAACTTGGATTCGTAATTGGGGTAGAGCTAGTATTGGTGCACTCACCCAGACATATTGACAAAAATCTATAATAATTGTTGGAAAATTTCTTCTAAATAATATATTGAATGTCCACTATGTAATTGCTTTTTATATTTACATACACATTATGTATAATATATGTAAACTAATTTATTTGTACAATTAATAATAATGGATAATTTATACAGCGCTATTTTCGTACAAACTTTCACCTCAAGGGCGCCTAACACATCAACTGTTTATAGTTCTACAATTATCTTTGTTTTTAAGATTAAAAATTGTTATTTTCACTTATGAAAATGACTTTTTGAAAAGGTGCGTTTCTAGTTTCTTCTTAAATAAAGTCTCTGATGCACTGTTTCTTATAACGGAGGGTAAAGAGTTGCACGCTTTTGGGCAAATGCCCGATCACTAAATTTAGACTTCTGGCAACGGTTGGTCGGTTCTATAACCCTTTCTGCGGCTGACCTGTGAGTTTGACGTCTACCATTCAAATTGTCTGGGATACAAAGTTCTCGAAGACACAGAGGCGCCATATTGTGTGTACCATTTTAGATGATGTAGCCAGTAGTGACGGAGCCAATGTAGCTGATGTAAAAGGGATGTTATATGAGAGAATTTGGAAACTCTATATATTATCCGTGCTGCCGCATTTAGAATGGATTGAAATCAATACAGCTGAAACATAGGCAGGCCAGCATAGATGCTGTTGCAATAGTCTACATCCACAACGTATCTCCTGCTCCCCGGCCTTACCATTTGTAGGTTACTATAATATAATTATTATTTGTCTGATCGTGTCGTATTCATATACCTCAAAGGTCAGGTACAACGAGAGCAAATTTGGTGTAGAAGGCTGTGCAGTATGTGCGGAGCGCTATCGAACAGCCTCCTTTGTCGTATAAAAATAAATACAAACCAGGCGGCGTAAGATTAAAACCGAAATAGGAGCCTTGAGGTTATTAAATCGATCCTGAGAATGTGGTGGTGGGGTCCGCTCTCATTGGTTAGCACTGAAACGGCCCTAAGAATACAAATATTATCATCTCAAATCATTTATAATAGAAGGCATAAACCGAAATAAGCGGATGGGTTCTGTTCCGTATTCGTAAATTATTATTTTTTATAGGTGAACACATATTTATTTATTTATTAGATGACATACATATTTTTGTTCTAACAGAGGTGACATAATAAACATAAGACACAATTAATACTCGTAGTATATTGTGTGGGATGGAGTAGACTCCACCTTTGATATATACAGCGTTGTCATGGCTATTTTGATAGACTGAAGTCTGTGTTAAAGTAGTCAGTTTTTTTCGTACTTCCATATTTGAATCAAAACGATTATTGTTAAATGTAGTATATTGTCACCAGTTTTTTGTTTGTTCCTACCCCTTAGTCTATTCCCGATCAGTACACATTGTTCCTTTGGCTCGACTGGTTATTTTTGAATTCGAGGAGAGGAAGTGTTCTCATATGATTATTCGTGTTGGGTCACTACTTTTTACACCGCTGTGATTTTGTTATGTTGTGAACGTGAAACCTCATCAGAGTTTTTGTGCTCTGACAGTTTCATACATTGGGTGAGAACTTGGGCGTCATCAACCAGATGACTCGAGCGATCCTTTGGTTCCGTGAGATTCCCTCATTCCTATTTCCTATCTAACCCATCCCCTTCCGATTCCATCAACATCCACCGTTTGTGATCGGCGACTTGCGTCGGTCACAGGTTCTCGGACCAGGCCGTAAACAATAAAAATGGGCGTAAAGTCGAATTGTTAAAAGTACCGTTAAAACGCAATAAAATTAGTCGCGACAATGGGCGAGAGGTGAGGCCACGAAGAAGAGTAGTAATTTGGAATTTTACTACCAGAGCCACCGCGGGAACACATTAAATGAATAGAGTAATCTCACGGTGGGGTACGTACACTGTCGTGCCGACACAAACAGTAATGAGATAAACAAGTACCTTTTTCATTTATTCACTTTTGATAAGAGATTTGTAACAGACGATAAAAACCATAACGAAGGCGAGTTATTTTTACATTTTATTTACAGTTTAGTTCAGTGGCGATAAAACGGCGTTTATTGGTAAATAAGAGCGGACCCACCACATTCCCGGAAACGATTTAGTAAGCTCAAGGCTCCTATTTTGCCCATTTTTTTAATGCTACAAATGCGGCTGTGCCCCGCACACAGTGACAGGACGATACCGCGCAGCTGCCTACAACAAAGTTTGCTTTCATCGTACCCGACCATTTTTTTATTATCACTTAATTAGAGAAAATAACAGTAGAGTATCAGAAAACAGAGTAGTAATGGATTGAATAAAGAAAAGAAAATACAGGAAACGTGTTAATATTATATACATAGTATATTAGCAAGACATATAACACACTCACCACAAGGCCCTGGAGCAGGAGAGACCTTAGGCAGTACTCCTTTCCGAGGGAAAAGATGACACAAAAATAAAAACAAATAAGGGACTCACCCCATGCACCACTGCCGGCAGATATATTTATTGGTAAAGTAACATTTTAATACACCGTAAATGGAGCTTACCCGGGACCGTTTTATAAGCTGCAGCTCTCATGCCGATCCTACTCATTCGCCGCCAGGTTGGCATTTTTTTTCTCTACACTAATCCAGGCCGCGCTACGTTGCAGTAATGCAGCAGGGGCTGGATAGTAAAAAAACGTCATTCGCTGTTCGAAAATAGTGCTAAATCGCTTTATATAATAATTAAAAATGCATATAGCGCATTTATTAATATTCGCAAGCCTGCCTGCCTTGCAATATAGGTGGTATTTTTTTTTTGTAGAGATACGTACCTACACGGAATTCATGTCACATCAATATTCTTACTATTTTCAAATTAAGCTTAACGCTAAACTTGATGGCAATTCCTGGAACAAGGCTCGAACCCCGACCACCAGTAACCACTAGACAACAAGCACGTCTAACACTAAAATCACTAAACGAGAGCATTATCACTATAGGAAAAATCAGTGTTCACTTCAGATCGTCATCTAGTTTTTCTTAAAACGATCGACTAAAAAGTGTTCCGCACATTTTTATTTAGTGTTTTTAATAGTTTTTATAGAATTATAATGAAACTATTGTACATATAACTCGTCAATAATTACATTTTTTTTAAATCATTGATTAATTTATTTTTCACAGATTATCAAGACATCATTAATAAAGCAAAATAATATATAGCAATATTTGAATATGTCCAAGAACACACAATTACTAGATTTTTACCTACAAAGGCACTGTTATTGAACAAATAATAAATATCTCATAGAGACGAAGCTATTTATATTATATTTAATTTGACAATATACTGGTCAAAAAAAGAAAATATATAAAAATTGAAAAATTGACTTTTCAGACGTATTCTAGTATAATGTGTTAAAAAAAACATTTTACGAATAAAGAATATTGCTTTAAAGAATTTCATAAATAATTAGATTCTCATTGTGACATATATGCGGTTTTAGGTAAATAAATATCAAATTTAGTACATAGATGGCGATAGTGTAGTTGTGCTCGAAGTGTTTCCACATAATAACATATATACAAACTTACAAAAATTTGATATATATATGGAGATTGATTAATGGATGAGAATGGAGAACGTTATATTTATATAAAGTGATCACTTAAGCCAGCCGAAGACAGGTCATAAGCCCTGTGATTACCCATACTTCCATATCTTTCCATTAAATATAATAAAAGTAGCTTCGTCTCTGTGAGATGTCTATTATTTGTTCAAAATAATTTAGTTTGTTACGATAATTGCACACTTTTACTGTGAAAAAATTGACAAATCTCGTTGTAATGCGACACGGATAGCCGGACGGAAAGATATAAGATAGTTATAGACATATGTAGAATAATGACATTTAAAATTAAAATATATAAAAACAAAAAAAATACTCATAAGACAGACGCGTATAATAAATGTGATACCAGTGAAAAACAAGTCAAGGACTTGAGTCAAATAACGCAGTTATTTTTGATAAACTAATTAATTAAATACAAAATATTCTGTCTTGGACGTGCCGACCAATTTCTGGGAAGACATTAAGATAAATTTAATTATACATATTATATTATTATTATTATTGCAACACTGGTTCAGGTTCACGAGGGAAGTGAAACAATGTTCAATTAAGTGCAGTGGAGCCAACACGCGAGACAAGAAGGGGGAGGTCAAAAACAAACTTAACAAAGGCACCGTATATACAGTGTGTCCCAAAAGACTTTTTCATTTTGGTACATTCGCTGCAACAACGTAACGAGCGGGAGAGGGGCGGGGGGTATGCCGATAGGTAGCCGCATCCTTAAGAATTCAGTCGCTATGGAGCGTGTTTTACCAGTTGATCGTGAAATTTTTCCTGGAAAATTGATATCCCGACGAGGTGAAATAAACTGGCCTCCACGTAGCCCCGACATGACTTTTAATTAAAGGTATACAGTAACAATTTTTCCTCTGTGTAGCGATCACGGAAAATACGTGCCGAGCAGTTGTCAGAAATTTTCCCTCCCGTTTAGAAGAGTGCCAGCGAAATAACGGATCACATTTTGAAAACATAATTTTTAAGAAATAAATTTTCAGGGACTGTATATAAATTGAAAATAAACATTTTATTACATTCCATTATTTTATTACAGAATTTTTATTATGAAAAAGACGTTCGGGACACTTGTACTTACACATACATAATATCAAATAAAATAATAGTGATTATTCTTATTCTTCTTTTTGTGACCAATGTTTCCTCTGAGGTGTGGCATTTGGCATCACAGCGCACACAATAAAATATAGCGTGCACGTAATTTGTAATAATTCTTCTTCGCGTGCCGCCTTCTATCAAAGGTTGGCGACCACAAGAAATAGAAGACGTCAGACGAAGGAGATCGACACGTTGGCAACTTTGCCTAGATAATATTATTTTGTAAAATCTTGGTAAAACATAAAATTTGGCATTATTGCAGACCACTTGAACCAACTTGAGGTTACTCTGGCTGTCACATTTCTAGGATTATACCATCCGATTGTCAATGTCTTTTGAATATACGTGACCATTATAATGAAAGTGGTCCAAGTCATGTTTCTTTCGTTTCGAGATATTTAAAGGTATGCGTTTGATTTGATTACATAATGTGTTTATATTACACAACGCATTTAATGTTTCAAAAATTATTTAATCTACTAGATTGGCAAAAAAATGTTGCACGTAGCTTATAAGGAAACAAAATATGTTAAGGTTGAAATGACTTACTCTATTATCAAAAGAAACCCTAGCGGAATACCGCCGAACGTCGTAATAATACACTGAATATAAAGCTTCAAAATTGATGAAACTCATTTTTTTCAATTCCTTGACATAGACCACTTTCATAATAATGGACACAAATGTGTTGTGTGTCAGAAGACACGCAACAAGACAGAACAGTACGGCGATCTATCCTCTCTGCCTACCCCGTGTGAAACGACGCGATGGTAAGTTGTAGTTATTCTATTTACTTACTTTCAATCACGCCGTTTCCCCGCGCGGGCAGAGAGGATAGAATGCCACACTCTTCTGGTCTGACACATAATTCTCGCCTAATCCACATTCATACATCTTCTCATACAAGCTCGCCGGAAATTGTGGTTTCTAAGAGGACCATCTTCCAGCATCTTGTTTATTTGGTTGTGCCGAGTCGTCCGCGTGCCACCAACCTCGCATCATATATAATTCTTACCATTATCTACTCATTCATCCGTTCCATATGACCTAACTACCTTCACATAATAGTACTATCAAATGGGCTACTTTAATACTAATTAAATGTATTAATTATAAAGATATACATATATAATCAATTTTATCGAAAAATATTGTTGTTGCGCTACCGGGATTCGAACCTGGATCTATTTTTCCAATCCAGGGAAGGTGCATTACCAATTATGCTACAGCGCTAGTATTTTTGACGACAAATTTTCGAACCCATATGTTACACTTTTTCAAATTAATACATCTGTCGTTCCATTATTTGAAAGCCATCTACATTGTTTTTACGGAATCTCAAATACATTTGAGTAAACCGATAGCAGACGCCAGAATTAAAAATTCATTTTTATTAAATTTTGAACACACTGATACAACTTATACATTCTTATTGTGAAGTTGTAATTATTCAGAACACAGGTCTGTGATGTTTTAATACTAATTAAATATATTAATTATAAAGATATATAATATATAATCTCAGTAGCGCAACAACAATATTTTCCGGTAAAATTGATTTTATATATATATTTTTATAATTAATACATTTAATTAGTATTTAAAAATATCACAGACCGTCTGTTCTGAATAATTACAACTTCACAATAAGAATGTGTTCTCCTTAAAAAGTTATAATCTAAGCTATCCCCGCTGAGAAACGGCAGAATGGTAAATTAGTAAAATGTAGTTTTAACTTTGTATTGGAAAGATTTCTCACGACTTCTGACGGGTCACAGGCAGTAAGTAATACATAATAGTTTTAGTGTCAATTCAAAAGGGCGGATTATAACGAGAAAATAGTTTGTACACAGCTCAGGTATTAAATAATTTCGAGCAGTGATTATTAAAGATAGGCCCCATTCATCAGAGACGGGGTGGATTTATCACCCTTGTAATAAAATCCCCAAAGGTATTTATCACGACGAAAGCTGTAAGATTACGCGCCTCTCTTCATAACTCTTACATTGTTCCAGTCATCATCCAGAAATAATCCAACAAGATACCGAGTATCAAAAACGTAAAATGCCGATGGTGGAGCAACACCGGCAGAGGATCTAACGACCCCCTTATCCAAACAAATTACATCTTCAAACATTATCTGATGTAATCATATAAAGAGATTTTGCCGTCTCGCATTACAGAATCTCTTCACGAATGGCCGAGAGGTATTCCGTACACCGTTGGCGCTGCTACTGAGGGGATGGTTGGATTGTGTCGTCAGATCTTCGTTTGGCGGGAGAACGTGGAAACACAATCTAAATGTGAAGTAGATAAACCACGAATGCCGTGTCGTTGTCAGGGGCGGAGTGGTCACTCGAGACTGGGACGGAAAAATTTACAGCAAACGGGCACAAATCTAACTGACAACTGAAATTTATTTGAAATGAAAAAATTAGCTGAATATTAACAGCACTCTATATACCCTGCTAACATTTTTTAAAACAATAATTATCACTACATATGTGAAAATAAAACACTTGTTTTTTTTCAATCTACTCATTTAATTTACTTAAGACGCGGTTCGCTTTGTAAGAGCATTTATCAGTCCTAACAATTTAACTATATATTTTTATTTGCATGAAATGAAAAGGGACAAAATTATTATTATCTATTTATTTTTCGAGAAACGTGTGAATTACATTAGAAATAACTCAAAAAAAATATAAATAATTCAACACAAAAAAAAATCAATAATATAATTTGTTTAAATTAAAAACAAATTAAATATTACAAGCGATTTCCAGTCTACGAGATTTAAAGATACAATTGACATTCCAAAACTTAAAAGTGCTGCAACCCAAAACCATTTTATTTATTTAGACATTAAATTCTTTAATAATCTCCCCCATACAATCGGAAAAATAATAAAAAAAACATGTAGACAGAAGCCTAGCAGATGCATATTATTTTTTTCATCTATACAATACTATACTCCTCTATGCAAGAGTCTACAACTCTCATACAGAAGTAATAAATGTAAAAAATATATATATCTTATTACATATTTATTATATTTTTTTTAAATGTCAATATAATCTGCTTATTTGATAATCTTTTTTTGTACATTTCGTGGTTAATTTAAAACAAATGAAATAAAAAAAAAATTCTTTTACTTTTGAAATTAGCAAAATTAACTTTGTTGTTAAAATTCATTATTATTATTATTCGAGTAAATTTGTATTAAGTAATAATTTGAGTTAGGTACTAAATTAATTTTTTAAATAATTATTGTGTTTTTTTAAAATAGATTCTGGTAAAGTAACAACATATGTTTTTGATTAGTATTGACATCCTGATGAAGAAAATGATATTTTTCGAAACCGGTTGATGTATTTGAACTTAATAAGTGGTTAATGAAACAAAGTTAACAAATAAAATAAAAAAATAATTGATGCATTAAACATTCTTTACCCAATCTGCATTACTAATAATAATAATATTGGATAATTCGTAAAAAAAATACATCTCAAGGACGCTTTAGACAAAAACTGTTTATAATCATACACTAACTTTGTATTTAAAATTAAAAATTGTTATTTTTAACTTACGGAAATAATTTGTTGAAAAGTCTATTTTTAAATAATGTCTTTGCAATTTGATCTTCTGGTTGGTTCTACAACCCTTTCTGCGGCTGAAGTAGAAGCTGACCTGAGAGTGATGGTGGAATGAAAGGCGCGATTTGTGTAGAGTAGTATATTGAGTAAGGGAGAGGAAAGAAAGAGAATATTCTATTTTAATTAATCGATAATGTATGTGTCACGGGTATAAAGTAACAAATGTGTATGCTTCAGAAGTCTGGGGCGAGAGCGAATCATCAACACCTATAATATATCCTGTTCTCTATGAAAGCAAGTTAGCATATTTTAAAATTAATTCGTGCCCTGTTTTTACTTTTATTCGATAACACATATGTAATACACAGACACGAGAAATATATTTTGGATAAGTTATCGCGCTATTTCGGTGACCGCCGTCCCAATCCGCTCCTGCACATTGCCCCCGAAGATGTGTATAATAAAAAAGATGAAGAAAAAGGAGATGACAACACCGCGAGTTATCGCGACTATCGTTGGAGGTAATGTCGCAACTGTCGAAGGGAGAGAGCCGTCGCCCAGCGGGCGCGTCGACGGTGCGCGGTGCTCGCCGCGGCCGGCAGTGGCGGTGTCGCCACCGCCCGCGACCGCGAGGTGCCGGCGAACGCGTAAAGTGGCATCAAAGGCGGATAAGCCGCCCTGGGAACAAATTTGAACAATGCTAGAGATAGCGCGGCATTGTTTCGAACGGTAAATGTTTAGGCAGCGCCAACAGGTAAACTGAACGTACACACTGACTGATAACGGAATAGTTTTCTATTGCATTGCAGTCGTTTGTTTTTTTTTTTGCCGACTTGCCGGCGGGGGACATTTCGACAGTGGCGTTACTAAAATAATTAAGCACCAATGCAATACAGAATAAATGGTATTATTTATAAGAATATTAAACATTACGGGGTTTAATGCGTTAAATATAGTTGATAAATAATGTTAGGAGAACACATTCTTATTGTGAAGTTGTAATTATTCAGAACAGACGGTCTGTGATATTTTAAATGTGAATTAAATATATTAATTAGAAAGATATACATATAAAATAAAATTTTATCGAAAAAAATCGGGATTCGAATCACGGTGGCGCAACAACAATATTTTTCGATAAAATTGATTTTCCATGTATATCTTTCTAATTAATATATTTAATTCATATATGATAAATAATGTAAATATAAATACTGACCCTCACCAAAGCAATTCTACAAATGTGTACGGTGAGAGAACGAGACGAATGTGTTGTGCCAAGAATATTTTATAAAATCAATATTTCCGTTGCTGTATTTCATTTAAAAAAAAAGTTGATATAAACTCTACAATTACTATGTGAAGGGAAATCATTGCCGTGAAACTGGTATGCAGTTTGGCAAATTTTTGGACTTTGGTATCTTGTCTTACAGGGTCTCTCTCTAGGTACTCTTCAGTCCTGACTGAAATAACCGAGTCAAAAATGTTCAAGGCATATATATATACCTAATCTCAAACCATGTCAGAGATAAAAGCATTTAAAAAAAAAAACAATTATGCGATTATTTAGATGAATTGAAATATTTAATTGATTTCAAATTATACATTAAATACAAAAAAAAGAATGGTCATTGCATTTCGATCGGCCAGACTTCTGTTAGTTGATTTAGGGCCTGAAGCAAAGATATACAATAATAATTGAACAATTTCGCAAATATTTATTTCGAAGTGCGTTGACTTCAAGCGTAATGTAAAGATTTCAAACAATAATATTTTCCGTAACAGTGCAAAATTTGCACATACTCCTTGAACATTTTCGACTCGTAATATAGTTAGGTGTGTTACACTCTGTATATACATCCCGCATGACAAAAGCAAGTGACTCTGTCTTAATTCAATCGACTATGTTACAAAAGAAATTCGCCGCGTTTTTGTAATTCACGTGATACATTTAATTTTCTCGCTTTGGTAGATTTTAAAAATTATCAGTCCATATTAGCGCTGGGAAGATTAACGACACGAAATAAGAGTACAGCATTGTCCACATTGATGTAGTTGCGCCACTGCATTTATCCCGGCCTTGTCTCGTTTCCGCATTGCAAAGATCTGAATGTGGCGGAATAACACCACCATCTGCTGAACCGGTGCTACGTTAGATCCAGCGACTATAAGAGAATGAGACGAAGAGCATTTAAATATTGCAAATTTATACTACCATAGTCTGAAATTTGATAAATTTATATCAAAAAGACAAAATAACAGTTGCGTGCACTTAGGTTATAGGTTACTCTGCTGTGTAATAAATTATATGGGACTACATGGGTCTTTAAAAAATAGTACGCTTTCTCACAATTTGAAAGAAATGATAAAAAAAAAGTGGCTTATCGATAATAACCTGTCTCACCTGTAAGCATGAAATGAATTGTTTAAACTGTGACACTGATTAGTTGATATGTTTTGATTATATTAAATCTAATAAAATGGATATAAATGTACCTACAGACAAGCGTCTAGCAAGACGTTTAGTGGGTCTAGTTTTAATAAATTGTATTATTTCATCTCAAGGGCGCATTAGACATAAACTCTTTAATCCTATACTAGTATTTAAAATTAAAAATCGTCATGAATATGGTTTTGAGAAAAGTATTTTCAAATGAAGTCTCCGATGCATACTTCTTAGTACGGAGGGATCAAAATCCTCGATTTTGAACATAGTCTTCTGGTAATGGCTGATCGGTTCTACAACCCTTCCTGCAGCTGAAGTAAATAGAAGACCTGGAATTTGATGTCTAACATTCAAGTTGTTTGGGATGCTGTCTTGAAGATACAGTGGCGCAAAGGTTTATAATGTAAATGTGCTGGGATGGACGATGCCGGGAAGATCAGTGGCTAGAGGGTCCTAACGGAACATTCTACTGGCTCGCCTTCGCGCCTCTTGCGACCTGGACAGGGTGAATTTCTGCCGGACTGTGACCGAATTCTGCGACTGCAACATATAAATGTGACGTCTACCCTCCCCTTTTGGGGGGTGCATGATTTCTATAGCTTCTCTCTGGCTGCCTTCTGAATTTAATGTGATAACGTCAAATCGTACAGGTGTGGCCCTGGTACCATGATACCGGAGCCAACCTAAGATGTTAATAACTGAATGTAATATTGATGAATCGAAACGAGAGTAAACATCTCTCAAAATGATTCGGGATAGGGTGTAAATAAATAAATATATTTTATTCCTCTTCACTCAAGACGGTTTTATTCGAGACTGTTTGACCTCTGAAATTATTTGGAATTTTATAATACTGAATCATAAAGATCGGTGACTCGCCCATCACCCCCGCAGTAAAGACAGTGGACTAACAGACGGTGGACTAAAGGTCTAACAGTATTGGGTTGTAAGTCTGTGTGGTTTTGTTAAATTATTTATTATAAAATCAAATTTTTAAACAAAAATTACAACATTTCAATGAATGGTGTATTCTCCATTATTGTTCAGGTCTTCATTCAATCTTTCAACCAATTTGTCGATGCCTTTTTTTATAAAGATTAGCTGGTCTGGAGTCGAAATAGTTATCGAGCCAATTTCTGAGATAAGCGTAACGCCACGCATTTGATTGGAGAGCGACCGAAAAAGGGTGAATGCTGCAGAATTTGCCAGTTGAACTCCTGGATAACCATTTTAACCATGATTAAAGGCGAAAAGAAGTATGTGTCGAAAATGTTCGTTTTAATTTAATATTATTATTTCAGCCCAAAAATTAAGAAAAACTATAAGATACAGGAAAACGGTGACTCTGACTAAGCATCGAATAGCGTGCCATTTTGTGTCACAAAAAACAAAATAATAACATTAAAAAAAAAACGCAAATACTTAAATAGACGACTCGATAATAATAAGTAGAAAAAAATACAAAAAAAAAATTGTAAGTACATTAAAATGCTTCAACAAAACAACTGACGCCCATACCAGTCTTCAAACATCACCTAGGGCCAAATCAATTGGATCACTATTCAATTTAACATACTTGAAATTGAAGTGGCCAGATTTATTCCAAAGGAAGTCGCTGGTCACCCGGGCGATGGATCGCCTACACGCTGGAGCAGAAACTGAATAGATGAAAATATACGACACGACTTGACCAGGGATCCGGTCGCACGTGGGTGTCTTAACCAAACACTCTAGCCACGACTGCAGCAGTGTTGGGAAACCGGCGTGGAAGAGAGAAGCCTGGATTACAAAGCAACTTCGTTCCACAGCATGTGCTCGGATAGTGCAGTTGCATTGAAAAATCTGTGCTTGACGCATTTAAATGCAAAACAATAATAATAATCAGATAACATTACAGTAAAATAAGTCGTATATTTCGGAACCCTGTCTGCTACACTAGTATTTTACTGTATTATAGCAGACAGTGCTTTTCTGGTATTGTAGCAATGTTCAATATATCAAAAATAAAAAAGAGTAAAATTATATATAAATATGAAATAAGAATGTGTAAAATTGTAATGTTCAATATAAAAAAATTGAAAAAAGTTCAGTTAAATAATATACTAACACAACAACAGAGAAAAGTACAAAATGCAATATTCAATATATTTGTACTGTTGTAGCACTTTTAATCCCATGTTTGAACTTTTAAAAGTTCTTGGACGTAATTTCTCCCCATTTCGCGGAGACAGAACTGCACTTTTTTTGATTTTCAATTTGTCACGTCACAATCAAATAATCATTTTTCACCGCCAAATAACTGCCGTGCCAATTGATGATACCTGCATTTATTTTTAGTGTAAACCCTGCCAGCGACTGTCCGTGCGCGACAGACTATACGAATTTATTTTCGCGTAACTGGATAACCATCGACACGTGAAAACAAGACAATTACATTCCTCACACCCCATATTTTCACACATACAATTCATGAAATTACCCACTTATTAATTCTTCTAGAGTATAATCACATCGTGGTTATATATGTGCGCGAATTGCCTGATATTTTACACATAGTAGGTACAATAATCTAGTGATGAGCTCAAAATCACGAGCCGTGAGTTAATCACTGATATCTTTGAGTCACATTCACAATCAGTGATTGAATATCTGAAAATATCGTAATTCGTGATTCATTTTTTAATTTTATTTATTGATTTATGATTCGGCGCGTGTACAAATGAAATGAAAATATTCATGAAGGAATGACGTTATAATTCGTGATAAGCGCCATCTAGTAGATTCTGCTAAAACGTTTTACGCATTTGACCCGAAAAATAAACTCACATTTTTTTATGGTTTTCATTTTCTTTGTGACGATATTAAATAAGATATATATTAAAAATGTATACTAGAATATGTTTTTTACGTAAATAAAGTTTGAATAATATAAATTAATATGTTCAAAATTACATTTTTTTATTATGATATTGTGCTGCGCACGCGTATTAGTAATGAAACTGCGATCGCAGTCACAGTTTCCAATCACTGATATTATCGAATACCAATCACAATCACACCAGTGAGTCAAGAGTAGCATTTTTTCTCTATCTATCATATTGTGCAATCGTTAACTATCTACCAGTTCATTTAACCAATCCTTATTATATATTGCGTTTCCCCATCTATTTCTATGACTTTCTGGACGTCTTGGACGTAGTGTCATTATGGCTGTACATAGTTCTTGATTAAACTGCCAGGGCTGTGAGACGCAAGCAGGGCAAAACGAACGTGTTTTTAATATCTCTAGGCTAAGATTACTTAAATCTTTTCTCTTTTATATATTCAATAACAGTACTTACATATATATATGTATATTCAATTTGAAATGCAATGTACATTGTCTATATTATGAGTAAGAAAAAACATACAAGACATCTGTCATATTTTCTTATCTATACACAATAGCCGCTCGCAGAGCCTAGATTGCTTATCTGCCAGTAATTGTTGACTGCATATTGCTATTTGTCATCACCTTTTAAACGTTTTCCACCTAAGAACTCTTAAAAGCATAGAAAAATTGCAAATATCGCTTGAAGCAAGGTGCAGAAACTGCCCAAAAAACCTTAGGTTACATTATTAGGCAGTGAGAGTTGCCAATGAGACATGTGACAGATCTAGGATGAATCCAGATCTCGTCACCAGTAGAAATCTAATCAAAAAAAATCATCTCATCAACGTGGTATTGCTGCAAAAACAGAAATTCTAACCACACTACGTTCAACACAGCCGGCGGAACATTGTAAAGTAAGGTTCATTTTGAAGACGCATAACGTTCACAAAAATACATACTGGATGAATATTATGTTTCAAGCCGATGTTGTTTCATTCATCAAAATTTCAAGCTTAGTTCGGGCTGTGTGTGAGGTGGCACCGTCCTGTTGAAACCACAATTCGGCCACCAAGAAGTTTTTACAGCATCGCCTCTTGCATTCTGAAAGAAATAGGGCCCAATGATTCCGCGGTATCACATGGCGCCACCATACTCTGCGTGGGTGTAAATATAGTCGGTGTATCAATTTTGTTTATTAACAAAACCCGCCAAGTTGAAATGAGCTTCGTCGGTCATGAGTTTTTTCCAAAACTCGGGTGGTGTGTGTATGTTTTAATGACTTCAACATGCTGTTGAGGCGTTAGATGCTGCATAATAAATTGTAATCAACCAATCAATACGACAACCAAATGCGAACCGACAAATGTCTGCCAAACTAAAATGGCGGCAAAACAAAATCAGCCTGGAACATAATATTCAGCCTGTACAATGTACGACTTACCAAGAGGTGGGTACTTCTTGTAATTCTGGCGTTAAAGTAGAACGAGAAATTCACAGAAGTAGATGTGTATCTAGATATATTTGTGAAACACTCTGGAAGCGGTCGCTGGTCGACGCTACCGATACATACTCGACATACGTACACGTGTAGTAGGTACAAAACCGAGATCTTTACTCAGATTACCCAACCAATGACAACTTTCCAGTGGCATTTGTGACAAACTTGTTGTAATACGTGAATACTGAGGGAGGTTAAAAAATAGTGCCTGTCTAAAAATAATAATACTATTGAAAGACATATAATTTTTTTTAAATATAAATTAAATGTATCAATTAGAAAGATATACAGGAAAATTCCATTTGTATTTGTGTTGCTACCGTGATATACATATATATGTTTATATATAAAACTTTCACCTTAAGGGCGCAGTCCTACATTATCTTTGTTTTTAAAAATAAAAATTGTTATTTTCACTTATAGAAATGATGTTTTGAAAAGGTGTTTTTAGTCTCTGATGCACTGTTTCTTATGATTGGAGGGCAAAGTGTTCCACGCTTTTAGGCCAGCCACCGCAAATGCCCATTCACTAAACTGAACTGCGGCTGAGGTAGAGGCTGACGTGAGAGTTTGACATCTACTTTCAAGTTGTCTGGGATGAAGACTTCTTGAAGATACAGATGCGCCATGTTAAGTGTCGCCTTGTACATCAACCAGCACAATTTAAATTCAACTCTTTCACTGTGGCTCATGTAATAATGTAATGGGCCCGTAGTGCTGCCGCATTTAGAATGAATTGTAATCCATGTGAGTGCATAAAAATTTTCTTACGCACTAATTTCATAACTAATTTTACTAGGGTGCCAGCTATTCAATGTTTAATAAATAACTCCGCATATCCACAGAGAGCAACTGTCAAAAGCTTGAACTGAATGTTACTCGTATGACGTGACATGTGTCAGTCATATCCAAGGGTGAATTAAAATGATGTCAAGCCTATCACAACCAGTCCAAGTTTCGTTGGATAATTAACTAAGGAATAATATGTATTAGAAGTTTTACATCTGGCAAGAGTCAAGCATAACCAGAAATACAAATAATTAACTGATTAGAACTCGACGCCCTAGAAATGTGGTGTCGAAATGCTCTATATACGCAATGTCTATATACGGTTTCGAATCCTGGGATATTTTGAAAAGATTACGTTAAATTTATTAGCTACAGGATCACGACTACTTCCACTGAGAGTACAACGAGAAGAACAAGAAGCATATGTATAGTTATATTTTTAAAATTTTGGTAAAGCCTCCGATAAAACAATGAAAAAGATTCTATGTTATAATTATCAGGACTCGAACCCCAACTTTCTATAACCAATAGACAACTTATAAGTGTCCCATATAGAAATCGCTAAATTATGTTTTCTACCTGAGACATCTAGTTTTTTGGTAAAAAAAATTTTTTTCTGTGTATCTTTCTAAGCTGAGCTTGCAGTACAGTCGATAGAGCTATTTGGAGCGTAGTCGATAAAATAAAGAAAGGATCGCTGAGGTGGTTTGGTCATGTGGAACGTGTATGCGAGAGGATGATTGATAAAATATATGAGGCGAGTGTTGAAGGCAACAAGAACAGAGGGCGTCCACAAAAGATCTGGTATGACGGTCCTGTTAAAAGTTTCAACAAACAAAAATACAAAAAAAAGAAACCAACAAAGAATGATATTTGACATCCTCCACAAGTGCTCTCCGCCGACTTCTATCCCTGGTCATGCTTCTCCAATTCCCGGACTCTCGCATCCTACTCCAGTCTTCCTCCACAGTCAGTTCACCTCTTCTTCAGCCTGCCTCTAGGTCGCTTCCACTGGGGTATTCACTTGGTCATGATCTTTGGTGTCCTGTCATTTAGCATTTTTTCAACATGGACAACCCATCACAAGTTTTGTGATCCACAGAATCTTACGATTGTTTCTTGAAATTGAAGTAAACAGGTAAAATACACAGGATGTAACAGATCTAGCCCGACTAAATTATGAGTTGAAAATATTTAAGGAATATGTGCAAATTCTGCACCGTTACAGAAAATATTATTTTTGAAATTTTTACAAAATCATGTTAAGTCTAAATTTATCCATTATTAATCTTTATCTTTGCTTCAGAACTTAAATCGTCTAACAAAATATAGTATGGTCGCTCTAAATTCGATGACCATTAATATTTTGTATTCAATATATAATTTGGAATCAGTAAAATATTTCAATTAATCGAAATAATCGCATAATTACGATTATTTTTAAATGCTTATATCTCTGCAATAGTTGAGATCAGGCACATATTCATTGAATATTTTCGACTCGTAATTGAGTCAGATACCCACCAGTGGCGGCCGATGACTTTTTGTAGAAGAGATGCTGGAAAACTAATATAACATATAATCGAAGGATATTAAATGTTTCAATGATTCGACTTCGCTTGCTTTATAATATATATGCTATTCTGTGCATTATACCCATAAGCATTAAAGTTGTTTTTTTACGTTGATGCTGTTAACGAATATGTATACAGTGCGCGAAAGTTGAATATTTTCAAACTTTGTGGATACGGAACGAATGATAGAATCCACTGATGCTGGTATGTATATGTATGCTGTTGAGAATGTATATGTATTTCGACCAGCGCTGTGCCGTAGTGTGTGCTATGAATTTATTTGCGACAGTGCTGTATGAAGCTCACCCCGCCTGGTACCCACCCATACAGTATTGTAGACTAGGTTTGTTACACCCCGTATAAACCAGAAACACTAGTGTTTAAGTAAAATGGCTAAATAAAATACAATAAAGCACCTGCACAACAATGTAAAATAGATATAAGAAAGTGACACGAGTTAAAGAAAATGCAAACACAAAAATACTTGAGTACACTTTCGCTCTTTTCTCGAAGAACTCGACGGATCCATTATTCAAATTCGACCCACTAATAGAAGATAATACTCACGTCCATGTTGTAACACCAGCGACGGGCCCGATCCCGTCTCTCGGCACATTACGGGCCCATTACATTACGCGGGGGCCGCGCGCGAGGCCTGCTGGGGCCCGCTGGTGTAACGCAAGAAGACACACAAGTGTGTTACTTCAAAAATCGGACCTCTAGAAGATAACGTTAGGGACAAAAGTTGATTTGACAAACGCATTGTTTATTTTATTTGCGGGACATTACATTTTTAATTGGCGATCACATATACTTCCATTTTAACTTTTAAAATTACAATAAAACACAACGTTGCTTACTAAAACGTTTTCAACGTTCACTGCATCATCGTCAGTAATAAACTAAAATTTAAAACTAGAAGATAGACTATCGACTACATGACGGGGGGTGCATAAGAGCGGTAATGGGGGGTTTCAGTGAAAAATGAAAGTGATTATGGGCGGGGCTAATATGGACAGGAGAGGAGATGTAATAGAGAGTGTTTGTATGTTAAGTACATTTTTATTATTAATATTAATCTACCCCTTAGCCCACATTTTTAAACATAAAAATGCGCACACAGAAATCGTGTACTTCATAACATCGAACTAGGCTAAACGCTCGTACTGTGAAAATAGGACCAAATGCGTTGACCACTAAATCACTAGACTAGTATTTTAACAAGCGCGTCAAAGTATTATTATTACAATAGTTTATTATTAGATGTCGGCCTAGTCAGAAAGATGAATCATCAAATCATAAACGGTACATAATTTTTTTCTTCAAAAAGATGCGAAATCTTATCATTATTTTGTCTCATGTTAAAAGAAAATAAATGTATGAAATCACATAGCATTTTGTGGGGAGCAGAATATTTTTTCATGTTTTCCACTGTATTTATGTACAGTTTTATGAATACTTGAAGTTAGATACACGAGGAATGTCGTCTCTGTCTACCCTCATGCACATATTATGACAGTGTGGATATCTTTTCACATTTAGTGTGGATCGTCAAATTTTATCCGGTTGGCATCTTAACTATTATATCGCATACCTAAAATTAATTACTTTATAATTTTTATAGTGTATTTTTTTCTTTTTTTAATTAATGAGCTGATTATTACGATTCGTGGGAAATATTTTTTAATGTTGGATGTACACATACCAAGTATCGATATTAATTTTTATTTTATATTTTAGATAACTTTAAACGATGACTAAATCTCGTCCATACGGGACAATTATTGGTATCATCATCGACGACGTCATGATTATCAGCAGTTTTCTATCCACTGCTGAATGAAGGCCTCCCCAAGTGTCTCGATCCTCGAGTAATGAGGGACCAACGTGGATGGATGATGACAAAATATTAGACAAGAAAATTTTCAACTTACAGCCATTATTATTTTCCATCTGCTCTAGCGCATCATGCATCTACAATACAACTATCCCTTTATAATAATAAATTATTTCCTCCCCTAGTATTTTAATAGAAATATTCATTAGTCGTTCATATTATAATATTACGTCTCGCCGTCTATTTTCTATGACTTTTTGGACGTCTAGGATGTAGTGCCATTACGGCTACATAATGCTGAATTAAATGGCCAGATCTGTGAGACGTCAGCAGGGCAAAAACGAACATGTTTTTTAAAGGAAGATAAGTTAAATGATTGCTCTTTGATATATTCAAGCGGCAAGGGATTGCGACAATCATTCGGCGGTAGCCGATGAGATTTATATAATTATTAAACACATCCACGATCCAATTCAAAAGAAGCTAATACTTTTCAGTGCCAAAAATGGATACCAAATTTGGTCAACGAACTTTCTTGTTTTGCGCACCGCGTACATTTAATAAATTTACCATAAAGGGTCTAAAGTGATTAACGATTTTGAACCAAAAATAACAAAGTGGTTGCTTGATGTGGGTAGAAAGCGAAATGAAATTAATTTGTCTACTACTACACTAACTACAGGTAAAAATCTTCTTATTACTTTATAACTTACACGTAATTGCTTTAGTAAAGTAATTACCATTACTTCATTTAATTAATTTTTATTTTTGCTACAAAAAAAGAAATAAATTATAATACGGTCTCGCTTTGGCGATTCTGTGGCGCACGTGTTCTGACGCGAGAATCCCGCAGAAAAAATGCCGTAATGTTAAGTTTGATGAAGAAATGTAATTTTATGATTCATTAAATTATTCTCACATTTATTCATAAAGGACATCTAATGACAATTTAAGTAGTGTCATGTTCAACAAATTTTTACTCGTGGGAACGTACAAAAAAAAAAAACACACAAAATTTTAAATGTCCATACATACATTCGTACACACGTGGGGAATTATTCTAATAAATTAAATTGCATGGTGTAAATGTTATGTCCACATTTTTACACAAATTGTCAAATCATGTATAATGTAAATGTATTCAGGAGTCGTGATCTCAAGCTGAGATTACGAATACGAATGGTCAGAAGCTACGTGTTATCGAAATTGTTATATGGAATGGAAGCATGGACACTTGTCAAAGACGACTTGAAGCATTTGTGATGCGGATCTAAAGAAGAATACTCAAAATAAGCTGTCAATTTCCCGAAAAATGTCATAAAGTCACGAAGAATGTGCATTTGTGAACAAGACTAGATAATGATCTTATTAAGAAGAACACATTCTTATTGTGAAGTTGTAATTATTCAGAACAGACGGTGTGTGATATTTTAAATACTAATTAAATGTATCAAAGTATCCCGGTAGCAATAACAATATTTTTCGATAAAATTGATTTGATATGTTATCAATTCTATCCAATTACTCAAAACGTATTTGAGATTCTGTAAAAATAAAGAAGATGGCTTTCATACAATGGAGCGATAGATGTATCAATTTGAATAGTATAAAATACAAATTCGAAAATTTGTCGTCAATGCACTCGGTTAACACAATTTTCCCGGATAGGTATAGATCCAGGTTCGAATCCCGGTAGCAACAACAATATTTTTCGATAAAATTGATTTTAAATGTATATCTTTCTAAATATGAATTAAATATATTAATTAGAAAAATATACATATAAAATCAATTTTATCGAAAAATATTATTGTTGCGCCACCGGGATTCAAACCTGGATCTCTTTTCTAACCGGGGAAGGTGCATTAATCAACTATGCTAAAATTTAATAAAAATGAATTGATAATTCTGGCGTCTGCTATCAGTTTACTCAAAGGTATTTGAGATTCTGTAAAAATAAGGTAGATGGCTCTTTCAAATAATGGAACGATTAAATGTATTAATATCAAAAAGGTAACATATGGGTTCGAAAATTGTCGAGATCCAGGTTCGAATCCCGGTGACGTAACAACAATATTTTTCGATAAAATTGATTTTATATGTATATCTTTCTAATTAATATATTTAATTCATATTTAAAATATCACATACCGTCCGTTCTGAATAATTACAACTTCACAATAAGAATGTGTTCTCCTAAGTATATCGTTCTAATTAATACATTTAATTTGTATTTAGTCAATGAACCCATGAGTTGATTTGAGTTATGATCGTCGGTGCGTGACACCGGAAGAAAACCTGCGTTTCCTTCATCTTACAATCCCACAATCTTCAGTACGAGAGTACAGGTTAACAGATATGATTAATTGATCGACAACATCCGAAGATAACACGTGGATGAGTCGTTTCTTAAAGAACATTTGGCGACTGGTATGTTTCAACTCGGGGATATTTTTACATAATCATATAAATTAATTAATTAATTATCCGGTTGTATTGCTCACAACAAGTTGTACCATTTCTAGAAGTGTCTGGTTCCGTCAACTCCAAACACGACTAGTGTGGGTTGATGCCTTATTGATTAACGCCGTCCAATTATCTATTTAATAAAGCGCTAACAATTGTGCACCTCGACACTTCCCTAGTGCGGCAGACAAATCACTAACTCAACATATATAGTAGGTGCAGGGTATTTGTAACAAAATACATTGTATCATATATTACATGTATACAGAATGACTATCATATCATAGGACAATAATATAATAATTGTAATAATGTTTTTATTCCAGCGTGATCAGGTTTTTTTTTTAAACCCGATTCGTCATAGAGATAATACATATTATGAAAAAGAAAACCAAGGAAAATATTAATAAATAAAAATCCAGTAATTGTGTGTTTTTGGACATATTGAAATTTTGCTAATATAATGTTTAGTTTTAAAGCACTTCATTATGTGCTTACACTAAAATCAACTAGTTTCTGTTGAACCTAACTTTCTCCAGAACAATAGAAGAAGGTTGATAAAGTGATTTAAAATAAACATTCTATTATATTTAAGGAGAACACATTCTTATTGTGACGTTGTAATTTTTCAGAACATCACTTGCTTTATTGCCAAGCACCTCGAAATCACAAATAATTGCCCTTACGTCGGTATCGCAATCTGTTTTGAAAGTTATAAAAACGGCCACCATCTATGGTTTTTTTTTTCAAGTCACCGAGCAGAGCTGTCAGATTTGCGCGGTTCTAATGCCGCGACCAGCGTTTTTAAAGATGTAACTGTGAACAATCCGACATAACCTGAGAGAAACGAGATGTTTCCCTTTGGTTTGTTTGCCTCTCCGCAGGCTACATTTTTTGATGTGATGTGATCTTCTACAATTCCGCTTATGAATCCAATCGCGTCGGCCTGGATGCTGAGGATCATCTACGATGATAGGCCAAGGACACGGGTTGCTCGGATGGGCATGGACCGGAGTGATGCCATCTAATGGAACGTCGAACTCGCGAAATGAGGATTTGTTAATGTGGACTGTATCTATATTTTATTTCCTTTGTTTATGTTTCTTTTATGATTAGATATGCCATTCTTATAATGAATGACACCTTTTTATTTATCACCTCCAGTTTTATAATTTTTTCTCAATTTAGGATGAAAGCAGAATGTGTTTCTGAGGTGAACAACCCGTGGATCATTACTCCCACAATATATATATAAATTGTATTAATGTTTAGAAAATTTAATTAAAATGAATTGATGGTATTTACGAGGTTTTACGAGTTAGCTCGTATATAATAAATAATCTACTTTTCCAAGTCTTTTATATCCAAATGTTGCTGGAAGCGCGTCCACCGTCCAACGGACGAACAATGATAAATAACTGTATCTAATATTCACCAGGGGACCACCAAGGAAGACAGAATGGACCAGACCGTCGACATCTCACGAACATGCGGTCGTCGGTCGGGCTCGAAAAGCCGAACACAATTACATGGATTAATAATGTTAATGTAGCGGCCGGGTCCGGCGATGTAGGAGCGGTGTGACCGTACTATAATCATCCCGACGGTTGTAATTTGAATTTTAAATAAAGAACCAAAACAAACGAGTGTGTTCGATTTCTGAAAATCGAAAGATACAAGCGCCAATTGAATAAATAACAATCATAAAATGACAAGACAAACAATGGACATCATAAAATGTATCACACGAACAGATCATCATTTAAAATAAAGTAGCAAATAGCGTTCGCATAGTATAAAAAATATTTTTCAATAAGTACTTCATCAATTGTAACTTAAAATTTCTGCGATAAATTTGCCTGCCGATGCGTGGCGACAGATTATAAGTCGGAATCTCGAAATATGTCCGAAAAGTATGTCTTCAATAAACGCTGCAGGGAGGGTTCATCCAGTTCTATATTATGCGTCAAAGTGGCAACCTATGAAAGGAGATTGTCCTTGGTACAACCTTGAATATCCGGAAGAGTGCCACAACGGTAGATAGATACGTTGCATCTGGCTGGAGAGACCCCGGAGCTGGAGTCAGCTGTGAGTGCACAACCCAGAACCGGAACTTGCGAAGGTGTATTAGGAGCCAAATGTCATCTGATTGGGGGTCATTAATGACTTAAAGGAGAAAGAAACATAATCAAATAGTAAAACGAGCAATAATAGCAATCAAAAAAGATATGCAGAAAGAGAATGTTTAAACGAGAAGAAATTTGATATCAATAAATACTCGAGAGTAACGAAAGTATTTACTTAACTTTTAACAAAAATTTTTTTTTTTTTGAATAATTAATTATTAAAAAAAACACAGCGTTGTTTACTTCACACTACACATTAATTAAAACGTTTTCGACGCTTACTGCGCCATCTTCGGTAATAAACTAAATATTAAAACTATAGGATAAACTATCGACCACAGGGAGGAGGGGGGACGGTATGAGAGCGGTGTTGGGGAGAAAGGGGGTTTCGGTAAAAAGTGAAAGTGATTGTGGGCGGGGGCTATTATGGACAGAAGAGGTGATGTAATAGAAGGTGTTTGTATGTTAAGTACATTTTTATTATTAATATACTTCCTAGAATGTCAAAATTTTCTCCCCCTTTTGCAATTACTTCATTAAATTGTAACATTTACAAAAAAAAATTAAGTTATCCAAATAAATATGTGCATTTAGACATCCGGAGATTAACTCATTTCGAAAGCCTATTAATTTATTTAATGAAAGGTCGGAGCCTCCATTAAAACAAAATTAGTGAAAACGAGTTTTTTTCTTCCATTGTTGAAATAAAATTCCGGCCACATTAGTGTCCGAGAACGTAATGTGTGGTTACGGCCATAAAATGTCGAGAAAAGTCCCTTTACGGCGTGACGTACGAACGACGCACACAGCGCAATACTCGGGAGTGTTCGTCACCAGGTGGTCCGATTTATTAGGAACTATTTGGATACTGTTGGGCAATCCCAAACGTTTAAAAGACAAACGAAATTGGTACAAATTTAATTAGACGAGGGAACAGAGTTGATAAAAAAACCGGTAGCTCTTTGATATTTGCTCTCAGCTTGTTTTTATTCTAATCCTGCTTTTTACCCTGTTCTTTACTCTGTTCTTCTTTTTACTCTACTTAGACCTTTATTATACTCTGTTCCTTACTTTTTACATGTCTTTAGTCTATATCTAAATTATTAGGAGAACATATTCTTATCTAATTATTCAGAACATAGCTCTGTGCATTATCCAATTATGTTACAGCGACAAATTTTCGAACCTATATGTTACCTTTTTGATATTAATATATTTAATCGTTCAATTATTTACGATTAAATATATTAATATCAAATAGGTTCGAAAATTGTCGCTGTAGCATAGTTGGATATTGCACCTTCCCCGGTTTGGAAAGAGATACGGGTTCGAATCCCGGTGGCGAACAACAATATTTTTCGACAAAATTGATTTTATATGTATATCTTTCTAATTAATACATTTAATACATCAAAATTTTTACTTTGTTCATTTTATTTATTCTCTGCTTGTCTTCTTTTTGATTTTTCTTTTTTTTACTATTTAGTTTGTTTAAATTAGTCCTACATTAGTTTCTACTTATGCACATATCAGTTTTCACGAATATTAAAAATAATAATAAATAGCTACTTTATGTAGCTAGCGAGATAGGCAGTGACTAACAGGTTTGCACATAAATAAAATGTAATATTTAATACCTTATTGTACTTACTAGTATAGAAATTGTTTAAAAAATATTCAGATTGATGCAAACTTCAAAAGTAAGATATTTTGCAAATAAACGCTGATGTATCGGCACTGAAATCAACATGTAGTCCAAACTAAAACAGGTAACTACATTAATCTATTTTGAATGATGAGGATTGATCATCAGAAAGAAATGTGATAATTGACATTATTTATTTTTTTTAATAATCCAAGGTTTAAACTGCACGGGAGTTTTATGTTTGTCACGACAAACAGTATCCTTCCAACAGGTGTACATGACAATTATTGATGAAAAGGACTTGATATGGTTTATGAGCATTTTGTGAAGTGCATGAAACAAATAGTAGAAAGAGTAAAAGATAAAAACGGATAATTAACACAATCGACAACAGAAGTGGGAAACGAACGGACACATGTCACGTGTGGATTATTGTAACAGCATTTATGCTGGCCTATCATATATGAAGTTTCTAAATTCTCTCATATAACATCTTTTTTGCACAAACTATTTACATTGGCTCCGGTTCCCTGAAAGAGTTGAATTTAAATTGTCGCTGATTGATGTACAAGGCGCCTCTGTATCTTCAAGAGCTTTGTATCCGACAAACTGAATACTTGTCAAATTGTACTTCAGCCGCAGGAAGGGTTGCAGAACCGACTAACCGTTGCCAGAAGTCTCATTTGTGGTGGCAAGCCCATAACCATGGAACTATTTGCCTTCCGTCCATAAGAAACAGTGCATCGGAGACATTATTTATGAAGATACTTTAAAAAAGGCACCTTTCAAAAAATATTTTTTAATTTTAAATACAAAGATAATTTTGGGATTATAAACAGTTTGCGTAAAGCACCCTTGAAGTGGAATTTTTTAATATTATTATTATTATTATTATAACGAGGCACAACAGATAAGCGAAGAATATTATAGACGGATATCGAGAAGAATTAAGGGACAATGGCATGCAGTAGGTATAGATTTAGGTTATGCTGTTACCAATGACATTATACAATCATACGTAAGATTAGTGATGGTAAATCGTTACGTGACTGTGATTATGTCGATGATTGGTAACTAAGAGTCAACTGTCGGAGGTTTACTTTCTAGTGTACCAGTGATTCCTCGAAGAATTACGTTAATCAGTTATCAATCATCGTTACAATTGAACATAATAACAGTTGAAATAACGGTTTAAATAACGATTTTACTATCACTATATAATATATGTTGTACATAGAATTATGAACTTTCGTTTAACCAACGTCTTTAGACAAAATGAATCCGTCGTTTATACGACCCTACCATATATTTATTTGTAATTTTAGAGTACTATTAAAAGTGTTTTTAAAGTTTAAGTTTTAACGTAAAATAATAACTCCTTTCACATATAAAAATCAATATAAAAAATGTACGGACATTTTACCGTATGGAATTTTAATTTTAGATTTTTATTTATATTAAGTTGTGGTTTATTTTATAGTCATTTCAGGATGATCGTCTAACGAACACTTTTTATGACTGAAAATGATTATTTTATTGTTAATTCACGTAATAATTATTTTTATTAAAGGTTAACGTAGGAAATAGTTCAGCCAATTGCTTTTTGTTTTTCCCAAATCAAAAACCAATCCATGCACCAAATTTAAAGAACAATCATGAAATCAACACCGTAAAAACAGTAAGATAGTAAAATTCGCGAATTAGTAAAACAGGAAGTAGACACTTCAATGATTTGCACGCAGTTGTAAGCCTTTCTAATTTTATTCTGTTAAAAAACAGTATAAGTAACGACTCCATACAAAACGGATCAACGGAATTTTCAATTCAGTTAATAGCGAATTGTGTGACTTGAGTAATTCACTAGCTTAAAAGTAGAAGAGAGTAATGTGAATAGCTACAATCGATGTATTGTAGCTACTAGCGCTACGGCCGCAACTATGAGTTGTCGTGGTAGTTTTTAGCAATTAAAGTTTCTAATAAATCGGTAAATAATGTATTCTTTCATATCCATATTACAGATTATTTAATTTATATTTGTTTCCCAGAATTTTTATTAATGTAATATTCCAATGGGTTCAAAAGCCTGCTAAATATTTGACGTGATAATAAATACTAATGAAATAAAATTATTACATAACTAAAATTGTAGTGCAAACCAAATACCTACACTCCGATTCAAATTCTAGATAGGCTCTAGTACCTCTCCCGTTAGCCCCCACATTTTCAGCCTTTCAAGTATGTACGTACACCCTGCTACAAGAATGTATATTACACAAAAACGTGACAGATTCTATCCACGTCTCATTCTAAAATACCAGACGGAAACGAGTAAGAGGGGGACCGATGTGGGGAAAGAGCAAAATTCGACGCTGGACCACAATTGGAACGAGATGTACAAGAACTTGTCACATCTTGGGTCCCCCTTTGATGTTACCCGCCTTTGAAAAGGCAGGTGCCTGGTCATATCTATTTCAGATCGCTCACAGATGAGAGAGACACCCACAGCAGGAGGCTGCGCGTCTGACAGAAACAAAAACAGGGGGTCTAAATTACATAACCAAGACCGTTTTCAACAAGACTCGGGTTTTTTTGTATTTGCCTTGAAGTGTGAGCGGTGGAGTTACAAGTGTGTGATGTTTCGTAATTATACGCTAGGGAGCTTATTTGCCTTGAAGTGTGAGCGGTGGAGTTACAAGTGTGTGATGTTTCGTAATTATACGCTAGGGAGCTTACTTGGACACCGGGTTCACGAGGGTGGAAGGGATGATTAATCAAAACTCACCTGAAAAAAAGGAGAAATACATTAGCAGAGCAATAAACATGGATTAAAATAGATAATTGAAGAAACGGTAGAAGATCAAACGAAATAATTATATTTTTTTAAATACAAGTAATATGTATTAATTAGAAAGATATATATAAATATAAAATCAATTTTATAGAAAAATATCGTTGTTGCTACCGGGATTCGAACCCGGATCTCTTTCAATCCGGAGAACGTGCATTAACCGATTATGCTATACCAACACAGTGCATTGACGACAAATTTTCGAACTTGCATGTTACACTTTTTAAATTGATACATCTATCGTTCCATTATTTTAAATTCATATTCTTTATTTATATTTACGGATAGGAAGAGATCCAGGTTCGAATCCCGGTAGCGCAACAACAATATTTTTCTATAAAATTAATTATATATGTATATATTTCTAATTAATACATTTAATTAGTATTTAAAATTACAAAAAAGACAACAGAATACAAGTTTAAAATTATTATTATTATTTATTCTTGATATAATGCATATATATATATAAAAGTATTTATATATACTCTAATATAAACAAAATAGTTTCTTTTTACTAGAACTTATCATTCACATATCTGTTTAGTATCATTTTGAATCTATATAGTCACTCCTCCTTTCTTATGTCTTCTAGCATTTCGTTAAAAATCTTCATTGCCCTGTACATCATCGATTTCTGAGATTTAGCCTTCTTCCTGAATGGCAGTCTCAGTCTATCTTTTCTTCTTGTATGATGTTCGTACTCATGTTAATTTAATTATTATTATTAATAATAATTTATTTTAATAAAATTGAGATGCGTACACGGAATACATGTCACATCAATATTCTTACTATTTTCAAACTATGCTAAACGCTTGTGCTATGAAAATAGGAATAACTTGCCGGTGTCCTGGAACGAGGCGCGAACCCACGACCACTAGATCACTAGGCCAACGTCCTGACCACTACACCAACAAGCAACAAGTGCATTATCAATGATGCAACATATAAGTTCGAAAATTTGTCGTCAACTTGCGTTAATGCGTTCCCCCAGATTGGAAGAGATCCAGGTTCGAATCCCGGAAACAACAAAAATATTTTTTCGATAAATTGATTTTATATTATATTTAATTTGTATTAAAAAAATATATATATGTTAACATAATCGGTTGATATAGCAAAACGGAAACGCGTTTACCTTGATAGGGAAACTGTTGTATCCCGGTTGCAACCAAATTTTTTTTCGATACATATATTTTTCTGTATTTGTATCAAATTCATTTATTTAATTTCTATTAAAAAAACATCACAGAACTATATTCTGAAATTGTAATTTCACAACAAAAATGTGTATGCTTTTTAAAATAATCGAAATAATTATGAAAATAATACACTATAGGTAAAAGAAAAATAAAACTGTTACATCATTTTTTAACGCGGTATTTTTACAATACAATTTTTGCAACATATTTTTCTGGTACACCCTTTATAGTTTTCTAAGTATTTCATTAAATATATATATAAGGCGGACGATCACTCAAACGATGTTGGAGCGTTCTGTTTCATAAGGTACGGCAGACACGCAAAATGATGAGATTAATAATAAAAGAATGCTCAATCATAATACGAAATCAAATCAGAAGAACAAAGTACAGAGGAACAATGCGGATTTTGTGAATAGCAAAAATATGAGGAAGGGGAGGATCCATCCGCAGTATAACTTCATTATTTCACGCCGGATTCGTTCAGACAGTTCCAATTGAAAGGTAGTCAAGCCTGAACAATTCACGAGGGTTTTCGCGAGGTATGTATCTTATATGGAAAGAAAAAAATAATATGTTTCTTAAAAATAAATATAATTAAAAATATGTATTTTCGTGGAAAGCAATCAATCACAACAATCATAAATAATGAATTTTATTAAACGCTAACTGGTTTCGTTTAGTTCAAGTCTCGTCAGGGCGTATTAAAAACTAACAATAAATAAAAAAAGAGGGAGAGATAATACAAAACCGTGTTGTATTTAATCTAAAAATATGTAAGTAGAATATAGAGGCACAGATAATAAAAACAGTATAAACGAACTATCTTATTTATATAATAAATTCGTTCTGTGGTATTTTAATACAAATTAAATGAATTATCTAAAAAGATATACAGAAAAAATCCATGTACCGAAAAAATATTTTGCCAAAGAGGTTAAGTGGAATTTTCGAATCTCGTATCATACGTATGCGCAGGGATGCCCTTAGGATATAAATATACCCTGGCGCATACATGTCAGAGATTTAAAAAAATTTATGTTTGCATATAAAACGAATTTTGTAGGATTTGGTAAGCAGTTTCAAGGTATGATACTGTTCTATATAATTAATATTTATTAATTGACCTGTATAAATATATTTAGTGTTGGATAGCAAAGTTGACGGTAGAAATACTTTTACTTTTACAATACGTTTTGCAAGCATTGTAGAATGAGAAAAAAAAAATATTTACTCGTTTAATTATGAGAGAAGGTAAAGTTCTCAACATAGTGAATAAGGTTAAAAAAAAACAATCGCTTAGCTGGTTTGGTCATATGGAACGGATGAATGAGGAGAGAATGATAAGAAAGATATATGACACAAGTGTTGATGGCACCAAAAATAGAGAACGTCCGCGGAAGACTTGGCACAACCGGGTAAACCAGATACGGGAAGATGGTAGGTAGATGATTTAATGTTAGATTTAATTAAAATTGATAATATTGTATTATTACGGAATATCACAGAGACACGATTTGGTACTCAATAATTCAGACATATTTACAAGTATGGTGATAACTTATCGCCAACACAAAACGTTACAGCGAAAATCTTAATTTCACAGTGATTAAAGACACATTTATCTAAAGTGATATATATTACAGTTAAAGTGTTAATTTCAATAATGTATACATTAACTACTTATTGTATGCACTAACTATTACGAGTTTTAGCTACAGATTACATTGCTGCATTTCATGTATACTTTCACTAGATAATGTATGATTTAACTAGCGAGTGTATGAACTCGCCGACGTGAGCTGGTCATATCGTGAACAAACAAGATCTGTCAGACGAGCGTGTTTGACAACTAACCAAATACGAGCGAGTTTACAATTACCCTATACCCTACCGCACATTAACAATTCGAATGTTAATTATACAACGAATTGATCAAATAAATTGTAAGCACATTATATTTTTACATATCTTGTAGTTAAATAACAGAAAATAAATGTAATTTAAGTTGAAACTTTGAGGTTACGTCGGATGACAATAATAACACGCACGCACTCCACAGCCGGTAATAATGTTGCCAATGTAAAATATTGCTAGGAATTGCAATGTTGTCACTCGAACCAATTACACGTGTTAAAAAAACATTATTCTATTCGTAGGCATATTTTTATTTAAATAAAATTATATTAATTTTTTTTAATACGGCAACTTCAGTGTACCGTACGTTAGGTGAACATTGCGGATACTTTAAACATTGAATGCATACAACAACTAGTTAGAGAGTTCAAAAAAATATTTTTTGTATACTGTAACTAAAACTCGTAGTCGGTGCATACATTAACTAGTTAATGTAACATATACAAAAAGTAAAATTCGTATCTAACACAAGTCTAACCACTAACGCTGTTTATTTTTACGACACCTAGTTCCGCCGAGATTATTCCAGAAATGGCATTTCACCGATTAATTACACCGGCACCTGACGCCTTCCAGAAGGCGACAGGAAAAGACCACCTTCGAGACACGGCACTTAAGCTCGTCTGCCTCCGGCGTCATCAAGGATCGAGGAAATAATAATATGCTCGGCCATTACCGCGCCAGCGACGTTATGTTGTACAATCACGAAGGGGTACGCGACCACGATGGTACCCATTACAGTACATCCGCCTCCTAATTGCGTCAAATATCTTAATCAAAATGCATTCTTTTCCTCTGACCGAAGAGATGAAGCTGACTTCGTGAACCGGGTGGGTGGTCACCGCAGAGTACCTACACATTCGGGATGCCTAGAAGCGATCTGACTGTTCAGTTTAGTCATTTAAAATATACAAACAATTTGGCAACATTCAGATGTAGACAATATAATGTCGGTTATAAAAAAATAACTATTTCATAAATAATGTATGTTGTACGACTTGTTTGGTTTCCGCAACTTAATATTTTAGATTTAGGCATTTCCAATCAATATTTAAAATATTCGTAAAATACAATTTAATTTAATAAAAAAATATATATAAATATCACAGTGCAATGTGCACGGCTGTCAATAATATCAAAAATACTGTTGGAGACCTCAACGGTCGTACGGTAGTGTCCAGATATATTTGTTATAGTATCGAGGGGGTTTCCGTTTGTTGGTAGTTGACAGTAATATAAATAGCATGTAATCAGGATATATTCTTTCATTCTTCTTTTGACAAGGTTCACATCCATACGACTATATTAGTTGTGTATTTCTAGGTGCCTTAGGTGACAAATAAAACATTTCCATTTCCAAATTCTCTCAAATAACATCAATTTTACATCAGCTACACTGGCTCCGATTCCCTGAAAGAGATGAATTTAAATTGTGCTGGTTGATGAACAGGGCGCCTCTGTATTTTCCCAGACAATTTGAATGGTAGACGTCAAACGCTCAGGTCAGCCGCAGAAAGGGTTGTAGAACCGACCAACCGTTGCCAGAAGTCTAAATTTAGTGAACGGGCATTTGCGGTGGCAGGTCCAAAAGCGTGAAACTGAGACTGCATCAGAGATTAAAAATGCACCTTTTCAAAAAAATCATTTCCATAAGTGAAAATAACTAGTAACTAAATTTCATTCAGCATTATTTCGCCTTTTTTCTTACACTCATTCACTGCCAGGTCGCTGATGGTGCAGTGCAGTGGTCGCAAACTACAGCTCGCAAGCGGCTTTTTGCATACTTGAGTGCGGCTCTTCGACGAATGACGTTTATAAAATACATTTTTATTTTAAATACTAATTAAATATATTCATTAGAAATATATTAACTTAAAATCAATTTTATCGAAAAATAAAGTAGATGGCTTTCAAATAATGCGAACGATAGATGTATTAATTTGAAAAGAGTAACATATGTAATTAATACATTTTCATTTTAAATACTAATTAAATATATTAATTAGAAATATAACCATATAAAATCAATTTTATCGAAACATATTGTTGTTGCTACCGAAATTCGAAGCTATAATATCTTCCTAATCAATACATTTAATTAGTATTTAAAATATCACAGACCGTCTGTTCTAAATAATTCCAACTTCACAATAAGAATGTGTTCTCCTTAATAATATATAAGTTGTATCAGTGTGTCCAAAATTTAATAAAAATGAATTGTTAATTCTGGCGTCTGCTATCAGTTTACTCAGGTATTTAAGATTCCGTAAAAACAAAGTAGATGGCTTTCAAATAATGCGAACGATAGATGTATTAATTTGAAAATTGTAACATATGGGTTCGAAAATTTGTCGTCAAAAATAGTCTGCTGTAGCGTAGTCGGTTAATGCACGTTCCCCGGATTGGAAAGAGATTCAGGTTCGAATCCCGGTAGCAACAACAAAATTATTCGAAAAAATGTATATCTTTCTAATTAATACATTTAATTAGTATTTAATTTTTATTAATAAATAAGACAATTATAAAGCATGATATATAGTTTTATTCTGACTTCTAAAAACAAAGAAATTTGGCTCTCAAAAGAAATCTAAATTGTTGTACAGCTGACATTTGGCTCTTTTGACTAATCAGTTTGCCGACCGCTGGTGTGGTGCATCTCGCAGGCCGTTGACCGCGCGGCTCACCATCTCGCCGCCGCGAGGAGTGCGGAACCTTCGCGCCGAGGAAGTAATAACAATAAAGACTATCACGTAACAATGGTCCATCAGAGATATTTATGATCGGTTTGGACATGCCGCCCAGCTGAAGCATGTGACGAATCGACCATGCACGCAAATGCCCGTCAAAAAGCTCACGGGCCGCTATTGCCCGACGCCGAAATACGAGACGGCCGAGCTGCTCCGGGGTCGAGTACCATCGCGCCGGCGGTTGCTGCCGTTCTAGATACGAGTTGACTGAACATTCTTCCTAGGTCTGCTTACGATCTAGCTTTATTTACATACCTAACTGGCAGTGGCGGTCGGTGACTTTTTGTAGATGCTGGAAAGCAAGTTAATACCTAATAACAAATTTACAATATACGATGTATGCAAGGAAAGCGATCTTATAATGAATGTCAACAAGTCGAAGGTGATGGTATTCGAGAAGGAGGAAAGCAAGATAAAGTGCAAAACAGTTAGGTTAGGTTCGGTTAGGAAAGAGATCCAGGTTCGAATCCCGGTGGCGCAACAACAATATGATTCGATAAAATTGTTTGTATATGTTTATAAATAATATATTTAATTAATATTTAAAATATCACAGACCGTCTGTTCTGAATAATTACAACTTCACAATAAGAATGTGCTCTCCTAATACTTGTAAGTGATGAATATTAGATGAGTATTTGTACGTGTATTTAGGAAGTATGTTCGATAGAAACGGAAAGATAGAGAAAGATATCGAAAGGAGGGTGACTGCGGGAAATAAAGCGAACGGCGCTTTGAATGGAATTATAGCTAACGGGAACTTGTCAACGGAGGCAAGACTAGCGATTCACAATAGTCCTGGTAACAACATTGATGTATGAAAGTAGACTGAATGCAGTGGAAATGATATCACTTAGGCGTATATGTAGCATATCCATTTATGACAGAGTAAAGAATGAAGAAATAAGGAAAGAATGTAAAGCTGATCTTGGTATAACGAGTAAGATTAAGAATTTTAGTCATATGGAATGGATGAATAAGGAAATATAACGCAAGTGTTGATGGCACCAGAAGTAAAGAAAGTCCGCGGAAGACTTGGCACGACCAGGTAAACTAGATACTGGATGATGATCCTGTTAGAAGCCTCAATAATCGTCGAGCTTGTATGAGAAGGTGTATGAATGTGGATGAGGCGAGAACTGTGTGTCAGGACAGAAGAGTGTGGCGCTCTATTCTCTCTGCCTACCCCCGCGGAGAAACGGCACGATGGTAAGTAAGTAAGTACATATATTAAATGTTTCAATTATTCAAGCCAAACTGTCAAAAATGCGTCACAGGAACAAATTTCTCATAACAATGTATGTATGCTAATTTGTGCATTATACCCCATAAGCATTAAGTTTTTGTACGTTGATGCTGTTAACGAATACGTATACGGCGGAACTGAATGAGCATACGAGAAAGTCGAATACTTTCAAATTTTGACGATACAGAACGAATGATAGAATCCACTGTTGCTGGGATGCATATGTGCGTGCGCGCGCCGTTTCGTAGTGTGTGTTATGACTGTTCTCTAAAGCACAGGACTAATTCATTTGCGGCAGTGCCGTCAGGGAATTCAAACTATGCGGTGCACTCCACGCTCTATCGTCTCTTCAGCAGGTGTAACAACTAAATTAACGGCATACATGTGTTCTATTTCATTTTTTGTTTTTGTGTATTGTTGAGGGGGACTTAGGAACCGCCATTTGCTGTCCCTCTCAGTGCCTTTTGTGTCGATATTTTCTGTTGTGTGCATTTGTGATATATTTCTGTTTTACTAAATAAATGTATTTTTTCCCGCGCTAAATGGACAGCGAATGGTCTTTGATTGAGAGCCATACCGTGTTGCGTTGCCGCTATACGGCATTGCGGCATAGCATGGTCTCAATGCAGGTCGCAATCGCTTCGCACTTTATATAATACAATGAAGTGTGGTTAGGTCGTTATTTAAACCGTTATTGAACTATACTTCGATGAAGTGTCTGAAGTGCAAAGTATGTAGTGTGATATACACTTCATTGAAGTGAGCGGCAAACTCTTTCGTCTCTATACATACAAAGTTCACAGTGGGAGTTATTTGGTGTGTGTGTGTGTGTGTGTGAATATGGCGTGAAGTATTGAACTATGGACGCGTCAGCACGATTCAAAACGTGCGAACTACGAAGCGTGAGTAAAAAGAACTAGTTCATCGTACAGCGTGAACCCATCGCTACAGCTGACACCTCTCCAGTCTCTCCGACCAGGTGCAACCCGTCTGTCCACCGTTGCGGTACTTTTCTAGGTCTTCTTCAGTCTAAAGTTGCGCCCAGGAAAATTTATTTTTCTAGTCATTTTGTAAATTGAATTAAAACATCATTTTATTCCACTGTATTTTTTATTGTGTTAAACGTTTTCGGGAACATCTTTCCATTATCAATATTATAATTCAACTAAAATTAAAAACCCTTTAGACAGTAATATATGATGTGTTTGGAGTTAACGGTGGTAGGGGTGGAGGGTGGAGTTAAAATAGATAAGAGAGGGGGTGTAATGGGCGGTATTTGAATATTTATTATCTTTTTATTGTTATTTTTATTATTTAATATTTCTAAATTTTTTTAAATGTCTAACTTTTGTCCTTTGACGCAAGTATGTATAAGTTGTAAATTAATATTATCAAATGAATGGCCCTCCATTCTTGCATGTTTCAGCAGTTTCGAAGTTTAGACGTTTTTACAATCTTTTACATTTTCTTCTTCCGCTATGTTCAATATAAAATACGTCACAATCTATGCAACCCAACTTGTAAACTCCGCTTTTTTCTTCTTGTGGTATTTTTGATTTATTATTCAAGATATATTTTTTAATATTGATTTTTTTTGTATAGAAGGCGGGGTTAAATTTTTTACCATTACAGGAATTTAATAAATCTGTTGCAAGTTTTCCTACATACACTATTCTTCTCCGTGGCTTTCTTTCGTCGTTGTCTTTTGGTATTTTGTGATATAAGTATGTGATATAAGTACAACATCCTTCTCCAGCGATACATTTCGAAGGCATCTATTTTCCGCTCGGCACTATTGCGGACTATCCAAGTAACCGCTGCATACAAGAAGATTAGAAAGAGAAGATTTGTTCATCAACATAATTTTAGTCACTTCTTCAATATATGCAAAATTACTTTGTAGCAACATGTTATATACGTAGTACTAGGCATACAGAAATTATATTACATATAATACTTAAACATATTTGTAAAATATTAATGTGGTTCCTAAGCTAGTTGTCCTAAAAAAATATATATATACATATTAATAATTATCTTGGAAACAATATAATACTTTAGCGAACTGATTTTTCACAATGACGTCTTCCGATTCGTTTTGTGGTAATTTCTGATTTCACGCTTCCTCACGTGAATTAAGGCCATCACGTCGACATTAGAACGGAATTACACGACAGTGTTTCATCGACATCCGTCGGGACATAATGAAATTTTTATAATAATTTATTTATTTATTGTACATGCCTTATTCGAGCATTAACATTTTTTATTTATAGATTATAGAGAATCACATCAGAAGCGCAATACAAAGAAAAAAATACATCGAGTATTATTAACATATTAAACATCTGTTGACAACACACTTGAGCTTAAACAGACACCATTGCGTTGAGACACTCAAATTTCTAACAATTTAGTCCAACAGTTAAAACTAACAGAAAAAATATCAACTACCACCGCATATTCATTCCCCAAACAATGGATGTGCTCTGACATTACCACTGTAATAGAACAATGAATTGTGTCTCGATGATGCGTGAAAGTCAAGCATGCCAACAATCTGGGGGCAATTTAATCGAAAAATCGCCGTGCTGAGGCACGAGACTCGTTTCACAATTTGACCGTTAAAAATATCGGTAATGTAATAATGTTAAAAGCCATACATACTTTGTACAAGATGGTTCAGGATAAGAGCGGGGCACGACTCTACACCACTTTTGTGATTTTAAGAAATAAATGAAAATGTTATTAATTTTATATAAATGGAAGATGGCGATAAATTATATATTATTATTTTGCAGTAGAGCAATTTGAATATTCGAAATTAGAAATTCTTTAAATCCAGTCAGAAGAATTTTTTCGTAAATCGTAGAGATTCATGAATCGATAATTAATTCAGTTTAATTTATCAAAATCGGACCAAAAAAGTAATACAACTTTTAGGCTCGTAGTCACTCCGTCGAACGTGCAATCGACGCGAGATATAAACGCGTACTGCATACTTACACACCACACGGTATACCGTGAGTTTAGTATGTAGGACAATTGATACGAATAATGTGTCTTCCGTAACAAGATATCGTTTCATTTATCAATTTTCGATGATTTAGTATAGATACCTGTTTGCGTCAGAAAAATTTCATATAAAAACGTTCGACAAGTGACATTATTAACATTTCGTATAAAAACAACAATGACTTGGGCCCGTTATTATGCTGAGCTCATATCCCGTTCACCGATGGCGGTAGGGATTGGGGGGGTGGATACCTACGAGTTTCCACATTATGGGTAAAAGGCTTTTTCATACTAAAACACAGTTCCATTGTGAGATGTTTTTTACCACAGCATGCTATATTTCTATGAGAGTGGGTGTTCCGAAAATTAAGAATTGTAGTTTTATTTGAACTGTAAAAAAATATACTCGTGTTATACAAATTTAACATTAATTATAGAAAAATTGTTTAATAAATTAATAATACATTATCTTTAATGATTTGATTCGAATTAAGCCAAGTCAAGTCATATGGAACTGATGAACGAGGAGAGAATAGTAAGAAAGATATATGACGCAAGTGTTGATGGCGCCAGAAATAGAGGACGTCCGCGGAAGACTTGGCACGACCAGGTAAACCAGATAATGGAGGATGGTTCTGTTAGAAGCCTCAACAATCGGCGAGCTTGTATGAAAAGATGTATGAATGATGAGGCGAGAATTGTGAGTCGGGACAGAGGTGTGTGGCGCTCTATCCCCTCTCCCTACCCCCGCGGGGAAGCGGCGTGATGGTAAGTAATACAAATTAAATGTATTAATTAGAAAGATATACATATAAAAACAATGTATCGAAAAATATTGTTGTTGCTACCGGGATTCGAACCTGGATCTCTTCCTATCCGGGGAACGTGCATTAACCGATTATGCTATACCAACACAGTGCATTGACGACAAATATGTTACACTTTTCAAATGAATACATCTGTCGTTCCATTATTTTAAAGGCACAATGGAATAAATTCAAATCAGCATTATGTACTTATATAGTTTTAACATAGTTTTCATAACAAATTTAATTGTGGGACCCCATTTAAAAAATTATCTATACTGGTTGGAGAATTGTATACACTATGTTTAAAAAATAAAACCTGACTAATTATTTTAATAAAATAATAACTAAAACTTTTTTAAAAATGCCTAATTCTGTCATCGGAATGACGTCAATGCGAAACGAGTTTTGAGGTTTTGAAATTCGGTTTAGTCACGGCCGTGTCATCACCATCTCGTTGTGAATAATCATCACGCCATTATCGCTTTGTAGTCTGGCTTGTGCGATCGGGTGGTCAGGATGCCCGCCTTTATTATCTACTAAACGCCGGGGATTTGAATCCGCTAGCGGCCATCCAAATTACTCGTCTTCTCGACACAGTTTTGAGTGAAACGCGTCCGGGAACAAAAATTACCAATGTATTGTACAACGCCGGTAGATAAAATGTGGATGCAATAACAGAGTGTAGAGCCCATTCATTAGATACAAGAAGTACAACAGAGACTAGTGAGTAGGATGTACGATGCATGCAAGGAAAGCGACCTCATGATGAATGTCAACAAGTGGAAAGTGATGGTATTCGAGAAGGAGGAAAGCAAGACACCGCGCTAAATATTTGGAACAAGTAGATGAGTTTGTGTATTTGGGTACCTAGTACCGACACTGATGTATGGAAGTGAGGCCTGAAGCTGGCAGAAAAGGAACGAAAGTAGACTGAATGCAGTGGAAATGAGATCACTTAGGCGTATATGTGGCAAATCTTTTTATGACAGAGTAAAGAATGAAGAAATAAGGAAAGAATGTAAAACTGATGTTAGAGTATAGTGAGTAAGACTAAGAAAGGATCACTTATGTGGTTTGGTCATATGGAACGGATAAATGAGGAGAGAATGGTAAGAAATATATATGACACAAGTGTTGATGGCACCAGAAATAGAGAACGTCCGCGGAAGACTTGACACAATCAGGTGAACCAGTTAATAAAGGATGGTTATGTTAGAAGCCTCAACAATCGGCGAGCTTGCATGAAAAGATGTATAAATGTGGATGAGGCGAGAATTGTGTGTCGGGACAGAAGAGTGTGGCGCTCTATCCTCTGCCTACACCCGCGGGGAAACGGCGTGATGGTAAGTAAGTAAGTAAGATTAAGAAATGATCACTCAGGTTGTTCGGTCATATGGAACGAATGAATGAGGAAAGAATGGTAAGAAAGATATATGACGCAAGTGTTGACGGCACCAGAAGTGGATGACGTCCGCGGAAGACTTGGCACGATCAAGTAAATCAGACACTGAAGGATGGTCCTGTTAGAAGCATCAATAGTCGTCGAGCTTGTATGATAAGATGTATGAATGTGGATGAGGTGAGAATTGTGTGTCGGGACAAAAAAAACTCTCTGCCTACGTCGCGGGGAAACGTAAATAAGTAAGATACAAATATCACTAGGTGTCCATCGAATGTAGTGGACTAGAATAAGCCATAGCTATTTGGAAAGTAAAAATTAAATATGCAGTTTTGTAGAATTTTTGGTAAGCTACATGCAGAACACACTGTTTCTCACAATAACCACTTAAATCCATTGAAGTTGCATGTTCAAAATCAGGGTTAGTTCTAAAATACCCTAAAATAGACAAAGTATAAGTTGTTATTCCCTTAAAATGAATCAGCAATCACAACACTTATTGACGAGGATCACAGAAGAAAAAAACATTACAGAATAGTCTTTTTAAAAAATGGTGATGTAAAAACAAACATTTTGTACATTTGCTTTGAAAATATACATTTTCATCCATAACTCAAAAATACATAAAGTCGTTTTAGGGGGGTTTTGGAATTAGGCGCTACTTATTTTCAGTGATGTTATTTGACAACCTGTCGGCGAACCAAACCAAAATCAAGCATTATGATATAAATGTGGTGGCCCTGGTCGCACCTTACAGATCCACATAAAGAAATCATTCAACAGCCGCCATACCCGCCAAATTATAGACAACAATACACCGCGATCGAACCGGTCCACGAAGCTATGCAACTGATCACTCTTCTCGGCCCCGCCTTCAGTGAACTACGTTTAGCTTATACTTTATATAACGTAACGAACAAGCGGAACACAGATTTCATACTGTGGCACACCTCAGCGCCCATATCGCCAGTTGATCGTTTTATAGGGCCGTTGACAGCGAGTGCCTCAAGGTATTCAAATAATAATGATCGACTACACACGTGAACGTTTCGGCTACCAACTAAACACGACGTGAAGATGCAATAAAAAGGTTAACCGAAACGCCGGCATGGCAGTATGGCAGGACCATTCCCGAAACTTCCCGGACTATCTCTTCTTCTCACAGACTAATATTAAAATTTGGTAATTTCACATTTTACCAACAATATCATCAAAACTAACTATCTGCTTGTTGCATACTTAAAAAGGATATAGTTTTAAGGAGAATACATTTTTGTAGTGAAGTTGCATTTTCTGAACATAGTTTTATGGTATTTAAATACAAATTAAATTAATCAATTAGAAAGATACAGGAAGGTGTAAAAGAAAAATTTATTGCTATAGCGAAAATGATGAACACGCTTCCCCTGGTAGGAAAAGGTCCAGGTTCGAATCCCGGTAGCAACTAAATATTTTTTCGATATCTTTATATCTTTCTAGTTGACTTATTAAATTTGTATTAAAAATGAAATATTTATCATCATCATTATTGTCAGCTGTTTACTTTTCATTGTTGGATGAAGGCCTCCCCATTTGCCTCCCACACTTCTCTATCCATTGTTACTCCATGTGGTATAGAGGCGACCTCTTGATTCCCCTCCGATACCAGTGGATGACTGCATTCGTCCAACGATTCTCTTCCGAGCGACGTGGTCTGCCTATTGCCATTAATTTTCAAAACGTATTTAATAACATCAACAACTCTTGTCCGTTCTCTTATCCCCTCGTTTCTTTTCCTGCATTTTCATGTGATGCCCAACATACATCTATCCATGGCTTTTTGAATTTCTCTAAATGTAAACCGATAGGAGACGCCTATCGGTTTATTCAAAGCTATTTGAGATTCCGTAAAGAACAAAGTAAATGGTTTTCAAATAATGGAACGATTAAATGTATTAATATCAAAAAGGTAACATGTAGGTTCGAAAATTGTCGCTAAAAATATTGTCGCTGTAGCATAGTCGGATAACGCACCTTCCCCGGTTAGGAAAGAGATCCAGGTTCGAATCCCGGTGGCGCAACAACAATATTTTTCGATAAAATTGATTTTATGTGTATATCTTTATAATTAATATATTTAATTAATATTTAAAATATCACAGACCTATGTTCTGAATAATTACAACTTCACAATAAGAATGTGTTCTAATGAGAAAATGTAATTTATGTTGTCTATCTAGGCACACTATTCTTGCTACCATGTTAAAACTAGTGGGAAAAAAGCTAGATGGCATACATAAAAAGAAATACCACCTACATTTATTTAAAAACATAATTTATTTTCTGGGTGTCGGTTTTGGGAATTGACTCATTTCCGTCTAGCAAAGTTGGTTTCGTTGCGTTTTTTTTTTTTTTGTTGTTTTCAAACAACTCCGGATTTCTCCGATCGTCGGGGTCAAATGATGATAAATACCCGTCATATATCTCGCATTCCACACACGGTGAGATCTTTCACACCACTTAGCGAGAACAAAAAATGAGATAATGTTATAATATAAAGATCTAGAAACGAATTCATGCTTCACCGCGATGAGGTATGCCTTTAATATGCAAATACAACAGAGGAAATGTATTTATGTACCACTCTGGTATACGATACTAGAAACTAGATCAAATGTGTATATTTATTTGTTATTCATACGTTCAACAAACGTTGGCTAGAATCACTTGGTTCACCGCAGCCCAGAAATAACTCTACAGTACACTTGTCAAACCATTGCATTAGGTTATTCAGACACGTAGTTCTCCGACTTTCAGCAATAATTCCCAGCATTATGAGGTGCAAGATCTCACGTCTCTGGATGTCTCATCGCATGTACGAAATATTGAAGATTTTTATTGTTTTATTATAAATACTTATTTTTCTTTAATATCATTTCAAAACCCACGATCTAAAATTACCCCATTCGGTACCATATAGGGGCATAATAATAAATAACCCTGAAATGTTAGAAATTCAGAAAAATTTACTTTTTCATTATTAGGAGATTATTAAGACACATTCTTATTGTGAAGTTGTAATTATTCAGAACAGACGGTCTGTGATATTTTAAATATGAATTAAATATATTAATTAGAAAGATATACATATAAAATCAATTTTATCGAAAAATATTGTTTCGTCACAGGGATCCGACCCTAGATCTCTTTCCAACTATGCTACAGCGACGATATGTGGGGCGTTATCGAACAGTTGCGTAGTAGTATTAAATGCCAACCAGGCGGTAAATGAGTAGGACCGAGATAAGAGCTTTGAGTTTATTGCATCGGTCCGCTTTCATTGCCCTCCAATTAGGATAAACTTTTGGCCTTTTGAAGGTTCGCTTTCACGAAAGCCGAAAGCCTTTTTATTGGCTTGAATGTGAGCCTGTTTGCTCCGGGATAACTTGGAGGGATCAGTTCTCATCTGTTCATTTTCTACGTTATTGAACCATAAATAACGTACATACAACATTACTACTAGCAATATGAAACAGTAAAGATTTACTGCGCATCATCATGAACAGAATAAGTACGGATTGTCTATGGAATATTAAAGCGAGTCTATTGAATTGACGTGTTGTATACATAAAAGAGCCTCATAATACAAAAAAAACTAATTATCGACATATAATAGATTTTTGTGATAATTGTGTGAAATTCCCACGAATTAATTTCACTAAAAATAAAAAATCTAGATGCAAAAAATAAAACTACCATAACGAAATTTATTATTATTATTAATACATATGGATATTCGATATCAATTCATCACGGGTCATTAGATGGCAAATCTGAACTGTACGTTAATTATTATGGCAAACATATTTTTTACAAATACAATTACACGGCTAGTACTCGATTTTCTGTACGGAGAATACGAAATCAAACTTCAATCATAATATTATGTGAACCAGACGTTTTAACACTTTGGGTCAATAAATTTTTATTTATATTAATATAATCTAGTCATAGAATGATGATAATAATAATAATACTTAAATGTCACGTAATTAGTATTAGTAGTAAATCATATTAAAAATATGAATTAGAAATACATATAAAATTAATTTTGCGCCACCGGGATTTGAATCTGGATCTCTTTCCTAACCGGGGTAGGTGCTTTATCCAACTATGCTACAGCTTTACATTGTGTTTTGTGTAGGTTAAAAAGTTTTAAAACGAAAGTTTGACTATTATGGGTAGGTTCTGAATAAATGTGTAGACCCTCCCAACCAAAAATAGTCTTGAATAGTCATTTTTGTAATGTTAGGATTATGCGGACGAGCATTATCATGCCGAAAAATCACTTGATGCTGTCTTTGATGTGAATTGATGGCTAAAAACCTCAGAAGTAACGGTTACTCGATCAAACTCAAACCAAAGTAAATGTCGAAAATGTCCGTTTTTTGTAACTAATTGACTAACTTACATCACGCCGTTTCCACGCGGGGGTAGGCAGAGAGGTTAGACCGCCACACTCTTTTGTCCTGACACAGAATTCTCGACTCGTGCGCATTCATACATCTTCTCATACACTCTCGCCGATTATTGAGGTTTCTAACAGGACTGTTTGGGACATATATTTATTTATTCTTGAACGAAAATAATGTACTGCGCCTTCTTCTCCCCTCCCTCTCCTCACCCAGCATGCCGCCGCCAGTCGAAAGGCGACCTTGAAACGGTGCGGTAATTTGTGAATCGAAGTATAGTATTAAATTGAGACGTCCCGTTTATACAGTGCATTCTAAAGGACTCTTGACGAAGAAAGTGATAAATTTACAGTCCACCTCGGAGGTGTCTGAAGAACTGGATTGTGATGAGTGCAAACCTCCTTCCGAATATCCTGTTTCTTCCGGCATGTATGCTTTCACGCAACAAGGACCATCTTACAGTATCTTGTTTACATGGTAGTGCCAAGACGCCCTCTATTTGTATGGTGCCATCAACACTTGCGTCATACAGCTTCCTCACCATTCTCTCCTCATTCATCCGTTTCATGTTTTTTTCTATGTACTTAACGCTTCATTTCGCGACAATGAACACTGTTACAGATTGATAAAATTTTAAAAAATACATATATTTTCAAATATAAAAGTACTTGTATAACAAAAACGTCACAAACTTAATTCGCCTATCCGATATATATATATTGCCAAATTATTCGTGTCATCGAATTGAAAAATCATAAATTTTTATACTACTTCAAGATCGTAAACGGAAAAAAGTTGATTAGTAAACAGTGAACACTTGGATTGGATTGGAATGCATCCATTAATTCTTCTCGACTCGGTCTCGAACGGGTTAGCCGCGTATATTAGGAGCGGTCAATCATTTTTGACATTTAATACTGCTATGATTTAATAAATGTATCTTAATTACAATAAATACGAAGCCGGCGCGGGTCGTGCAGCCAATGAAATACATTGTAAATAATAAAAGAACGCCGATACAATCGAGCGGACCAATCGCGAGACGGAATGATACACGATTAACAACAACAACAAAAAAAAATTTAATAAAAATACAATTTGTTATACCGCCGTCTCCGTCTCGCGGCGGAGTCGCCGACGCGAGTGTGAAGGGGACGGCCGCAATGAAATGACGCTGTCGAATTTTTCGATACGATCTTACTCATTACGATGCCATCGAACTGATCCACGTTGGTATCCTGGTCCGAAAATATTTTTTCAAAAGTGCAAGGAAAGGAATTTTTGTGATGATTCATGAACGGTAATAAATTAACTACACGCTTCGTACCGCTCGGACCTGCCAAAGATCAAATTGTTACGTCTTTACCGTGTGACCATTTCGATCAGAAGATACATTTTTCAAAAACAAACAAAAAAAAAAGTAGATTGTCGGGAGTTTTGACATTGGAACTGGTTACATTTCTTATTAGAACACATTCTTATTCAGAACATAGGACTGTGATATTTTAAATACTAATTAGAAAGATATGCATATAAAATCAATTTTATCAAATGTCGGGATTCGAACCTGGATCTCTTTCAACATCGGGGAAAATGCTTTATCGAACTATGCTACAGCGACATTATTTTTAACGACAAATTTTCGAACCTATATGTTACACTTACTCAAATTAATACATCTACCGATCCATTATTTAAAAGCCATCTACATTGTTTTTACGAAATCTCAAATACCTTTGAGTAGACCAATAGTTGACGCCAGAATTAACAAATTAATCCGGTTTGGAAAGAGATCCGGGTTCGCATCCCGGTGCGCAACAACGATATTTTTCGATAAAATTGATTTTATATGTATATTTATAATTGATACTTAAACTATAATATTATTCTGGGGGTTTTAAAGAATTTCAAGGATATTAAAAAATATATGTAGTGTTTAATGAATATGAAAGGAGATCCAGTTCAGAAGGACGTTCTAGAAAGATGATGATTCGAATGTTAAAGAGGGGAGGGATAAAGCTTGAGCCCTATTGTATCTTACATATGAGGTAAAAACAATGACTTGGAATTTTTTAGATAGGACCCTATGGAACGGGATATAATATTGATGATTTGTGTTTTTTAGTTTCATTATACTTACTTCCTTACCATCACACCGTTTCCTCGCGGGGTTAGTAGTCAGAGAGGATAGAGCGCCACACTCTTCTGTCCTCACACACAATTCTCGTTTCATTCCTATTCATACGTCTTCTCATACAAGCCCGACGATAATTGAGGCTTCTAACAGGAGCATCCTCCATATCTCTCTTCATTCATCGGGTTCCATATGACCAAACAACCTGGGTGATAATTTCTTAATCTTACTCACTATACTAAGATCAGTTTTACATTCTTTCCTTATTTATTCATTTCCGCTGCATTCAGTCTACTTTCGTTCCTGCCTCACTCCAAGCCTCACTCTTCCATACATCAGTGTCGGTACCAGGTACCCAAATACACAAACTTCTTGCTTTCCCCCTCCTCGAATACCATCACTTTCGACTTGGTGACATTCATTATACGGTCGCTTTCCTTGCATACATCGTACATTCAGTATATTTTATATATAATTGTATAAAGTAGTAGCAAAAATAGGTATTTTTTTAAAAATATTTTATTATATCGTTTTTCATTCTTTATTCTTCTTTTTTTGTATTTTGTTTCGTATTTTTACATTGTTTAAATTTATTTATTGAATAATGAGAATTTATTTTTAAAATATTTAATCTTTTTAAGATTAAGTATTAAACACTAGTTTATAAACGTTAGCTAAAATGGTATTTTTGAATTATCAAAATGCGAATAACGTTGATTTATTCAAAAGGTTATATAGTTAAGGAACAAAACATTTGACTGACGTAAGTATACTTTTCTAAGAGTAGACGTGAAAGGAATTGCAAATGTAAAATTAAAATGATTCAGATTTGCGAATGCCAGACGAATAACTAAAGGTTGTTTGTTTTTTTTTAGAAGTATAGAACTTTAAAATGAAATAAAACATAAAAATCATGGTAAATGGTATTGACATTATTGGAAAAATAATTTTATGCTATTAGTGTATAAATATGATTTCGCGCATGTGCGACGCGGCTCACTCGAATAAAGCGCAATCTGGAAGTCCAATTTTCGACCACTTTTTGGAGCAGACGAGACCGTGTATCGGTAATAACGCGACGAATAGTGACTTCCAAGTCGTCTATCGTATCTAGTTTATCGGCGTAGACTAGCGACTTCACATATCCCCACAAAAAATAATCCACAGGTGTTAAATCACACGATCTTGGAAGCCAATTCACAGGTCCATTACGCGAAATTATGCACTCATCGAATGTTTCCTTCAATAAATTGATTGTGGCGCGCGCTGTGTGGCATGTTGCGCCGTTTTGTTGAAACCACAGCTCTTCTACATTAATGCCATTCAATTGAAGAACGAAAAAGTCAATAATCATAGATCTATAGCGTTCTCCATTGACTGTAACATTCTGGCCGGCATCATTTTTGAAGAAACAACAGCTTCTTCGATGCGCACTGTATGACATCTCTGCGAATGCGTATGCGAGATGCGAAAACGATCCACGATTATTCGAATTACTCGCTCGGACGGACGGTTAAGTGTAGCGCACGGTAATATTCGTGAAATTAACCACGATTTTCGAAATAAATTTGCACAATTTGCAAACGTTGTTCTGGCGTAAGTCTATTCATGGTGAAAACGGCAGAGCAAACTGAGCGCACATTAGCTGTCAGCTGTCAAATTGGCTGTCGCTGAAAAAAGTGTTGCCAGTTTGAAAAAAAAAGCTCTACAAAAACACCTTTATCAAGATCAATCTTCTTGGCAACAACTTCGGGAAGGACAGCAAAATAGACTTTTGGTCTTAATTGTTCATCAATCATTGAAACATCGCATGATAGGTAAAGGTGGAAGCGCTATGTCGAGACTTTGGACCCCGTCCCTCCTAGGATCATCACATAGGCTTCCACTGATTGATGCAGGCCTCCCTCAATGATTCAATGAAAGCCGATTCTCTGTTTTCCGCCACTCTTCTGTCGCTGCTTGATCAAGATTGTGGATGGCTAACACTTCTACCAGTGCGATGCCTCCTGTTACCGTAATTACCTTCGATAGCTGGTCCTGGGTTTTCTAATTGGCTTGTTGAATAAATTCATTCAACCTATTGCGAAACTGGGCTGTTACTCGCCGATTCTTATACCGATGGCCACTCACCCTGCTGTCTTGAATCTTCTGAAAACTCGGCCGGCCAGCCTCCGAAACTGTAGCGCAACCGATAATCCGAAAAAATACAATACAAAGTTTTTTTATATCACCGCCGTAAAATATAAGACCAACTCCGAAAGCGTCTCTAAAACAGAAGCACTTTCGCTTTTGTTCCTGTTTTTAATTTACACAAATCGAACGCACATATTGCTACAATACCAGGCCTAGCCATCGAAGTATAAAACGCGTAAACACCTCCATTCCAAGACATTCCGCACTGCCAACCTCTTCGACAAATACGCCCACCTAAGCACGTAAATCATCTGAGCCCTTTCGATTGCTCTTTGAGCACCTTTTAATTTTTGTATGACATTGACGGTGAAGGTCCACGTCATGTGGGCAGACACCTCATAGCATAAGAGGTTGAAAATGATGATCGAAAAAAGGTGAACAGGCTATACCCGACAATACATGATATCGAGAACGCATATGATGCTCGCTAATGATATCACTGGTGAAAACGAAATAACATTATACAAGACATCGAGCGCCATCTGGTGAATGAGTTTGAATGCTCGGCAGGAAATATTTATACGATCAATTAAAAATTACATTTAACAACAGTTATTAAACAAATTTTGCCACATTGCAAATTATTACACCTTCAATAGCAACAGGAGTTTAAAATTTTATTTCAAACACCTTTTATTGATAAGTTTGTTAAAATGTACCATGTACCATTCTTTAGTTTATTATGTACTATTTCATACTTTGTATTATAATCTTCTCTGTTTATAACAGTTATTATTATTATTATTGTACTATTTGTTACAATCACGAAAATAAAATAAAAAAATAAAATAAAGTAAAAGAAGGAAGGGTCTTGATATAAAAAATCTTTTAACACCGCTACCGTTTCTCGGCGAGTCCGAAACGAGCGGACGCTATCGTCCGCGTGGGAAGAGTGGAATAATAATATTGTACCATTAAATTTATTTAGCCATTATTCATAATGGAATCAAATATTTATATGTGTGGGTTTCGCCCACGAGCTCCTTTGATGTGTCCGAACTGTAAAGCGGTACTGGCGATGTTAACAATAATTATTATGGAAGTACAGCACTCACGTTTATTGGGCGTTCCAAATAACACGAGAATGCCGTTCGGTATATGACGTGTACTCATTAACAAACAAAACACGGTTGACAATGAAATTCTTTATATTGCTGTAACAAAATTATAAAAATATGCTAAGAATTGAACACCTGGAATGCAATATTAACCTTTCCAATACGATGCTAAAATAATAACGCGCGCTCCGGTGCTGTAAACTCAGTGTACATGGAGACTTTTGCCATTTTTAAGTCGAATAAATATGAATATATATATATACCAATTATTGTAAAAAAATGCTAAGAATGATAAAAAAAACATTGGTTAGACGGAACGACAGCACAAAGACGCATAAGACACGTCTATCTCAGCCAACGTAGCTCTGCCACTAACTTAAGTGACAATCGGCATCCGGCACTACGCCTTCCGCACTTCTCCGCACGTACACACACATGTATGTATTGACAAATTCACGTCAGGTTTTTCGAGAAAACACCTTTCATTGTTGCGTATGGTAAATACATATATATTGTAATTATTTTACCCTATACATAAATATATTACGGAGGAATACCTAAAATGTGAACTCTGTATTTAATATATTTACAGAGATATTCACATAATTAGAGGCAATATCAACTAAGTTTACATCACTGGAGAGGAAAGGTTAATGAAAGATGAGACGCTGCTGTTAACATCAAATCCCGTGTTAGGAAAGAAAACACATGTTTAAATATATTTCTCAAAATAGTCTGTCACCTTTCAGCTCGATACACTTGGTCCAGCGATATTCCAACTATTTAAAACCATCCAAAAAATGAGATTTAGACCTCTGTTTCGGCGACGACTTCCGCGTTTGAGCTGGTGCGTTCTCACAATCAAAGAGCACTTGTTTCTTCGCTAAATTGGGACGTTTTCTCATCAATTCAGCTTCGAATTGGCCCAACAAATCAGCATTGTACTAGCCCGTGATTGTCTCCTTTGATCTAAACCTCAATAATAAAGGGCAAATGGTCTTACCACAGTATATCATAATTTAACCAATCAATACAAATAAATACACAATCTTAAAATATTTAAATAATAATGAACATTAGCATTCACGTGACGCACATTTCACCTGGCGACAGATTAAAATTCCGGGTGTCGCTGCCTTAGCGGCGATTATTATTAGCAACCTGCTTTTAAATAATCTAATAAGGTCTTAGATAAATGTCGCATAATCTTAAATTAGTTGTTTCTGACAGATGTTCAAACACTTGCCAGTAAGAGTTATTTCTCATTACATAACCCTTCTCAAAATATTTATTAGATAAACGTAAATAAACAGATAATAAATAATGTTTCATTACATTTAGTACAATAATCTACATAGAAGACGTACGTGTTGGGGGATAAGATCCCGTGGACTGGATCGATTCGATTCTGATTCGATTTAACGGTTCCGAATCCGAATTGGAACAAGAATTAAATATTGGCCGAAGGATTTAGCCTACCTTGATCTCGGTACTGGGTTGGATGTCAAATTTTACCTCCAGTTGACTCGAACTTTTGTAGTTATGAACGGAGATATCACTGCACTCCCGATGCTGAAGAACACCGCTTCTTTTTCGTGATCCTAGCGATACGCACAACGTTACGCTCGGCGTCGGAATGCTATCTGTTCCCACGTCGGCGAAATCCCTAAGTAATTAGTTAGCCAGAGCGGGAAAGGTATATTACGGATGATATATATTTCTACTAGCGAAAATATACTTTAACTGGTAGACGCTAGTGAAATTATATGCTGCTAAAACGTCCATTTGCATATTTTTGTTTTCGCTAAAAATACCTGTTGATTAAAATATGAAAAAAGTATTAATCTAAGTTATTTTGTCGTTTAGTACTGTTTATTTTCGATAAAATTTGTATTTTTATTTTTTCGAACCGATACAATTTTACCGATATGCTTTAAAATGAAAGTTCTAATATAACATAAACAATAATGATCATAACTAATATAACTAATTTTATAAAACACAGTTGTAGGGCGACACATCACCAGCAAAGGTTAAAATGTTCCGACATCAGATGGCATGAGTGACACAAACACATAACGCGTGCGCGGTATATACCGGATCGTCAGTTTGTGAACAAATACAGTTTAACTAATATTGAGCAGTGTTTGATACGTTTTAACTGGATGAGTTGGTGAAATCGAGCGCGATCACCGATGTACTTCGTGCTGAACAACGTTGCACGTGTCCTGGAGCCAGAAGACCTGTGGAACCGGTGGAAAAAGATCCAGATACCGAAAGGAGCGTTTCACAGGTGGGTTGTGCTTTCTGGTTCTGGGTGGTCCTTCAGCCGCCCCTTATTACTGTTCCTCTTACAGGCCCTCTTCGACCCAAAGTTGTACTCAAGATAATCGCTTTTTCTAGGCCGTCACTTTGACGCATGGTTAAAGAATTGGAAAAAAATTTTTGTTTAAAGGCTTACTGCGATTGGATTTGATTTGTTGAAGGATTGAGGCATTCGTGATTTATTATGCTGCCCACGACAAACATAACATGAGGCATTTCTTTTACACTTGTTTCTATTTGTGTGTTTGTGTCTGTTTATTTTTCTATTGTTTTCGGTATTGATAATAATGATTGCATTTTGTTATTGTTATTGTGTGTTATGTTTGATTCAATAAATATAGGCATTTTATTCGGGGTTCTATGGACAATGGGGGATGTTTTTTTTGTTGGCGATCACGTATCGTTGCTTAGTTTTAAGTGTCCACTTTCCCAAGTCAATTATTTGACTTTATTATGACGGAGCCTTCCTTCCACGAATCTGATCTTGTATTGTTATCTATTTGTTAATGTACTGACCAATGCTATTCATTAAGACCACACAACTGAACATTATTATAATTTGCTATCCTTTATACACGGACGTGTATTGCCTCACTTGACATTTGTCACTCAAAAGTTATTGCGTGGGAATTGAGATTGGTAAATATTCTTATCTAAAGACAGGTGCTACACACCGGCATAAGCGATAACCAGACCTCTTTACAATCAGATTGTGTTTGACGTTACAGCGAGATAGTGCTAAAAGTTAGCATGTTTTCAATACATCTCCGTCAATTATAGACATATACAAAAAAAAATCAATAATTCAAATTTTCAAAATTAAAAATCAATTAAATTTTAGAAGCGAATTCCGATCTACAAGTTATAGGAGATCAAATTAATATCCCAAAACTAAAATATACCGCAACTCAAAATCAATATATTTATCAAGGTATCAAATTTTTTAACAATCTCCCCATCACAATTAGAAAAATTACGGACTATCATAAATTTGTAACTGAAGTTAAAAAAATATGTACACAGACTAACTGAAACATTAATTAACTCAAATATACTCCTTCTCTATACACAAGTCCTACTCTCATAGAGAAGAAACAAATGTTAAAATATATATATCCACTGATTATTGAAACTGTATTATATTTTTAATATTAATAAAAAAATAAAAAAATTAGTTATATATACACTTCAAACTCAATAAACATAATTACTTCAAACCGCCAAGTCTTCATATTCAAAATCTTCGTTGCAGGTATATAACACAAGGTTTGCATTAAAAAATGCCAACCTGGCGGTGAATGTGTAAGAAACTTTTGCATATAGAACGGTCCTGGATCAGTAGTAGGTCTCCCCCTCTCATTATACCTCATACATAATAATAATAATAATGGATAATTTGATAATCATCTCAAGGGCGCTTTACACATAAACTGTTTATAGTTCTACAATTATCATTGTTTTTTAAAATTAAAAATAGTTATTTTCACTTATGGAAATGGTGCGTTTTTAGTTTTCATGTTTTTAGTTTCTTATGACGGAGGGCAAAGAGTTCCACGCTTTTGGGCCTGCCATCGAAAATGCTCGTTCACTAAATTTAGACTTCTGGCAACGGTTGGTCGGTTCTACAACCCTTCCTGCAGCTGAAGTAGAGGCTGACCTGAGAGTTTGACGTCTACCATTCAAATTGTCTGGGATACAAAGTTCGTGAAGATACAGAGGCTTTATGTTGTGTGTCGCTTTGTACATCAACCAGCACAATTCAAATTCAACTTTTTCAGGGAATCGGAGCCAATGTAGCTGATGTAAAAGGCATGTTATATGAGAGAATTTGGAAACTCCATATATTATCCGTGCAGCCGCATTTAGAATAGATTGCAATCTATCCAGCTCAAACATTAGCAGGCCATCATAGATGGTGTTACAATAGTCCACACGTGACACCACAATGAGTAGACGGGCTGCCTCAAGAGGGAGATGTCTCCGAATAATTTTAATCTGTCTCAGCTGATGGCAGCATGCACTGACAGTTTTACAGATTTGTATGTTCATTGAAAGATCTGAATCACTATGCACGCCTAACAACTTATTCCTGTATTAAGTTTTGCCGTCTAGGTGTTGCTGTCCATAGTAATTCTGTTTTGGATGGATTCAATGTAAGTCTATTCTGTATCATCCGCTCGCCTATTTTATCTACGCATACATATATTGAGAAAACTACACCCCTTATGTGTAAAAACTTGAATCACATTTTACAAGCGAAATACGACGTGCACTTTAGTGGGCATTGTGGTGCCGGCTTAATAATTAATTGCGATAATTCAAACGTTGCGATTTCAATAAACCGACATGTGTTCCCGAACCAACAGCGTACAACATAATCTACAATGATAAATCTACGGCTGCATTAAAAACAATTTAAAAATCTTATAACATTGATACACGGACAGAAACGGGGCGAGATTTATCGAAAGCGATTAACGAAGCGGGCATATTATTTATTTCGAAACTATCGAACCGAGCGGAGATAGATAAAGAGTAAATTAGAACAATCTGGCGTTCGTGACCGAGCTGAACCCGCTCGAAGCCGCGAGATAAAAACAACACAGCGTCACAAAGGAACCGTGTAACAAAATTGATAATTAATTACAAAATTAACAACGTACGCACAAACCCTTTTTAACCGGATGCTTAATTACGCTAACTGGATTCGTTAATAGTTCACGTTTAAAGTGCACCTTCTAATAGTAGCTCAGTCGAAAGGTTGAAAATGTACGTGCACACATCCGACACACTTATTAGAGACTAGTTAATTGGCACCTAGTAAAAAATGGTAATATGTTGTTTTTTTTTTTTTACAAAGAATTGTCAAGAAAACTGCTGCGATCGAAAGAGCGTATAAGAAAATTTCGTAATATTTTTATTTACTCTCAATATTATTAGCTCTGCCATGTCATCTACTCCCCCCAAATTAACTGCCGTGTCAAATTGTCGTATAAGAATATAACGCTGATATCATTGATTGATTTGGCAGTTATTTTCCAGTTAAGTCCAGAAGACCTGCGGATAACTGGGAATAATTGTGAATCGGAGTATATTATTAAATTGAGACATCGCGTCTGATACAGTGCATTCTAAATGGCCAGAACACCTGAACGAAGATAGTGATAAATATAAATTTACAGTCCACCTCGGAGGTGCCAGAACTGGATTGTGGTGAGTACAAACCTTTCTTCCGAATATCCTGTTTCTTCCGGCATCTATGCTTTTACGCAACAAATACTTCACCGCTATTATCGATACATCCAAGAAACAATAAATCCACTCCCACCCCGACGGCCCCCATAACCAAACTGTATTTAATTGAGCAATATTTGAGTATGTCCAAGAACGCACAATTACTGGATTTTTACCCACAAAAGGCAAATAATTAAACAAATATCAGATATCTCATAGAGACAGAGCTATTTTTAAAAAATTATGTTTAATAGAAAATATATGGAAGTATGAGATAATTACAGGGCTTACGACCTGTCTTCGGCTGGCTTAAGTGATTACTTTATAAATATATAAAACGTTCACCAATTCCCACCCTTCAATCTCCACATTTATCAAATTTTGAAAGTTGTAAATATGTTAGTATGTGAACTCGCTTCGAGTACCACTACACCATCGCCATCTATGGACCAAATTTGATAATTAATCTTTCCCTTTTTTTAAACAGCATATATATTATCACTATGAGAATCTGATATTTTAAAAATTGTTTTAAAGCAATATTCTTTATCTGTAAAATATTTTTTAACATATACTAGAATATGCCTGAATTGCCCCATACTTCCATATATTTTCCATTAAATATATATATATTTCTTTTAAATAGCTTGTCTATGAGATATCTGATATTTATTGTATTTAATTTAGTTCAAATTACACCTGTAGATGGTGAGTACTGCTCCTCCCGAAACTAGTGATTCAAAAATTGTGTGTGTGTGTAGTACAAAGTCAATATAAAAATTATTTTGCAATGCTGATGATATCGTTGAATTATTTATCAATTTAATAGAAATAGAGATTTGATTTTTACACAAATGAATTGTGAAAAAATGTTAGTGAAAAAAAAAAAAACATATGCAGGGGGTGTATGATACACGCGTCTGAGACATGTAACGCGATATTTTTATTATATAATAATTTCAGAAATGTGATACCAAGAAAATTCATATAGCGAATATCGATGAAAATCAGAAATAGAGGCGTCCGCGCGAAGGACCTGATACGACCGGGTAAACAAGTCGGTCACGTTAGAAACATGTAAGTCGTGTCAGAAGAGTGTAGCGTTCTATCCTTTTCACGTGCCACCGTGTTGTAAGCAGCGTGAAGACAAGTTGAGTGGTTAATTAGAAAGTTCTGGAATATTGGCCTGACATTTCAATACCACGTAGCCAGGTTACAAAGTGACCTCGCAAGTGGTCCGATTTGTGTGACTAAAAGGTCACCTAAAAGTGGTCATTTACGTGCGATCAAAGTGCCAACTGACCGGCAATAGTACTGCCAATTTATTGTTTAGTATCGACCGTTATTTAAATGTTTACTATAGTAACTTTTCATTAATGCCTGTGGTTAAAATCGTTTGCGGGTTGTTCGAACGTCAAATTTACTATTGTCAAAAATCATAGATGAGACGTCTATAGGCGCGACGAATAATCATGAAATATACTTTATTTTACGCTTTATCCGTGGCGTTCGAAATCTGTCAACTTTGGTGGTGAAATTTTTTTTCAGATTGTGTGCTAATGTATATTAAACAACGGGATCAACATCGGACGAGTTCACATCACTAAAATAGCGGGATATTGAATGATTAATTGCCGTGTACTGCAACTCTCAAAATTAATGACTTTCGGAACAACCGTAAAGTGTCTCCCATATTTAACTATCGATTCTCGTTTTCACTATCGGATATCGGAGAGGAAAATGAGTGTACTACGGGATATACTTTGTAGAAGTATATTATTTTTTATCACATTTTCGCAAAAAAAAATTACTTTAGTATCTTTTTTAACCTTTACCATACCGTGATAGAAAATATCCGTAAGCTACCATGCTGTCAACTCGTGTTACCGTTAAGAATTTATAGTTTTTTTAGCATAGTGAGAAAAAACGCTTTTACGAGCTTAAATGGCCTTAAGATAGTTAATGCCGTACTAAATATCCTCTAAATATCCAGCAATAAAATTGATATATTTCGTAGCATTTATTCACACAAGTTCAATACAATACGACATTCCTTCTTATCATTCTTCATTTAATTAGTGAGAAAGATACATAATTATATTTTAATGTTTGTTATTCATTTCACTGTGAAAATAATGTTTGATCTTTTTCTGTCTCACTGCAAATACTATTTTTTCCAACGTAGCAATTTTTACATGGCATTGAATTGAAAAATTATTAAATTACTTTAACATAATTGATTATTAAGTTAATCCTACAAATCATTAGTCATTATTAAGCGTAAATGATATTTTTAAGGTTAAAATATTAATTTTGTGTTGCTTGTATTTACGGAAATATACGGGTTTAATTTGGGAGGTAGACCTGTGTTACATCATGGCTAGGAAAGGGTTAATTAAAGTAAAAATTTACTACTGATCACACAGCCGGCCCTTAGTGACGTAAATAAAAGTAAGAAATGCATATATTTGTACATATTTCACGGATGTCATCATGTTGGAATCGAGTAAAAAAAAGGAATCGCCAGATTTGGCTAAACTATGCAAATGCAATTCTCCTTTCTAACCGCCGCCACAATTTCAAGATGAAATATTTGTATCATCTCGCACTGTTACAGCCGCATCCAGTCAGGTGGTCTCCTGGACCGAATTATAAAGTCGAACATGGCCGCGGAGTGAGGAGTAATTAAGACACCTTTGATGTGCGCCCTGTGGTAGATGGATGTCTGGATGCTGGGATCCGGGTAGGCACCAGGCCTCCTCTCCTCTCTGTTCTCTCATTCTTTGTATTTGTTTGTTGATGTCTTGATGAAGGCGCGTTAAGCTCCAGGGTTGCCAACAATAAAATAAATAAAAACGCAGATACTTAGACACTAAAAATTTTCACTAGCCCAGAAATTTCAACTGTTAACAATAAATAATGTTTTTTTTAGATGTATAAAACTTTAAAATAAAAATAATAAATAAAAATCGTGGTAATGGCCATGGTATTGGTTTTACTGGAAAGATAATTTTATGCCATTACTGTTTAAATATGATTTCGTGTACATGGCTCGACTAAGGCGCAATTCGGAAGTCCAATTTTCGACCACTTCCTGGAGCAGCTGGGGACATATATCGGCAATAACGCGACAAATGTTGGCTTCCAAATCGTCTATCGTCTTTGGTTTATCGGCGTAGACTAGCAACTTCACATATCCCCAAAGAAAATAACCCAACGGTGTTAAATCACACGATCTTGGAAGCCAATTCACAAGTCCATCGAGCGAAATTATGCGCTCGTCAAACGTTTCCTTTAATAAATTGATTATGGCGCGCGCTGTGTGGCATGTTGCGCCGTCTTGTTGAAACCACAGCTCTTCCACAATAATGCCGATCAATTGGGGAACGAAAAGTCAGTAATCGTGGATCTAATAGGTTCCTATTGCTGTGCACGATGGCGAATCGACTCATTCAGGTCCTCCTCAATACTACGCTCCACTGCAGCAACAGCTTCTTCGGTGCGCACTGTACGACATCTCTGCGGATGCGTATTATCAATTAGAGTATGCGTGGTGCGAGAACGATCCATGGATATTCGAATTACTTGCTCGGTTGGACGATTATGTCTACCGTAAAATGGACGTAGCGCACGGTAATTTTCGCGAAATGAACCACGATTTTCGAAATAAATTTGCACAATTTGCAAGCGTTGTTGTGGCGTAATTCTGTTCATGGTGAAATGGCAAACCAAACTGAGCATAAATCAGCTGTCGGGTGGAAAAAGTGTTGCCAATTCGAAAAATAAATCTCTAAAAAAACACTCTTTACCATTGCATTACATCCTTCGTGGCTGGGATTCGATAGTTCAGCCGACAAAGAGTTTGAGTTGCGTATCATAATGAGTTCTATCAATTTGTCTTGTCGTGTACAAGAGCTTTGAGTTATTTAATCAATTTAAATAAAACAGTAAACAGCAAAGTGGACGCCCTCGTTTTGACTGACTTGTTAAATGTTATTAAAACAAACTACAAAGACTTCACAGGCTCGGGAATTAATTCAGCCTTGTCGATATTTTCTTTAGTTTAATGATTAATTACAAGTGTAATGTTTTTGATGTCATATTGAGACAACGGAATAATTAATTAGGATATTTAAGCTGTTCTGTATTTACAGTAATGTTTTTCTATTTAAATTTTATCTTCTTATGAGTTATAAACACTGTATTGAATTTAGCTTGTATATATTTGTGTATGTTTGCGCATATAGATATTTAATGGAATAATGTAAAAGGGTAATGAAAAATAAAATAAATAAATAATAAAATAATAAAATGGAAGCATGGACTCTTACGGAAGAAATGATAAGACGACTTAAAACATCTGAGATGTGGATCTACAGAAGAATGTTCAAAATAAGATGGATGGATAGAGTTACGAATGAAGATGTTTGGTTCGGATGATTAAAGAAAAATAAGTATTTTAAACATAAAAGTACGAGATCTTAAGTTTAAAAAAAAATTAAACAATTAATCGTTTGAATTAAAGTTACTAAATAATAATTACTATACATAAAATGTAAATAAAAATGCAAACTAAAATCAATAAAGACTTTATATAATGAGACTTCAGTGGACCACCCTAAAATATAAGAACACATTCTCATCTAATTTTTGTTTCCTTTATTGTATTTCTAATAAAAATAAAATGTTGTTGATATAAACTATTTAATTACTAGGTGAAGAGAAATCCTTACCATAAACCTATTACGCAACTTGGCAAATATTAAAAATAATGTATGTTTATTTATTTATTCTCAATATAGAGCATACAAGTATTTTTATATACATATGCTATAATATAAACAAGATCAAAATATACTTTTAAAATCAGCAATGTTAACTTTGTGGTTAAGATTCATATTTTTATTTATTATCTTTGTTTTATTAACCACTAAAATGAGTTTAAATACATCTACCGGTTTTTTTTCGAAACCGGTAGATGTATTTAAACTCATTTTAGTGGTTAATAAAACAAAGATAATAAATAAAAATAAGATCAAAATAGTTACTTTTAACTACAACTTATCTTTCACATATTTGCTTAGTTTCATTTTGAATCTGTGTAGTTACTCTTCCTTTCTTATGTCTTCTGGCATTTCATTAAAAATCTTCATCGCACTGTACATCATCGATTTCTGAAATTTAGCCTTCTTCCTGAATGGCAGTCTCATATGTATAAATAATAAGACAAAATACTTTGTTTAAATCACTATTCATGTTACGATACCTATGGTATCTTCATCAGGAAACAATGTATGTATACTGAAATTAAATATACATACAAACATAAATAAAAACAAAACTATAAAATGGTGAATAAGTAAGAACTAATATGAAAACAAATTTAAAAGTTGACTATTTGTAAAGAGGATTTGATTATTTATAAAATTTCTAATTTATCTAACTGTAAACCCCTATTATTTGTAGGTATAATTTCTAAACCCTTGTTAATATCAAAATAATGGTTTGTTTCTAAAAGGTAATTGGAAAATTCTGAATAGTTGTTGACATCTCAAGTGCAACTTAATTCTAATAACTTCTTTAATATTAGTATAAGTTGAAAAAAATAAGAAAATGTACCAACCCTAATAAGGCAGGTACCCTTTGTCTTTGACACGACCCGTTTCAGATGGAAATATCACCGTTCTTGCACCACATAATAGTGCTGTTAATGATGATAGCATCTACTCGTATTTCCACGGACTCCCAATCCTGGACTGTCGCTCGGCTTCAGTATTTAATTAGTGATGCCGCGATAGCGACACGACCCAAAACTTGTCGGAATCCCGACCAGACTCTGCTGTCGAAATGTTATCGGAAGCCCGGGGAGACGAGGATGTTCCGCGTGGGCAGCCGCAGCTAGGTACCCGATGCAGCCGGGTACAACAGGTCGGATGAATAGGTGACTGATTGTAATGGGACGGGGAGGGGCCAGCCTGACTAATTACCCGAAGGCCATAACATATTATTGATCTGAACCGAGCATATGGACGGAGTTAGCTAGAAATAATATATTTTTATTACACACACACACTCGAATTAAATAAACTACGTGCTTTGAAAATAAACCAAGGGAAAAAATGTAATAATATTAATAATAAGAAAACACTTTGGTTTAAACGCCACTGTTTATTGATAAATTAAACAAATTTCAAGACCAATGGGTTTTCAGGATACTAAAATTAAAAATGCAGGCATAGACAAAAACAAAACTATAAATATAACAATGTGGGTAACTAATAACGAACTGCTGGAAAAACAAATTTCAAATGTAACTATTTGCTATTAACACTTTATCTTATTTTTTAATTTATCTAACTGTAAACCCCTGGTATATGTATATAAAATTTCTAAACCTTTATTAATATCAAAAAAATTGGCTTGTTTTCAAAACATGGTTAGCGAATTCAGAACAGTTGTTGCTATTTAGACATCTCAAGTGCTTCTTGATTCTAAAATCAAAATTTCAGCTTTTCAAGTTTTACCTATTTAAAAATGATAGCAATCATTGCGCCGGTACGGATCCTGATCTCAAAAACACACCTCCAATGGGCAGCTCCCCGCAAACTGGTGACGCCAAGAATGACCTGGTCTTTATCGGTCTTCTTCGTGTTTATTATTAAGCAAGCATTTCGAAGGTTGCGAGTACTAGTTTAATGAATTTTGTAACATCCCGCCCATCGTACCATCCCTGTGTAGAATGTGGTTTTCTGATTCGCCCCACGCCACCTCACATACAGATCATTTTGTTTTGATCAGAATTTTCATTATGAACTGTGTCACAATCACTGACAATCACACTGTTACGTTACAAATTGACAATTGACAACATATTAAAAATTATCGCACAAGTACAGAGGTGCATGAGTTCCAATGTCAACAAAGAATAATAACGTGACACGCTACAGTGCTCAGCGTTCTAAAGCGGATGCATGTGTTACACATACAATTTCGCGTTAATGGATGAGATCGCATAGGACATATTGGTTTTGTAAAACTTTGTGTGGACTAGGGTTGGAATGTTGATCGGTTTATATTTAAGCCTATCTGTGAAAGTAGGGGGTGTCCAGTTTGTCATTTACTATTTTTTTTTAATTGGGCTAACGCCTCCACTCTCGTCATTTAGAGGCACCCAGCAAAGCGGTTTTTGCAACGCAACACACACCAGCCATAAAGGCGTAGCGTACTGACGGCATGTATCTTTTATGTATAAAGTGAATCGCTTAAGTCTTGTTGTGCGATGCGCGTTTTTAAGTAAGTACCGTTGCCGGATGCAATGTTGCGCACGCACAACAGTTTCCTTCATCTGTTGACTCGTCACACGCAACGTTAGAGACATTCACATTGTATGGTCATCTTGTAGTGGATGGTTGAAATGTTCAAGACAATAGATCAGCCCGCCGACTATGCGATATGAGATATGTGGTCCGTGATTCGTTTCTTGAATGCACGAAACATGAAACCAGCTGACATTCCCGAGTGTGTCCTGTGTTGTCATGATTTGGCGCCAAGTGAGTTCCATCTTTTCCTTCATCCGATGATAAATTCAAAGACGGAGTGGACATGGTTTTCATCCCAGGCGGCGTCGTTCTATGACGAGGGTATATAAAAATTGGTGCCCCGTTATTGACAAGTGCCCTAATAATGGTGTCGACTGTGTCGATAAGTAGTTTCAGGTGTGTAGCGTCCAAAGAAAGTAACGTGTAATAAATGTTTCTTTAAAAAAAAATTCCGGTACTTAAAAAAACGCGCCTCCCAGATACGTCAGACACTTAATGAACTTTATTTAAATGTTTAGGAGAACACATTCTTATTGTGAAGTTGTAATTATTCAGAACAGACGGTCTGTGATATTTTAAATATTAATTAAATATATTTAATTAATATTTATTTAAATGTTTTTTTTACTATTAAATACTCGAATAAAAGTAATACTGAAACGGTACATCACAATTATTGATATTCTATACCAGTGATGGCGAACCTTTTGGGCTCGGCGTGTCAATATTTCAGAAAATCACTTTGCAAGCGTGTCACTCCCCCCCCAAAAATAAATTTTTAATTTAACTTTAATTGAAATAAAATATAGAATCCGTGGTGTTTGATTTGATGTAAATTAATTAATTTCTTATTTCAATTAATTGTTTTTTTCACGAAGTGAGCACATAATTCGAAAATAAATAGAACGCTTCAGAACCACACAAATAGATAAAATTATAATATAAAATTATTACAGTGTAACTCCCTCTCCAAGCACAAGAGGTAAGCGAATAAAAAACATGTAATTTTAATAATGTAAAATACTTAATTAATAACTCATATTACAAAAAAAAATGTAAAAATGTCAAATAAATAAATATTTTTTATTTTTTTAAATGTACGTAGTGATAAATGCGAACGTTGTTGTCGGCCAGACGTCTGGTGGCGGGACTCGCGTTCTTCGATAACGCTGACATTAGTGAACGTTGGCGTGTCGCGCCCAAAACGCGGTGGCGTGTCAGAAGTTCGCCATCGCCGTCCTATACCAATCACAACTGGACTAAGTGGACAGTATTATGGTACCTAGCTAATGATTGTGATTTGCGTTCGTTTCCAGTTATTACAATTATTTTATAAAATACCATTTAACTTGAAAGGGGAGATGTTCTAATAGTCAATATAAATAATATGTACAGTTTAAATCAGGTGAACTGCGGGTCGTTGACGATGTTGTTGGCGTTCCATGAAAACGAGCGGACGGCCCGGCCCCATCAAGAATGATGTGGACGGGGGGCCCTTGAAATGCTCAAAGAATTTAAAAAATGAAATCAGTGAATACCAATTAAATGCCCGATGTCGTTGAAGACGTCAGGGAATATAAAATACATTTATTTAGAACGATAATAATATATCATCTGAATTATTTCCAAGTGCTCTGAATGTCGAAGATTTTACAAATGATTTTTAATTAGGGAGAAACTGTAACATAGCGCAACCAAAGTATTTTCAGCGTGACCAGATGACACTGCGCACAAAACTGGCGCATACATAGACAACTGCACACAAAGTCATAGAAAATTAAATAGATAGATTACACTCCTTTATGTTAAGTTACATCAAGTTATAGGTTATTTTATATAAGTCACTGCAGCAGAGTAATAAGCTAACTGAGTGCAGTTGTCTGTGTGTGCACCAATCTTTATGCAGTTGTCATGGCGCTAACTTCAATGTATTGTAGAAAAAAACTATTACACATTAAATATATGAATTAGAAAGATCTACGGGAAAATTTAATTGATCGAAAAAAAAAGTATTACTACCGGGATAAAAAATATTTTATCGATAAATTGAATTTTTGAATCTTTCTTCTTATTATTCTTCTTCTTTTAAATAGGCAATCCACCCTTCAAGAGTGATTTGTGCCATTAATCAAGATAAAACTTTATTTTATAGAAAAAAATACAATAATATTATAAAATAGGAAATATTACATTACAAGTCAACACCATTGTCGTTCAAAAAATTAGCTATTATCTAGATTAAATGTGGCGAGTTAGGGGAAAGAAGATGACACAAGTTAACCGGAAGTTAAATATTACCATTGACGAGATTACTGTGAAAAATATCTATGATCCGCAATGGACAGCCAAAAAAGATATGGTCAAGGGTTTCCTCCTCGCCACCACACTCACACATTAGGGAACCTATTAAGTTCAATCTGAGTATATCTATCTAATTGATATATTTAATTTGTATTAAAATACCACATAACTTCACAATAACGTGTTCTCTTTAATAATGAAAAAAAAAAATTATTAAATGTTTTTAATTTCCAGTTTAACCTATTTTATTTTTAATTATATAAAATCCATACTTCATTCAAGACCCTTACAGTTAGTCTCACAAAGACATACTAAATTTCAATATAAATATAAAACAAAGAAAATGACAAAAAATTATTAAAGAGCTATGTTAAGGGCGAAAAACGCACTAGGATTTGAGAAGAAAAACCATAAAATATGTTACATATAATTACTGCAATGCAAAACGCATGGCATCCAAGGCCAAGGACATCGAAACACGTAACGTATGACAGTAACAATGAAAAGCATTATGTATTGTACAATGTATCCCGAGATAACATAAATCTCATTATAATTATTTAACATTGTAAACAGACGAAAGAAATAGGTGTTCTTATTATAAATGTATTCTTTAAGAGTAGACTAGAGTAGACAAGACAGGCCGACGGATGAAAAAAAAAACCTCCCAGAAGACGAAATCAATGATTTCGTCTGATTTTCGATTAACCTTTCTCATACGGTGCTAAAATAATAACGCGCGCTCCGGTGCTGTGAACTCAGCGTACATGGAGACTTTTGCCATTTTTAAGTCTGATCAATATGAATATTTTACATTTATTACTTATATTAATCGTTAAAGTAATAGTTGATATATTGATATATATATCAATTATTGTGAAAAAGTGCTAAGAATGATAAAAAAAACATTGGTCATACGGAACGACAGCACAAAGACGCATAATATACGTCTAACTCGGCCAGCGCACGCTTTGCCACTAACTAAAGCGACGATCGGTATCCGGCACTCCGCAGCACTCCACACGTACACATACATGTATGTATTGACAAATTCACGTCAGGTTCTTCGAGAAAACATTTTTTATTGTTGCGTATGGTAAATATTCATATATTGTAATTATTTTATCGTATACATAAATATATTACGGAAGAATACCTAAAATATGAACTCTGTATTTAATATATTTACAGAGATATTGACATAATAAGAGGCAATGTCAACACAGTTTACATCATCGGAGAGGAAAGGTTAATCCGAATAGAATGTATAAAAAAATACAAGTAAAAAATAAATTCATTAGAGTGTCATTTGCTTGAACGATGGGTCCACTTAAAGAAGTTCCTTTCCCGCGAGTACACAATAAAAATAACGCACCTTCAACGTTGTTGATTGATGACTTTGGCGATTGCCCAGGTATTCAACACCGAGATGATCCTGATTCTATCAGCGGGCGGCTCGGCGCCCATTGAGTCATCCTTTAGACAAGTTGGGATCAGCATCAGCAGATCCGTTTTGTAAATATATACCTGTAGGGCGATTCGTGCATCACTGAATTCATAACATCAATGTTTGAGAATCTTTTGACTCGGGGCTCTATTTGTTATGTTTCTGTTTTCAAAACCTTTTCCATGTATCCGAAACTAATTTTGTAATAACTCTCATAGCTAACTAATTAACTTACTATCACGCCGTTTCCCGCAGAGGTTGACAGAGAGGATCACATGCCCCAATCTTTTGTTCTGACGCACAATTGCACAATCATACGAGTGATGAGCTCAAAATCACGAACTGTGACTGAATCACTGATATCTGCAAGTCACAGTCACTAATCGTTATTGAACAATTGAAAATATCGTGATTTGTGAGCCTTGTCTGAAAATATTGGCCAACTTAAATAATGCCATCTAACAAAATCTACGAAAATATACATGCTGCCGGCAAGTCATTATGTTCGTAGTTTATATATGGACATATTTTTTACACAGCGGGAGCACGTGATATCAACACGCTTGTACCTAATATTGAATGTCTATAATATAAATATTGTTATTTAAACGGTGATCACAGTCGCAGTTTTAAATCACTGATATCAATCACATTCACACCAGTGAGTCAGGAGTAGCAATTTATATCTTCACTAATTCATGCAAGCTCGTCGATTATTGAGACTTCAAAGGTTATAAATAAACTCCGCGTATGCGTTAAGTGTACAGTTCATTGGGAAGGAAAAGAAGACATATTTTATTACATATAAAAAAAAAATCGCACCTTGAGATAAAAATTGAGGTAGGTACTAGATACGAATTATTTTTTAAATATTTTTTTAGATAGGTACCGAGGATATACTAAATTTAAAAATAAGTTCATTACCTATTGTTCGATGACTATCCAACGTTCGCCGGTCGCCGTGTGCGCGCAATATGAACGCGACATAAAATGATTTTTGTCTACTACTTATCCACTACTCCGTCTCCATATACCAGAACACGATCTTATCTGTGGTTGTTTTCTCTATGGTTCTGAAGTTGAAGTTTTTGTTGTTAACTGTTAGGTGCGTTTATTGCCACCAAGTTCGTCCTGCTGTGTGGGGCTAATAGTTTATTGTGTGTGTTTTGGTTCCTCGCTACCATGCGTGCCGAAACCTGTACATTGTGCGATTGTGCAAGGTATTGTTTGACACCTTCGCGCGATCACCGAAAGTGTATGTCCAAGTGTACTTCGTGCTGAACAGCGTTGTACGTGTCCTGGAGCTGGAAGACCTGAGGATCAGATGGAAAATCTAGAAGAAGCGTTTCACAGGTTGGTCGTGTTTTCTGGTTCTGGGTGTTCTTTCAGCCAGCCCCTGTTGTCCATCTCCGGAATTCCTTCCACTCTTCCTGCATCCCTTATTTCCCCACCCTCTTGTGTAAACACCTACCTATCGCGACGTGAAAGGACTTTTTTTTTTAATGCAAGTGACGTATATAAAAAGTGTCAATACGTAAGTTTGACATTTATGGTTTCTGAACAAAATGGCTAGAAAAAAGTTGGATACGCACACAAAGAATCGCTCATTTTATGTAGGAGTTGTGAATGAATCAGTCAAAAATAATATTAAACAGTTTATTGACGTGGGATTAACGGCCGATCATCATCATAATAATAATAATTGTAATGCGGGCCCGTAATTCTTAAAGTTGATCCAACAAATTGTATCAGGAAGTGAACGATTAGCGTGTTGACGAAGCTGCGCTTGATTATGCAGGTCCAGTCGCCGACATTTGCGACCGAGAACGGAACTGGTATTAAATCAAGTTACCGTAGCCAGTGTTACGGGAACAAAAATATAATAACACACTGTTGAGTTACAGCAAAATTGGACAAATTATTGCAACTGATTCCATCAACACCTTCCACAATTCCTTCAGCTATGAACAACTGACGGTACTAGTTGCAATCTCAACAACTTCCATATTTTTTTATTTGGAGAAAAACTTAAACTTGACGAGTAATGTATATTATCAATTTACTTATTATTATTATGAATAGTAATACCTATAACTTGGTTTATAACACAAAATAAATACAACATCTTCTTCCAAGAACAACGGTCCCCATTTAAATATTAGTCGTGAAGATTACTATTGATCGAATATCAGCGAATAAATTTGCAACAAACATCGATTTTGAAAGACTAATTTACATCAAAAAGAGCTAATTTTAGAGCACGAGAAGACAAACTGTATTAAAATATAATAGAGGAAACCCGAAAGAGTCCCCCCCCCGCCCAATCCCGGAATGAGAGATGTTTACTCTCGCTTCGATTCCACTCAACAAAGCAACGCGTGCAATAATTTACAAAATATATTTTAAAGTTAGATCAGTTAGTTATGTTCCGGCAGTTAGTTAATAACTTGTGGCTTTCCTTCATATTTAACCTTTATTCTTGTTCTTTATTATATATATAACAAATATCTATAATTTTTAAATTGAAATATAAATACTAATTTTTAATGTATTAATTATAAATATATACATTAAAAATTAGTATTTAAAACATCACAGACCGTCTGTTCTGAATAATTACAACTTCACAATAAGAATGTGTTCTCCTTAATAAATTGGAATATATTAATGATAATTTAAAATCTGTCCTAGGAAGTCATTTTCTGAATCTTCTTCCAAATGAATTGTATTAATACGATCGTTATGAAATAATAATTACCAACCTACAGAACAGCAGTGGGTGGGTAATTGACGACGATATACTTAATACTTATTAATTAACTGTTTCGTACTAAATGTACTTTCAGAACTGATTTACCGTCACGCCGTTTCTCCGCGGGGGTAGGCAGAGGTGGCAGAGCGCCACACTATTCTGTCCCGAAACACAATTCTCGCATCATCCATCCACATTCATACATCTTCTCATACAAGCTCGCTGATTATTGAAGCTTCTAACAGGACCATCCTCCAGTATCTGGTTTACCTGGTCGTGCCGAGTCTTCCGCCGACGTCCACTATTTCTGGTGCCATCAACACATTCACCATCATTCAGAACAAAAAGTTTTCAAATGTAATTGACACTTCGCTTCAATAATTTTTTCATAAATTTTCCTACGTGCGATAAGCCGAACGACATTGGCATTTTATGTAGATACAATATTTATGCTTTTTTTTATATAAATATTTTATTTTTCAGATTTATGATACACATTTTACACATGTATGGTTATTTTTGAAAACACTTTGCGTCAACTCTCCACTCACATGTTCCACCACCCACATGTTCCACCACCCACATGTTCCACCACCCACATGTTCCACCACCCACATGTTCCACCACTCACATTTTCCACCACCCACATGTTCCACCACTCACATGTTCCACCACCGACAAATCACCTAAAAAATAATTTCCGTACTTCTTGTTGACGACTGCCATCTCAAAATTGCTTATTCTTTATTCACGACATTGTTCATATTCTATATTTTCTATTTGAACATATAGATTTTAAATATGAATTAAATATATTAATTAGAAATTTTATATACATATAAAATCTATTTTATCGAAAAATATTGTTGTTGCGCCACCGGGATTCGAACCTGGATCTCTTTCCTAACCGGGGAAGGTGCATTATCCGACTACGCTACAGCGACAATATTTTTAGCGACAATTTTCGAACCCATATGTAACCTTTTTGATATTAATACATTTAATCGTTCCATTATTTGAAAGAGACATCTACCTTATTATTACAGAATCTCAAATAGCTTTGAGTAAACTGATAGAAGACGCCAGAATTATCAATTAAATTTTTGACACATTGATACAACTTTATTATTAGGAGAACACATTCTTATTGTGAAGTTGTATTTATTCAGAATATAGGTCTGTGATATAGATTTTGTTAAACTTAGATGTCATTTATAATTACTTAACCTCTTGACCGACACATTATAAAAACGTTGTAAATCGTGTCTTCAAAATTAACATTAGTGAAGTAAACGACATGTATATTAAATTAAATTTGATATCGTAATCCGAGTCCTAACCAATCTATGAATACCGATAAATTGATTGAATACAATTTTGAAGTACCCTTTAAACAGCCGTACTGCGTGTTGACTGGGGATGATTAATAAAATAACAAATAGTCTAAACGAAATAATGCCATTAACTTTTCAAAATGACCTAACCGTCCCCCCCCCCCCCCCCTCCCTCCCTGACCATTCATTCGGGTGGGTGAGTAAATAATTCTATTCACCCGACAACAGCCTTAAAACCCGCGGGGGGAAAAAAAAAAACAAAAAAGAAAACAGAGTTCTTTTTTTGAATCCTTTGTTCGATACCAATTGAAACGCGGTATCGTGTTCCAGCAGGTATCACACGGGCAGCGCGCCCGGTGTGGCCAGGAATGCCAAATAAAATGAAAAAATGATAACATCACAGAAAATAAAACGGAAGAAGCGGGCGAGATGGGCGGCCGGCGAGCGGGAGGGGGACGGCGGCGCAACAGCGCGGAATGTGCGCGACCTGAAGATGTATTCAATTGTTTTTGTGTTTTTTCACAATTTTATCGTCGTGATAATGTTGTTGTATTTGTTCAGGAGGGAATTCAAAAGTTTTCGTATAATAATAATGTATAAAAAACACAAATGTATAATATTATATATGAAAACCGAGTCAAATTAGTGTTAGTTTGAGTAAGCATTGTAATATGTTTACAGCTGTTTCGGCCGGTTAAGGCCAAGTTCAAACAGTGGATAAACCACATACAATCGACATATTTAAATGATTTTAGTTACCCCTTCCTCTATCCACGGGTAATTAGGTGGTTTCGGTGGAACCGATATATATTAATATTAAAAAATTTCCCGTTAATATTGTTCAACATCTATGGTTGCTAATGGTTAAGCTTGATTGACAATTTTCTCGTTTCTGTAAATGTTTATTCGAAATATTCTTTAAGTGCCTCTATTTGTTTTAACTATCGAGATTACCCCGTTGCGATTGGTTATTTTGATTACTTACTGAATTTATTGAAGCAAGATAAACAATGTATTGAAGCAAGATAGGCGGGAGCTGCCGCCGCAGTGGACGCCGGTAGGCGAAGTGAGCAGCTTGGCCTGCACTACATACGCGTGTTCTTGATATTAAATAATCATATCCCGAATCCAAGTTGAACACCCGGGATCAGAATAAATAAATTAATTAAACATTATGATATAATTGTTTTTTTTTTTTTGACCGCGACCACAGATTTAAAACACATCGTGGGATAGGGACACCATGCACTCCGGTACAGTGACGGCCAACTTCCACATTTGGTCCGCTCTTGTGGGGGACACTCCGCAGCCGAGCCAGCTACGGTAAAAATAAATATTAATTCTACTCGGCTCATTTCACTTCTTCTGGGCTATTACGTTTGAATGGTGGCGGTTCTGGTTTTGGACGTGTCTTCAACCTTGAAGCAATTGTGTCCAAAGATGGTCATTGTAACATGGACCAAAAAAAAAGAATTAAAAGCTTGAAAAGGAACATATTAATACAAGTAGACGATTCACCACTGTCGTGCATGGTTTCAAAGTTTTAAACACATTTTACATGAATTTCCCAAAAAAAAAAAAAAAACAGCATTAAAATCAACAATACCGCCCCGACACATCGATTGACAGCGTAATAATATCAAAACAATTTCAATTTTATAATGAAATTATTACAGTACACGCCTCATTTCATAAAAAAATAAAAATTAATAGTGCGACAATTCTTGTTTTGAAATGTTACATCGACATTATGTGGGTCATGTTATTGGTAGATAGTACTAAAATTATACTTTAGATTTTATATTGTACCGATAAAAAAATATTAAACAAAAGTATCTAAATTATTATCTTCAATAATGTGCTATTGGGGCGTTATCGGTTCAGAGCGTGTTCCTGACAGATATGGGTGATTATTGGATCAACGGTCATTGGTCAACCATTATTGTGATAAATCAATACGTTAGATTATCAAGACAAAAAAAAATAAGGTTCTATAAATGTGGTGCATTTTCATGGCGTGGTGTAGTGCCTAGGGTCGGTATGTCAGCAGGCGCCGATGACTCAACATGAAAAACTGTAAAAGAGCCAGATTCGTGAATCATCCGGGTGTAGTCAGGTTAAATGGACCAAGATTCTGAGCGGTTGAGTATTATTATACACGTGACGTATCCTCGGCCATTTTCGTGACGACAAACAAACAACGCGAAGAGCCTGCGCCATCCAAACGCCGGCGTGGTGAAGATGCAGTGACGTGGCAAATCCGGCGTTGACAAGACAAAAGTGTGTTTAATTGCGACAGTGCTCGGTTCGGCCGCAAAACCAGGGACGTCCCGTGGGCGTAGGCAGATATGGCGGTCCCCAAGGGCGGCACATATTAGCGGCAGAACGTAAACATTACATCTAATATAATATCATAAATGTTTACATTACCGTCTCGTACAAAAAAAAAATTAAAGCACACTTTGAGAGTCCATTTCTCAGAATTGTATAAAAAAAATCCGATATATCCAACATACCTCAATTTGCAAAGTAGCTAACTCCATTTTTCTCAAATGTTCAGGAGCAACAAAACAACAGTTTCATTTTGTAATTAAATGAATTACGAAAATTCCAAAACACACTTTGGTAAATTCTTTACGCAGAAATAGGGCGGCTAAGAAATTTTATTGATATTTTGATGTATCTCGTACTTATAGGCAATATTTGGTGTTAGCTGAATTTCTTTACCAAAATTGCAAAATATTGTTGGGAGCTAGTTCATAATGTAGTGCAACCATTATGATTTTTTTTAAACAATTCTGAAACATAATTAAATAACTATCTTAGTATCACGTCGTTTCACCGCACTCTTCTGTCCTGATATACAATTCTCGCCTCATCCACATTCATACATTTTCTCATACAAGCTCGCCGATTGTTGAGGCTTCTAACACGACCATCCTCCAGTATCTGATTTACCTGATCATGCCAAGATTTCCGCAGACGTCCTCTATTTCTAGTCTAATCAATCTAAGGTTTATCAGCACGTAACACTCATTTATTATTTTAAAACATGTGATTTCACGTGTTTTAAAATTGATGAGAATTTTTTGCTTTTTGTGTACCATAGAACGATGAAAAAGGAAAGACATCAAAAGCAGTTAAGATATCGTATGTTACATATGTTTAGAAAATATCAATGGACCAAATGCCATAATTCAGAAAAAAGCAACACCATTATTGATATTTTACCCCGAAAAAAAATTGCCAGGGTCATAAAATAATATAATTTCAAAGGACAACATTTAAAAAATACATGGAGAATATTTATTTTGAAAATTTTTGTAATCATAATAAAATTAATAAAGACGATCGATGTCACATGTTTAATAATAGAAGGAGCAGCATTCCGAATTTCGCCTAAGGGCGGCACTTTACCTAGGGACATCACTGCGCAAAGCAGTCTATAAACAGGCTTGCAATTACTACTGACAATTACTTATACATATAGGGTAGACAAGTATCAACCTTATAGAAAAATAGGTATAAAAAAATAAACAATTATAAGCAATCTCCCCTTTAAGGCATCTGGGTATGCGCGCGCACACAAAAAAATATATACACCAAACCACTAAAGTAGGTGACTTAATATCCGATCTCCTCCTTATATCATTAGGAGTACCACAAGGGTCAGTTCTTGGACCTATCCATTTCATTGTAAAATAAAAATTTTGCAGACGATGCACTCATATATATTCGCGGGAGACAATTATCCATCCGTGTTTAGATTGTAGAACTCCATGTTTATTTTTTAACTAAATTTAAAAAGTCAAATTATAATAAATATTATTATTGAGTTCTACTAGTATGTTACTACTGTTTGAAAATGGCTATAATCGCCGAAACAGCTTTGATATATTAATGCTTACGCAAACTAGCAGAAATCAATAAAAATATTTATTACAGTTCGACTTTTTAAAATTTAATTAAAAATAGACAATTATGCAAAACAATACAGAAGGAATTAAACAATGACTCAAACAATATGGCAATATGACTGAAGAAAAATAAACTAAAACTAAATTCACGAACATAGGAAATAAAAGAATATCAATCACACCAAAAATAATCATAGACGGTGAAAGTCTGAAGGAAGCGATTGAAATAAAATATTTAGGAGTCGTAGCAGATTCAAAATTGAATCTATCGCAAAATACAAGACACGTGACTTAAAAGATTGATAAAAAAATCTTACTTCTGGGAAGGATCACAAGATTCATTAGTACCGAGTCTCGTGAAATGGTATATAACTCTGTTATTATTCCTCACATCAACTACCTGCAGCAGCATTTTGTTTTTGGCTAACGAAGAAGACATGCAACAATTGTCAGTGTTGCAAAATAAAGCTATGAGAATAATACTCAGAAATAATAGATATACTCGGACCAATGCAATGCTGAAAGATCGGAATATGATAAAGGTCAGAAAATATATTTTAATGTAATGGTATTTATTTATAAAATCCTCAATAAGGAAATATCGGCGGAATTTATACGAATAATTTATGCAAATCAACATGACCACGAGCATTGTACAAGAGGAAGGGATAGACTGAGACTGCCATTCAGGAAGAGGGTTAAATCTCAGAAATCGATGATGTATAATAGTGCGATGAAGATTTTTAATGAAGTGCCAGAAAACATAAGAAAGGAGGCGAAATTGAATAGATTTAAAGTGAAACTGATCAGATGTGTTTTAGTAAAGAAATGACTTTAATCTTATTCTTATTTATTATCTTCGTATTTTATTATATAACTTAGTTATATTTAATATAATTTATTTATCGTGTAAAACTAATCAAAAAATTATAAACAACCAACTAAATTTAACTACGAGTCCCATTCTAAAATTTTTCCTAAAAATTATTCGAGTAAATTAGTATTAAGTAGTAGTAAGTAACGATTTGAGTTAGGTACTAAAATTATTATTTTTTTAAAAATAGATTCTAATAAAGAAACAATAATATATGTTTTAGTTAGTTATGACATCCTGAAGAAGAAAATGGTATTTTTCGAAACCGGTACATGTATTTAAACTCAATTAAGTGGTTAATAAAACAAAGATATTAAATAAAAATATGAATTATAACCGCAAAGTTAATATTGCTAATTTTAAAAGTATAAACTTAATTATTTATTAACAATATTTATTTTCCATGTGCCGCCTTCAATCGAACGTTGTGCATCCACGCTGCAGTCTGCTGTACTCGATCTTCTTGCATACCGTTGTGGTTTATTTGACCAGAGTTTAAATACATCTGTTAAAAAAAATAATCGCTGTTAGACCATCTCAGATTACACGATAGAAGTGAGAGATCGCGTCACTAATCCGCGGGCTTGACGGCCGATGGACGGTCTTCCAGAAAGGCTGACGCGCCGTGACAAACGCGCGGTGACCGAATGAAAAATTCAATTATTTTTCCTAGAATCCATTCCGAGGCGGCGTAGTATAAAACAAGTGTTACGGTTAGTACAATAGTGATAAAAAATAAGGGAATATCTCATAGAACTTCATGATTAATGAAAATAGTAATCAACAAATAGATGATGTACAGTAGACAGGCAGACCGGCGACAACTCAATGTAAAAAGGCTGATACTTAATTTTCATTCCAACAAAGAACTTCATCAATATCCATCTCATAGTTATGTTACAAGAGCGAAAAAGAACAGGATCACCGTGAAGCCTAAAATGAAAACAAGCTTTGGTCAATCCTTCCATATGTTTCTGGCCCCCAAAGTCAACATTTTGCGGAGCAGTATGAAACAATTCTTGATGAACAATCTCAAACACCATCTCGAGAGCTGGTTATTGGGTGTTGGCAGAAAGGAAACTGAGCAAAGATTCATGGAAATGATCACATGAACATAACGTCATTTCTTTATATTCATTTTTCCTTTTGCATAGTGTTTCAATCGTGGGTATTTTTGAGTTAGATAAAAAAAAAAAAAAATTTCATATTTGTATGACAGAGAACGGATGAACCTGTCTCCTTTAGTACAGACTTCGTCTAGTTGAGGAGACAGTAAACATCACTTACATTATGAAGATTGTTCACCTTTTTTATATACTTTAAGTATTGTTTATTGTTTATATGGTATAATATGTAAGAATGGAAATGTAATTAAATTAAATTAAATAAAAAATAAAGACCACCGTTGTAAAGCCACTTGCCAGGGCATAAAAAAGCCTAGAAACATGTTATATTATAATTCATTAAGGGCGTAATACCTCTAGGTAAAAAAAAAACATGATCAAATTCATGAAAATTCTTGTCGTTCGAGTGATGTGCGCCGCAACGTCAACATTGCGCCGTAAGATCGATCCGAAAATAATGAATGTACTAGAATGGTATGCGAGGTATGTGTGTCCACTAGTATTGGGAAGTGAAGTAAAAAAAACCAAACGCTTTAATTACAAACACAGGTCGAATCTGAATCCAGAAGACTTACTTACTAGGGTAGGCAGAGAGGATAAAGCGCCAGAGGATGGAGCAAGATGAGAGGGTCTGGGAACAGGACAAGAATGGCCAGGGATAGGAGTCAGTGGAGAGCTCTTGTGGAGAAGAAGAAGAAGAGAAGACACAGCTTGCCATGGTTGGTACCGCAAGAAGAAGAAACAAAGGACAGGGACGACATATAAAATAAATTACATAAAATCAAAGTGGTAATTATAGTTCATCAATTTTTGCAAATTTCGTCGGTCTGACATACATTATATCGGTGCTCAACGATGAAAGAAAAGAAATATGGCATTTATTAAATTTTATTTAATCTTGCACAACTCGGTATATTTGGCAAATTTTCGACAACGACAAGGCCGCACTGACAATTTTCCTAGGCAATTTCCGACTTCACCGGTGTCTCTATTTATTCTTTATAAACAACTAGAATAGTCTAACTCTCGTTTATTACTGGGCATTGTGTTGCGCAATTGACCCGGGCTAAAATGTCTAAAATGGAATGCACTCTAAACCGTCCAAAATATTTAATACCAATTTAATAAACGAGAAATATTTCCTCCAATTCCATCGCACATTTATCTCGGCCACTTGTTAGGATTTATTGATCACGCTCGGAGAATTCTTCTCCATTCAGAATTCACGCGTCTGGGAGTTTTAATGAAACTGGCTCCACAATAAAAAATCTATAAATGTCACGTGCCATTAATGGATTTCAAATAAAGACTACGAAATTATTAATGCATTCGTTCGATTACCATAAACCACTTTCAATTCGTTGCCTTTGAAGTCGTGCATTGATTGACTCGTTTTGGATAAATTAATCGCGAGCTAACCAACGCAAATATATTATTTAGTATTCTTCGTGTTCTTCTTCTTTTCCACTTCCCGTCTATTTGAGGTCGGCTCTTTTAACACGTGAACGCCAGTAACCGCTAGGAATACCCTGGTAAAGGTGGCTATCCTGCAAGTGTATCATGTTCCGTTATATTCTCTGTGTTACATTGCTTATCCTCCGGCATCTGTACCTCACTATACTAAACTTCTGGAAATTAATTAATTAATTAATTAATTAATAGGACAGCTGAAGGGGGGGATCACCCTTTCCCGGGAACGGTGTAGAAGCTAGGGATTCCTTGTCGGTCCCACTCATCAAAGCTAATAACAATACGCGACTTTAATTCAATTACATATTTAAGTATAAGCAAAACGAAAAAGGAGGAGAAATTCAATGTGGCTGGCTATTCAGCGTCTCCTAAGTGCTGTCTTTATTCATAAAAAAATCATATAACATAAATCTATAGAACAGAGATTTTGATGAATAGGGATCCTTTCATCAAAAACTATCCCAAAAGAGGAACAGTGGACGAGACACAAAATCAATTGAATCACACTCACACGGACAGACAGGCCGGCCTAACTACCCACCTAATGAGCTCCAACTAGTCACCCGTACCCGAATAAATTCCTTATATAAAACATGGTCATATGAACTGTTTTGAAATGTATTAATAAACGTCGAACCCACCCTAAACTAATAGAGAACGGCAAATAAACGTAGCTTCGTATTATAATCGGCTTATTTTACTGGGAGGAACGAATGTGAGAGCACTAGCTTCTAAAACAATTTCGGGGATGGGGGCGTTTGCTGGTCTACCATGTAGCTTGGGATCGTCGTCTTCCATATCCATCCACATCCATATCCACATGCAGAAGGGCGCTACCTTGAAGCTGCTTGCGTGGTCCACTCTTGTCATTTATCTCATTGGTCTGTATGCATTACTCGTGGAATTTTTCGATCGTCTTTCAGTATCGTATAAAACACCACAAATTGATTTTCACACTAGATAAATATATCACATAGAGTTCGGTTAAATTAGTTTTTTTGTAGAACATCCATTCCGAAGTTGGATCCTAGGATAGCTTTGAGAATGAGAAAAATCTTCATATAAAATATAATTTACGGGCCCATAAATGAAGCTTGCAGCACAGAGCAAGCAGACAAGGATATAATGAGGAACAATTATTAGTGATGAGAAAAAATACTACTCTTGACTCACTGTTGTGATTGATATTCGATAATATCAGTGATTGAGAACTGTGACTGTGATCACAGTTTCATTACTAATACATAATATATTAATAAATAAATTAAAAAAAACATAATTTTAATTGTATTCACTTATATTATTCAAACTTCTAGCATATAAAATTAATATACATGTAATTTGATAACATCACATCGGAGAATGAAAAACCCTTTTAAAAAGTGAGTTTATTTTTCGGGTCAAATTCTCAGCATTTCAGATTAAATGCGTAAAACGTTTTGGCAGAATCTACCAGATGGCGATTATCACGAATTATAATGTCATTCTTTCATGAATATTTTCGTTTCACATACACGTATGCTTTCAAATCACGGTACACAACCAAATATAAATAAAATTAAAAAATGAATCACGATATTCTCAGATATTCAATCACTGATAGTGAGTGTGACTCAAAGATATCAGTGATTGACTCGTGTGTTATGATTTTGAGCTCATCACTACAACATATACGGAGTTACAAGTGTGGCAAAAATCAATTAAAATGGGACCATTGCACGGCACGCAAGTATTATTCGCATAGAATAAACAATTTAAGCTACCAAATATTATACACTCATTTATTTTTACTATATTTAAAATACTTCTTTACTATATTTCTATTCATCTTTTTTTACTAATATTTTACATTAATTAATACATTTAATTTGTATTTAAAAAAATATCACAGACCATATTCTGAATAATTACAACTTCACAATAAGAATGTGTTTTCCTTAATATGTATATTTTATATTGAACAATTGAATTAAGATTTTCTAATGAGCACTCTAAATTTAAATAACTTTTCTTGTAGAAGAACTTTAGTTATTTATTATTTTTATTTAAAATAGTAAATGGCATGCTGGACCTAATTTGACTGAACTGATTGTATACCACGTTCCTGCGCGGAGTATCAGGTCGTCGGCGCTGTTCCATGTAAATGCATCATATACTAATTTTTATAGGAATGCATCCACACAAAGACTTCACAGGCTTGGGAACGATTTTGGTCTGATCACAGCCATTCTGTGCTAAATCTAAATTTTCTGTCTTAAACCTTAATTTTTAGTTTTTTTTTTTTACATATTTAAATATTTTTTTAAAAAGCTATATATGTATATTCTATCAATTTCTATTTTTAAATATATATTTCATGCTACTTGTGTTGCTGCTCATGTTTTTTATACTTAAGTAATTTTGTAATTAATAAATAAATTTCATTATTTTTATTTCTTAACATTGTTTTATTAACCACTTATTGAGTTTAAATACATCTACCGGTTTCGAAAAATATCATTTTTTCTTCTTCAGGATTTCAATAACTGTTGTTAAATTCAGTTAGTTGTTTATAATTTTTTGATTAGTTTTACACGCTTTATTTATCTCCAACGATTCCAAATTATTTCATTTACGACCCAACACAAGTTAACTACCTAGTTCCATTCTAAAAATTATTCTAGTAATTTTGTATCATGTAACAATTTGAGTTAGGTTAAAGAAACAATAACATGTGTTTTTCATTGATTATAGACATCCTGATGAAGAAAATGATATTTTTCGAAACCGGTAGATAGTATTTTTACTCATTAAGTGGTTAATAAAATAAAGTTAAAAATAAAAATAGTTAATTTTGACAATTTTAAAAATAAATCAATTTTAACTATTGAATGTATTCGTATTAATTTAAAACAAATATATCCGTCCGACACCACCGAAAAATCATTGACTATTTACATATATATATAATATTATTTTATTTTTCCCTTTTGTGTGCGTATTTTTCGAAATAATTAAATAACGAAATTCACACATTTAACCGAAACACACGTATAAGAAACGAGATAGTATCGAGAGTGAACAATTCTATTACGGAATCTTCATCGCAATAAATTAAGAAATGCGGCTAATTACAGTCGTTAGAGTTAATTAAAATATTAATGGGCCGAGTGTAACACAGCTTATCTATACGGTATAAAAAGTAATAGGGCAATACACATTTGTTACACGAAACCATCGCAGTATATCAATCAAACGTCCACATTATCGGGACATTTAATATTTATTTCAATTAATTTTATTATTATTTTAAGATCGCAAAGCCGTTCCGGAAAAGGAATAAAACGCTTTGATAATTTGAAATGTACATTACATTATTTTAACGATCGGCTTTCGCTTTAACCCTTCCCTGACCGAGAGGGAACTCAGGTGTTCCGAGCCGATTAAACCTGTAACAGTTTCAATAAATATGCAAATGTTGCGAATCCCTACAATAATAATTATTATTCAATTCGTTCCGATGTAAAATTGATACACTTGACATCAACCGCGGTAAAAAAAAATATATCATTTGTAGTAAAATAAAAATAGATCAAATAAAAACATATATAATAAATAATAAACGAATATAATATGTGTAATTTTCTCACTGTGTTGGACGGTACTTGATAAACCCTCTAAATTAAATAAATCCTTTTTTTCCCATTTAATGCTTGCTGGTCTTGTAGTTAAGCTGCTGGCCTAATGATCTAGAGGTCGGGAGTTCACGCCTCGTTCCAAGAGACGAGCAAGTTAATTCTATTTTCTTAGTACAAGCGTTTAGCTCGGTTCGAAAATAGCAAGAATATTACTGTGATATGTACTTTGTGTATGCATCTCTATTTAATAAAAAAATATGCTCATAAGTAAATGTACAAACATTTAATAGTTCCCTTCCTTAAGCACAAAAAAAAACTTTATTTCTTAAGAAAACACTAGATCAGAGCATAGCGGCGTACGGGTATTTCAAAGATTAAAAAACGGTATGGTAATAATATAATTTGAGTTGAAAGCGTGTTAGCGCACACATTTTGAACAAATTGCTATCCGATACTGGGCGAGTCGCGTCGAGTATCGCGTTGGATGAAAATTGTATTCTATTTAAAAATCTTTAGATGTTCATGTCTTTTTTGTTTATTTATTTATTTACTTGCGAATCGTGTAACTATTTTTGCAGCCGGTTAGATAAATACAATTCTATTGTAACATTTCAAATGGTTCTAAGTACAAAATCATTATAAATACTTCGATCGAAAAATCAGTTTTGAAAACAGTAACAATCTTTTTTAAGCGTGATTTAATTATAATTAGTAAATGGTAAAATATTTTTATTATATGTATCTATAAGCAAATACAGTTAAAATGGAAAATTAATTATATTATGTAAGAGTACAGAATGAAGAACATTTTTTTTTTCTCTAGGACCAATATTAACGGAGTTACGAATTTTTTAAGTTTTCAAACAGCCGCCATTTTGATCAAGACGGCGGATCGGACTAGTTAACGAACATAGCCGAGATATTTACCAGATCAATTTTTCTGCAAAGTTTCATTGACATCAGGTAAGAACTACGGAAATTAACGTGTTCACAAAAACCGTAATATCTCATATTTTTACATGTTTGTACATACACATATACAAACTTTTTAACATAGTGGTTTCGTGGTCTCCTCGTCATAGTGAAATAAAGTGCATTGCAAGTTGAGTCAATTACATTGAAATATAATAGATTTAGAAATAGAGGTGTTCAAGAATTAGTTTTAATTGTTACGAACTATTAACTGAAAGATCTGAATATGATGACCTTTAAGCAGAAAAAATATCTCAATGTTATGGTATTTAATTACAAAATATCGGCAAAATTTATACGAAAAATTGATGCAAAGCAACATGAGCACGAGCAAAGATAAACTGAGAGCCATTCAGGAAGGAGGCTAAATTCCAGAAATCGGCGATGTACAGTGCGATGAAGAATTTTAATGAAATGTCAGAAAACATAAGAAAGAAGAAAAAACTACATAGATTCAAAATGAAACTAAGCATACATACAAAAGATAAGTTGTAGTAAAAAGGAACATTTTGATCTTGTTTATATTAGAGCATATATAAAAAATACATATATTCACTATATTATGAATAAATAAATAAATAATTAATTAAGAAAATTGTTTTTATTTTATTTTATTGTTTTCTTCCAATTCCAAAAAAATTAAATGAATAATTTAAAATCAACAGTAGCTATAAAATACATCGTTCGATTGTAATAAGTAATAATGGAATGTTTTACGTTCAAAAAAAAAATTGAAAACAAAGAAAATTAAACAAATGTGGTTCACAAGAAAACTATCTACTGTCTCACTGCGAAAAAGCGAGAATATCTAATAGAAAGTATGAATATTTAATATGTGACCAAGCAGGGTGCACGCCATCCGACGTAGACGGCGCTGAGCCATTCCCGTCAAGGGAATAAAATCAATACTAATTATACTACATTGATTCGGATCGTTACAAAAATGTTATATTATATATCATTGAAAAATTTCAATCAATTTCAATTATATTTAAAATAAAAACACTGTTAACTTTCGCTAATTTGTTTTTATATTATAACATTTTCAATGCTGGCGCATCCATCATCTTCAGTAATATTACTAATATTAAACTTGAAAAACTAAAGGGGTAGAGTTTTGGGTGGGTGTAGGGGCGTGATCAACAAGCGCAGGAGAAGGGATGTAAAATAGTGTTTTTATTTTACCATAAATAATCGACTGGCGTAACCTCGGCTGGTGCTGAATTACCCGCACCTGGCCTTACATGGCTACAGCGATAAGATTAGGCGAGAGTGCACTAAAATGAAAAAGTGACATTCGAAGATGTGCGTGACAATGCATTAGTTATGCACGACATTATCATTCGTATCACCTTGAAATGTACGCACGTATTAGTTCAAACACGAATACTCGCGTGATTTCTACATAATTATGTCATCCAGTAGAGAATCGCGACAGAAGTTGTCGATGTGCGTAATTAAAAATATTATTTATGTAAAATGCTATTATGGTCACCTGAATTCGATACTTGGAGCAGAAATGAAAGGAAAAATTCAAATATAAAACAAAAATTAATTAGTTAAATTGTATTATAAAAAATATACTTGAATTAGTACTCGATGCATCATTTATGGCATCTTCCTCTTCCCATCAAATGTCATCCTCACTCCCATTCCAGATTGTTGAAAATACAACAATTCTTAAAACCTTTTTCAATACACGTGTCACTGATCTTCTGCCAGGCAGTCATGATCCATTCCCCTAAGACTGGAATTGATGGTTTCTTTATTTTCCCTGTAGGGGTCAGAGAGTGACTTTCAGCTAGGAGCCAATTACTGTACTGCTTTCGTAAATTGTCTTTGAATAGTTTATCGGCAGCTACATCGAAAACTTGCAACTGAACTTGGCTGAACTGGACCCCAAATAAAACGCGAATTTTTTTTTTAGAAAAATATCGCGTCATACTCGGGCTAATACGGTAACTAGTCATGTAGAAGCATCACGAAGCTACGTGCTACCAAACACCGCCGGGCTAAATAATCGACCTGCTCTTGCGAATCCAAGAAACGCTGAAAGTAAACACAGGAAATGATACTAAAGTATTTCCACGAGAAGGAATTATTGAGACGATGAAGTATCGGTCCGGTCTCCGCTGGCATACTGACAATTTGAATTCGCACCCGGCCGGCAATGTAAATATTTGCAGAACCAGTGTGAATTGTTTGCCTGGCGAATTTCAAAACAAATAAACTGTCTCTCAAATGAGAGGAAATCAACAAACGAAAATTCAATTCTGCATTATTTTCCAGAGCCAATTGACGTGGTTGATACTCTTGCTTAAATAATGTACTCCAGATTAATATTTCGCATTTTTTTTTTACCACATTAATCGTTTAAATCACGCAGCATATTTTGTTACATTGGCATTTTTAAAGAGCTAGTCCTGCCACGGCGGTAAAGGGACGAAAGAGAGGATCTCTGTTGCGTCAACAGTGATGGAACTGACATGTGCGAGCCAATCGTCATTGGCACATCGCTGTTTTAAGAGTACGAAAACTTTAATCGTAAAATATTACGTAAACAAAATACACGGATGACTACGAATATTTTTTATTTGTTTTTAACCTTTACCATACCATGATATAAAATACCCGAAGCAGCCATGCTGTCAACTCGTGTTACCGTAAATAACAGTTAGAAAAAATGTTTTTATTAGCTTTAATGGCACGAATTTACTCCAAATATTAAGCATTCAATTTTGAAAAAATGATTAATAACGTAATTTAGAGCATTCATTAAGTCATATACAATGTGTCCTTCCTACTTATCTCTCTGCATTTAATTAATGAGAAAGAGATAATTATATTTGTATGTTTGTTGTTATTTTTACTGTGAAAATAGTGTGTTGTCTCTGTCTTTTATATCACAAATTGTATTTTTACCAACGTATTAATTTTAAAACGGATTGAATGGAAAAAATAATTGTTTCTGTACTTTTTTCCTACCATACTCTTTTCATAATTGGTTTTTCACTAGTCATTCCTAATCGATAATATTTTTTTAGGATTATCTAAAATATACATTTTATTTTGCATGTATTTGCCGAAATATTACACGTTTAATTATGATGGTAGACCTGTGTTACTGCATGGTTTGGGAAGGGTTAAGTATCTTGACACAGAAATGCGCGTAAAACAACGAAATATTTTATTGTTTGTAGACAATTGTGCAGCTCGCCATATTAACACGTCTTCCCACGCACGCTCATCAATCTTCTTACGGGGCCATCTTTCAATAACTGATTATACCGACTATGCCAGACCTCTCGCGGCTGTCCAATGTCGATCGAATACAGAATCACCGACTACTCGGCGAGCGTCTTTACAACAGACTATACCCCCTCTTAAATTCACATACACGATTTATCGTCTAAATTTTATTCTAAATTAATTTCCATCCCAAACCCTTCCATAAACTCCCTCGGCCTGTATGATCCCTCATCCGATCCCCATCATCTTCGTCCCATTTCACTTATTTACCCTTTTCTTGACCCCATTGAACAAAATCAAACAAAAAAAGAATTTACAAAAATGTATTATATAAAAAAACTTTACACATTTTTGCTACTACTTTATACAATTATATATAAAGTTAAAATTACCTGATATTAAAAAAAACAATTTCCCCACGTTCCCCGAATGGGGTCCCCCAAAAAATCTTACGCCATTGCTGTTACCTCATATGTCGGAGACAAGAGGGCTCAGCCCTTACCCCTCCCCCTTTTAACAATCGAATAAGAGAGGCGTCCTGAGCCATACTATAAAAAACATCTCGAAGCGTCGTCTTGTAGCATTAGCGAAACTCACCTGAAACAATAGAGAAAAATTACATTATTGTGGTGTATATACAAGTACAATGCGCGAATCCGATCAGTAATATAATGTGAAGATCGTTTGTATGTCTGTATGAGCGATATCGCCTTTATCTTCAGTTGTAATGATATTTTTAATAAATCTTCTAAATTTGGGTGATACTGATCGAAAATTCACGACGCATTGATAAATATAATACAAATTAAAACTTTTATTACTGATCAAACACAATGAAAAATATAAATATAATTATATTATACGAGTCTAAAATGTTTAAGGGATATGTGCCTAATCTCAATCATCTCAGAGATATGAGCATTTCACAAAATAAATCTATGTCGAATACAAATGTCATTGAATTTCATGCGGCCAAACTATTTCTTGTTACATGATTTAGAGCCTGAAGCAGAGATATTGATTAATAATGATTTTGTAAAAATTTCAAACAGTCATATTTTCCGTAACGGTGCAGAATTTCCACATATTCATTACACAATGTATATATATATATAAACACACAGACACATTTTAAAGCAACTCTAAATATAATTACCACACGCACAAAGAAACATAATCTACAAGCCCCGAGAGCACACACAACATATGGCCGAAGGAATTACAAATATTTTGGACCTAAACTATTAAATAGAATGCTGAAAAATTTGACACAAATGAATTGTCGCGATAACATGAAACTGAAAATCAAAACTTGGATTCGAAATATGGGTAGTCTCAAATTTCTTCAAAATAATATATTGAATGTTTACCTTGAAATTGCTTTTTATACATACACCTTACGTATATAAGGTATTTGTATGTATAAAAGGTAACTGTTAATTCGGTATGATACTTCTTAACTAATTTATTTATATAATTACTTGTAAACTATGCCCGTCTCAACACAGATTTTTCTAATGAGATGGGCACAGTCCAACCATAATTATATACAGGATGTAACAGACCTAGACCAAATTACTTTATAAATGGATACCTGACTAAATTATGAGTCAAAAATGTTGAAGCGATATGCGCCTAATATCAACCGTGTCAGAGATACAAGCATTTCAAAAAAATACTATTACGTAATTATTTCGATTAATTGTTTCCAAATTATATAATTAATACACATAATTAAAATTCATCGAATTTCGAGCGGCTAGACTATATTTTGTTATATTATATGCCTGAAGCAAAGATATAGATTAATATAATATTTATTCGGAAGTAAGTAGATATAAAGCTTAACACGATTTTGTAAAAATTTCAACATGAATATCAGATGAACGTAATGTAGTCAGGTATCCACTAGTGATGAGCTCAAAATCACGAACCGTGAGTCAATCACTGATATCTTTGAGTCACACTCACTATCAGTGATTGAATACATGGAAATATCGTGATTCATTTTTATATATTATTTATATTTGATTGTGGTTGTGGTTGCGGCACATGTGCATATGAAACGAAAAAATTAATGAAAAAATGATTCATTATAATTCGTGATAAGCGTCATCTAGTAGATTCTGCCAAAAGGTTTTACGCATTTAATCTGAAATGCTGAGAATTTGACCCGAAAAATAAACTCATTCTTTTTAAAAGGTTTTTCAATATTATATATGTTATAATTATATTATATATTAATATTATAATTATATATGCTGGACATGTTTTTTAAATTATTTATTTTGAATAATGTGCGGCGCACGCGTATTAGTAATAAAACTATGATAACAGTCACAGTTCTCAAATCACTGGTATTATCGAACATCAATAACAATCACACCAGTGAGTCGAGAATTTTTCTCATCACTAGTATCCACCCATAAAATATTGTGAACTAGGTATGTTACACCCTGTAAATAAGTAAATTAATTAATTAATTATTAAGGAGAACACATTCTTATTGTGAAGTTGTAATTATTCAGAACATAGGTAGTGCAAAAACAATATCTTTCGACAAAATATTTATATATTTTATAATTAATACATTAAATTAGTATTTAAAAAAAAACTTATTAATTAATCGAGGCGCGCCATTCACACGCGCGCGGACAACATCCAGGACGGTCGTCGTCATCAACAATTAACTAACAAGTTAATAATAAATGTTAACATGACAAACAATTTTTTTCAAATTTATTATAAAATATTTCGCATTCATATAAAAGTTATAATATATGAGATTACAATGAAAAAAATAAAAATATGGAGGAGATAGTGAAGTTAATGTGTATAGTAAACTTCAAATAATGTCTCCACATTGCGTCATACAGTGTCGAACGACAGATTTGAAATTTAAAAAATCAAATCTTGTATACAATAATTTTGTTGGTGTTATTTCTTTGTTTTGTAACATGATTCATGTCAACTCTATTCACTATTGTTTTATGTTGTGTCAATCCCAAAAGAATGCCTATAATGGCCAAGCAAAGGCCACATAACGGCCGATTGTGTTATCTGTTAGTATAAAATGTTTTAATAAACAAACAGAACGTAAAAATATTTTTCTTTCCGCACAAATTATGAGACAAGGCGCTAGTATTGTTTATAAACGTTCACATTTTTCTCACCTACACGTGTAAGTATTTACGGGGTTAGTTATTTATTGTACAGGCTAGTAACAGAACAAAATCATTTTTATATTTCAAACAAAACCCAATTAACTTAATATATTAATGCTATAAATAATATAGAATAAATTGAAGAAGACATTTGTTTGATAATGTCGCGTATTACATTTGTATGGCTAATGGGAGACTTTAAGCCAGTGGACTCACAACCAATCCGTTATTTTGGAGCATATTTAAATAATGTTAATTTTTCTACCTTCATTGACTATTAGAGATTCCAACCTGAATATAATATTAAAGATGAATTAAATATATCAATTAGAAAGATATACATATAAAATCAAATTTTATCGAAAAATATTGTCGTTGCGCCACCGGGATTCGAACCTGGATCTCTTTCCTAACCGGGGAAGGTTCATTATCCAACTATGCTACAGCGACAATTTTCGAACCTATATGTCACCTTTTTGATATTAATACATTTAATCGTTCCATTATTTGAAAGATTATTCATATTTAAAATATCACAGACCGTCTGTTCTGAATAATTACAACTTCACAATAAGAATGTGTTCTAATAATATTAAAGAATTGTCAAGATTCTGATTCGAACGTGGAAGAGACCTGTTGCTCGTTCGAAGAAATCATCGACGTCCGAATTGCAGACTGAATTAAGAAGCACATGTTTATTCAAATAATCTAAGATTTTTTTTTAGATATTTGGACAATTTAAAAAAAAGGGACAGAAACGTTAGAGCTACTATTGAAAACACTTTTAACAATTAAATTATTTTTAAAACTACAATAAATAAACAGTTTATGGTAAATTAGCGTTTTCTTATAAATTTTGATGTACTTACGTATAATACGATTTATTTGAAGTATTTTAAATTAATTTCATACTGTCGTCATACTTTAGAAACAATTCGAATATTTTTAGTATGTGGCAGATCCATTTATGACAAGAGTAAAGAATGAAGAAATAAGAAAATAATGTAAAAGTAATATTAGTATAAAAAGTAAGATTAAGAATGGATCGCTTACGCGATTTGGTCATATGGAACGGATGAACAAGGAGAGAATGGTAAATAAGATACATGACGCAAGTGTTGATGGCACCGGCAATAGAGGACGTCCGCGGAAACCAGATAACGAAGGATGGTTCTGTTAGAAGCCTCAACAACATGTATGAGGCGAGAATTGTGTCTCAAGACAGAGGTGTGTGGTGGCACTCGATCCTCTCTGCCTACTCCCGCGGGGAATCGGCGTGATGGTGAGTAAGTAAGTAAGTAAGTTAAATCAAAAATGAAAATGTTTACTTTGATACGTAATATAATTATTTCTCAGCCAGGCCTGAATGTGTATGTGTTTTTTTTTAAATTATTTATTAATGTTTTCCTAATAATTTTCACGGCGTCCAATTATACGTGTAATGTGTATTATTTTGATCAAAATTAGCAAACCTAATAAAAAAAGAAATAGAAAAAAAGTAATGTTTCCCTCTCAAAAAGACCAGGCTCCGCGGCCGAGTTAATAGCTTCGTAGCCCGTGGCGCAACGCGCACCGGACACCGCCGCTGTATGTGAACGTTAACTCATTTGCATGAATGAATCTTAATGCACCGACAGCGGTACACACACAATGGTACCACCCATCTGCCCCATAATTATGACGCGATTTTTATTGAAAAAATCCATAACGTTGGCCCACTCGACGTACCTATGCAAAATAAATTCAACGCGTCGGCCAATCAGACGCCCGAATCGAGCACAATAGTTTAATTAAGACGAACACATTCTTATTGTGAAGTTGTAATTATTCACAACAGACGGTCTGTGATATTTTAAATACTAATTAAAATGTATTAATTAGAAAGATATACATATAAAATCAATATTATTGTTGCGCCAAAGGGATTCGAACGTGGATCTCTTTCCTAACCGGGGAAGGTGCATTATCCAACTATGCTACAGAGACAATATTTTTAGCGATAAATTTTCGAACCTATATGTCACCTTTTTGATATTAATACATTTAATCGTTCCATTATTTGAAAGAGCCATCTATAGCATAATCTGATAGCAGTGTGAATACCTGACTAAATTACGAGTCGAAAATGTTCAAGGGATATGTGCCTAATATCGATTATGTCAGAGATATGAGCAATTTCAAAAATCATTTAATTTGTATATTTAAAAAATATCACACACCTATCTTCTGAATAATTACAACTTCACAATAATAATGTGTTAATAAATATGCATTTAATAAAAATTTCGATGTTATCATCGTTGGGTCCACCACTGTACAAACAAAACACTAATGTTTATTTTTAATGATGAGAAAAATATTTTGATATATGAATATAATATATATAAAGGTTGTCAAGCAGGGTTGTGTAATGTCTCCATGGCTGTTCAACTGGTATATGGATAAATGTGTGAAAGAACTGGAGTGTATGAGAATATAAGAGCAAAAATGGGCAATTTGATTGTATGCCGATGATGCAGTACTAATGGCGAATAATGAACAAGAACTACAGAATCTGGTGAGTAGAATGTACGATGTATGCAAAGAAAGTGACCTCATGATGAATGTTAACAAGTCGAAAGTGATGGTATTCGAGAAGGAAGAAAGCAAGACACCGCGCTAAATACTTGTGAGTAATGAATGTTTGGAACAAGTAGATGAGTTTATGTATTTGCATAAGTATGTTTGATAGAAACGGAAAGGCTGTGAATGATATCGAAAGGAGGGTGACTGCAGGAAATAAAGTGAACGGCGCTTTGAATGGAATTATATCTAACGGCAATTTGTCAACCGAGGCAAGACTAGCGGTGTACAATGGAGTCCTGGTATCGACACTGATGTATGGAAGTGAGGCCTGGAGCTGGCAGAAAAGGAACGAAAGTAGACTGAATGCAGTGGAAATGAGATCACTTAGACGTATATGTGGTAAATCTATTTATGACAGAGTAAAGAATGAAGAAATAAGGAAAAAATGTAAAGCTGATGTTAGTACAGTGAATAAGATTAAGAAAATATCACTTAGGTGGTTTGGTCATATGGAACGGATAAATGAGGAGAGAATGGTAAGAAAGATATATGACGCAAGTGTTGATGGCACCAGAAATAGAGGACGTCCGCGGAAGACTTGGTATGACCAGGTAAACCAGATAATGGAGGATGGTTCTGTTAGAAGCCTCAACAATCGGCGAGCTTGTATGAGAAGATGTATGAATGTGGACGAGGCGAGACTTGTGTGTCAGGACAGAAAAGTGTGGCGCTCCATCCTCTCTGCCTGCCCCCGCGGAGAATGGCGTGATGGTAAGTAAGTAAGTAATAACGTACTTACAAACACCTGGATCCAGTTCTGGGACATCTTACAAGACAGCGGCTGTGAGTTAACGTCCACGCCCTGTTTGCAATTCCCTATGTTCAAATGTTTTCACTGTTCTTTCATTTTCCAAACAATAAAAAGTAAAACAATGTCGTCTATTATAGGTTGGTGAATGAATGAATGAATGAATCTTATTTTATGGTTAATTTATTAATATTTAAAGTGTTCTAGCGTTGGTAACTTCACGTATATTTTTATTAATTTTTACTCTTTTAGTCGACAACATCGTTCTCCCATTCCTCATGAGTAATCTACACAGAACGGCAGAGGAGACAGTTGAGCGCTCGTGCAAATATGCTGTCACGGCGTTTCTATCGATGCAGTAAAGGGGGTGAAGAGCATCCTGTTTAAATCCTTCTTCACCAGCATGTGTACCTCCTGCGAGCTCTAGTCGAAATACAAGCAAGTGACGTATAACCGTCTCCGAATTCAGTACAACAATTCATACAGAATAATGTTCGGATTGGCGTGTTATTGCAGCGCATCTACAATGTTTACCGAAGGCCGTATACATGGATTCGTTCCGCTTCTGAGACATTGAGTTGCTGGCGTAAAGATGCGGCTGGAGCTCAGCACCAACTCGCTGGTTGCAAGCGGCGCTCTCATGGAAAGCTGGTTCCCTAACCATAGAATGGCAGCGCCTACAAAATAGCTACATATATAACAATGGCCGTGACTGAAATATATGTAATATTTATATTTTGTGTGTATATATGTGTGAATTTTTTTTATTTATTAATATTTTCCTTAGTTTTCTTTTTCATAGCATTATATTGATTTCATAACCTTTAATGTATAACATAATATGTATTATCTTTATGGTGAATCGGGTTAAAAAAAAACCTGATCACGCTGGAATAAACACATTATTATTATTGTTATATTGTACACGTTAATTTAATATTCATCACTTACTCGTAACTCACCCATCACCAATGCTGATATGCTTGATTTTATGTTAAGTACTAGTTAGCAATACCGTGTCGAAAGCGGGTGTTTTTCATACAATATAACTGTAAAGGTCGATAAAATGGAGATTGGGGACAGACGGCAGAAAAGATTTTTTATCAGTATATTGTTACCGCATACATAACCTCGCATAAAATAATGGTAAATGTATATTTATATATATATAAATATAAATCAAAATCTTTCCTGCATATAATGGACAGTGTATCTACAAAAAATAAATATATTTTAATACCACAATATAGGGTGTTCCAGGCCGATGTTGTTTTTGAATAACTAGGAAATGAAACATATTTTTTAAATTTTGTTTTTATTTATCGGATTATTTGATTAATAACAATTGTGTATGTAATTTGACATGGGCAAAGTGGCCGCCATTGGCAACGGCACAAATGCGTGCCCTTCTAACCATATTTTTCATAACATTTTCGCACACTTCGCGTGTTATTTCAAAAATTTCATTTCGCCATCATTATTTAGATAAAATGTTTTAATGACTTACAACACGTTTTTGTGGCGTTAGATGCTCCAAAATAAACTTTAATCAACTACTATATACGACTACCAAATGCGAACTGGCAAATGTCTGCATAACCAAAACGGCGGCCAAACAAAATCGGCCTGGAACATAATATTCATCCTGTATTGTAACAATACTGGAACGGTTGCTCATTTTAATTCTCCATTACACAGAATAAAAACTTGGAAACTCGTAAGTACGCAGATGTTACTAATGTATGGAATATATATTACTAAATACTAAAAAAAAAAAATTCTAACATATGTATTCACTTATACCTGGCAGATCAGCAGAGCTAATTTGAGACTATCGCATGGTGCACGGGCATACACTGTCATTTAAAAAAGATATGTTAATATAATGTAAGGCAATTGCCATCATTTTTTCTCTTTCTCTCTCTACTTTTTTTATTTATGAATATTTATTTGTATTGCATTATATATTCAAGGTTGAATGTTGTATTTTTCTTTCTCATAGTACAATGTACCGTTTACATATAAATTAATAATTGATTTGTTTCGCGGTTTAAGGTATGCGCAACTTGCCAAAACCAATCTAGAAATACAAAATTTGAAATGCTAAAAATGTAATCTAATAGTAATGATGCGGTTCCCTGTGGTAAACTGTAGTAGCGTAAATCAGCCCAATCAGCTAACACCAAATTGAACAGACGATGATGGAAAATTGATTTTCAGAGAATCAAACATAAAGGTAAGCAAAGCGATACAACTTGCTCAGAAAAGTGATTACCAACGGCATGTATAGTAGAAGCAAAATCACCAGTACAGTTTACAATAGAGGCAAGATCCCTGCAAGACACGAGGACGTCTTCGTAAGTACGCAAACCCGTTATCATTGCAGAAATCTAGCATATACAGGTGAATATTATGTTGCAGGCCGATGTTATTTATGAATAACTAGGAAATAAAACACAATATTTTAATTTGATTTTTATATATCGATTATTTGGTTTATTACAATTAAGTATGGAACACGACATCGGCCAAGTGGGCGCCCTCTTTTAACTATATTTATCATAACATTCTCGCACATTTCGCGTGTTATTTCAACAATTTCATATCAAACACTGTCCTGTAGCATCGGAATTATTGTTGGCTTATTGGCGTACACCTTCCATTTCAAGTATCCCCACAGAAAATAGTCGGGAGCTGTCAAATCAGGTGACGTTGAAACCGCAGGTGTTGCAAGCCCAATTGACACAATTCAGCCAACAAGAATTTATCATCATGTATGGATAGCGATCACCATTAATGGTTACAGCATTGCCATTATTATTTAGATAAAATGTTTTAATGACTTCAACACGTTGTTGAGACGTTAGATGCTCCATAATAAATTGTAATTCATTACTCTCCACGACCACCAAATGCGAACTGACAAATGTCTGCCAAACTAAAATGGCGGCCAAACAAAATCGGCCTGGAACATAATATTCACATGTATAACTATTTTAAGAGATGGGTTGGTGGAGATATGATCCTCGACAGCAAGTGGTGGTCACTGTCACTGGCTTCTTTCATAATGAAACGTCTTACAGCCAACAGAAACTTTAACCAATGCTCATTTTGTCTTGCTCACGAATGTCTTGCGAATTGTACATGGCTAACGTGACCATATTTTCTTCTTCTTCAAAACGAGACATCTACTAGTTATGACATCTGACGTCCGATCGAGTACTTCATGGCTTTATAAGCGGGTAGTTAATTTGTAAGATAACATTAAAAGTGCGTTTGCGTTTAGCTATTGTTAAAACTAAAGGTTCACGGACAAGTAATTTAAATTGACTACAATGACACACGTCGATAAAAAAAAACAATAATCAATCGTCAAGAAAGATGCGCGACCTAGCAGGCTTTTGACCGACTTATATATATATATATATGAGACGTCATCGCCACGCTACTAGGCGCTACCGTCGCCTTTTTTGTGTTTTCGCGCCTTTTTTGTAATAATTACCGTGGGTTGCTCTCTTTCTGAAAACGTGACATTTCGGCGTCAAAAAGCTGCGCTTGGGGACAACGGGACAGGCTACCTAAAACCGGAACGGTTAGGTTAGGTTAGGTTACGCCGAGCCTCGCTGTCGCGCGTCACGTCGGGTGGAGTAGATTAAAAATATATTGTTTATAAAGACTTAAGACACGACCACGTAAACCAGATATTAGTATAAGTTCTAATTAGAAGCCTCAATAATTGACAAGCTTCTATGAATATGGATCAGACAAGAATTGTGTAAACAGAATGAGAAGAGTGTGACGCTCCGTGAGAAAACGGCACGCTGATAAGTTATAAAAGTGAGTCAATAATTTTTGAAAATCTAAGTTTCACAAATTATATTGTACTACCGGACAAACCGTATTGATCAAGTCACGTCTAAGAAATTAATCAGATTTAAGGATATCTCGAGGTAGAATTTGAAACCACTACCGTACGTCCTACATAAATCAAATCACCATCATTAATTATTACAATAAAAAAAAAAACACATTTATTCCTGATCGGATTAACAAAAGTTAAATAAACTAATTGGGCCCGTTCAAGAAAATAAATGTGCTCTAACTAATCTCAGTCACATGACCATTATCCAATTAAACCCAATTGTGGGACACGGTAATCGATACAGCTCCGGTTACTCGAGCCGCGGCGTCGGTTGGATTGTGAGTCCAAATGACAATTAAACAAATAATCACGTCCGGCGCTCTTATTCCGAAACAGTTTGTCGGCTCGGTTGACGAACATATGATACTTATTTAGTGATGAGAAAAAATGCTACTCTTGACACACTGTTGCGATTGATATTCGATAATATCGGTGATTGAGAACTGCGACTGTGATCACAGCTTCATTACTAATACGCGTGCGCCGCACAATATACCAAATATATTTTTTTTAAAGTAAAACACGATAACGATATCCGTATGGGTGTCCAGGTGGGAAATCCTGAGGAGACCAGCTGCAGCAGGTGTATTGCTACCTGGGTGATATATGCCGGCAGTGATGTTCGTCTTGTCCCCCGTAAGGGTGTTTGTCCTCAAAGTCCGCCCCCTACTCCCCCCTCCCCCCCCCTCCCCCCCCCGACAGTGTTGTCGCGTGAGACTTGGAATCTTTTCCCTATTCGCTGTATATAATGATGGAAGTGTAGCTACATATAAATGTGCAGTACATAGTGTGTAACGCGATCGGCGAAAGGTGTGATGTTATTTCCGTAACAAAATTTTATTTCATTTGTTGGTATTCGACGATTGGTGTGCCCCTTGAGATATTTCACATCAAAAATGTGTATTCATTGTAGTGTAATGATGAGCTTAAAATCACTGATGTGTGACTCGACACACTCACTATCAGTGATTGAATATCGTGATTCATGAATTTTTTTTTGTTAAAAATTCTATTGATTTTCTGACGCCGCCGTTTGAAGCCGGTTATTACATGAATCAGCGCCATTTACCAAATATTCTGTTATTAATACGTTTTACGCATATTTGCTGAAAACTTGACCCGAAAAATAAATTAACATTTTTAAAAGCATCTTTGTGATGATACTAAATTAGATGTATATTAATTATTTATGCTAGAATATGTTTTTTATGCAAATAAATACGTTCAAAATTATGTTTTCGTGTATTGTGATATCGTACAGCGCATGCGCATTAGTAATGAAACTGTGATCACAGTCACAGACTCCAATCACTGATATTATCGAATACCAAGCACAGTCATTCCAGTGAGTCGAGAGCAACGTTTTATTCTCGTCACTAATTCATTGTCTATTGTCGAATTTATGTAACAATAAATAAATAATGTATTACAGTCATGTGTGAGATTATCTCACGCAGGAGACCGAGCCGGCCAACACAGCTGAGCGCGGCCTCCTGAATCACTGCTCGGAGCTAATTACTCCACTTGACGCCTCCGATGAGCTCATTGGCTGGAGAATGTTTCGCAACCAGTTTTTTTTTTTTTTGCCGGTCGACGTCTGCCCAGCCTCCTGGTGGCGACGCGCCCGGCAACGCAGTCGGCCCGTTGCGTTGGTTGGACTTCTTTTTTTATGTCGGCGCCGCATCTCTCCCCTCGTCCGTCAGTCTTCCACAGCTTCAGGAAAATGTTGCACAATTATTGCAAAAACTAAATGAAGACAAGCGCGACACGAACATGTGCGGAATCGTGCAAATTTTTAAACCGTATATATATAGTACAGTGGAGCCCCTATATTCGTCTGGTTTGATATTCGTCACATTTTGATAACAAACAAATGTTTCCATATTCGTTAATATGTTCTATGACCGGCCCCGGCAATGCTGTCTAACTGGGCCGAAACGCAGAATATGATCAAAAAGTGGCACCCAAATGTTGCCATTGTCAACCAAAACATAAATGGACTCAATGGTAACGTGATTGACTACTTCATGAACGTTTTAAAAAACAGACAGAAACAGGAACATGGGGCAAGTTGTTTGTTAAATCGAGCGCTGCTGAATCATCGGCAAACTAATACCACCACCAGAATTAGAGTTACCTGATGTTTAAATATTAGTAACTTTCCTCCTCTTCCGCTTCTACCATCATGTCTCCTCAGTGCAATAAAATTAAAGTTTTGACATAAAATTTATTAATTTGTGTACTATTTTTGAGGGCTGAATTAATTGAATTTTAGTCATTTGTTATGGAAAAAGCTATTTCTATATTCGTCAGGTTCGGATTAATGACGAATATAGAAGTTCCACTGTATATCGAACTGTCATCAATTGTTTAAAAGACAAACACTCATTCAAATCCTACGAACGTTGCTTGATATCGGCCTTGTTTATACCGGTCCAAATTACGAGTCGAAAATATGTACAAATTCAAGTACAAGTATTGATGGCACCAGAAATAGAGGACTTCCGCGGAAAACTTGGCACTACCAGGTAAACCAGATAATGGAGGATGATTCTGTTGAATCCTCAACAATCGGCGAGCTTGTATGAGAAGATGTATGAATGTGGACGAGGCTAGAATTGTGTGTCAGGACAGAGCATATGAACAGAACATATTAAAATGTGCTTCGTCAGTAAACAATATGTTTCCAAGCATTTGTGCTGTTCCAAAACGTTCCAGCATCATTCTCGAGAAGGTTTCGCGTAAAGAATAGTCATTTTCGTTGAGAAACTGCACGATTTGACTCCCGACTCCCGACCAAGCAAATCACGCACGTCGAACAATACCCCTCTCACTAACCTCACCCTGATGGTTCACGAGCAATTACAACTAAATCTTGAAATTTTTCCGCTGGACACCCTATATAAAAGATAAAACATTGAACCTTACTTAAAAAAACACAGTCATTTATCGCTACGCTGGCGTCTCACAAACCTGTCCATTTAATCGAGCATTATATATCCATAATGAAACAACATCCAAGACATGCAAGACGTCCAGAAAGTCATAGAAATAGATGAAAATACGATACGTAATATTTTTATGGATAATTTGGCTAAGAACGTGCGCTGGCTCCACCACCCACGCGCGCAGCCGAAACGAACACAAGAACATGCGAATAATTTTAATTTAGTCCATAATCAATCTCCTCGACATAATGTATTCGCGTTATAATCATGTACCACTTAAATATGGCGAGTACAAAAAAAAAAAAAGAAGGCTCATGGGTGCATTTCGGCTCGGCGGTTTGGACTGATGAAGTCATATAGCAGACGCCACGTGTGTGAAAATAAACATAAAAAGTGATTCGGCGAAGGTCCGGTGCGTCAACAGTCTGGATGAAGAACGGCTGATGACTAAACCGCTGTGATTCAAAACAATCGGACGGTATGCAACACAGTCACGAGGTTGCGGCCGTATTCGGTACGGTGTGCACAATATGATGGGTGTATGTTTGACCTGCACCATTAGGGCCCTATACGACGATAGGTTTCGACATGCAAATGAACAATCCATTCATTCAGGCCTATTCTCAAAATTGCAATATTGAAATGAAGGTGATTGGTTACACCTACTCTCAAAAATAGTGTTATATTTGAATGAGAGAGAGGGAGAGAGAGAGAGGGAGAGGGAGAGAGTGAGGGAGTGAGGGAGATAAACGTACCATAATCTGTCAAAACTATCTGTCTATTTTTGAGGGTTGGTGTAACAATCACCTTCATTTCAATATTGCAATTTTGAGAATAGGCCTGATTATCCACTGTGGTCCCTCATGACTCGAGGACCGTGATCTCCGCGAACTGCCCGCCCTCTTGACGCCCTACAAATGTTTGTTCAAATAAGCAAACAAAAGATCTCAGATATTTGGACAATTTCAAAAAAATTGCCAGAAACGTTAGACCTACTATTTAAAACACTTTGGTTTATTGGCTTTCGGAGTAACGGGTCACTTCGGACCCCTTTGCTCCTTCATCGTGTCGTTTGCCATTATGGCCTGAAAAATATTATTTTTAGAGTTGGGCATGATACTGCTAAAGTGGCGCAATGAATTTATATCCTCTAAATGAGGTTTAATACGCGATGGAATGGTTATATCATAATTGGATAGTACGTTTATAGTTGGGTTTCGGTGCTTTGGGAGGTCCGCATAGAAACGCTTGGAGATTTGTTTTATGAACTCATTTACGGGGAGAATGCCTGAATCATGATGTAATCGTGTGACCCTCGGCCGTCCGGGGGCGCCCAGTGCTGATCGAATAATCTCGTTCTGGAAAGTCTGTAGTTTTGACATGTTTGTTTTGGCCGCGTGACCCCAGATGGGGGCTGCGTACAGGAAGCTTTTAACAGTTAAGCCAACGTCAACCGCTACTGAGCGGGTCAACTGCAGCGACGATAAAAACAACAAATTTAAAATATGAAACAGTTTATAAAACTATAATAAATAAACAGTTTATAGCAAATTACCTCGTTTTCTTATAAATTATAATACGAATTATTTTAAATATTCAAAATTAATTTCGAATATTTTTTGTTTTACAATAGTTCCTCAATAGTTGAGGAAGTCGAATAGTTGGAATCTCTAGTGGGAAATCTTCCTCTTCTTCTCTGTCCTTTGATATGGCCCACCACAACAAGGTTCCCCGTGCCATCTTCTATTTCTGCATGATGCCCACAAAATAGGACGATTCGTTTTAGAGCTGACAATTAAGTTCGTAGAATCTTTGTACGTGTCGCATCGATATAAGCTAAACGCCAGTGCTATGATAATTAACTAACTTGCTGGTCTTTCGGAATGAGAACCACTGGATCACTAAGTGAACAGACCGCTTCGTTATCTGCTACACGGTCCTCTTCAAAATAAACGATTTTTCCCTTGCAGGAAGCAGTACTCAAAAGTCATACTCCATGAATCTGTTTAGAGCACACGTCGTAATCCGGTCCATCTCCACTCGTGACCCCCAATTAATATAAAAGTCAGAGGGGGCCAGATCGGACGAACAAGAGTATTGTGCAACTACACTTGCACTTGTAATCGTTTCACTACCTTCAGATAGAATGCTGTATTAACGGTGCATCCTTCGGGAACAACTTACGGTATTATTCCGCGACCAGCTTGTCGCCGATGTGTTGCCACATAATTGGCACGAAAAATATTCTACGAACTTAATTGTCAGTCGTCGTACATGTTTATTTCTTTCTTGATCAATTAAAACATTTACAACGTATTGACAATAGAAAACAATAATCAATCATTATAAATTAGCTCGCTAATGTTGCTGAATTAGATAAGATTACATACCAATACACCGTTACAATAAATATGAATTGTTTGTAATAATAATTTAAAAAATGTCTAAAATTGAGGAGTTAATTTTAACTCAATATTGTCTGAAATAAAACAAACGTATTTTTTTATACATACAATCAGAAATGATGAATGAAGATGTGATTCTCGCAATATAACATAACGTTATTTGCTCAACAATCATGTGGCTGAGCATAAAAACATATGTACAAATTGTTCGTATTGCTGATGTATCAAACATTTTCACTTTTGGATGGATATAAATGAAACAATGTTATTACTCTACTTGAATATATTAGCACTACTCGAGTTTCGAGAGAAACGGTAACATTCATCGACAGATGAAGTATTAAAGGGGAGGGGACGGAATTACTGGTGGACGGTGGAAGGGTGGTTGTAACGAGAATATTGAGAGGAAATGAGATGAGTTAGTAAATGAAATATTGTTTAACAAAGTAATACCAAATTTATTTCTAAATTTTCAAAATTATTCATTTTATTAGCTATACGCGTGACGGGTTTAAGTTTAATGGTACATGAATGAAAGAAATTATTATTATCTACTAATAACCTCAAATAGAGTAATAACATTGTTTCATTTATATCCATCCATTCCAACTCTACAATAATGCCGATTCTATTAATAATATATTTATTTACACTTATATTTTGGTAGCATTTTTTCTCGCCCTTTATATAATCCTTTTTACGTTTAATACTGTTCCCTATCGGAACCTTTTTTCATTAAGCTAGAACTGTCTGTTCTGATATATATCTTGTCGACTTTTTTATTTCATTTATTTACGAACAAATTTGTTCTCTGGAAGTTTTTTTTTATCCTATGTACCTGTAAACATTTTTTCTCTTCAAAATTCCCTTTCTTTTAGCTTTTTAATTTTGAAAAAATGTAATTACTCAATGTGTTTTCCTTTTCATGATATATGAAATGTTATAATTATAATAATGGATAATTTGTATAGCGCCATTTTCGTAAAAACTTTCACCTCAAGGGCGCTTTACACATAAACTGTTTATAGTTCTACAATTATCTTTGTTTTTAAAATTAAAAATTGTTATTTTCACTTATGGAAATGACTTTTTTAAAAGGTACATTTTTAGTTTTTTCTTAAATAAAGTCTCCGTTGCACTGTTTCTTATGACGGAGGGCAAAGAGTTCCACGCTTTTGGACCTGCCACCGCAAATGCACGTTCACTAAATTTACACTTCTGGAAACGGTTGGTCGGTTGACCTGAGAGTTTGACTTCTACCATTCAAATTGTCTGAGATACAAAGTTAGTGAAGATACAGAGGCGCCATATTGTGTGTCGCCTTGTACATCAACCAGCACAATTTAAATTCAACTCTTTCAGGGAATCGGAGCCAATGTAGCTGATGTAAAAGGGATGTTATATAAGAGTTATATTATCCGTGCAGTCGCATTTTGAATGGATTGAAACAATGGCAGGCCAGCATGGATGGTGTTACAATACTCCACACGTGACACCACAATGAGTAGCCGGGCTGCCTCAAGAGGAAAATGTCTCCGAATACTTTTAATCTGTCTCAGTTGATGGCACCATGCACTGACAGTTTTACAGATTTGTATATTCATTGAAAGATCTGAATCAATGTGCACGCCCAACAACTTAACTGCAGATTTAGCATTCGCAGACATTGATTCCTGTTTTATGTTTTGCCTTCTAGGTGTTGCTGTCCATAGTAGTTCTGTTTTGGATGGATTCAATGTTAGTCTATTTTGTGCCAACCAATCGCCTATTATGAATGATATCCACTAATTAACGTAATTAATTGTCATAATCAATCAATTAATGAATTGAACAATTATCGATGACAATGAGACATGGTCATAAGAGAGGTGGGAGTGATGGTAAAAGGGGTAAGGTCTATTATGGAATTACTAATATTTAAATTTTTAAACCAAAATATCGGAGAAAGGCCCTGTTAAATATATAAACAATCAATGAACGCACACGAAAAGATGTGTGAAAATCAACGAGGCAATAGCGGTCTATCCTCTGAGTCAAGCACTGCGCGAAGTGGCTTAATGATCTACCAAAGAATATCACGTAAACAATATAGACTCATCCAAATAATGTTTTAAGAGTTAAAATAAAAAAATATTCAATTTTTCCGATAAATAGTAATAGTCGGTAAGTAACAACTAGGGATGGCAATACAGCTAACGAATATAACCAATTCACAAAATTTGAATACCTACCCTTTTCCAGTAATGGATAAGAATGCCTTTCTCGATGCCGAATTATCTATACACTTTCAAACAAACGGAGATCACATTTCGACCTTTCATTCCCTAAAGGATACCAAAAAGGAAGAAAAAAAAACTCAACATAAGCCCATCTCGCTCTGCTTTTATATCTTCCTAACGTTTCATATGTAAAGTGAAAAGGAGGGTTCGATTTTCAAAACGATTTTCACACTTTTATATTTATTCATTTATTTATTAATCTGTTATATAAGTATAATTTATTTTCGTATTCTAAAAAGCTTATACTTGTGCAGGGAAGAATGTGCAAGAGGACGAAAAATTGAAGACACTAAAACTGCCGTTTACACTGCGATACTTACGTCACCATCGTGGGTGGTGAAAACACGGAATTCTCTAGGAAATCAGTTTAAAAAAGACTTTAATGAGCGGGGATAATAAAACCCAAAACGATTTTTTTTAACACACATTCAAATGGTGATGACTTCATAACTGAACCTAAATTTAAAATATTGCTATACACCAATAAAAATAATAATGGATAATTTGTATAGCGCCATTTTCGTAAAAACTTTCACCTCAACTTCACTTATAGAAATGACTTTTTGAAAAAGTGCGTTAGCAATGATAATATGAAGAAATAGCCGTACAAATTTTTTTTAATCTAAGAAAGAGTCTCTGGAATTATTTTGCAAAATTTCAATCCATATAGATCGTATAGACCTTATGGTGCATGTACATGGATAGATTTTAATCTCTCATCTCAGAGATTTGTAGGTAATGGTCAATTTGTATCGGTTGGATCATTCTACTCTGGATATAATAGGCAATGATTCATACCTCGTTCTACGCCCAACTCTGTGCTGTTCATATTTGCGACTTTCGAGAGTCAATGAAACAAGTCTCATCTTGCTTGAAGACTAATCAGTTTACAATTAAATTTATATCAATTTTTAAAACTGACGTATAAAATGTAAAAAAACGATTATTGAAGCGAAACATGGCGACAAATCGAAAGGCGCTGAACCTGTGACCCTCGTAAAAAGGTGTTCACGACCCCCTAGAGACGGGGTGGTGGGTGAGTTGCCCCGCGTCGACAAATTAGATTTGGACACCCCAACAGTCCATAAATGTGAAGTTGGGTGGGTGACTCATTTAAGAAGCAAAGATCTTCCTAAACGTGTGGAATTTTCACGAGAACTTGTTGAAACGTTCAAGAGAAAAAAGGGTTTTATTAACGATATCGTACCAATTTTGTTTTTTTCAATTAGTAATGCAATAAGCAATCAGTAACAGTTTTAAATATTTTCCGAAAAATTCATAAAAATATACAACACCTTACCTACAGCTTTTGTAATAACGATTAGTAATAGATAATAGCGTGATGATTACTCTTATAATTAAAAATAAAAACGTGTCAACCTATTCAGAGAATTGTAGATTGTAAAACTTAGAAACAGAGCTGTGTGACTCGTGTAAAAATCTAATGACCCAATTTTTGTCTTTATCAATTTTATACGAGCGAAAGACAAAGAACAAACACTCTTCACACACAGTTCTCGTATGCATGCACTAGAGCGAGAGAATACTGTATAATTCACGAAAGAATGACATCAGGTATAGATGATTCGCTCTCGCTCCATACTTCTGAAGCATACACATTCGTTACGCTGTGAAGTACCCACGACATGCATTATCGATTAATTAAAATTGAACATTATTTTTTAAAAAGGAGTCAGGCTCGTCAGAAATCCTGAAGAAGATAAAAGGAAGGAAACTGCCATGGACAGGACATGCAGCGAGAGTAGATGAATTCATTGAACACGCACAAGCCAACAGGACTACGACCAAGACCTAGACAAGGTAGATCGAGGACTTGCGAGAGGTAGACGAGTGCCCAGCGGACTGGACCACAACGGAGACTGTCAAGAGATGAATGACTGCGGTCAGGAAATTGAGTCTTAATTTTTTTTACGCTCCCACTCTGTTAATTTAAAAACTTTTAAAAACAAACAAATTTTTTTTTAGAAGTATTGCACAGACCACCATATTATAGACATGAACTAATGTAAATTTCTCATCACAATATTTTCATTATGCTGTCACCCATGTCATCACTTTGGTACTACTTACGCAATCAAATGCTCCGCGACTTTTTTTTTAAATATGACTCAATTGGAAGGAAAATTTAAACGCTGACAATATAATATTCATTAGATGTAATAAAATACGTTTTATTTATCGGATTTATGTTTCCACCAAGAATGTAAAATGCTGCTGTTTTCCACAAAAAATACAAATGTGTGTGTATTTACAAACATTGTTCTATTAGTCACGTTTTGTCAATTGAGAGCGAAAATAATCAACTAAAATTCTAAGAAATACTTAGCTACAATTGAAATAATTGAAGTTTCAAATACTTGAAACAAACTAAACACAAATTTCGGACTAAACTTACAATTATAGAACCAAACGAAGCTTATTACGCTCCCGCAAGGATAATAATAGTTAGAACGCTGTCAAACCTCGTCTATTTTCACATATCCTCTCATTTATGATCGTAGATTGTCGAAGCTTTTTCCAGGGGGCATCTTCCATGATACGATTTGCATTTTGGCGATTGGTAGCTTCTAGAATGTATGTTCAAAGTGGCCAAGCGAAAGGCAATGAGGAAATGACGTAAATAAAAGATTAGTAGTTATTTAGTACATATATACTGTATTCGAATCGCATTAAATAAAACATTAACAAAATTATCAAACGTTTAAAAAAATACATCGCGGAACGGGCGCTGGGTACTTGCTAGTGAAGTACATCTAAGTCGGCCGGGTGACTAAATTGCAATGAGCACCAATTATGTAATTATATGCTAAAACAACTAAAATTAATGACGGCTAAGCAAAAAAATTCTACAAAATTAAAAATCGATCATTGTCATCATACATAAAAAAAAAATTAAATATAATTTTGAGGTCCACATTTATCCTATGAGAACACTAAATAGTTTATACCAGAAAGGTTTCAAATAGTTAAATGAACTGCCGGCAAATGTGAAGGAAGCAACTAGTCTCGCTACTCTTCATAGGTTAAGCGCAGAATATGTGGTGTCTATGTTTAATAACTGATCATTTATTTTCTTTTGTATTTATAACTCTTTAATGTCAAGTGATATACGATGCAATTTAATTTTTTCTTATGTTTTATAAAGTGTTATGTACTAGATGTAATAATTTTTTTATATTTAACGGTTGCACACAGTCGACTTACCGAACTTAATGTCACTTGACGTAATCTATCTTGTGAGGTATCATTATATTACTTTGTGTGCATTTGTCCAAGTGTGCACCTGCCCTGTGTGTAATCATCTGATTAGAACAGCTGACGTAAAAAAATAAAGTAATCTTGAAAACAAAAAAGTTCCCAGAACTCCTGCATTTCCTTCCATCGGAGAGCCACGTCCACGAAGCGTTTCACGTTTCTATTTTTACAAAGTTCCAACATCCCTCGGGTCAATAGCGCCCCCTCTACCGTTTACCCCTACCCGGTACATTCCCCCGCGGCCTCAGAGTGCTCAAGTGACAAAGTGGTGGGAGGAGGCTTTCAGGGCAAAGATTGAATCAAACATCGGTCCGCAAATACGAGGCGGGGCGGAGGAAAGTGGCGGGTGGCGTGTTTGACAATAAGAGAGGGGTGTAATATTGTTTTTTTTTTTACATTATTTTCAACAAGCTCCCTTTAGTCTTTAAAGATGATAATAATATTTTATAAATGTCTTGTAGACAATGTAGATGTTGCCCGTCAATAATGATATTATTTGTTCAAAATTAACCTTTGATTCGATTGTTAAAAGGGGGAGGGGTAAGGGCTGAGCCCTCTTGTCTCCGACATATGAGGTAACAACAATGGCGTAAGATTCGGGGAACAGGGTAGAATTGTTTTTTTTTTAATATCAGGTAATTTTAACTTTGTATATAATTGTATAAAGTAGTAGCAAAAATGGGTAAGGTTTTTTTATATAATACATTTTTGTTAATTCTTTTTTTGTTTGATTTTGTTCAACGGGGTCAAGAACAGGATAAAGAAGTGAAATGGAACGAAAATGATGGGGATCGGATATGAGGGAAGTTAATGGAAGGGTTTGGGATGGAAATTAATTTAGACGACAAATCGTGTATGTGTTTGTGTGAGGGTATTTGAATGATTGTATTTCTAAATATGAATTAAATATATTAATTATAAAGATACACATATAAAATCAATTTTATCGAAAAATATTGTTGTTGCGCTACCGGGATTCGAACCTGGATCTCTTCCCTAACCGGGGGAAGTGCTTTATCCAACTAAGCTACAGCGGCATTATTTTTAGCGACAATTTTTCGACTTTATATGTTACATTTTTTGAAATCAATACATTTAATCGTTCCATCATTTGATAGAGCCATCTACCTTATTTTTACAGAATCTCAAATACCTTTAAGTAAATCTGATAGTAGACGCCAGAATTATCAATTCATTTTTATTAAATTTTGGACACATTGATACAACTTTATTATTTTTTAGGAGAACACATTCTTATTGTGAAGTTGTAATTATTCAGAACATAGGTCTGTGATATTTTAAATATGAATTAAATATATTAATTATAAAGATACACATATAAAATCAATTTTATTTTTGACAAAACAGGGTGAGTTTGTGATTCTTCTCAAGATGTAGTTTTGTTTGGATTCTGAAATGTTAGTGTTACTTGAACCTTGGATGGGGCTCGCGTATGTGAGTATAGGACGAATGATTGCTTTGTACATGAGTAATTTGTTTTGTAGGGATAGTGAACTGTAGGAATTTAGGAGGGGGTATAGTCGGTTGTTAAAATTAACTAAAAGTATGCAAGTGCCTAGTTATTTATTGTGTCGATTAATGATATTCAACATACAAGTCTACTTTTATTGATTGAATTATTTAGATTATTTATTTATTTATTGTGTTAATCATACAATTATTATATGAAAAGTCTACCCTGAGACATGATGAACATAAAATTTAAAAAATATATATATTTAAGGTTTCCGCGAGCACCAGTGTATGGTACTGGCGTCTCTTCTGGGATAGATTGCGTTTTTTTGTAGATGGTTTCTAGACCGACGTTTCGGCACGGTAACACGTGACATTGTCAGGGTGTTGCGCCAAAAAATTACGGCACAACCGTACTTTTTGCGGGAGACACGAATCTCCCGCAGTTGAGTAAATTTTACTTCATCAATATTAGCAAAATTGTGCCATATAAAATACCAACTGTTGAAAACTGCGTAGCGTGCTTCGTACAATTTAATACCTATATATTTTAGCTTTTGGTGTGCCGCGGAATTCTAGAAAGAATTTTGGTGTGTCGTAGGTGAGAAAAGGTTTCGGAGCACTGAAATATGACATCGGCCAAGTGGCCGCCTCTGGCAGCGTCACAAATGCGTGCTCTTTTAACCATATTTTTTATAACATTCTCGCACACTTGGCGTGTTATTTCAACAATTTAATTTCGAATATTATCCTGTAGTGTCGGAATTATTGATTTATTGCCGTAGACCTTTCCTTTTAAATATACTCACAGAAAACAGTTGGAAGCCGTCAAATCGATAGCCAGTCGATATCACCACTTTTTCAAAATTTAAGCGTAGCTCGAGCTGTGTGTGAGGTGGCACCGTCCTGTTGAAATCGCACGCGTTTCAGGCCCAATCGACCCAAGAAGTTTTACGTCATGCGACGATAGCGATCACCATTAATGGTTACAACATTGCCATTATTATTTAGATAAAATGTTTTAACGACGTTGTCGAGGTGTTAGATGCTCCATAATGAATTGTAATCAACAACTCTCTACGACTATCGAATGCGAACTGAGAAACGTATGCCAAACCAAAATATCGACCGAATAAAATCGACCTGGAACATAATATTCAACATGTACATTACACCAAAGAGGTTATACATCTCTTTGTCCATTATACATATAACGATTAAAAATTGGTGTACATCATCGGCTATATCTGCACCCGACAAGTGCACGAATGTAAATATTATTTTCGAATGGCAATTGCACGTGTGTATTAATTTACGGTACCGCGATCCGGCGAGTTTAACGGCTACCGAGTATTGATATCGTAAGTCACACAACGCGGGGCCATATTGTCGGCGTCGGACCCATTCGGGCCGGTGTTGTTTACAACAGCAACAAGCGGCGCAATCACCGACGGAGCAACGGCGCAATTTCATTATTTATTCTGCGCCCGGTCGAGACGGAAAAAGATACGCACATGACTGACCCGTCTCGCGTCAGCAGCAAGAGCGGGCGCCGGTTATTGTAATCACGCACAAATATATCCAATGAAAATACAAAAAAAAAAATTTAAGATTATTTCACTCTACTTTGTCTTAAGTTCACCAAGCAACGCCGTTGGACGGCTCATGCAATGTTGCAATACACAGATGTTCAATATTCGCGATAGTTACAGTCGGCGCTGACGTCAGAATTTTTGCCATTTTTTTAGGGGTGGTATTTTGTTAGGCCGGCATTTTGAAACTTGCCTAAGGACGGAATTTAACAAAAAAAACGCTCTGGACACAAATTACTGCTTTATTAGTTAATAACTATAAAGTTATATTATTTATTGGATTTGCGTTCTTCTATTGTTTATATTTTCTGTATTTCCAATTGCATCTTGCTTTACTCTTTACATATACATTATATTATATATTATACAATGCATTTACTTTAAGTTTTACATTATATTTATCTAATTTAACTACATCTTGTTTAACTCTTTATATATATTTTTGTATATTGAACATTGCACTTTGTTTACTACTATACCGGAAAAGCACTGTCTGCTATAATACAGTAAAATACTAGTGTAGCAGGCAGGATACCCGAATATATGTCTTACTTTACTGTAATGTTATCCTATTATAACAATATAACACACTGTACTATGAATCAAATGAATTATTTTTATTAAACACTATCATTTATCATTTCCCAACTTGCGATTTTGTTTTACAATTTTTATATATTTTTCGACCGCCCCCTTGATTTGGCCGCCACAGGCCTCCGCCTGTGCGTAACGCCGGCGGTGGTAACAGTAGACACACACACAATTCACACGTACCTACTCCATGCGCTTGGGCGAATTCATTATTGTTCAATTCATTTTATTGTTATCCGCTCACCTGGCCCAATTCATCAGTACCAAATTACCTCTCAGCTCGGCGTGTTGAATTCGTCGATATTGGAGTGGAATTATTTTCCTCATTTGTGCACCATTCGTGAAAGTACTCATCAGAGTATTAGTGTTGTGACAGTATAAATTGTGGTGTGAACTTCAGAAGAAAAAAGGTCATCATCACCAGGTCCATTCAATATCGTAGGATTTCATAAAATACCCACTTTAAGCATCCACCCATCCCCCATCATTTCTTTCAACAGCACCCCCAGTTACCGACGACACAGTACGGTCGGTTACGTAATATTCGCCGTGCATCATCAAAATTTCTCCGAAATATTTATGACACTTGATGACAAATAAACAAATTATTTAAAAGTATGTGTATCTTGAAGCTGGTTCAAAACGATTAGTACCTACTTACATGACTATGTAGTATCCGTGTGGACTGTATTTAAATTTTTTTTTTTTTTACGGTTTGTATAGGGGCTCTTGAAAGGCCCAGGCCCTGGGCCCATACAAAGTTGTCGAGTCTGGGTTGTTGATGAGTATGTTCCAAATACAGTGGTCATGCTCGCTTAACGGCCACAACATGACCGGCCTGTCGATCGTGGGATAAAAAAAAAAAATGTATAAAGTACAAATTCAACGAAAAAACGTGATTTTTATTTTTTACAATATTCCAAACGCAATGACGAAAAAATGGCGTCGCTAAAAATGCGGCTGTAGTTTCCGCATACCGCTCGCGTCGCGTCACGTTATCTGCGTAAACACAGGATGCTAGTCGCTCGTGTCGGTAGACGGGCACCGAGTACCGGCGGCTCCCGTTTGATCCGGCCATCACCTTCAGATATCTGTGTTGGTAGCTCGATACCGGTAATCGCTCGGGATTAGATGCCAATACGCGCGGCGAGTCGGAAATGCAAAAAAAATCATTCAACTAAATTAATAACCAAGTTAAATACAAAATGTTAATCATCCTTGAAGGCTTCCCCGGATGACGCCCATGTCATTCGTCGCCACGTATTTCCGCCGAATTTTATAATTTTATCAGTACAACGGATTTTAGGATGGGCCGTCGGTCTCGTGATGCCCCTCCGGTACCACTGGATGACTGCGTTTGTCCAACGACTGTCCGTCCTACATTTATTTATTTATTTAATTCTTAACATAATGCATACATAAGCACTCTAATATAAACAAGAGTAAAGTCTTATCTTTTACATATCTGGTCAGTTTCACTTTACATCTATTCAATTTCTCCTCCTTTTTTCTTATATTTTCTGACATTTCATTAAAAATCTTCATCGTACTGTACAGAACGATAGTCTCAGTCTGTCCCTTCCTTTTGTACGATGCTCGTGCTCATGTTAATTTGCACCAATTTTTCGTATAAATTCCGCCGATATTTTAATATTGAGGATATTATAAATAAATACCATTACATTAAAATATATTTTTTCCTTATATGTCATCATATTCAGATCTTTCGGTATTGCGCTATATAGTATATCTATTTTTTCTACGTATTATTATCAAAGTTTTATTAAGCTCCGTTAGTCTGTCCGTGTAAGTGTGACTCAAACCATTTTATGTCTCGTCCACTGTCCCTCTTTTGGGAGTGATAACTGGATTTTTGGACTTGAACTACTGCACCTTAATTTTCCATCTATATGTAAAACTATGTATTCTATGGACTTTATGTTTTTTTATGGATAAAAACAGCATTTAAGGGACGCTGAAGGGTCGAAATTTTAAATTTTGCTAAAATTGCTTATAACTACATTGAATTTCTAATATTTTTTCGTTTTATATACTGCATAAACTTGACTGCGTATTTTTATTAGCTTTGGTGAGTGATACCGACAAGGAAGCCCTAACTTCTAATTAATTAATTAATTAATTGCCACAACGGTACCTACAGTGAATGAATGGCGACCCTCCGCTTACCCAGGACAGCCAGGTTGGCATACTCTACTAAGCAACCATACCGTGCAGCAGTGCAGCATTGCGTCAATGCAATACAGTATGGATACCAGTAAAAAGCTATTCATTGTCCTTTGCCTACCTGCGGTAGATACCTACAACCCAACTTTAACCAGCCATAAGAGCGCAGGGTACTGGCTGCGTTCTACAATATACGTGCGTCAACACGTTCCCGAAGGGGGCGGTCCACTACGCCACTACCCGTAACTCCGGTAACGGATAATTTGTAAGTAACAATTTAAGTTAGGTACTAAATTTATTTTTTAAATAATTATTGTTTTTATTTATTTAATAAATTCAGTTAAAGAAACAATAACATGTGTTTCTGATTAGTTAATGACACCCCGAAGATGAAAATGATGTTTTTCTAAACCGATAGATTTAACCACAAAGTTGATTTTGCTAATCTTAAAAATAATAGATGAATTTAAAAAAAAAAATGTTTATTTTGGATTTATGTACAGTACGTGGGAATTTATTTCTTAAAAATTATGTTTTCTATATGTGATCCGTTATTTCGCTGGCACTCTTCTAAACGGGGGGCAAAATTTCTGAGAATCACTGCCATTTCTTCTCGGATATTTTCTTTTAATTGGTCCAGATAGGGAGGATTGTTATTTATAGTAGAAAAAGTCGGGGCTACGCGGAGGCCAGTTTATGTCACCTCGTCGGGATATTAATTTTCCATGGAAAATTTCACAAACAATTAGTTCACAACACGCTCCATAGCGATTGAATTACCAAGGACGCGGCTAGCAATCGGCACGAGTAAAAGTATGAATGTATAAACTGCCCGTGGTAAGGAAACTTAACAGTGATAGTCTGATTGGTCTGGTAGATAATTGTACCCCGTGGGTGATTGGATACTGAATATTGTGCAGTAGTTACCGCGGTCGGTAATCAGGCTGACGACAGCTGGTCACATTGTATTATACAATGTCCTGTTTACAATTTAACCAGTATAAACTATATGAAGAATTTTCTTACATTTATGAACAATTTGTCGATTGTGATGTAAACATAATTTATCACTCGGTTATTTTTTACTAGGCATGAGTATAAGTAAACTAATAATATTTCAATATTTGTATTCCAGACATTTTACAGATAAAGAATATTGCTTTAAAAATAATTAGATTCTCATTGTGACATATATGCTGTTTCAGGGAAATTAATATCAAATTTAGTCCATAGATGGCGATGGTGTAGTGGTATTCGAAGTGTTTCCACATATTAACATATACACAACTTTCAAAAATTTGATGAATATGGAAGTTGATTGGGTGGAATGGTGAACGTTACATTGTTTAAAGTGTTCACTTAAGCCAGCCGAAGACAGGACGTAAGCCCTGTAATTACCCATACTTCCATATATTTTCCATTAAATATAATAAAAAAATAGTTTCGTCTCTATGAGATATATCTGAGATTTAACCTTCTTCCTGAATGGCAGTCTCAGTCTATCTTTTCCTCTTGTATGATGTTCGTGCTCATGTTGATTTGCATCAATTTTTTTGTATTTCAGTGATGAGTTATCACTCTAGATGTTACAATACATGGTATAAAACAACTATTTTACTTTGATATTGAGGATCTAAGCCTAAAAAATAGAGATACATTACAGGCCCCTAAATGAAATAAAGTCAGACGTTTCGGATCCCATTACAGGGTCCATCATCAGGGCCAAAATACACGGCAGACTAGCCCAGAAAACTTTAAACAGAAGATTCTGAACGGCCGTAAAAACCTAAAAATATTTTTAATGAAATAAAGTGTACATATAGGAGGTTTGGAATATTGGTAGCGGGATGAGAGGCATTCTACACATATTCTTGGTGGAAACATAAATCCGATAGACACATAAAAGTATTTACTCTCCGAAAATTAAATCTTTGTGTAACAAAGGTGTATTTTTTTACATTAATGCATATTATATTTCGCGGAGCTATTTGATTACGCAAATGGTACCAAAGTGATCACGTGGGTGATACCAAAATTAAAATATTGGGACAAGAAATTTGCGTTAGTTCATGCGGTGTGTGAGATACATACGCGAAAAACGTGTTATATAAAAAAAAATCACAAAAGAAAATATAGCACGAAGGTCAAATATGTATTTATAACTAAACAAACATGCACATATACATTCATATTTATAGTTGTAAAACACAATGTTATTGATAGAATTATGACTGAATTTAAAAGATCTAAATCGCCGAATTTGACATTCAGCATGTTTCCCTCATTCCATTCCTTTCCCGGCATTGAGCGAGTGCGGTATACGTGAATCGTAAGATTACAACATTATACAATTGAGACTTCGCGGTCTATATAATGTCGTACAGTATGCAGTCCACATCTTTGGAGATGCCGGCAGAATCCTTGAGTGAAGCAGAATTGTGGTGAGTGCTAAACTCCATCCGCATATCCAGACTTCTTCCAGCATCTATGTTTATACGCAACAGAGCATATTTGGCATATAATAATTTTTGATTTAAACCTTTCATATATTTTTACTTAAATAAATATTACTAAAGAGCACCTGTCTCTTTTGATAAAATTAGTAAACTTAACGGAGCGACATCTTAACATTATTACATCACAATCAGTTTTAAGAATTGTTGTTGTCGCTGCTTGGGGACGATGACTCAAAAATTAAATTATTACAATTTTAATAAGCGTTGGAATATTAGTCGAATCGATTTGAGAAAATAATTCGAGAGACGTTTAACGACCCGACCCGACTCCCCACAAAAATCTACATAAAATCAACATCAGCATTAACATATACAAAATATTATAAACGAATACCAAGCTAAATGGAATTATTCAAAGAATTTACCCAGTGTCACATCTTGTATTGAAGAACGAACCGTTTTTTTTTATGTAACGATTTGACGACACGGTCCGATGAATTATTGCTTCTAGACAGCCCACTTCCCATCCTCCCACGTTAGGTTATCCCTCCTTCGGGCGATACCACGAAGCGAATAAAATAACTATACAATATTTTCTATTTACAATACATGAAAAATAATCATAATACTTTATTTTAGTTGTTATGTAATGAATTATTTACATTGTGATTTCTATTTGTTTATTATGAAATTTTCATAAACAACCTTTATCATGCTTGTAAATAATTTGTCTGTAAGGATATGTTTTAAAATTCAATACGGTACCAGCTTAAAAGTATGAAATAAAAAATATTATTTATAGGTACCTAGTGACAACCTACACAGAGTGCAATGCTAAGCAAACGTTTACTGAGAAATGATTTTTTTTATCTCAAAAATAAATGTAATAAAATGGTGTTTTTTTATTTATAGGTATGAATTAAAATTTTTGGACGCCATCACACACCACCACAAGGCACAAACCGCATTATTCAGATAATTGGAATTTTAAAACAGTCATTTCTGGTAGGACATTAATTATTGTTGAGGTATTTTCCCTACACACTTGATGACGTCTAATTGTTGGAATTTCTCAACTCAATACGAGCTTGCAATTTAAACATCTAACACCGACGAAAAGATAAAATCTTTCGATTAAAAAAAAAAAATGTTTTAACATTATTATGAATTTGTAAAGGAATTTCATTAGATTGAGATTATGAATGTGAATAACAACCTATTTTTTGTGGATAATGAAATTTTTATAAATGCACGCCGAACTTATTTTTAACGTATGTATCTCAAAAATCTTATCCCATAAAATACGGTAGGAAAATAAATCCCCAATCACAACGAGAACTGATGAAATTTTTAATAAATTCGATGTCTTTGATATAAGACAAATATACGCTAATACTACTCTTAAATACATATATAAATACAAACAGACACATTTTAAAACACCTCAAAATATAATTTCCACATGGACAAATACAAATAACCTACAAACCTTAAGAGCACATACAACATATGGTCAAAGGAACTACAAATATTTTGGAGCTAAACTATTTAATAGAATGCTAAAAGATTTAAATCAATTGAATTGTCCCAAGAACATGACTTAAACTTGGATTCGTAATATGGGTAGAGCCAGTATCGGTGCACTCACCCAAATATATTGACTCATACCTATATTAATTATTGCTACAAAGTGATCCAAAAATTAAGTCCACTTTAAAATTGTTCTTCATATACACCTTTTATATAGTAATAAATGTAATTCTATCTACTACTTGTAATTCTAATTAATTGAACAATTGATTGTAAACTATGCCCGTCTCGACACAGAATTTCTCTAGTGAGACAGGCACAGTCCAAACAGATTTTTACATTGTATTATATAGTTACAAATAAAATAAATAAATAAATTTAAAACATATTTACTAGGCTTTATCTAGGGGTATTTTAATTTAAAAAAATACTACATTTGCGACATAGATTTATTCTATTAGTACCAGTGTTTAAAACCCGCCCTAGGATGTCGTTTAAGCGTGATTTGAACTAAACCTTCCACCATATTAATTAAATACAACACTCTTCAATAACCAGCTTTCGAATGCTGACTCACCAAACGTCAAGAGGAATAGTATGATGTTATAAATTTAAACTTCAAAAATATATCTTATGAATTATTTTTTTAAATGCTAATGTAATAATCAAAACATCGCAATTTAGCTATTCAACCAGATCGTAGGGTCGAACCATGAGAGTACCGGATCGCAAACAATGTGCACGGTGAGAGAAGGAGACGAATGTGGTGTGCCAAGAATAATTAACAAAATCAATAAAGACTTATTAAACATTTAAAAAAATGAGTAGACTTTAAAATACAAAGTAAAAGAATATTTTTATCATTTTTTTTATTTCCTTGTTATATTATATTATATTCGAAAGATTGATTTTTTTCTTCATATCTTTCTAAGTAATTCATCTAATTTCTTTTCACTTTACTATAACATGATTTATAAACGTGTCCCACCAGTCTAAATGGAAATTACAGTGTATTATATTAACATACCAATTTGGTGTACGATAATGCTCACTATTAATTCATTATTCCCTTGTTATAAAACCTCAATAATAACTATGTAAAAGGGAATTCTTGCCGCAAAACTGTCATACAGTTTGGCAAAAAGTAAAATTATAATATGTAATAAAGTTCATATAAAATATATATATTTCAGTCCCTTCGATAACGTTATAACAGAGTTTCACTGCGTATAATCGTGCCAAAGATACGTCTAATGTGTGATAGTAAAAAAAAAAATATTATTGAACTGAAATTTTATATTTTATATTTTCTTTCTCATACTCTATACGAAAAGAACACGCCGGTAATTTGTTTATTTCGCACCAAATATCCACACAAAAATAATTGAATATGCGTCATTTTTGAAACTTCGTGTTATACGTATGACAAAGTAATCAATGACTTGTGTTTGCAAATATTAAGAACGTGGAATTTTCTAAAAGCTAAGTCTCCAAAAGAACAATATCAAATATCTCTAGAATGAGAATTGCGCATTGCCAGGTAGCCTCACATTTATTCAGATTGAACTTAGATTCCCCAATGTGTGAATGTGGTGCCGAGGAGAAAACTCTTGACCACATATTTTTTGCCTGTCCATTGCGGATCACAGGTGTTTTTTTACAGTAATCTCGTCAATGGTAATTTTCAACTCTCGGTTAACTTGTGTCATCTTCTTTTCCTTAACTCACCACATTTAATCTATATAATAGCTAATCTTTTGAACGACAATGGTATTGACTTGTACTATAATATTTCCTATTCTATAATATGATTGTACTTTTTCTATAAAATAGAGTTTTAACTTGATTAATGGCACAAATCACTCTTGAAGGGTGGATTGCCTATTTAAAAGAAGAAGAAGAACGTTGAATATTTAAGTGATGATTCATACATGTATCGTCGGCAGAGTTAAACCAAATACATACCTTTAATTTTACAGACAGATCCAGGTAAACTAAACAAAGGCAGGTATATAGATAATCTACCTGGGTTCCATGGCAATTATAATCTATGACCCTTTGCCCTCAGCGTACTTTGGTAATACTTGGTCATTGTCCGACTATAAACACTACCAACTACAAAATCGATTCGCAGAAGTCGTCTAGGTAAACAAAAGATAGGGGAAGCGAGGGACATTTCTGACTGACATTAAGGGGTATAATTTACATGATACTAAAGGAGTAGTGTGCTCCCCCTCAGCGTAAAATACAGGTAGACAAAAAATGAAATTAATAATATTAATTTAAAATTTTTGATTCACAGTATAGTGTGTTATTATATTTTATTATAATCTGATAACATTGCAGCAAAGTAAGACATATATTAGGTTATCCTGCCTGCTACACTAGTATTTTACTGTATTATAGCAGACAGTGCTTTTCCGGTATTGTAGTAAACAAAGTGTAACGTATAATGCAAAGAGTAAGTAAAGTAAGAGTAATTAAATAAATAATATACAAATATGAAGTAAGAGTGTGTAAAATAAGTACCTAATGTAATGAATGAAAATTTTAACTGTATAAAACCGGTGTGAGGCTTGGTCTTTTTCTTTCTTTCTTTTGCTTTTGAAAAATTTACGGCCCAATACGTGATAACCTAATCGGAGAATAGAAAAGGTTAAATGACATGGAACTTCGCATACGGCATGTAGCCCCAGATATCCCAAAAAAGGTGAAAGCAAGAAGGCTGCAGTGGGCGGGACGTATACCAAGAGTAGACGAGTCCCGTAGCGTGCACAATGCCCTCATACACAACTCAACAGAATGTAGTATCAGCGACGATGCCAAGGGATAGAAGCCGCTCTATAGTGACTACAGCAATGTACTTCCGCTAAAGAAGACGTAGAACGAATTCTATTTAAGGGCGTCAGAAACAAAACTACCACTATGCAAGTGATTAAATAGAGTGTATCGTACAGAATTGCGAGGTCGCAGCAGCGACGCCACATAATTTATATGATGAGACACGTGTCCGTAATTTAAAAGTGTAATCATCGGCGTGGCGCCAAAAAACCCGTGGGATAGATTTCAGGAAAATAATAACATCTTAGTAAGACGTCGCCGTGTAGGTACTTGCAAATATGACTATATGTATTGTTATGTATCTGAATAAAAACATAGTATTCTTTTGTGCATCACATCTTTTGTGTTTGATTTCTTTCGACCTCATAATCATCATCATCATCGCCGGTGAAGAGAAGCTGAGATCGGCGAACCGCCCCTGTCTACATTCTTGTTTCCTGTACAGAACAAAAAGGGTGACGTGCTTTACGAATGATTATCTGGCAAATGTGGGAGTTTAATAATCGATAACTGCGCCTAAAAACATGGTCGTATGTTTTATAATCAAAACGTCGTCCATCTTTCAAAAATGTATCTCGTTTTTAGTCAAAATTGGGTCAGTTGAGGCATATCTGAATTTCATTCCAAAGAAGTAATATTACATAAAAATAAAAAAATTGATTCAATTCGAAATACACCTATTTGAAAGATGTATGACGAAAATACGTGTATCGCAATTTCGACAATTGAATAGTGGCGGTTAAGCTTGTGAACACCTCATCTCCACCGCTCATGAAAATCCGAGCTTATTCAGAGAGAGAGAAGCTTCCAGAACATTTTTACTCTTGTTTGCGCTGCTCCCGTGGTCATCAATCACGCTGAAAGCGAGCTACCGACGCTGCACAAGATATTCCTTTTTACACACGACGCATTGCTTTGCATTTTTGTCTCATTCCGAGAAGTGCGCTACTTCTGGAAGTCTCCATATGACGTGTCCTGGGTGACCGCTGCTGATCCTTGCACTGTGTATTGAATCAGTACCATATTTACGTGATATCCTTAGATCCTTGTGATACGGGGATAAATTATTAAAAAATTTGAAATGGGTCAACGGAAACGGATAGTTGGCCATTTTGCATTTGACACAACACAATTTTCTGTCCTCCTCCCATCTCATTTTATCTTTTGACATCACTCCAAAGAAAATCGGAAACAAACGACAATCAGAAAGAGTAATAATATTTGGAGAATACGGAGGGTGCAATAAATATAATTACTATGTCTATATCTAAATTCCAGGCGCGTGCAGTCAGTACATTGAAATAAGCTGTATCTAACTTTATATTTTGAGAAAGCGAAATTAAATATTTTTCTAACATAATATTATGATATATTAAAATATTAATAAAATTACAATTGCGATAAGAACATTACGAGATACATATTCCAATTCGAATTATTTCGCAGAAATTCTAGTCAAGTACAGCTTATTTCGAAGTACTGACTGCACATCGCTGCTAAATTCATCATATTTCAAAACTGTTTTGGGTGCAATCCGCCCGCGTGTTAGCCGTTCTGATAGATTACAAACGTTCAAGCATTGCCTTTGACATTTTTAGTGTCAAAATTTATATATTTCTCACAGGTCTAAACGAGTTAAACAATGTATTAGCAACAAAAAAAAAAAAAGACAAAATTCACACCACGAATTAGCATTTCGAAAACAATGGTTTCGTACGGCACGATTTTTTTCATATCTACCTTTACGGTAAAGAGTATCTGTGATTATTTACAAAGGTCATTTAGGGACCCGTTAATAATCTGTAAATACAAAATAAAATACTCGGAAGCCACACGAAGTCCCCAGTTTCTATACGATTACCGTCCTATGTAGAAATTTCACATTATAATTAATTCCTAGAAACATTAAGCTATTGCAAGCGATACAGGGTTAAACCGAGTAAAAAAACAACCGTACAAATTGATCACTTTCTATACCGGTTAGTTTGGAAATGTGCGTGGGTAGTGTTTTACTCAGTAGGTGCTACCTACTACAGGGTGGGTTCAGCAACATTGTCACGTGTCAGCAACTGTAATAGCGATGGTTGATATTTGTGCGCCGGTGATTTTTAGCCGGTTACTGTAACACCCAGTTATTAGATACTGTAGTAATCGGTTCCAACATGTTCCCTGGCGCATTCTATACTTCTATATGGTATGGAAACATTAACCTCGAAGGCAAGGCAATGTCTCCATTCTGCAGGAATCGAACTTTTGTCTAAGATGAATCTTGCACTTTTTTTGGGCATCTTGCAAGAAGGGGGGAACATAGTAGTGATGAGAAAAAATGACCTTATAATAAAAACATTCATATCATGCTGATGCATCAGAACAAACTTCTCAAATAGCAGGATGTGAGATAGATCAAGAGGAAATTTATTTGGGCGCGCTTATCACGAATACTGGTGACAGCGGGCAGAAAATTCGAAGACGCGTACAACTAGCTAATTACGAGAATATAGAAAGAGAGTGACATAAAGCGAGCGACAAAAACTATGTTGGTTAACACACTTATCTTAAATACAAATTAAATGTATGAATTAGAAAGATAGTCGCTACCGGGATTCGAACCTGGGTCTCTTCCAATCAGAGGAACGTGCATTAACCGATTATGCTAGAGCACACAGAACCTGTATGTTACACTTTTCAAATTGATACATCTATCGTTCCATTATTTCAAAGCCATCTACTTTTCTTTTTTTTTTCTATCCAGTTTCGAATCCCGGTAGCAATAACAATATTTTTCGATAAAATTGATTTTTTATATGTATATCTTTCTAATTAATACATTTAATTTGTGTGAAGACTCTCGCCTAGTGATCCAGCGGTCGGGGGTTCGAGCCTCATTCCAGAAGACCAGCAAGTTAGTCCTCTTTTCATAGCACTTAGCTATTCCGCGATCGCAACTCTATTGAAAAAAAAAACTGAGAAATAATTGTATATGGAATAGTTTAATGTTTTTGTCACAAGACGGCTTCCCAATAAGTATCTGCAGTACTCTCTCATTAATAATATTGTCAACCACCCTGTCTCTGCATATATATATATTGTCTATGTATATGATATCTATCAAGTTGGTGGGGTAACTATAGATTGGACACATGCTCGACCAGAATTTGTATCCAAATTTTTATTGTGCACTTGACAACTGTTCTGGGTTACTAACACTAACTAACATAAACATTGGAAAATTATAGAGTGTTAGTTATATTATTTCCAACCTTAATTTAACACATGATATTTAATTAGTATTAAAAATATCACAGACCAGTCTGTTCTGAATAATTACAACTTCACACTAAGAATGTGTTCTCCTTAATAACACTTATCATCATTAATGTAGCAGAGAATTCCGGACAGTCCGCAACAGCGACGAGCTTAAAATAGATATATGTATTCGAAATGTATTGTTGGAGAAGGATGTTGTGCATGACAACAATGCCTCAATCCAGTAACAAATCCCAACCACAGTAAGCGTTATTTACAACAGTGAATAAATTTTTTTTCAATTTTTTGGCCACGTTATGCCTCAAAGTCAAAGGAAACCATAAGGTTTTAGTAACTGCCGGAAATTAACTAACTAGCTTTAAGATTTTGTAAAATGTTGCACGCTTTGTTTTGTTCAGTGGAATCGAAACGAGAGTGAACAACTCTTGACGATTCTCGATTTATATAAGGGATTTGTTCGGGTATGGGTGACTCGTTGGAGCTCCTTGGGTGGGTAGTGGGACTCCACCTACGCGCCTACCTCTCACTCTCCATACCTCGTGTTTTGCAACTCCGTTAGTCTGTCCATGTAAGTGTGACTCAATCCATTTTGTGTCTCGTCCACTGTCCCTCTTTTGAGAGTGTTTTTTAATGAATGGATCCCTGAGTGTCTGCCTTGAACTACTACACCTTATTTTTCCATCTGTACGTAAAACTATGTTCTATGGATTTATGTTATATGACTTTTATGTATACGGGAAGCTGGATGTAAATTTAAGTTAAAATAGGATCCAAATTTTAAAATCTTTGCGATAATTGCTAATAACCACATTGAATTTCTTCTCCTTTTTCGTTTTGCTTTGCTTATACTTAAATATGTAATTGAATTTAAGTCGCGTATTTTCATTAGCTTTGATGAGTGGGACCGACAAGGATGCCCTAGCTTCTAAACCGGTGCCGAGAAAGGGTGGGTCCCCCTTTCCCTCCAGCTGTCCTTATTAGAGTAAACAACTTTCGAAAATGATTCTGGAACAGCCCAGAAAAGGAGATTATCCTAGGCACAATTTTGGACGAGGAGGAGTTCCACAGCAGAGCATAAATACATTGCATCTAGCTGGACCAGAAATTATGGAGGTACTTTACGAGCCGAGTCTCACCTGATTGAAGCCAATACTGACATGAATGAGGAAAGAAGAACACCTGGTGTGTATGAGAAGTGAACCTTCAACCTACGACGGGTCCATGTCCACACCAAGATCTAATTAAGTGCCACTAAACAAAAATAAATCAGACTTCACTCGGTTGTGTATCTTGCATGGGATTTAAAAAAAGAAAAAAAAAACAGTCTAAGGGAATAAAACCGCGAGCGGTTGGAGGGGCCGCGGCCGGCGAGGCGCGGGGCGCGCGTTCGCGTCCCGGCGAGGAATGCGGATCGGCCGGACCGGTCTCCTGAACGTTCCCACGTTGTGTGCGCGCGCAGGGCTCGCAAACTGCACGCGTGCACCGGCGCCAGCTACCATAAAATGGTTTAATTTATTAATAAAGAAAGGCATTTCATAAACAAATACTTCACCCCGAAATGGACAGCTATGTAAGAAACCTCAGCTGTTAATTGGAACCATGCTGGGGAATGTGTATTAAATTGAACGAGATAAAAGGATACGCCGTGTGGCGTTCTATGCATTTTGTCTATTCGTGAACAACGTGACAGTAGGATAATTGATATTTTATCACGTTATTTAGAATTACCAACATAATCACAAACTCATCAATATTTAATATAATAAACATTAAATTTATTTAAACATTTCAAATTACTAGCAGTAAGCAATCTACTTTCCGTTAAAGTTATTTCCGAATGTTAAAAATATAATCTAAAAAAAAAGGAATAAAACATAAAATTCACGCGAAACACGCGCCACCTGGCGACAGATTATAATTCCGTAGGATCTCAGCCTCCCGTTCTCGAGAGTCCGAAAAGTTTGTTCGCCGCCCTAGTGGCGATAATTATCATTATCAAAAGGTCGAAAATCTTTGTGTCTCGGATAAATATCGACGTACAGTATTACTTCTTCTTCTTTTAAATATGTAATCGTACAATAATATTATAGAATAGAAAATATTATATTACAAATCAATACTATTGTCGTGCAAAAAATTTGATATTATATAGATTAAATGTGGCGAGTTAAGGGAAAGAAGGTGACACAAGTTAACCGGGAGTTGAAAATTACCATTGACGAGATTACTGTAAAAAAAACCTGTGATCCGCAATGCACAGGCAAAAAAGACATGGTCGAGAGTTTCCACCTCGGCACCACACTCACACATTGGGGAATCTATTAAGTTCAATCTGAATAAATGTGAGGCTACCTACCTGGCAATGCCCAATTCTCATTCTAGATATATTTGATATTGTTCTTTTGGAGACTTTCCTGTTGGAGAACCAGGAGGTGCCGGGAATAGATCTTTGAATTATTTTAAGCCGATTTCCCTTATGATTATTTGAATCCATCCATTGTTTAGTCCAGATAGAATTCATACGTTTTTTTACCATATTGAGTCTGTCATGCAACGGGATATAGAATTGATGGGGGAAAACTACGGAAAGAGTGGCCTCCTTGGCCTGTTTATCAGCACATTCATTTCCATGAATTCCCTTATGTGCAGGAATCCAAACGAATGACACCTGTTTATTGTTGCTGTCCAAATTAAATATTATTTATATTATAATATAAACATTTATTAATAACAAATTCAATAAATATATTAATTAGAAAGATATACTTATAAAATCAATTTTATCAAAAAATATTGTTGTCGCTACCGGGATTCGAACCTGGGTCTCTTCCAATCAGAGGAAGGTGCATTATCCAACTATGCTACAGCGACAATATTTTTAGCGACAATTTTCGTACCTATATGTTACCTTTTTGATATTAATACATTTAATCGTTCCATTATTTGAAAGAGCCATCTACCTTATTTTTACAGAATCTCAAATACCTTTGAGTAAGCAGACGCCAGAATTATCAATTCATTTTTATTAAATTTTGGACACATTGATACAACATTATTATTAGGAGAACACATTCAAAATAGGTAAAGAAATAGGCAAATTTTTTACCCATTTTTAAATACCAACACACTACTGTGATTGCCATTATTTAACATTGCACGTTATGTTAATTTTTACATAGGTATTCAAATTTAACATTGTCTCAACCTGTCTTGCCGCCATTATAACACCACAAGTATTGACATTTGACAGACGATTCGAATCGAAATGTTCGAAGAGAAACATTACACGGACGTGAAGATCTACGTCCTCGATTTATTTTCATTTGTTTAGATAAAAATCAAATCCTTATCAATATTGTTATGTATAATATTTTAGTATGGATAAGTATTGTCGTATATTATCATCGCAACATAATTGTCAATTGAAAATAAAATATATAATAATTTACTAACGGCAACCAAAGTTTTGTGATCCCTGTACAATCGGCCGCATTATATTCAGTCCGTATGCATTATACGGTTTGATCCCAAAGGACGTATAAACGAGGTCCCCATTGCATAGGGAAACATTTTGCATGCCGCGGTCTTTAAACAAATGTGCGCTCCGAGAAAATTTAATTGCACAAACCTCGATATAACGATATATCTCAATAACGAATGAATTTATCGAAGATACGAAAGTAAAAAAATGAACTACAGAATTCGTTAAAAATCTTTAACCTCGAAATAAATAGCAACAGCGCGGGGCGATGGTTATAAAAATAAACCTATTGAAAGAAGATTTATCAATTCTTACAACTGCATTTTGTGTGTTTTTATCTTGCATATTTTCATTTACCTTATATATGCTTACATTCATTTACATATTGTAATCGTTACATTCTCTCTTTTTTATATTCTCACGTTGACTTGCCTTGCATGTTACGTATTCTATTTGATTGTGCTTTGTGAAATGTAATTTGTTTACAAATATGCACTAAAACAGGCTTGCCTAGTTGGACAATGCATTTAAAAATCTGCGTAAAATATATATATATAACAAATTGTATTTTTTTTTTATAACTGTACAATGCTTATGTTATGTTATGTTATGTGTCCAAATAAATAATAAAAAAAACTAAAAATAAGTGTAGAATATCAGCAATTTCGATCTTATTAATGATCTCATCTCTTTCATTATCTGGTTTTTTTGTCGTGCCAGGTCTTTCGCGGGTGTCGCCTACGTCATCGACACTCGAATAGTACACCTTTTTTACATCTCATCTGTTCTATATAATCTATGGATCCAAATGACTCTTTCTTAGCACTAACTAACTCTAAAATGACATCACAAAATCGGGAAATATGTCTTCAAAATACTAATTAAAAGAAATACATATAAAATCCTGGATCTCTTTTCCAATACGGGGAAGGTGCATTACCAACCATGCTACAGCGACACTATTTTTGACGACAAATTTTCGAACTCATGTTACACTTTTTCAAATTAATACATCAATCGTTCCATTATTTGAAAGCCATTATCATAGTTGGTAATGCACATTCCCCGGATTGGAAAAGAGATCCAGGTTCGAATCCCGGTAGCGCAACGACAGTATTTTTCGATAAAATTGATTTTATATGTATATCTTTATAATTAATACATTTAATTGGTAATTAAAACATCACAGACTTATGTTCTGAATAATTACAATATCACAATAAGAATGTGTTCTCCTTTATAATAAATATGTTACGTACCACCAAATCTATTGCGGCAGTTCGTACTATTCTCCGCCTGGTCAGCATCAGTATGGAGTGAATAGCCAAATTGGCTCATATTCCAGCAATTATTGGACCGATTTGATAAATACAAAATGTAGTAATGCTTTCGTAACCAAAGATCAACGACTGATTATATCTTACATTTTTAAAAACTAATCATTCAAAATCTACGCACCAATGTTAAAAGCAAATATTTGTATACAAACAGTTTAGAATGTGGTGACATCTATGATGATATCTGAAAAATACGTGTAAATTTTTTTTGTAATTTTCGCTAAACAAAGCGCGATCAGTTTTATTTAGTTACAGAACATTATTTTTAGACGTACTGAAAGCGCATTAAAAACGTGCAAAAGCATAAATATTAAACAATAAAAATGGCGACACGCGAAAAGTGGTGACACAAATGCAGCCGGCGCCATTTTAAATTAAACGTAACATATAAATATGTAAATTTGAAAGCAACCTTCTTACCATAATTTATGTGACGTGCAAAACCTCGTTAAATGCAAAAAAAAAAAAAACTTGCTCGACGTTGAAGATAAAGATAAATCTAAACTAAACGACATTGTGAAGAGGAGAACATTCAAATAAAATTTAAACCGTCAACGAAGCTATAAAAATATATTTTTTACAATTTATATTTCAATGATACAGCTTTGCCAAAACAAATTACACGTAAATAAAATGTCGATGTAATTAAAATTATTCCATCTTTGTAAGTTAGCAGTCAAAACGAACATAAATAACATATAAGAATCGTGGATAGATCATTTATATGGTGAAATTTCTCCCTTACCACAGATGGAAGTAAAGATAACAGATGTCAATATACTATTTCGCTAAAATATGCTTTCATTTCAAATTTAGATTTTAAACTTTATTTTATTAACCACTTAAGTGGTCAATAAAACAAAGTTACCAATCTAAAAACTTAATTTTTCTAATCTTAAAAATATTAATATACACTGTTATTCAATATATAAAAGAGAAAACATTTAAATAATCTTATATTATTATTTTTAATTAGTAATTATTATATTATTTTTATTGAATTTTTCTCCTTTCAAAAGAGAGTATTGGCCTAATGGAATAATTCTTTACAAGTACAAAAGGATTTTATGACTTGAATGCATTTGAAAAAAAACAAAAAAAAAACACACATTATGCCTAAGGATGAATAGGTGCATTTATAAGAGGGTTGATTACCCATTACCTTAATGCATAATGAGTTGTGAATTATTTTGAAAAGAATTTTAAAAATATACAAAAGGAAATATTTTAATTTCATAAATGGTTTTAGCAGCTGTCCCAGCTAATAACGGCACCAAAACTGAACGTCCAAACAATTGAACTCTCAAAAGGCCGGATAAGTGATCGGTCTTCCGGCTGACCGACTTTGCGGATGATTGGACATGTTCACATTTCCAACGCGGGGGATCCGGCGCGAAGGACCAAATTAAAATGGCGACTTGAATGTCAAACATCTCCCTTAAGAGAGGCACTTTATATTGATGTATCTATTATTTTTTAAATTTGCTTTTCATAATATCACAGCATTGAGATTACTGTGTTTTATGATAGTGTTTAGTTATAAAAAAATAGTAAGTAACACGAGAAATTGAATTTATACCCATATTAAAAATTATCGAAATAATTTTTTTCAAAATAATTTTCCGTCTTACTCTATACATTCCTATAACATTTAATATTCGAAACTAAATTATGTATGGTTACTCTTTAGGCGTCTTCCACACATTTTTTTTACACAATAAAAAGGGATATGTTTTAAAACCTACATTCCATCTATTTTAAATTCTCCGGGTAATTTAATAACGCACTGGCATTGGCCGCTAATGAATGACATTTTGCAACATTTATTTTTCATTATCTCTTGCCAGTAGACGACTAGGATTTAAGCAAAACATTAAAAGATTGTAGTCATTCAAATATCGCGGTTCAATAAAATACCGGATCAAGTAATAAAAAATGAAAAGTACGCAACTGTGATATGACAATCGCAGTCCTGAATGTGATCCGAGGCGGATCAAGGTGTTGCGCACCAGGCGTCTCGGGTTATTGAGCCGCAAGCTACCGCGACCATGTTTGCCGATAACACACAGAATAAGATAAGATATAGAACACGCACGAATCAAGTGTGTTTTCTATCAATAACAATCTTACTCGTGGAATCTTAAGTATATACAATCTCGGTTAACGGCAACTCGCTATAGCGGCCTCTTTTATATTACGATCTCGATTTTATATTACTCGCTGTAGCAGCTCTCTAGACTTATTTACCCTTCTAATTCATGTAACAATAAAAGCTGTTTACGCCAATTATTATTATTATTTCTGTTGGCACCCCTAGATTTTGCATGTTGGTACATGTGATTGTTCGTGCGAGTGTAAGGTTGCCGCTGTTTTTGCGAGAATCAATCGCAGCCGGCATGTCAATCAATACGTAACCTGGGGAACAACAAACTATGAAAAGGATTCGGTAATACAAAGCACTTAAGATGTTTATAATATTAAAATAGTTTGTAAAAGTGTCAAAGCGAACAGTCCTGATGAACTTGTACTACTAAAGTACTAAAAAAAATGGCCGCGTCAAACTCTTCATAAGTATTATTTAATCTTTTTTTGACAATGACCACTCAATGTAATAACATTACATTAATGACAGGATAATAAAACCAATTTTTGTATTGATAATTATACAAAATACTTTGTTTAAATCACTATTTATTAATTATTCAACAACAATATATACCGAAATTAAAAAATACAAGCATAGATAAAAACAAAACTATAAAATGATGAATAAGTAAGAACTAATATGAAAACAAATTTAAAGGGTGACTATTTGTAAAGAGGATTTGGTTATTTTTAATATTAAGCTTCCTATTAACACTTTTTCTTATTTCTAAAATTTCAAATTTATTTAACTGTAAACCCCTAGTATTTGTATGTATAATTTCTAAACACTTGTTAATTATCAAAGCAATGGTTTGTTTCCAAAAGGTGATTAGAAAAATTCTGAATAGTTATTGTTATTTAGGCATCTCAAATGCTCCATAATTCTAATATCAAAATTTCTGCAAGTTTTATCATCTACATATTATTAAAGTCGTAAGCTATATTCGGTGTTGTATATATGTCGCGTTGTAACCATATCTGTCACACACGGAAAGCCTTGAATCTCGCGAGCCTGCGAGCTATTTGGGTATTTTTGGATTTTGCTAGATTTGCTGAAGAAAATGACATAAACTTTTTCCCCTTGACACTTTTTTCCTACTCTTCTCCTCTCTTTGTTACGACCGTTCAAGTTTAGTGAATATCTTGCTATTTATTTTTTTAATTTAGCCTAACTTTAACATTTTCGCTCACAACTCTGCGAGTTTAGAATTGTTTAATTATTTTTAAATATTTCCGGGACGGCCCGCTGGATGCAAGAGTGAATCTGGTGTTTTTGAGTTTACCTCTGCGACATTACGACCAAACTTTTTATTTTATTATTCAAGTTATACAAAGCGATAGCGCGGAATTTATTCTGGAGGTTATAAACTCCCATCATTTCAATTTCATCTTTAAATTGTAAAAAACGCGTATTTTTTTTTGAAAATCGTACGGACCTACCTAGATGCGCCGAAAATGCGAAAAAAATGATACAACAAACCCCGAAAAGTGATCTCACGACCGCGCGAGAAAAACAAATGAACCGTGTTTTGCTAATATTTGACATACGGAACAATGACAAACATTGCGATTTATGAAAATGTCGATCTTCACACGAGAAATTTAACATTTTTAGATTTGAAAACAATCTCTATACACTATGCGGAATGAAGCGCTCTTTTAAAAATACCATAATAATGAGATGTAGATGCTGGGAAATTATAAGAAGCTGGGAAATTATAAAACGCTGGGAAATTAAAAGATGCCGGAAAATTATAAGAAGCCGGGAAATTATAAGAGGCCGGGAAATTATAAGAAGCCGGGAAATTATAAGAAGCCGGGAAATTATAAGATGGTAGGAAATTATAAGCCGGGAAATTATAAGAGGCCGGGAAATTATAAGAAGCCGGGAAATTATAAGAGGCCGGGAAATTATAAGAAGCCGGGAAATTATAAGAAGCCGGGAAATTATAAGATGGTAAGAAATTATAAGATGGTGGGAAATTATAAGAAGCTGGGAAATTATAAGAGGCCGGGAAATTATAAGAGGCCGGGAAATTATAAGATGGTAGGAAATTATAAGATGGTAGGAAATTATAAGATGGTGGGAAATTATAAGAGGCCGGGAAATTATAAGAAGCCGGGAAATTATAAGATGGTAGGAAATTATAAGAAGCCGGGAAATTATAAGAGGCCGGGAAATTATAGATGCCGGGAATTGATTTTGATTTTGCTGAGATTTTTTTTTTCTGCAAATTGACAACAGAGTACTGCGTCTCTGCAGGATACGTCTGATACCGGGCGATAGCCGGTGTGGGCAGGCTAGTCATATATATTAAAGTTATAAGCCCTATTTCGTGTTGTTTGCATATTTCGAGGTGGACAGGTGCGTCACACAGCAAAATCGATAATTAGGGGCTTTCCCGCGAAATATTTGGGTATTTTTTATTTTTGCCAGACGGCCGAAGGATGACATAAACTTTTCACCTTAGACACTTTTTTTCCACCGCCGCTCCTCGATTTATCGCGACGGTTGCGGTTTGGCGAATTTCTAGCTGTTTTTTAGTTTTATTTAGCCTAACTTTTACACTTTCGCTCGCGGCTCTGCGAGTTTAAAAGCGAATGGTGTTTTAAAATATTTCAGCGACGGCCCGCGGCCGACCGCATCGCCGTGTGTACTTTTTAAAATTCTTCTTCTTCTAATTTGTTCGCAAATCGAGAAAAGGTTTATTTCGTTTTTCGACTTTTCATCCACCGCATCGAGAGCGATATATTTTTTTAAACATTTTATTTACGGGAAGCGATCGTCCGGAATTTATTCCCGAGTCTGCAGACTCTCATCTCTTCAACTGGATCTTAAAAATGTAAAAAACACGTTTTTTTTTTGAAAAACGTACGGACCTACCTAGATGCGCCGAAAATGCGAAAAAAGTAAAACTACAGACCCCGAAAAGTGATCTCATGACCGCGCGAGTAAAATAAATGCAACCGTGTTTTGGCCAAAATTTGACATACGGAACAATGAGAAACATATTATTTTATTTTCAAAAATTCAACATTTTTAGGTTTAAAATCAATCTCTCTACAGTGTTTGGTATGAACCGATCGTTTAAAAATAGTCTAACAACGTAGATATCGGTTCATTTGACCACCATGAAGTGAAATATAAGCCGAAACCGAATTAAAAAGAGTATTTTTATTTAAATATGTGTAATGTTATTTTACGACATGTACATTTTATTGTAGGCACAGTATTGGCAATCTTTTACCGCCGAGTATCACGTTATTTTGGTAGAAATTTATTAATTTTATTTACGGAATCTATTTTTTTTAATTTTGCGCGTCTTATAGCGTATTTAGTTGTTTAATAAATGTTATAAATAAAAAACTGATTTAAAAACTTATTTTTGCGCAAGTATTTTTAGTTTTTTTACAATTTTGAAACATTGATGTCAGTATACATGCCGTTTCAGTTAAAATTATTTTTATACATTAGATACTCGATTTACATTAAATAATTTTATTATATTAGATTATTTTTTAAATAAAGTTAAAAAATATTTTTTTTTTTTAAGTAAACAATTTTTTGAAATAGAGCGCACGAGTTTACGTTTAAAGATTTTGAAATTTCATATGGATAAAAAAGTCAATTTGAAATTATTCCGCGATGTTTTGTTCATGGCCGGCCGGCTGTAGAAATTTGTTTTTTTAACTTTTATCGATAAGAGTGCTATTTTTATTATTATTTACACGATAAAAATCATCATCATGATTTAGTGAAATTTCATGTTTTTGAGCTTTTCTCTGCGAGTTTACGACCAAAATATAATTTTATTACATCTGTGCATATATCACAGTGGACTATTATTTATTTTTGTATTTTTAAGCTCCTATCGTTTAAAATTCACCTTTCAAATCTAAAAAACGCGTATTTTTTTTTGAAAAATCGACGTACCTACCTACATACGAATGAAATGTAGAAAAAGCAAACGCAATTCTTCATATTATCAAGCAGCCGAGGGCTGTGATTGGTCAATCCCCTTATTGGTCATTTTTCATAAATAGCTGCCTGAAAATTAAATAAACAGCTGTTTTACCTGTCATTATTGCAGTGCGTAATTTTCGCGCAAGTTTTTTGTCGTTTCAAATGTATGACTTTATTTCAACTCGACATTGTAATAAACAGCTGTTGCTTTTCGCGCGTTTTTTTATGTCAGGTATTGACATCCAGATTTCACAGCTTACAATACTCATAGATATTTTATATTTTCCCGCACAATATAAAATTGATGATTTCACTCCAGAATTTGGTTAATTATGGTGAAATACATACATTATACATAGAAAATTTTCTATACGTTTTTTTTCGATTTTTATAGGTTTGGTCTAGAATGACACAATGATGATTTTTTAAATGCGTCATTGAATTAATTATTATTTCGCAGTTGTACACGTGACTTAAATACGTCTCCCTTACTACTGACCGGCCGAAGGAGTTTGTTCTTTTACGCGTCTGTTATTCAATATTTAAATTGAACAGTTCTGGTGATAAACCTGTAACTTACTTACTTACCTACCATCACGCCGTTTCCCCGCGGGGGTAAGCAGAGAGGATAGAGCGCCACATTTTTCTGTCCTGACACATAATTCTCGCCTCATCCACATTCATACATCTTCTCATACAAGCTCGATGAGTGATGGATTATTATTCTTCTCTTTTATTTTTCTTCTTCTTTTCCTGTCAAATCACTTTGAATTTGACGGCGAATTAGAAGGATCGATATGGGAGATTTCGCTCATAGAACGGTCCTGAATGGGTGGGTCCACCTTTCACCGGCAATTACAATAAAATTGTTATATATTCTTACTCTGCATATTAATTTAAATAAAGACAGATTCTGCAGTGAAAGGACAGTGAGTGGCTTTTTGGTGGTAGCCATGCCGTGTCGCATCACCGCAATGCCGCACTGCAGCATGGCAATGGCAACACGGCGGCGAATGGGGGTCGCTTCTTGAAATGCGTTTATTTCAGTTGTATACACATGAAGATTGCAATGTTACGTGAAAAAGGGCCGTCGTCACAACGAAGCACGCCATCATCGTGTTTCAACTCTCATAAATGCCGCACGAGAAAAGAAAGAGGTGAAGGTATTTAGATCTGGTCAATAGATTACAACAAACATCGCGGTGGTCTTTCACACAGACATAGTCTTCCCAGACAAGCAGTACTTCTCATAACTAGGGCCAATTAAGCTCGCAGTCATCACGTTACTAGTTACATGTAAATAGTACCGCATGGGCATCCTCGACTACCTGGGCAGTTCAGCCATATATGGCGAACGGCCGCGACATGTGAATCGGTCCTCACATATTCCACACAATCACACACACTGTGCCGAAGATCGAACTGCAACTCCTGTGCACGACAGTTCACACAGGGTCTGGCCAATCAATCAAAATTACCGACAATTATAAGTAGAAATGAGTTCTAGATATATTATTTAATTTGATGTCTTTTTTATACAACAAAAGAATCGGTTAAAAGAATCATATTGATTATCGTGCATTTAAATGTAATAGACATGTCTAGGCAAATAAAAAAATTTATCGTTACTATCTACGTAGAATTATTATGAAAAGTTATTTATTTTTCATTATTTATAGTAGCAAATATAAACTATTCAATTATGGAAATTGAATAGCCGTTTATTGGAATCAATAACACGATCAACACTAAAATGAAAAGCGCCTAAAGATATTCGAGGTAGGTCCGAGGAACAGCTTTGAGACCCAAGAGCAGATGATTTCTGATGACTGAGGACGAGCTGACTGCGACAGACTACCGACAAAGAAGCCCCCGACTGGGACAAGGAGTCCAGAAAGATAACGAGCAAATTAAACAGACCATTATTTATTGTTGCCGCGCCATGTCCTTGAGAGCTATCAATCCATTGAATCCTCTGTACGCTCCTGATTAAGGACGCCGCACGTCTTCCGGGCCCGATCGCGGACCGAGACGGGATGCTGCCGTCACATCTGACGTCTCCCTGTTTATCAACAAACTGACGGGGATGATAAACAAAAGCGAGCTAAATATACACCCACCGTGGCGATGGAGACACGTGCAGGCCGCGGTGTTTAACACGTGGTGGAAGTCGAACGAGGTCTGCTACTGGTGAAAGTGCCCAATGCCGTCTTGGATATAACATGATCTGTCGGTATTTACGTCTATCCGATACACACTTATCCTGGGCCGGAGCTTGACGGCACTAAACTGCTGTTAGTGTGCGTTTCTCGGAAACAACATTAAGAAATTAAACGGATACACAGTGGAACACCGATTTTACATGCCCGGAATTCACGTTTTCCCTCCATTCGCGTGTTATATCTGCAGTCCCGTGTCGTTTTAGTACATTACAAACCCAATTTTACGTCTGTCTTTCCCGCGATTTACGACTAAAATTTATTGAAATTTGTTCGCTCTTCGCCATAGAGCCAAGAGAGTATCGGTCGTTTGCTTATCGTATATACGTAATTTTTATTTTTAATTGTTTTTACATGCTGGAATTAGCAAGAAAATAGTATAGACAACATTGATGGGTGGGAAGAATTGATGAAATAACCCTTGCAGATTTACTTAGACATTGACTCCAACGTAATAACCTAGCACATAGTGGAAATTGATGAAATAGTAAACAGTCACATAAGCGAAAATTTGACAGAAGAAGAACCTTCCTGCACAGAAGAAGTATCTGCTCATCTCATAAACCCAGTTCATACAAAGGACGATGCCATGAGGCATACTAAAGACCTCAAAGCATATTTGACTAGTATTAGAAACGTACCACTAAAATGCTTTAATTTAATACATAATATTTAAAAAAACTAACAAAAATCAGTGTTAGATTTTTTCAATAAAAAATAATCAGTTTTTTTCAACACCCTAATTTACATTTTTTTTTGTTAAAACTTAAAATCGGGGTTTCACTGTATAAACATAGAATATATTTTTTCGGAAGCTTCCCGGGTAAAGTGTGTCAAGAATTAAGATACGTAAAATTTTGTACGAGATTCGCGGATGAGGATATAATATGTAAGACGGTTGTTACATGTATTTAGAGTATCTGAACTTGAAATCAAAGCAAAATATATTCTAAATCATTCCTTAGTGTCAGTCATGTGATGAATTTTTGATTCTTTAAAATTATTTTAAAGACGGAAAGCAAACTATACGTTTACGATTTTTTTCACGGGATTAGATACATTTCGTGAAGGAAACCCCAAAGGGTCCCACCCTATCCCAGAATCGTTATTAGATACATACCATATGGATTAGGTCATCACCTTCTCTGCAATATTCGTTACATATCATAGTGATACAGAACGCCCCACTTTTCTATGTCTCCAAACAAATCTTGCATCATCCAAACTTAAATCACACGCTCGTCGAATGACGCTTCCATCTGGATAAATTAATTTTATTCCATCATACCAGAACTTTCACGATCATCTTCAATATCAGCCTAATATTTTCTTAAAATTTATTAATTATTCACATTGAATAGCCCCACCATTCTCTGAAACTGTTTTATGAGCTGGTGCTCCCATATCAGTTCCACTCAGTAAAGCGTTATCTTTCCTACTCTACATTTACTGTTTTATATAAACGCACATTATTATTCTTTCGGTTGGCATCCCAGGATATTGCATGTTGGTACCTACGATAATCCGTGCAAGTGTAAGGTTGCCGCTGTTTCTGAGAGTATCAATCGCAGTCGGCCACCCGTCAGATAAAGACATACAAATCACACGCACGAGGAAGAACAACACAACACACGACGAGAAAGGAAACGAGCATCACAATTATCAAGTTAATGGTGACATTTATGCTTGAATTGACTTTCATATAATTAATAGGATACCCGGGGAACAACAAATTATCGAAGAGATTCTCTAGAACACTCTATATATCAGTATCGGCAATAGAACCCCATTTTGCAACGCTAGTCATGTTTCATATGTGTAATAAATATAATATGTGGGTAAGAAACAATAATTAATTTTACATGTCAAAGTTCCAAATACTCGCGGTATTGGAGAAAATAAAACTAAACCATTGTGACCCTGATTTAAAAACACGTGTCGCTGTCTGAGTGTGTACTGAATTTGTAAATAAACGAACCCTGTTTTCATGTAAAAATTATTTAATTTTCAACTCACGTAAAATGATTGAATTTTTTGTTGTCGCTGGAACAATTTGGAGGTACTTCTCAAAACCGGTCTAAAAACAAATATTTTCTTTTACAACACCGATTATTTAAAAAAAATCTCCGGATGTGCTGACATTTTTTTTTTAGTTCATCCATAATTTAGAATCATTAAAACAAGTTGAATCGAATATTTAACTCTTCAAATTTCAAAAGTGTCACGCTTGAAATTTATATTATCTAAGTACAGCGTGTCCCAAAAGTATTTTTTATTTTGGTTCATTCTCTGCACCAACGCAACGTTCGGGAGAGGGGAGGGGGGTAAGCTGATCGCCAGCCGCTTCCTTGGGAATTCAGTATGGAGCGTGTCCTTACCAGTTGTTCGTGAAATTTTCTTTGGAAAATTGATATCCCGACGAGGTGACATAAACTGGCCTCCACGTAGCCCCGACTTGACACCAATGCACTTTTTCCTATGGGGCTACCTTAAATCAAAGGTGTATACAGTAACAATCATCCCTCTCTGGACCAATTAAAAGAAAATATCGGAGATCGAATTTTGCCTCCCATTTAGAAGAGTTGCAGCGACATAACAGATCACATTTAGAAAACAACCTTTTTAAGAAATAAATTCACAGAAACTAATTAAATGCAAAATATTTTTTTATTAAACCCGCCCATAATTTTTATTATGAAAAAGACTTTTGGGACACGTTGTATTCATCACCGATTTAGGAATCGAGGATTGTAATACAGGGTTAAATTGGTCTATTAACTTTCATTCGAGTAAAATTGGGAGTTATGTATGAGTAATAAATTAGGATTTAAAGAAATGATGCCAGTTTTGGAATAGGATGTATAAAGTTTATTTAATAGCTAAAATATAATTTAACTTGATATATTATATAAAGCGAGCATAAATGTAAAACGTGCCTCTGCCCCGTAAGGGAGACGGGACACTTGTTAGGGCTTATATAGATAAATAAAAATATTTCAAATTAAATGTATGTTTGTCTAGTCATTAAGAACTACCCTACTTATTGAGATATCTCTTACTGCTAAAGAAAGATCACTGATCAAGTGCTTTTTTGTATGTACCTGGGCGGGCAATAGTATGTAATGATAATATGGTGATGTCGTCTAGTGGTTACGATACTCGCCTGGGGTCGGGGGGTTCGAGCCTCGTTCCAGGAGGCCATCAAGTTACTCCTATTTCCATAGCACAAGCGTTTAGCTTAGTTTGAAAATAGTAAAAATATTGATGTGACACGTATTCCGTGTACGCATCTCTATTTAAAAAAAAAAATGTGTTGTGGTAATCTTTCGATAACATGTGTTTAATTTATCTTATTTATTTTATCTGTTATACAACAGTATACTATATATGTAGCGCTTAATTCCAAACCCCCCTAAAACGGATCTGGGATAATTTGAGTTTAATATGCAGTTTTGTAGATTTTTTTTTTATCAGCTACATGCAGAACACATTGTTACTCGCAAAAGCTACACAAATCCATTGATGATGCATGTTCAAAATCAGGGTTAGTTTCAAAACAACCCAAAGCATACTCCTAAAATGAAATCGGCCAATCGCGTGATCTAAAATCCAGTACGGCTGCGAAAACGATACATGGTATACAGAAAAAAAAATTACATTACAAAACTCTTTAAAAAATGCCGTTGTAAAAACAAACATTTTGTACATTTGCTTTTAAAATATACGTTTTCATCAGGGGCGTGCAGTGTATACAAGCAAAAAAGCTGTGCATTACAAAAAATTCTGGGAAACAAATATAAATTAAATAATTGGATTAACATTATTTTACAATTAGTGACATCTGTGTACTAGTAGAGACTTACTTGCTTGGTTCTAAAAACTACCACGACAACTCACCGCTGTATCCATGGTGCTCATTTGTATTCGCCGCATCGAGCTATCACATCTTACTCTGTTCTATCTTTAAGCTATTGAATTACTCAAGTCATATAATTGGTTATTTACTGAATTGAAAACTCCTTTCGGTTGATCCGTTTTGTATGGAGTCGTTACCTATGTTGTTTTTTTTTTAACAGAATAACATTAGAAAGACTTACAACTGCGTGCAAATCATTGAAGTGTCTATTTCCTTTTTTACTCATTCGCGAATTTTACTATCTTACTGTTTTTAACGTGTTGATTTCATGATTGTTCTTTAAATTTGGTGCATGGATTGGTTTTTGATTTAGGAAAAACAAAAATCAATTGGCAGAACTATTTCCTACGTTAACGTTTAATATAAAAAAATATTTCCTTTAGTTATTACGTGAAGAATTTTCAAAAAATAAATAAATCATGTTCAGTCATAAAAAGCATTCTTAAAAATGTCAGTGTAAAAAGTGTAAAAAAAGAAGGTATTATTTTATGTTAAAACTTAAACTTTAAAAACACTATTAATAGTACTCTAAAATTACAAATAAATACATGGTAGGGTCGTATATACGACGGATTTATTTTGTTTGTATTATTGTATTACATGTATTATACATGATTGTATAACGTCATTGGTGACAGCATAACCTAAACCTATACCTACTGCACGCCAACACATAAACACAAAGTCGTTTTTAGAGGGTTTTGGAATAAGGCGATACATATGTTTAATATGTATTTTATGATACTGATATTTAAATATTATTTTAAGAATATTATACTCAAATTTGCCGCAAATTGCATTGATAAAATTAGAACGTAGTAATAATAATGTTGAATGACAATTTAGTTTCTGGAACCAAGTGGACTTGCGCCAAGTTATGCATCCATTGTAAACCCCACCCAATCCGACCGTACTGAATAGGATTTCTATCTCATGTTGTTTATTGAATTAAAGAGAAGGACCCCCCCCACGGTCGATTGTGTGAATGCACGGGATCCGACCCACCCATCGGCGACCGGATGTCACCATTTCAGACGGTCACAGAGGGTTGAGGAATGTGTAAAGCTCTTCAAAGAATGAATAGACGACGGCACCTAATGCGTAATCAAACCCTCGAACTTCATCCAGGGTATCAGAATAATTAAGAATATAGATAGATATGTAAGCAATTCAATTTGGATAGTAGCCATGTTTTCGTCAAACTTCAGAGATGAAAAAAAATAATCCTCGATTTTTAACAAATTCTTTCGTTTACCCCTTGGCGGCGTACGGTGTTACTTTTTCTACTAAGTGCTTCGCGTAGCAACCGCGTACTTTATTAATGTGTGCGTATTGTATGAAGGATTTCGAAGGTTATGTTTTAAATTATGTGATTAATGAGAGTATATAGTGATGTCCCAATATTTCATCCACCACTCTCGTGCTCGTTTGAATATCGCGGAATATATTGTGTAAATGTGAGTGTGGCAAGCAGCAGGTTATGAGAAAGAAATCACTTTATTTAGTTTATTGTGGTCAAACTTTACAAAAATAGAAGTAAAGTCAACCCGTACAATTAATCTGCTGGTAGTTTCGTTTTGTGCACCGGTACTAACTGGGTGTGTTCAGCTTCGCCGGGCAGCAATGATGAGATTGAATGCAATGGACCTCCACAATGTGAATAATGCATCTCTAATCTTTGAAAATAATATAACTAACACTCTAATTTTTCCAATGTCTATGTAAGTAACGGAGTTACCCAGAAGCCTAGTCAAGTACGCAATCAAAATTTTGATGAAAATTCTGGTCGAGCATATGTCAAAAGTATAGTTACCCCATCAACTTGACAGATATTATGTACAAACAATAAAACATTACCAATTCCATATACAATTATTTCTACTATCTTATGTGCCATGAAAATAGGACCAACTTGCTAGTCTTCCGGAATGAGACTCGAACCTCCGACCACTGGATCACTAGGCGAGAGTCTTAACCACAATACCAATAAGCACAACAAACAATTATAATGCCATAAAATGTAATATAACTGACGTGAAATATAATATGTTTACGGCGGCACGGGCGAAGCCTAGAAAATAATCGTAAAAAAAATAAAAGATTCCATTATGATTAAGTCTTTTTTTTTTTTAAATTATCCCCGCGTCACGTCAGCATACAACCACACGGTCGCGTCTCTTGAATGGGATTGTTTAATTGAAATATCGAACTGTTTAAATATTTGTCCAACGGCCCAACCGCGTGAATGTCGGACCATGTGTTTTAATTCAAATGGAAATCTGTATATTTAAACAGATGGCTTTTTGTTAATGATTTCACTTACGACCTTCTTGAGATTAGCGTGTTTGAAGAGTCCAGACTGAAGATGAATGTGTGCAGAAGACACCAAGGGCCGGTTGTGTGATCAGTAGTAACTTTTTACTATAGTAAAAAAAATATTTACTTCTCGAAAGAACAGCGCGTAGTAAACTCATTTTACTCTTCGCTATCCGATAGTAGAAACGAGAATCGATAATTAAACATGGCGGACTCTTCACAGCTGTTCCAAAAGTCATCTGACACATTGATACTTTGAAAGTTGCAGTATACGACAATTAATTATTTAATATCCCGCTATTTTAGTGATGAGAGTTCGTCTGATGATGATCTTGTTGTGTAATATACATGATACGAAAACATTTCAACATCAAAGTGACAGATTTCGAACGCCAAGCAAAAGCACATTTCATGATTATTTGTCGCACCTATAGACATCTCCATCTACGGTTTGACAGTAATAAATTTGAGGTACCAACAACCCGCAAAGGATTTTTACTACGGCCGTTAGTATCACACAACTGGCCCTAAGCGAATATCACAATCCAGACTCAATCACACGTTTTTGGTCTTGTATACTTAGTCTATTGTATGCATATGCACGCGATGCATGACTAGATGAAAAGTTCTAAGTGTACTGTGACGGGTTCACTAGAGGTATCTTAGGAGGTAGCTTCGTGAAATATTTAGATGGTTCTCAAAAGTTAAAATTCTCTACGCCAGTATTACAGATTATCACGTTAAATCAAAATAAATTATTTTGCCGATGAACTTTATTTTTTTAAACAAATTAAATTTATAAAACACCGCGGATACCGGAACCAGATACTGGAGATGGTTTATTTAAAAACCTCAATAATCAGCGAGCTCGTATGAGAAGATGTATGAATGTGGAAGCGAAAATTGTATCAGGACAGAAGAGTACGGCGTTCTATCCTCTCTTGCTACTCCCGAGGGTAAACGACGTGATGGTAAGTTAGTTAGTTATAAAACATTTGAATCTCCCCGTCATTATTGACGGGTTATTCCTAGGTAGTATAAATAATGATTAAGCTAGAAATGTCATGATAAATTTATACCAGGTATGTAAATATGAAACCATAATTTGCCCATAGATGGCCCTAGCTGTCAATGTAGTTACCGTCAAACCGCGCCATTGGCGCCATTTTCTTGTTTTGACATCTGACAAAGATTTTCAACTCATAATAATACAAGTTTCATACAACAGCATAGTTTTTAATAGCGTCGAACATGTCGAATTTTATGTCTGGAAACTATGATTTGCGGACAACATTGATTTTCTGTTACCATTTGAAGAAAACTGCTGCAGAATCGCATGCGTTACGGTGAGTATGCTCTTGGTAAATCACAGTGCTGTGAGTGGTTTAAAAAATTAAAAAGTGCCAGTTTTGAGGTAAGAAACAATGCTGTGTGTTTTGTGGGATCAGAAGGGTGGGATCTATGATGAGCTGCTAAAACGTGGCGAAACCGTTTATACTGAACACTACCGACAACAGATGATCGATTTAAATCAAACTTTGGGTGTAAAACAACCAAAATATCAAAAAAGGCAACACAAAGTGATTTTGCTTCATGATAATGCACTATCACACACAGCAAAACCGGTCAAGGCGTTGCAATTGAGGCGTCAGTTGGCATGCGGCTCACTCACCAGACTTGTCTCCGTCCGATTACTACTTATTTACATCGATGGGACACGCACTTGTTGAGCGGCGCTTCACTTCTTACGAAAATGACTCGACGATTGGTTTGCCTCAAAAGAGCAACATTTTTTTTGGCGTGGCATCTAGAGATGGGGAAAATGTATAGCTAGGCGATGGGCAATACTTCGCATAAAATATTTTGTTTCATCTTTACATACCCAAGTAGTTTCAATATATTTTCGGATATTCTACTTAAGTACACAATATTTCTATGTATGGACTGCACGCCACTGACACATTCGTGATATTTAGTCGTCTTATGAACACAAACAAATAGCGACATGACATTCACATTAAAAAATAATAATACAATACATATTTTGAAATCCTCCTCTTCTTATGTAAGTACTTAATAGATTTTTTTTAATAAGAATAAATTTTTAAAAATAATTTATTTACAAGTGCACACACACTTCCATTTGAGGGTCCTCGCATTCTGAAGAGGAGTAACTTCCATTTAATTATTAACCTCGTCGAGTGCGACCATTTACTGTTAAAATCCCTTCAGATAATAAATATTTGCCTTTACCACCCTCGTGATCGCGTCCGCGACACAAATCTAAACAGCAATCAGGTGTGCAGTAGACATTGCACATTTTGAGCGTTCATTAGATCTGGACGCACACGCGACAACGCCGCCCTTTGGATGCGGTGGTTCGTTCGTGCCGGGTATTGACCGGAGATTTCTCGATGTGAACGGCCGCATTCCTGAATGGTCGGCAGAGACAAACTTCTGGGGTTTATCAGAACAGTTTTTAAATATTAATCATAGCCGATCATTTTAAAGCAAAATCGCGGAATGATGATATATAACGAAATGCAAACTAATTCAATTAGTTGGATACGCGCATGTATGTACAAATTTGTCAACGTAAAAAAATTGAAATTGATCGCTTCAAATAAAAGAAACTAATCTAACGCCAGAGGATTGTACATAATTACCGTCGGTTTATTACTTTAAACGTTGTCTATGCAAACCTACGCAAAACTTTACACAACACACACATTAAGAATTATTTTTTAACACGACAATAGATGCATTCCATTTCACAAATAGCCTAACAACAGTCGTACAGCATTGATATTTTTTGATTAGATATAGTCATGATAAAAATAATACTCAGTTGTGTGTAGTACAAAGTTTGGTTTTATTCAATTAATAGAATTGTAGATTATAACTATGCATGTTGTATAGGGACCAAACGGGAACCAACTCGAGAATATATATTCTTACCGCTGTGCTTCGCCTATATCAAGGTTAAATTTTCTCCATGGGTACGCACTATTATAGCGTGTGTGACATCTTGACATTGCAAAAATGTCCCGTGTCCACAGATGAGATTTTCGTCTCACGATAATCTCTGAGACAGGAATTACGCTCTCGCGAAAATCTTTGGAGATAACTCTCGTATTCACGATCAGCAGCAGCATTTAATGTTTTTTTTTTGTCTTAAAAAGTTGCAGGTATCTATAATGCTAGGTGACGTTTGTGCGCACGCGTCGTGCCTCGCTGTCAAATTGGTAGGTCCTACCAATCTCAACGCGTGACTTTCTGAGACTTGTCTCACTGCGTGGACACGCTTCTAGCGCTGACGACGTTTAGTTGCATGCTACAGAAAAGGCAAACACAGACGACAGGAAATTTGTCAAAGAGACAATAGACACGAAGGTGTCTTGTTATGATGTTAATTTTGACAAAAATCCATATTGAAAAACCGTTTTGAAAATGTGTCAGCCAAGCAGCACCTCCGTTCCGAGAAATGAGCCGCCCGCCCGCGTGTTCCTCTACCTGCCGCTGGCGGCGACACCTACCCTGAGGATGTTCACCTATTCAGGGGTGGATGCCGCTTTGCGATTTGTATTCATATACAGGCATTAGAATATTTGTATCCAAGAAAAAAACGAAGAGAGACGAATGTTAAGCCAAGATACAGTGAGCGTGATAAACAGGATAAAGAATGGTAATCCAGGGTTGTTCGCGAATACGTTATGTATGTAACACAAAATAGATTCACATATTATTCAATTCTATTTTATTTAAAATGATACAAAAATATCAGAGTATTCTCAAATCACTCCAGTGAGACGGGCATAGCTCAATGTCAATTTTGTAAATAGGTAATCTTGTATTAATTATATCTTGTAAAATAAAAATAAATTATGTATGTTATATCCAGTATCACTTGTGCGAGGACTGTGAAAATGTTTCGATAAAAAGTTATCGAATATGTATATTAAATTTCAAATGTGTCGAAGACCGTGTGACATGCAACGAATCACATTATTAATCCCGACTATAGGTATCTCTCTACTCACACTAGTTTATCATAACATGAATAAGATTAAGAAATATCATGTCTATCTTAATATTACACAAACAAAAAAAAGTGATCGCCATTTCACATCTCTAAACTTGATAGTTATCGGCTGAATGACGGCTGTCGTTACCACTGTTCGCACGTGTGGCAACACAATCTTCGATCAGTATTGAAAGTAATCAAAAGTAAAGCAAAATGTCAAAAAAAATATATATATTTTAATGTTATTGTTCAGTGTTACTAATTGGCATTCAAGTTAACTGCCACCCGTCCGAGCCAGGAAACAAAAGCATCCTAAAACTAAAAACGAACGATGCAGCAAAACAAATGAAGCAACGTCTTCAAACATCAAAAGCAAACCGAACAAAATGGCGGGAGTTCCTTTATCTTTTTCGAATGTGCGCGCAAAGACGCCATAGATAAATCATAACATTATATATCCTATTTAACGGCATTATTAGGGAAATGTCGGAACGAAACGGTCTTTTGGCGCCGGCTGGCGCGTCGGGCGACGCGAATTCGTCGCGCCACGAGCGGCCATTCGGGCCAACTGCAGCGGGAAAAGCAATCGCTGACCTGGAATGCATCTAATATGCGTTGTATTGTTCGGTTGGTTATAATTTGACGAATTGTTGCGAACCATTGTTTAGCGGCGTTATAACAGGAAGTTTCAGATATCGAGCGTGTATGTATGGTGAAAAACGGCAATCCACAGAATCAGCGTCAGATAAATCAAATTCTAAACAAACACTTTTGAATAGCTGTCACGAAGCGAATAATGTTGCCACTAGTATAAATAATAAAAAATTGAATAGTTTAAATAACGTTCGCATTATTTTTCAACGTTACATCCGACATCCTGCGTGTCTATAAATTGTTTTAAATTTGCTTTGCATCCGTACTATTTTATACTATGCAATATTGTGTTATTTGTATATATTTCTGCGTTATTATTACGATTTTAATAAATAAAATGAAAAAATCTACCGGATAAAAGATATCTGAATAAGCAATTGAAGGAATGATATACTAAGTACTCGGTCGGTAAGTATCGGGGTGATTCCGCTGTTTCATGCATCACGATTTTGATAGAACAAATTATTTTTTTATCTTTCTTTTTGCACACTGCACAATGCATATTTAATTTTTCTAAAAGGAGTATTTCGCAAATTATCACAATAATTTTTAAATATCCAACCGTCCTAAAAAAAGATTCCATATTTTCATTACCTTCCAGTTTCTGAAAATGAATTTGTCGATGAATTATTTCTAAACTAGGAGACATAAATAAAATGCACCTTCAGTACCTCGGAGCTTGCATTTTCTTTATATCTAAAGCTGTATCAATAATTATAAATTTAAAAAAATTTCATCGCCTTCCGCGTGAAATGAATTACATTTTTCTACACTTTACAGCTACCTTTTAGCGTTGTATAACGCAAACATGTCTGCTCAGTTCGACAGAGAGAGTTGCCAAGATAGGGCGACAGGGCGTACGCTATTACACATTTTCAAATCATTGTCAACGATCTTGGTACAAATTTTTCATTTTCGTCCGGTCATTAGTGTGATCATTACCGTCCGTAGACATAAAATAAAATCTTTCATAATAATTTCTTTCCATGTGAAATGTAATATCTATAATATAATTATTGTATCCGTAGTGTTGTACATTCCGTGCCATCCGAATTTGGAAGGGGAAAATAATGAAAGGTTTCGGAAGGCGATGTTTTTATTTTATCTGATTTATTTGAAGATAACAAAATTATATATGTGTAATATAGCCCTGGACACAAACTCGATGTTTATATAAATAAAATTAAAAAATTGAACTCCACCACAACACATCGGTTGTAAACTGTTTAAAGTATAACCGGGAGATTCAGTCTCTCCATTTCGGTGGAAGTCGAGGACAAGTTTCGCTTCACATCGGTGTGCTGTACTATCTCGATCCACAATCTGAAATTATTTGCACCAACTCATTTTGTACTATGAGTAAATTTCATTACCATGCGCTTGCAGTTCATTGGCATATTTTCAAATGCATCTTTTGCATGAGTGCCTTTTGCCACAATTGCTCTTTTTTTTTTAATTCCATCAAAACGTATGGGAATTCAGACGGTAGAATGTACAGAGACGTACAAAAGTCTGACGACACCTTTAAATAAACATGTTTATAATATTACAATATACAACTTCTTTGGCTTTTTTTATTACACAAATTAACCCCCCCAAACTCCGCTAGCTCTGAGACGACGCGAGCCCAACCGAACCATAAATTGGCACCCCACCCCCGAGTGTCTCAATAATTTCCAAGAAAGTTAATTAAATTAAAACGCTATTATTGTGTAGCCGGGCAAAGATAAATCTTCATTTCCAGATGTTTTGCGAGTCAAAATATGACGATTTGATACGGGGAGCAGTGCACCGCCAATTTTGACAGACCGACGGCGATACCGTGCAGCTCAGTGGCACCAAAAGGTTAAGGGCCAGGCCCAAACTGGTTATTTCACGGCCCGACGGACGCAGAAATGATAATAACAGGCCTGCAGCAAATTGTTCCCGGGTTAATCGAGCATGAGAAAAAGGGACAGACGGACCATCATTACAATATTCTGAAATGAAAAAAAAAAAAAACCCAGTGCTGTAATTTTCTTTGTGCATTTGTAAAGTGCACCATGCACCTGGAATACATTAGATTTCAACAAAAGAAATCCACAAATTCACTATCAATTCATTCCGGTCGAAAGTCGCGCTTTACGAGAAAACTAAATTTCATTAGAATGGTTGCAAATCTTTTAATTCATATTATAAAAAAATATTTAAAATCGTGACGGAACACCACACAACCCTCGCCTCATCCGCATTCATACATTTTTTCATCAGACTCGTCAATTGATGAGGTTCTAAATAGAACCATCTATTAATATCTGTACGTCATCTATTTCCGGTGCCATCAACACTCGCATCGTGTATCTTTCTTACTATTCTCTTATCATGTATTCGTTCTACAGGACCCCTGATTCGATTGTTAAAGGGGGGAGGGATAAGGGCTGAACCCTCTTGTCTCCGACATATGAGGTAACAACAATGGCGTAAGATTTTTTGGGGGACCCTATTCGGGGAACGTGGTGAAAATGCTTTTTTTTTTTTTTTAATATCAAGTAATCTTAACTTTGTATACAATTGCATAAAGTAGTAGCAAAAATGGGTCAAGTTTTTTTTATATAATATTTTGTTAATTCTTTTTTTGTTTGATTTTTTACAAATTTTTAGTGAAAGTGTTATAGAATCTATTTTTTTTTAATTTTGTTCAATAGGGTCAGGAAGTAAAATGGCATGAAGATGATGGGGATCGGATGAGGGATCATACAGGCCGGGAAAATTCAATTAATTTAGAATAAAATTTAGACGATGTGTCGTTTGAGTGAGAGTATGTTTGAGTCTCTGTGAATGATTGTGCTTCTGACAAAGCAGGGTGAGTTTGTGATTCTCATAAGGATGTAGTTTTGTTTGGATTCTAAAATTTTTGTGTTACTTGAACCTTGGATGGGGCTCGCGTATGTATAGGTCGTATAATTGCTTTGTACAAGAGTAATTTGTTTTGCAGAGATAGTGAACTGTAGGAATTTAGGGGGGGGGGGGGGTATAGTCAGTTGTAGTTCTACAGGACAAGCGACCCTTTTTTAAGCTAAGATCAGCTTTACATTATCTCCTAATTTATTCATGTTTACTCTATCATAACATAGATGATTTGCCACATACACGTTTAAGTCAGTGGCGTGCACTAGGCACGAACTTAGGTTATGCTGCTAATATCGATGGGCATTAATCACTAAAGATTGTATTCATCATACACTCTTTCAGAGAATGTTTTAACATAACATCACAATTATTTTTGGAAAATTCTACAACTTGTCAAGTGAAGGACTTAAAATATTTTATAATCATAAATTCTTCTGCTTCATTTCGTTTTATTTATTTATTTTTGTAGTATAAAATAATACAAATGAAAATAAAGGTAATTACTTTACTAAACGTGGTCTGTTCTAAAACAGTTATATGATAACATATATATATGGTACAAATCGGAAGTTATAAAATGTTACGTAAAAAAAGTTGTAAAAAGATTTTTGTCTGTAATATATATATATAGCCACATCAAGCAACCACTTTGTTATTTTTAGTTTAAATTCGTTAAATCACTTTAGACCCCTTAAGGTCTAGTTAACACGAAAATTTTGAATTATTTGAGCGTAGGACCTACATACTGTATCAAATAAATATTTAATTTTAATTTATTTCGCAGAAATCATAGTTATGCACAACTTTTTTGATCGTATAGAGTGCACGCCCCTGGTCTATATGATTTCATTTCCACTGCATTCAATTTACTCTCGTTCGTCTTCTGCCAGCTTCGGGCTTCACTTGCATACATCGTGATGGTACCAGGATTCCATTGTGTGTCGTTAGTCTCGCTTAGAAATCACTACATTCAGTGTGCCGTTCACTTAGTGTACCTCCCATAAAGAAAATTGAATTGTCCACCGTCCACACATCCAAATACTACCCGCAGGACAGTAAGTTCCTTCTTTTGAATACGTTCAAAGTTTGCTCCTGAGATTTGACCAAATTTCCGTAGCATACATGGCGTGATAAGGGCTACGACAATTGGATTTCAGGTGCCTAGCCTAAACTAACAACAAACTATAAAAAGATCTAAACGCGAATTGGACACATGGAGTCTTATTTTATGTTAGATAAATACGGTTCGTTTTTACGATTAAGGAACTTACCTATTACTGTTAGTGTACTTTGTCTGAGATTGAAGAATACCTATCTACTTACAAATTTTAAGAAGTATTTAGATTAGATACCTACGTACAACATGTAGGCTGATTCTTCTGAGAGATTATTTTTATTAAGTTGATACTCATTCAGTTTAGATGACAACCAACAGCTTAATAAAATGCAATCGACAACTACATTTTTTTATCCAAGTACTTAAACTTAAAAAGGACGCGTTTAAGATTAATGATAGCGATAAACGTAAAATTATTGTATCTATCTGAGATCTAATGTATTGTATGTAAAAATAAAGATCAAAAGTGCCGACGGGAAATTCGAAGTATAATATTTTAATTGCTCTATTGGAAGTACCGCAAAGTTTTCGGATATCAATAAAAAGCAGCAAGAACGAAATTGGTAATATAATGATATATTCATTCTATCATATTCAAATCGGTTACATTTCAGCGAAGCTATTTGTTTTTAACATAGGAATTTCTAATAAGATGCCAATAAAATGACAAATGCTTACACATTACTTAAATAAAGACGGCGAATTTATGAGAAAATGTTGGCATTGCAGTCCTCTCCGTAAAACTATTAAAAACGAAAGGTAAAGTGGTTAATGATTAATTTATTGTGTTAAACTAAAAATGTGAAAAGTAATGACGTACGCTATTCGTAAAAAAAGCGATAAATTTAGTAAATAATGACATGTGCTCTTAAAAGTAATAACATAAAGAAATTTGTTGATTAAAATGTTTTTAAAGTCGTGGGTGTCGGAGAATGAATATTAAGAAACTGTGTGAGAGCATAACATACCGGTTATTGGTTCCTCGAGAATGTCCAGAGTAGTTACACTTCTGCCCTCGAATATACTCCTGACATTAGTGCATGAGACTACACCGGGATTGCTGCTCCCCGCCGAAGTAATTCCAACACAGAGAAACACTAGACACGATATAAAGCATAATGTTTCGAATCGAAAGAAGCTCCTCGCACCACGCACATTAGAAACAAAACAAAGTTTATGCCAAAACATTGCATTCACAGCCATGATTGCATTCGCGTCAAGCACTCCCGATATAAACAACAGCAGACCTCTTATTTTCTAACACAAAAAATTGGTAGAAATACGCAAATTAAACAATTTAAGAGAGGTTATTTCATGCACTGAATGTATAATCTTTTAATGGCATTTAATTCCATTATTTTACTGTGTTCTTTTAAATAATAAACGTCAACAATACAAAGAATACCCGACACGCACACAACACGCCAGAACGCCGAAACTAAATGAATTAAATGAGCCGCGCTATGCGCTAGTGCGCAAGACGAACGATGCACATGGAGTACAGTGCTGCCAGTATAAAAAAAATATTTTTTTTCCTTGACACCTGGGACTAACTTCACTACGTTGAAACATATGATTAAAAACCAAGAGTAGCTGTCACTATCAGCTGTCAGTGGAGGTTGCTGGCTGTCGGTAGTGCATTAAGTTTTGGAGCGTATTTTTACATTTTTCATTTGATAAATAGAAATAAAGAAAATCAAGATGTATTTTATTATAAATAGGTGTTTTTCAACATCAAGATTATTAAACTTCAAGAAAGTGTCACATGTTTTGTTCGATATGGATGGTGTTATAATAGGTATGTTTTGTTTGTATTAGTTTATTTTTTCGACTAATTGGATACATTTATCAATAAAATATTATGTTTTTTAATCTTATATATCATATAAATAATCATTTTACCGTGCTTCATAAGTGAAATGATTGTTTATGTAAACTTACCTTGAATTTTGAATGCTTAGAGGTCACATTCCTATATAGGAACCGATTTTATTCTTCCTGCTTCGTTCGATATTTTAATTTATTTTATTAAACAGTATCATTTTTAAAAAGTATTTTTTTCTATTTTTTTTTTAATTGAACACTTTCATATTTTGAAAAATATTTTAATTTTGAACATAAATAACTTATCAATTGTGTTAATAGTGGCCATATTTACTGTACTGATTTTTTGATGTAAAATTAATAAATAAATATAAATAGTTTATTTCTGATTGAAATTTTCAGCGTGAAAAAAATTTATAAGTTAATATTAATTTTATGGAAAGATAAGATAAATTCATTGATTAGATAAAATCGTGCCCATCTGTTTAAATTTGACATCTTTAGAGCCATGCTAAAATTGAAGTGTTTGTTCTTCTGCCGAGTTTAAGTAGTAAAAAATAGTTATATCATTGTAGTGTATGTTCATATATTACAATATATAACTTTTGTAAAGTCTATTAAAATAATATAAATATATGTTACCAACATATCGATAAATAAATTATAGTATCCCATCACCTAACCTAAGACATATACTATCATCATCAATATTATGCTTCCCCGTCTATATCTATGACTTTCTGGATGTGGAGTCAGTGGCGACATTGCTAGTGCCATTTGCTTCGGTATGCTGTAAAGTACTTGCTTAAACGGCCAGGTCTGTTAGACTCCTGTCATCTCATCTATGTCTCATGGTCAAATCGCATCGCACTCTGTGGTTTTTTCCTTATCACAGCCCATGGTGACCGCTGCGCGTCCAGGGTTTTCGTGGGATCTATACTTCATGTAAAGCAATATAATAAGAATGCATAATGCACTATTGTTAAAGCAATATAATAAGGGATTTCCGCATTAAAATAAAGATTCCACTAAGACCCTGACCGCGCAATGATCACCAATGGCCACGTAGCGGCCACTATTGGCCGCGAAGTCGATTGCTCATCTACTAGTACTTAAAGATTAACAATATTAAATTTTAAAACAATGATATGATTTAGTAGATATCCAATATTTTCAATATTTTGTAATTGCAAAACAATGAAGTCCAATTTTTCTTTACATTTTTTTTTTTGTTTTAACTGATGTCTATTTATAATAATAACTAATTAATTATATAATACAGATGTTCAAAATACATTATGAATTATACAAAATATGTACTTCATTTTTAATTCATAGTAATTTGATGTAATCTTTATCTAATCTAGTTTTCATTAAGCTTTGAGAATAATATTGAAAATATATATATATATATACTCGGATCAGTACATTGCTAGATCTTAAAATTATGACCTTTAAACAGAAAATATATTTCAATATAATTTTTAAAATCCTCACTGATGCAAATCAACATGAACACGAACATCATACAAGAGGAAGAGATTGAACATCATACAAGAATGAGATTGCCATTTTTCAAGAAAGCTGAATCTCATAAATCGGTGATGAACAGTGCTATGAAATTTTTCAATGAAATACTAGACGATATAAGAAAGGAGGAGAAACTATTAGGTTCAAAATTAAACAAATATGTGCAGATAAGTTATTGTAAAATGGAAAATGTTGATATTAGATATTATATTAGTTGTATATACTTATGTATGCACTATATTAAGAATAAATATATATGCACTGTTGATAGTAAGGTACACAGAGATCATTACTTTATTTTCAAATTTTTTAAAACATGTGTCGTATTTATCACTCAGCGGTTTTCCACTAGCTAAATTGCTGTAGTTGTCACTAGATATATATATTCCAAAAATTAATTATAAAGAGGAAGACATAAAAAATTATGCCACTTGGTACTTTGTTATAGCCTTAACATTGATCTAAGTCCGTCCATGTTCCAATATGTTATTATGTGTCGTTGACTCAGCAAAATAAACATTCCAATTATGAATTTTCCTCACTACATCTGTGAAAATGGTACAAAAAAATATGTACACATTTTCTGCGTCCAATCATGTTATCACAAAAAAGTTTTTTTGTTCTTTTTAATTTGTTCTGCAATTTATCGCATTCAATTTATAGCACTGATTTACTGAAAAAAATGCAACTTGAAATATTTTTTCATGTTAAAAGAATTTCGCGTTAAAAGGAGTAAATTTAAAAAAAACACCAACATGTTGTAAAGATAGAATATTAATACTTTATTCACATAGATATTTAATGAAATGTTATGTTTGCTGAGGACTAGTCTCATCTGTTTAAAATAGTTACGGTGACATGTAGCAAATTTGCCTAATCAATAGAAATAAATTTAAAAACATTAAACAATATGGTGTCGACACCGTTTAAAATGGAAAATTATCTGGGTGATACTAATTATCAAATGTACAAAATTGATCATAATCAAATAAATCATAAACATTACGCAATTTGGTGAAAACAAGTTCTGAGAAGACTGCTTAAAATGTCCGTATGATTAAAATGCTAAGAATTTAATTTTAAAAATTGTAAAGGTGTTATGGGGGTAAGTATTGACTGTTTATTATCGGATGTCACCGTTATCAAGAGAAATTTGAGTCAGTAATTTAGTGACAACATGGCTGCCGATATATTTTTTGAGTTTTTAGCTACCAGTGTTCTTCTAAGAGGTGAAATCTTTTAATGTTAAGCATTTTTATTTCATGTTAAAATGAATGAATGAATAACGTTGTATTTGGTCAGGACCAGAATTTTTTTTCACATTAACTGATATTTCACGTTAAACAAGCCCCGCTGGTCCTAATTAAGCAATATTTAGATTACTATTTAATTTTTTAATTTATTAAAATTTGTTGTCTCTTTCATTTTAGACTTAATATATTTATAAGTTACGACGATTAGATAAAGCTTTGACTGTTATATGACCATGTCAGCCAGATAATCGTCAATAATACAAATGTAGAATGGTCCAATGTTAATTTCAATTAATGTATTAACTAATACGGGCAGTGACATGTGTTGATTTATTATCTATTGATTTAATTTCTTGGAGTTGAGTTATGTTACACACATATATTTTAGGACATAGAGATTATATTTTATTATGAATCTTTATCAACGTCACATTTATTACCACGTTAATAACCTTAATGAAATTGGTCTAATGTATTAAACACAACATTTTCCAACTCGTTAGTGTCACAAGAAACCAATCAACTAAATAATAATTTTATCGCAAAGATGACACTAACAATTTTATTATCTTTCAAATTTAATATTTCATATCACAAACCATTCCTTGCCAGCCTATATCTTTAAACATGGATGTAATAAAAAATATTGTTTTATTTTCTCTGATTTAAATGAGTCTACTTCTGCCTGACAATAACTACTTACGCAAATGCTTGTATCTCATTATGTTACCAAAATATTGGCACCCCACGTTAGTGTTATATTCAAGGCATTTACTTCCTTTGTTTACTTCCTTAATCACGATTCTTTCCTCATAACTCATTTGTAAATATACTTTTGGATACTTGCCAATACCTTACCTTGATTTTCTGTTCACACATGGGCCTTGACTACAGACCTTATATAATGTTTATTAAGTTAGAACACTGATACGGTTGAAATGATTGCTTTTAAGATTTTTAATTTATTTATATATTTTGATTTGAAGATAACAATAACAATTTTATTAAATAAATATGTATTGTCTGTTTGATAAGTGATTTAATATTAATATTTACTACTGTGTTAATACTTACTAATGTTTATTTACTATAAACAGTCTTTTAAATAGACTATATAGGATGTCCCAAGTGAAGCATGCATAACTTTGAATATATTTTTGGGGGTTTTGCAACATTATACAATAAAGATATGATAAATTATGGATCAGTACATATATTGTTAGAATCAGAAGGTTATGTGTGTGAGCGTCTGGTGCCCCTATATATTACACCCAGTGCTCACACGTTATTTTGATTATGATCACGGAGATGTATTCTGTAAGTGTGTGTGTGTGTAGGTGTGCGGCCAGAGTCAAGTTGAACAAAAGAAACTACTTACAGTTGACAGAAGTTTATTGATGCTTGAAGCACGGTTACAGTTAAAAAAATATGCAATAAAAAATCTACAATGAAGAACGTTTACTAGAGATTTTGACGGGAAGACAGCAATGAGAGGAGTGGCACGCAAGGGCCGGCATCCGGACAGCTGCAAGTACATTATATTGGCGCTTATTGGGGTTGGTACCGGCATGTTTTTGCAGCTGATGAGAACCTATCTTTACACTCAGATATCTGCAAGGTGCGTTCAGGGGCCATCGGTGATGTTGCTAATTGTGAAAGCGATATAGTTATAACATAAAATTCTGATCAAAAGATGCTATTTAAAAATTTGGTTTAATGCACAGATTTTTTAATAATCACTTAATAATTAACAAATATTTCAGACAATGTTAATTTTTCATCCTTTACAATATTGCAATAATTTAAAAAAATATTGTTCACACTGACGATGAATGACATTGATGATGTATGCCCGCTGTATTCACATTGTGGTGGTTTACCCCTGTGGTAAATATAGCCCTTAACTAGATCAGTAGACTAGAATAGAATAGAATAACTCTCAAATAATCCAAAATGTTAAAAATTTTCAGAACCATCGAATATTCAGTTTTAAGTGATTGTGAAGGAATCACTCCCATTATTAAGCATCTATGCACTCAATTTCTATGTACCCATCATATCAGAAAATATAATATAATATATATTTTTTTTTTAATAGACACCGAGCATATTTACGAAAAAATCGTGGCCACAATAGCAAAAAAGTATGGACGTTCTTATCCTCGAGATGTGCGGCTCAAGATCATGGGAACTACTGAACAACGGACATCCGAAATAGCCTGTCGAGAGCTGAACCTTCCTATCACACCTCAAGAATTCCATGTCCAGATGAAAGAACTAGGCAATGTGATGCTTAGGGATGCTCCTCTATTGAAAGGTAAAGCTGTTTAAGTATTTAAATGTAAAGAGAATGCAAAGGCTCAACAAAAAGTGTGCCTATATGAAATAGTTTGTCTTATAATAAAGTACCTACATTAATCGATAGAATAATAATTATTTATTTTTTGAGTCATGGTGTATTGTACATTATTATAATAAGATAAAACGTTGCAGCAAAGTAAGACATGTTTTTTGATGCCCTGCCTCCTACACTAGTATAATAAAACAGAGTATGTAAAGTAACGTTTAATGTATAAAAAAAAAAATACCAACGAGTATAACAAGATGGCATGTAAATACAATGTAATACTGTAAATGTGTTGTTCAATTTATAAAAATAAAAAGAGTTATGTAAAGTAAGAGTAAATGAGTAAAAAATGTACAAATGTAAGGTTATGTAAAATTCTGTTTGATGTAAAATGAGTAAAAAAAAAATTCAGTTAAATAATACATAGAATAAATTCACGAAATATTGGTTACATACTATGCGCACTGTGATAGATTTGGGATTTCACTAAATAAAATGGTTTGTGTACTGGCTATTTTTTTTAAATAGCTGGCTGGTATAATAAATTAACCTTTTAACTGCTAACTCTACTTAAAATGGAAGACACCACGTAGGGTAAGACTAGGCTTTAAGGGTCTTGACTTATCTTAGGATCTATCAAAAGCTGAGACCTGTCGTTCACAGATAGCAAAATGATTTCAAAATATGACTTTAATCCCTGCAAGTTTGCAAGGTCCAAAGGTGTGTTAACACGCCTATAGCTTAGCGTGACACACAAAGTTTGGCGTGTTAATGTACTCATGGTATTTAAAAGGTTAATCTACTTTCTTAAATCGCTCGGTCACCACCGTATTTATAATAAATGTACAACATCGTACATTACATGCGATACTGTAGTGCAGAATAATATAGGATTGATTTCTTGCTACAAATTTCTGAACTATAGTTTAATTATCTTATTATTTTTGTATTAATCTTTAACCAGGTTCAAAAAGACTGATAGAGCACTTACACAAAAACAATGTGCCCTTCGCACTTGCCACAAGCTCCGGGAAGGAAAGTGTGGAGGCTAAAACAGCAAACTACCTTCCATTGTTTGACCGCTTCCATCATAAGGTCATGGGTAGCTCGGACCATGAAGTCAAGTTCGGCAAACCCCATCCCGATATCTTTTTGATATGCGCTTCAAGATTTCCCAATGCACCAGATCCCGAAAAGGTGAGTTGAATAATTTTTTGTGTTCTAATGATATTCGATTTCAGATAAATAGATGCTCAAATACTTGTGAGTTAGATTAATCAGCTTCAGATAACCTGAATGTCAAGAAGATAATTAAAAGTGAAATATTATCTACAATTTCATTTGCTTATTTTATTAGTGCAGAAGTTCTTTATTCAAGTACTGCGATTAACTTTGTATAATATTTATCTGTATTGTCTTTAGTTACATGCTTAGATAAATTTTTAATATTTCTATGAGAATGAAATAGGATGATAATGTGGATATTTTTTTCATTATGATTAATAAATTATTTTATTAAATTTATGATACATATATGTACGTATAAACATAAAATGTTTTGTATTTTGTTGATATTTACATATTTATTGATTCTTTATATATGAGGCCATTTACGTAGAAAATATAATGAAAATGATTTGTTTTTTACTGTTTTTGAGATAAATTTGTAGAACTCCATAATCACATGAAAATAAAACACTTCTTTTTTGATTCTACTCGTTTAATTTACTTGAGACGCGTTTCGCCTTGCAAGGGCATTATCAATCTAACAACTTAACTCAACAACTTGTATTTATAACTATAATAGGAGACAGCTATACAATTTTATTTACATGAGATGAAAAGGGACAACATTATTCATTGGAATTCTGAGGATTTCCATACATTTTGCTCAGGACGTATTTAAATCTGATTATAAATACAAAAATAGTGCACATATATATACATAAAGAGGGAGATAGAATATAAAACTACATGTGAAAGAGAGAGACAGAATACATATATAGTTAAATAAAACATCAAGGGAGACAGAATATAATATTATATGTGAAAGAGAGAGACAAAATACATATACAGATAGACGGAACATTGAGGGAGGGAAAAATACAGTGTTGATGGATATTAAATTGATTTTAAAGGAAACATACCTAATATGGGGCTAATGGATAAATTAATTTGATTATTAAGACTTGGCGTACCACTATTTAAGTGCATTATTTTTGTATTTATGATCAGTTTTAAATATGTCCTGATGAAGCTTGACGTTAGCGAAACCAGTTGACGTATAATAAATTTCGCAGTTTCATTCAAAGTGATTGTTATTTTATTTAATATAATATGTCAAACCACAAAGTGATTGCTTTCTACAAAAATATAATTTTGTTCTTACTATTTATTAAATAAACTATGCAGTACTAATATTTGTATATCTTGTATGCAATCGTTATTTTTACATTCTGCACTGAGGCCTAATTTTTGTAGGTACCTCACTAAGCTACATTTGCCTAATAATGTGTCAAAAAAAAAAAATTAAAGAATTATATATATATATATATATATATGATTATTTTTATTTATCAAACAATTTTATTGATTCCAAATTATATGACATATTGAATATGGCAAATGAATGGTCATCAAATTTTGAACAGCCAGACTGTTTTTTGTTACAAAATTTAGGTCCTGAAGGAATTATGCTGTATAATAACGGGTCAATTTTGCAAATATTTATTTTGAAGTATGTACACTTAGGGCCGGTTGTTTGTAGTAAAATTTAACCATTGTAAATTTTTATTACAGTAACTTTTTACCATCTCCCTTTGTAAAAAACGTTTGTGTGTTGTTCGAACTTCAAGTTTACTATTGTCAAAGTTAATTCTGCCTAAAGTGTGGCAAGACGAATAATCATCAAATATCTGAGAATTATACCATTATTGATTTATTTTAAATACAGTGAAACCTCTATCCATCGTTTTGGAAGAGACCTACTAAAATAAACTATGAATGCGGGAAAACAATGAATCCGAGAATATAGACAAAAGTTACATTCATACATCATATCCTAAAAAAGACATATTTCACATATAAATTAATGTGTTTTAATACAAATAAAGTTAGAAAGCTGCACAGAAACAACAAAAAAATTTGTTTAAACTTTGTGTCATACATAATCTTTCATCATCTTTTGTTTTTTGGCTGTTGCGTTATTTCCATAAGTAAACAGTATTTTTTCAGTGTTCTAAATGACATTTTTTTCGGCATCAGTTATTGAATGTGCATAACAAAAAGGTTTCAATTTTTTGAAGGCCATGCATGCTTCTGAAAATGGGGGAAAAAGACAGGGGATTCTCTTCATCGATATCTTTAACCTCTTCTGCTATCTCCTTCAATTCAAGTCAGTTCCATCACTGTTGATGCAAAACAGAGATCCTCTCTTTCAACCCTTTACCACCATGGCAGGACTCTCTCTTTAACATCAATGTACCATTAGGCAAGCAATTATTAAACATGCCAGTGTATCAATATATGCTGCGTAATTTAAAAAATTAATGCGATAAAATGATGCGTAGAAGAATGATTAATCCGATCTATTTTTGGGTGTTTTGTATGAAATTAATTCGGGAGTAGAATAAATAAACGATACATGAGTAAATGTTTTTTACCAATGATCGAACCACTTGTTTTTGCAATTTTTTTACTATAGTAAAAATTTACCACTGATCAAATAACTGGCTCTTAAAGCTTAATAAGATTTTGTAAAAATATTACTTCTTGAACATTTTCGACTCGTAATTTAATCAGGTATCCACTCATAAAATATTGTGAATTAGGTCTGTTACACTCTGTATATATAAAATTAGCTGTGAAAGGCTTTCTTAATTTATACTATATCTCTAGGATCCACAGATCACAAAACGCTCTGAGAGTGCCTTCCATTAATTAACTTTTTCAAATATATATTGTTCAGTGTCTAGTGTTTGAAGATGCACCAAATGGTGTAGAAGCAGCCCTGGCTGCCGGAATGCAGGTTGTGATGGTGCCAGACCCGACATTAGAGAAGTCACTCACAACTAGAGCCACACAGACTCTCAACAACCTCGTGGAGTTTAAGCCAGAAGATTTTGGTCTTCCGCCATTCGAATCATAAATAATTATTGTACAGTTAATTTATCATATAGTTGTTTTAAATCGTGATTAGAAATTCATTTTTATTTGAATTAGGGTAACTAAAAGTAAATATATATATTTATTTATTTAAGATGAGAAGAAGTCAATGTTATTTCATTTAAAATGATATAAGATTGCACAACACTCTTGTCGACCCAAAGTCGTAATTATTTTTGTAATACTAACTCAAAGCCATAAATATTTTGTAACTCATATTTTGTTTATTGTCTACAATGTGACATTTGAATCAGATTAGATCAGTAAATCTTTTTATACCTAGGTAATGTATGTTATCAATCATGTTTTCAATTACATATGTATTTTAATATAAATTAAATATATTATACATAAATGCACATAAAAAATCTATCTTTTGAAAAAATATTTAGTTGCTACCGGGATTCGAACCTGGACATATTCCTATTTGAAGAAGTTTTGTTCTTTTTAACATATGTATTTACTTTTAATACAGCTTATCTCTAAGATCATAATTGCAATTAGGTTGTACCTCCAAGTTCAAATTTCTTAATCTTTTATATATCTTAAGACTTATAGCAGATCATTTGAGTTTGAATTTTTTAAATTATTTACTAGGCTGTTCTGAAAATAACTGTCATATGAACACTCATAATATACTTTGAATGTAAACTGTTATATCTGTAGAATGTTTCCATTTGAATAACTCAACAAATCTGTCAAATTTAAATATGTATTTCTATTGTTACAGCGACAACACAATAAAATCAGAGTATGTCACAATTGACAAAAAATTCAATGTTATAAAATAACAAATTAAAACATGATTGTTAAGATATCGTAAATAGTCAGTGGTATTTGAGAATAATCATTATGATATTTCACAAGTTAATTATGAAGTATACTTTTAATATAAAGTACACTTGAATATTAATTTGTGAAAACTAAAAACAGAATGTATTAATACAAGATACAGACATTTCACGACTAATTAAAAAGAACAATAAAGTAATTTGATGTATTTTTAAACATTGTGCTAATTGTTTTAAATCACTTACATATTTCCCCTAAGTCCCTATGTGACTGCATTGTTATGATTCATTTTTAAAATAATAGGTTGATGAGAAATAAATTAAGTTGATGGAAGAGAAATTCCGTTTTTAAGAAGATCACATGCAGTAAGGGAATTTTAAAATTAAGGATAACACATTTTTGTTGTGAAGTTGCATTTTCAGAACATAGTTCTGTGGTATTTAATAATAATTAAATGAATCAACTAGAAAGATATACAGAGAAAATCTATCGAAAAAATATATTTAGTTGCTACCGGGAATTTTAACCAATTGTTAGTGACATCTGACAAATGTTGTCACCACTATTTTATTATTTTATACTAGGCGACATCTAATTGATGATTTTTATGAAACAGAAGCAATAAAGTGTTCAAAGGAGAAGCATCTCTTTTATTTAACCTTCTGATCAAAGGAGAAGAATCCTTCATTTTGCATCAAGCGGATGCAACTGGATTCAGACCAATTCCAAGCAGTGATCGAACACCATTGATCGTTCGAGGAATTACTAATATCAGTTATCAATCATTGTTAAAAACAAATACAATTACAGTCACTTCTACTTCTTCTTGAGCCCTATCCGTTCAAGGGACATTGCCTATAATGTTGGCTATCATCACTTTGTTTACTGCGGCCCGGAAAAGTTCTACAGTAGACATGATGTTCTCCTTCTTCCTTATATAATATTTGCATATTTAAGATGCAAGATCTCGCATTTCTCCGAATGTCTCATTACGTGTCCAAGATATTGAAGTTTTCTGATTTTTACTATTGTAAATATTTCATTTTTAACTATCCATCCAGCTTATTTTAAGCATTCTTCTATAAATTCACATCTCAAATGCTTCAAGCCGCCTTATCGTTTCTTTAGTAAGTATTCATGTTTTCATTCCATTAAATAAACTCAAGCACACATAGCATCTCACCATTCTCATTCGTAATCTAAGGTTGAGATCATGACTGCAGAACCCATGTATATAATACTTTATATCTTTTCCAATTTATTTCCAGCAATATAAAGTCTTTCATTGTCAGCTGCGTTATGTTTTATTTGTTTTATGTTATATTTTGTTTTAGTTGTATTAAGTTCTAATACAAAAATTTTACATGTGTTCACTACTTGGTTCAGCAAAAGTTGTAAATTTTCAATGTTTCTAGCTAGACGTATTGTATCATCTGCATAACGCAGATGGTTCAGAATCTTTACTGTCACAATAACGGTTTAACCGTCACTAAAGTTATGGCTTCTCAAAGTGTGTTTGCTTTACAAATTAAAAAAAATGTTAAATGCTACCATCTTTTACCGTTTCTCGGAATTTTGGCTGAGGATTTTTTGTCAACATTCACTTTATCAACCACTGAAGTCTGCATCACATATGTTTTGATATCTGGAAATAACAAAATTACCCATACTAATACTGTATGGTTCCTACAAACTATACAACACAACCTTGTAAAAAACATAATTTCCTTCCCACCCACCCAATTATTTAATAACTCAAAATGATTTTGGAAATTGGTCTCTTTAACAGATCGGTTATTATATTTTATATAAGTATTAAGTACAACATAATTCAAAATGCATAATATATATAAAACTTAAAATCAATATTTTTGTATCAGATTTTAAAACACCCAATGTGCTGTTTATTATCATATATTATTCGGCAACTACTCGGTATTCTCTCTATTCAGCCAATTTTTTTTTATTCGGCCGAATACCGAATAGTAACACAATATTCGGCGGAATTCCGAATACTTTGTTACTTTAAAAATCACAACAAGATTTTAAGGTAATGAATTTTAAATTAAAATAAAATAATTTATATTTCAGAAATATAATCGCAAACGTAAACATACAAATTAATGAAGCCAGCACAAATTTTTTATCATCCATGATATTTTTGAAACGATTGTTAAGCCTCTGTTCCATGGCAATTCTTACATTACATACTTTAGGTGTTAGCTTGTCGGTGGTAAAATGACTCCGAGAAACAAAGTGAACAAGTTGAAACGTGTACACACGGGTGCATGGTGGGAAGAGTACAAGTAAGCGGCTCATGAATCGCATTGCTCGTTCTCACCACATTATTTATAAACTGCTTAATATTATTCGGCTTAATATTCAACTATTCGCCATTGTAACCAGCCGAATATACTATTTGTTACAAGTCTATTAATTATCTATCATTAAACTAGATCATGAAAATTACAAAATTTTACAAAATACAACACTGTTATTATGAAAAAATACTAACTTATATTTATGAATGCGTATATGATTACTTATTATAATCACAATCTATTTATATGCAGAAGTGAGAACTTGTAGTGAACTTTTTTTGATATATTTTATAGTTTGTCTTTCAAACAATATTAAATTATGTCAAAGTGAAAAATCATCCAACTTCTTTACCCTCTTCCTAAAAAAGGTTGAGGTTTAAATGCTGATACGAGGCTTCTGCAGCCACCAACTCCCAATGCAAATCAATGTGTTTCCATAAAACCTTATCATATTCCAGATCCAAGTTCTTATTGAATGTGTTTTTAAAAATAAACATCTTGGCATTACCTTGGATTTATGGTGCAGGGACCTGTTTCATGTCAGGGGTCTGTCATGTTGTATTGTGGTATGTGTGAACTATGACCAGTGTAATACAGACAATGTTTTAGATTAAACTATTAATAATGTCATATCTGGAGCCCCAGATTGCCGTATTCCTTATTTAGTGCCTCCTTATGTTCTCGCCACTCTGAAAATATCTTGTATCTGCTTCTTGTATTCTTGATCTAATTCTTTCTGCAAATATTAATTGTTTGTGCCTGTACACCAATGCTGGATCTGACTCATGGATAAGTTGAAGCTAAAACTTGGGACTATGAAATTTTTATAATTTTCTCAGACTTAACCTAGTAGCAATCGCTGCACTGTATAATCAACTATTGTCAGTGCATGATTGACTCCAGACATATCACACCAGATGCTTGTCTCTAAAACTCCTAAGTTAACACTCTACAGACTACATATTAATGACATGTCTGAAAAATATCATATATCAGTCAATAAGATTTTGTTTATTTATATCAGCTAAAAACTGGATTATACAATGAGCAATCATGAACAGGAATATTGACACGTGGATAAGTCGACTCTGCGTTTTAAAATTATGTTTATGACTAAAATTTCTCGACGAATACACAGTTATTTTAAATAATTTTGAACCTTTTGTATCATAATTCAAATAGCAATTTTAACATGAAATGTAAATTGAAAAACTCAAATGGCCTGCAACCATAGTTGGTCATCGGGGTGTACATTTTAATGTTGATGGTCAACGCCAATGTCACGTCATTCCTAATCTATTAGACATGTGTTGCAAAATGACGCATCTGTGTAAAAAGTGACGTTACTTCATACTAGAATTTTTATTTTGACAACTCATTTGCTCATTTCAATGTACCACTTGTTTGGATGGTTGCATTGCCCTTTAGTATTGCATTGCCTTATTTAAGTCGTGAGAATTTTTTATAGAAAAAATATAATTCCAGTAAATTTTTATAAAAACTTCACCATTTTTTTTATGACAAATTTTTGCTCGTTTTCATGTTTATTTTGTGCTACATGATCTTTTTATTAATTTCTGATTATTTTTAAACATTTTTTGTATTGTAAAAGTTTCACCTCATAAAATTATGTGACTTTTTCGTGAATGAAGCGGTTATCGCAAATCTTTTTTCTTCACAAATTTTATCAATTTCAAAGTAGTAGATATTTGTATGATATATAATTTGGTTGTGTCAATCCCTTAATTTCAAATTAAAGAGGTTCTACTTCGTAGGTAAATTAAGGATGTTAAATGATTACATTATCAGTTAGTTCCATAAGACTAACTCCACATAGCAATATTAAAAAAAAAATAGGCATGTTTGTATTTTTGTTTGCTGTGTCTATCTGTTTCGCTCTGCCTGCTAAAAATGTATTTAAATTGAATGTTTTTCAGAAAACTACTTTGAATTTAATGAAATTCTATTTATGCGTTCATTTGGTAGTCGAAGGAATTTCTACATATCATTGTGATCTCGAAACATCTAGATATCTGACATTTTGGTCACAATTGATTTTTTGTATCAAAATTCTGACAATAATTTTATCTTTAAAACTGTGTTACAAACATGTACTTTAGGAGATAACAAGAAAATAATATTAATGTGAATACAAATAAAATGTATGATTTATATATTATATAACATCATTTGGCTTGCCCAAAATCAGGAATCAGTTTAATGAAAGCTCAATATCTCAGTAAAGTAAATATCAGATGAACCTTGATGTTCCAAGAACTATGTGTGGTAAACCAGGATAATATGTATATTAGTAGTAAATAAATGATTTTCTGAAAACTAAGATAGACGGAGCTAGTGATGTATATTAGTATTTAGAATATTTTATATAAAGTGTATTGTGAATATTTTAAAATATTGAAATGTTAGATAAATTTTTTATTAATCTAGATATAGTGTAGTAGATGCTACCAGCAATTACAAATTAACTGTGATAATATCACAATGCTTTCTGTTTGTGTTAATAATATGTATATTTTATTAATTATTAAATGTCTAGTTTGTTACACAGCACATTTGTCACAAATTTATATTTAGATCAGTATTTAAACAATACAGGGCCATCAAATAAATTTTTACCACATATTATGAGATTCTCGTTTACTTGATAAGTTTCCCATCTGTTTGTGTGACTGCTAATTATCTATTCAAAATGAAAATATGACCATTCAAAACTATATTACCTTTGATTGTTGGTAGTTTCAACACTTTCCATACATAAGTGATTCACCAGAAATCAATGGTACCCATATTAGCAGGGCTTATACCCTAAATTTCTGTCACTCTTCAATTTGCTATCATTTTAACGGTCAGCGTAATATTGAGGTTTTGGTCAGCTCTAAAATGTTTTCTGCTGGCAAATATAGTCAAAGCACCCACTTGTGGTCAGCAAGTAGAACAAGATTGATCAGCAAATAATGTCATATTAGGCAGCTCTTAAATTAAATACATTTCAGCAATATAAGTAATTAAGAGGCAAATCATAAGTGAGATTTAATCAAATTTTGGCAAGCTGTAAAATTTATTATATTCTGCTAAACCTAAACCTGTTCCTGTTGACCAAGTAATAACTTTATTTCGTGACTATATATTTTGAATATGCATAAATATGAAGCTGACTAAAGATGTGTTTACTTGCTGATAAAATTTAATTTGTTTACTAACCACGTATTGAGCCTGATATTTTTTCACTGCCAACAAAAACATAGTATTTATGATGTCCAAATGATTTAATAGCCGTTTTTCTTGCTAACCCAATATTTAAATGGCGAATCATTTAATTACTTCTCTAAAAAAATAGGCCTCCAATATAAAATGGAAAATGATCCTCATAAGCGTTTTAGCTAAGAAATGATTTGGTCTATTGTCTCTTATTATATTCACACTTTCGTCAGTTTTAATTCAATTGTGTTTTAGCCATTTATTATGCACTTGTAATTGAAAAAACTCTTGCTTCGTTTTACAGCAACGGTCGGGTCCCTAACCTTACTCCTGTATATGGACATCAATAATGTTTTCACGTGTATTTGTAATGCACGTGAGAAATGATTTTTTAAATTTTACAATTGCATCTCTTGCTGTGGTAGATTTTTAATTTTATTAGTCAATATAAATACAATAGAACTCCTTTTATTCGAAATTTAATATAATTTGAAGTTTTCAAACACTTCAAGACCCAAATTGTCAGTTTCATACTTAATCAACCTCTTTAACATTCCCTGTATGAAGTATAACAAAATTATTAGCGCTCTAAACAGGAGGACGAAAAGACCCCTAGAACATTTCCTTTTATAAAGGCTTTTTTTAAAGAAAAATGTGTTTATAATTGCGTGGGAATAATTATTATATGCATAAATATTGACATATATATATACGAGAATTGTTATCATTTTTAGATTTTGAGGATTTTTATATAATATAAAATTACTCCAGAGTTACTGTCGAACGCATTATGGCTTTCTCGCATGGCCTGCGCACCGCTGACCAATCCACGCTTGTGTGGCCGGCGTGCAGCGGTGATTCTCAAAATGTAATTTTCTTTTCTTATTAAAAATATGGGTGTTCGATAATTCAGCTTCATATTTTTATGAGCAAGTAACAAGGCATGGAAATAATGGAAACATAAAGTTAATCGAACACAAATCACAATAAGAGAATAGAAACACACAAGAAAATTATTCATTTATTACCATCAATGCCCTTGTAGTCATTTACTTTTTTTATTGGCATAATTACCCCGCTGCTTTTCCCATATCCATTATGAGAGTAGCTACGCTATGCAATATATAACATGCTAGCGTTTTTTGCTTCTAGATGTCGAGGCGATGTATTATCTCTGTTAAGAATCGAATTCTGCAATAGTGTGAGGCCCAAATAAGATCTTTGAAGCCTTGTTCTCATTGTCTTCGCCAATTAGCTTGACATCAAATCAAAATTAAATGTGTAGCTTTTAAAAATTTGAGAGAAAAATAAATGTGTACCAAATAAAAACACCTTTATTTTAATAAGATAACATTTATTCTACATATGATAGCATATATTACAATAATTAAATAAGCAAGAACTTAGGATTTTGAAGCTAAATTTTTCACTTGATCGAGAACTTCATCTGCGCTTTTGTTGGTGAGTGATGCGCTGCTTTCTTTCCCCTTCTCTGAAAAATGACAAAAAAAAATTATGATAATTTCCAATTTTAGAAGATTGCAAAGACCGAACCAGAAACACCGCAATCTTGCACCATCTATCAAAATTCAGAATGCTTATTATTTTTCCAGAATTGCAAAATGATCGAGTTTGCTTGTTCACCCACTGTCAAAAATATTCAAGTATATAGTTAGAAAAATAATTTAGATCACTTATAATGTGTGTGTTGGATTCGTCCTACATCTGAGAAAAAAGTCAATACTGTCATCCCGGAAGACCACCAAGTTAGTTATATCGGTAGTACCATTAATATGTGCAGTTTTTTAAGCAACTTATTGGATGTGATTGGGAAAAACTAAGAAAATTTAGTCAATAATATAAAATCTAACATAGTTTATCATCTTACATAAATTTTTAATATATACCAGTATGATAGATATATTTAAATTTCAAGGCAAAAATCAAAGAAATACAGTTTTTAAGTCCTCTACAATAGACATCTTTGTATTCAAATATTGTTGCAATACAAATGATAATCTGATGAGTTAATATCAGAAGATTAAAGAGGATATAGTAATAACTCCCATCCAAATTCATTATTTTTTTAAGTTTTTCACGGTGTGGGGTCTTACATTATCGTGATGTGGGATGACACCGTGCTTGTTCATGAGCCCAGGATGATTTATTTTGAATTTAGATTCTTTGGAGACAACTCTCGAATTTTATAGTGCACACAAAGTCTCAGAAATTCGCATCTCGCGCCTCACTTATCTCTTGTATGTCAAAGTACCAATCTCTGAGTTTATTTTCAGATTGTATATCGATATCTCACGGTACTGAGATTTATGTCATTGTCTCATTACTGACACAGGCCATAATGATAATTGTTTTCGAAATTTTACGAGTGAACATCAAAATAGGTTTAATATCAAAAAAAAAAAATATTACAAAAATTATACCACAAACTCTTATTACACATTTTTAAAACAAAACAACAGAACCTTAGCATAGTTTGAAAAAAGTAAGCTAAGATAAAAAATTATGTGAGAATTAGTGAGACATGTATTCCATTTTAAAAGCAGATGAATAAATAGATTAAAAAAATATAAAAAACGGTACCAGAGATGCCATCTTAAATTGTAAATTATTTAATCTGTTAAGATGCCATACAGGAAAAAACAAGATGGGAGGATGTAGAAAACTAATTATAACCAAATTAGTAATATTTCAATAAAGCGATTTTGCACCCTGGTGGCCAAATAGTGTACTTATGTGTAAAAATTTGTTCAATTATTTATAACTATCTCAATGAATTGACTCACTGCAATGAGTGTATAACACAAAATAGCGGTGCAGACTGGGTAGGAAGGAGAACATTATTTTCGAGCCCTAATGTGTTACTGTCTGACTTGTCTCTCGTACCAGATGTCAGCTGGTAGAAAAGGTTCATATTGAAAGTAAAAGATCTTATAAAAACTTTGATACAAACCATATCTTGCCCAAACTTTAGGTTGAGTTCCGGAACACTCTCTGATAAGGATGGGAAACTTGGGGTTGGCTTTCTTCAGGTCTACATAGTATTTTGTAATAAAATCCCTAAAAACAAAAAATAACTGGAATTTCGACTTTAAGGGAAAAATCTTTTGACAACCATATAATATATATAAGTACAAACATAACCTTAAGAACAATCGAAAATATTGATTACCTAACGCCAGCAGATTGCGAACTAGTTTGGCATAAATGTATCCTCAATTCTTTCAAACCACCTGCAAATCTCGCAGCCATCGCGTATTTGTGTTTATTTCACTGCTTAATAATTTTACGAAATGTCAAAATCGAAGTAGTGAAAAAGTAAGGTTGCCAGGATAATAGTTATGTAATAGTAAATTTAAGAGGGTGCTTACCTGCATTTCGATAGTGACTCCCTTATCTATGGTATCTCCGGTGGATTTGTTGTGTGACGTCATAGATAAGTGTGATGTTCATTATTGCGTTTGGCGGGAAAATTAAAAATAAAAGTATAAATACTGCGTGCGACCGGGCGCCGAAAAACGCTAACCTCCACCCTCTCAGCGACAACAGGCATTCTCAGCTGTGCAAAGGGTAGTTTACCCCCTCCCTAGCGATTTAGCCGATATAGGCCAGCACGCGGGCCCAGGGAAGCTCTCTTGTTTCTCTTCCTCGCCGGCTGTTTTGCCCTTCTAACCCAAGCATCTGTTCCCGGGAGGCCGCCGGTCGGCAGCTAGTTTCTGGATAGTTCTTGGCAGACTGCCGTAAGATATGGACCACCATCAAGCCCCAACATGAAGTTATAAGGCATCTGAAGACCTTGCCTCGGACACGAGGCAGCCGGCGGATATTCCCCGCCGCACACCTATAGGATCTGAGTCCAACCAATGCTAGATGACCGGACGCGGCCGTGGAAACTACGTGGCGAAAGCGCGTGGCACGAGCGAAGCTGAAAAGTCCGCGCCCGTGATCTGGACCAAAGCCGGTCTCTAATCCGCAGCTGGCGGCACGTACTTACATATGGCCATTTGTGTGAAAATGAACATAATAGTGACAGTGAGTGAACAATATTTGGACTAAAAATAGACAAATCAGTGCGTCCCCTTCCCCCTTTTTTAACCATATTAATTTGTGTAAATAAATTTGTTTATATGTTCATTAATTTATCTCCTAATTAATTTATCTCCACGCCATCTCTTCAATAATCATCGCAACCCGTTATGTTTATTGCGCAATGACCACCACTTTTGTGCATATCAGACTTGTGTAAAATCATTTTGGGTAGTGATTAAATTATTATTTAACCGTTATTGTGACCGTGATTGTGTTCGATTGTAAACGTAATTGGTATTTGATTATTCGTAATTCTTCGAGCAATGACTGGTACACTTGATACCAAACCGACAATAGCTAAATCTTAGTTAGGTACCGATTATCGTTAAATCTCAATTACCAACATCGTCACAGTTATTCATTTTGGGCTACATCATTTCTGATGACTTTAAAAACAAAAAAACTAATTACGGTAGCTAGTGGAAGTGATTCTTTCATTTAGTTGTTTTTATTAAAACACCACAATATGGCAGAGAACAATAAAATTATTATCTGTCGTATTATAGTGTATTCATCAAGATGTTACTTACCAAACTATTGTCAACTGAACTATATTTAAAAATACAATCTTTCTTCCCCCACTGTCAATTTAATAATACTCTTTTATTATTGTTATTATGTTATGGCAGGCTTTGTATTTAATATAATCGAATATACCAAATGCCTTTTGATATCATTGGGAAAGCGTAAATTCTTCAATTAAACATTACTCCCTTGTTTCTTGTGGTAGAATGTAAGAATTTGTTATAACGCAGAATTGTGGCTTGAAGATATCTAGTTCAAATTCCATCTTGAATATTGAAGTATAACGGCAATATAAATACCGACATTTATCAAGCGGATGCTAATTATAATAGCTGTCGAATATTTAAAAAATATTGTAAAAAAACATTTCAAATTTCGCCCAGTGAAAAGCGAATTGAAAAGCAAAATGTAAGATTGACCATTATTTAATAAAATAAGTCGGATGAGTACAATTAGAATTATCATAGTGATGTGTAAGTAATTTGTGTGTGTATGAGTGTTTTGTGTACAGTTCACTGGGAAGGTAGGAAATGATGTAATTTCATTACATGTTCAATTTTTGAAATTTTAAAATTTCATTCGTTATAAAATAATTGTTTAGCATTGCACTTTGTGTGGGTAGGTACTAGGCATGTACTATTTTTTTAATTAAATTTTTTAGTTGGGTACCGTACAGATACAGGTTTAATAATCCTTTATCTACCCGCCAAGACGTGGAAGGATGTATTTTAATTATCGAACACGCGAGTGTTATGGCTTTTAAAATAATAAATAAATGTAATACATTTTGAGCTAAGTGGTTAGATATATTTGATTTCGGCGATGGAAGATGATATAAAAACTTTTATTTTTATATCATCTTTTATATCAACTTTATATCATTATATTATAAATTTCTTTAGTAAGGACATGTAAGGAAGTGAAAATGGTAATAATAATTTAAGATTTATGTAAAAAGATCTGCACTCGATGAGATAAATAAATATCACAGAACATGAAATAAGAGAATGCGTCTATTCAAATATTCAGTTGATTCAAGCTACCTATTGAATTCAGATCATATTGATACTTCCCGTTGAAAACAAACATCACCTTAATTATTTTATTTGACTGTATGGTTACTTTGTATAAAATAACTTCGCAACACGCCATGTTTGACAAATATATGACGTAATTAATTGTAGAAATTCGACTTCAATAGCAAGGCCGCTCTGGGCTGTGCTATTAAGATACACAAACCAAAGTGAAAACTAAACAATTTTCAGTTTCATTTGTGTTTTCGTATGACGTTTCCGTAAATATATATTTAAACACAACAACTTGTTATTTGATTTAGATATTTCAATAAACGAAAGTAATTATATAGTCATAAAAAAAAAATACAAAATAAATGTAAAATATATTATTGACATGAACCACGAAAGGTTAAATAAATTAATACTGAGGTTGATTGAAGTTGACGATGAATACGAAATTTGAAGTTGAAATTTTTTAAAGTTAACTTTTCCTCTCCAATAATGTAAACTAAGTTGGCGTTGCCTCTAATTATGTGAATATCTCTGTATTATAAATATATTAAATACAGAGTTCATATTTTAGGTATTCCTCCGTAATATATATATATATATATATATATATATATGTATTGGATAAAATAATAACAATATATAAGTATTTGCCATACGCAACAATAAAAAATGTTTTCTCGATGAACTTGACGTGAATTTGTCAATATGTGTAGGTGCGAAGTGGTGTGGAAGGTGCAGTGCACAGGGCGCCGGATGCCGGATGCTGATCGTCATTTTAGTGGCGGAGCGTGCGCTGGCCGAGTTAGACGTGTTTTATGCGTCTTTATGCTGTCATTCGCAATGATAAATATTTTGTCTAATTTTTAGCACTTGTACTTGTATTAATATATAATTTTATATGATATATTTGGGGGTTAGGACGATGGTTAAATGAAATACATGTGATTGGCGCGTGTTGAGGTTTATTATGACAAATGATAAAAATGATGAAAACAGATAGAAATGAATACAGTGAATGAAGATGTAGGAAATGATGAAATGAAATGAATTAGCAGTCTTGCTCGGCAAGCGCGAGCCGGCAAGACCGCCGTTGTGAAACGCTGAAACTGGAGAGACCGCTTGGTGGTGAATTCTCAAGCCAGGCTTGTAGCAGCAGCCGGCAATGGTGTCGCTAGCGTCGATGCCGACTGAGATGGCGGTGGATTCGAATTACGATCGCTACATATATTATATAATGATTAATATAAGTTATAAATGTATATAAAATATAAGTAATAAATGATATATAATTTTATATTATATATTATTTTAATGATTAATATAAGTAATAAATGTAAAATATTCATATTTATCTGACTTAAAATTCGCAAAAGTCTACATGTACACTAAGTTTACAGCACCGGAACGCGCGTTTTTATTTAAGCACCGTAATGGAAAGATTAATAAAACACATCGGTATGTAGTTAAATTGTATTTTAATAAAATGCGTGTCTTTCCAGAATATATTTTCCGCCAGGAATTATCTTATTCGAAAAACTTACTGTAATGTTTTCGTACAATGTCACGTAAGCTACAAATTAAAGTACATTACATCTAATCATAAAATATTTTTGATGTACGCACACGCTTTATCGCGAAAGCCAGAGACGCATTTGTTATTTTTACTCAACAGAGATAAATTTATCATCCGATTTCCTGGACAGGTACCGCCTATTTATCTTCTGCGCTCGCCCCGTCTAAATCATTCTGTTGGCTAACTTGCTTTGAAACGGTCCTCTCGCAGCTCACTTCATTCGCTTATTTTCCGATTCGCGGTTCGTATGATTTTCTCGCTCATACTAAATTGAAATATATATCGTTTTTTAAAAATATAATTCAAAATGGAACAGAACGGCCACCACACAAATGGATATTCGAATTCAAATAATAATTTCAAAAAAGTGACGCATGTATTATTTGACATGGATGGCGTAATTCTGGGTAAGCTAATTTTTAATATCATATTACAAGTTTGTTTTCTAATCGATTGTAGAATAGAAAAACTGATTGACAATTTTTATTTGATGCTGTCGCAGAACTATTTTTACTTGAATGTTGAATTTTTCACAAAATAAATACTTATCGATCTGTCTAGACATTGCAGACTGACAATGAAATAGGGTATGAAGGTCACATGGAGTTTCATGGCCACCATTGGTTTATTTCTGTTCTTCCTGTTAAAAGATTCACGAAAACGTTGACTTTTACTATTCACGTGTTTTAATTTTCAGTGGAAAACACGCATCAACATTTTTATAAATAGTCACCAAATGTCATAAGTATTATTGATCCAGCTGTTTATTTTCATTTCGATTCCAGAATGTTTGAAAAGTAATATAATGTATCGATTAAACACATGATATATTTGATTTCTTGACAGTCACACAATGAATTATACGTTATATAAAATGTTTTTTTTTTAAAATGCTTTATTTATTCGTAATTTCTACAAAACTTTAAACAAATTTAACATAACAATATCTAAATATTTAAGTGGCAAACGAAATCAGACTAATTTAAGGTTCGATTTTGAGATAATAATTATTTTTGTAATAATCACAATAAACATAAGTTTACACAATAGTTGATGTGGCTTAAAAATAATGATTAAGGTATAAACATTAAAAAAATTCATGATAAAACTACGACTTTTTCGTTTGCTAATGAATCACTCATAATTAATACAAAGTTTGTAAGATCATTAATTATATTCAAAATTGCTTAGGGAAGAATAGTATTTGAATAATATTATCATTGATTATATAATATAATATCAATCCTCGGCTGTGAATGTGGAAAATTTCTATTGTCTACCGAAGGTCTATCCTTAAATGATATATTGGTAGTTCAATTTAAGTTACAATTTAAACAATATTTAGTTTTAATGAAAAATAAAATAATCGCAAAAAATTATGATTTAATGTCTCGTGATTTATAAATTTTTTATACTACACCAAGCATGTAAACACATTCGTTTATAGGAATAAAAAAATAAACATGGGGTTATTAAATACACGATTTCTACATAACATTTGGTGTGTGCTACCTTGTTACCACTTTCTAAAAACAGAATTAATGCACAATGGAATTAACATGCATCCTAAAGCCATGACTCATGATAATTTCTGCTTATCCGCTTTTAAGCAATGTTTATTTTTTGGATCATTATTACTTATAGCTTTTTAAAAAAGTTTTTCTATTCCGTAAAAATAAAAAATTAATATAAAATTATTGAAGATAAAGATACAATTTATCATTTCAGATATTTTCACAGTATCAAGGTTTATGGTTTTGTACGGAAATGTGTAAGACTGCTTGGCACTGACCATTGTCAGGGTCAGTATGTAGTGGCTTTGTGGCATCATGCTTACATATTTATTTTGGCAAATGTAGAATCTGATACAATTACAGAAGGGCTGCATAAATTATTTTAAATTTAAATATTATAAGCAAGTGTGGTTTGATGTTTTAATGAAATTCTCTGGTTCTATGCTCTGTCTGTCCTTTTATAATTTTTTAATAGAGATGATAAAAGTATCACCTCGGTATTCTTATTATTTTTAAATTAAGCACTTGTGATATGAAAATTATTAAAATAAGCTGTGACCACTTAGTTACTAGGTATCTACGTTACGAGTATCTTATTGCTAGATCATATAAACATGATTTGTTTTAAAACTCACTGTTCCAAATTAGTGTCGCCAATCACTGAGGAAAAAAACAATTTTCCAGATAAGTTTTATAGCCAAATGCATTACAAATACATATTTGCAAATATCCTTTATTATATTATGCTAGAAATGCCAGTGGTGTATACTCAGTATATATTTATTTAATTCTTAACATAGTGCATACATAAGCACCCCTATGCATGCTTTAATATAAACAAAATTAAAGTATTTTCTTTTACTAAAACTTATCTTTTACATATTTGGTTAGATTTCTCCTCCTTTCTTATGTTTTCTGGTATTTCATTAAAAAATTTCATTGCACTATACATCATCGATTTCTGAGATTTGGCCTTCTTCCTGAATGGCAGTCTCAGTCTATCCCTTCCTCTTGTATGATGCTCGTGCTCATGTTGATTTGCATTAATTTTTCATATAAATATATAGCCATGACATATTACACTTTGTCACCACTGGAACGGTACTTTATATTTTGTCATCATTATTGGCTCTACGGCCCCTGGTGGGCATTGACCTCTTCCAGAATATTCCTCCATTGATCCCTATTATGAGCCATTTCTCTCGACATTGTCACTCCATTTTAGCTTTGGCCTTCCAAAGTTCCTGCATCTTGTTGATCATGTCCTCAGCAATGACTTCTGTTCATTCTCTCTACATGGTCCAAAAATCAATGTCTTCCAATTTTAATAAACCATTATACAAAGCACGGACTTCATCACTGTAGCGTCTACACCTTATATTATATTATGTCTTAAAATCATTTTAAGAATATGTCTGATTGAGTATTTGTTTATGTCAGGTTGTATTGTGTTGTACTGTTCCCTTTTCATAATAAATTATATTTTAAACATTGAATAATAAGTTTTACAGAAATACTGGCAACTAGCCTAGCGACAAGACTAGATAGGTTAGATAGTAGTCTGAAACAACATATGTTCCTGAGTATTAATAAGTTAGTTAAAAATAGCTGTAATATTAAATATAAAAGTCCAATAGTAATGATGCAACAATATTGAAATATCAATAATGATCCCGTAAAATGTAAGCACTTTTATCAGTTATAGCTAAAGATAACACCTGTGAGTACTTATTTTTTGCAATAATTTTTGTGAATGACGTGCGCATGAGAATGGCGTGCATACATTAATTACCTACATTATGTGTGTTATAAAATATTGCCTCGGTGTAAAGTTTTCCGCTCGATAGCCCATATAAATTACTCGATTAATAAATCCTTGTTTGAAAAAATAGGATTGGCCACGAAAACTTGAGAATTTATTTCAACTGAATTTATTTTTGAAAATAATGTAGCTTTGTTTATTCCGTTTGGTTTCGTTATTTATTTATTTTAAGAAATTAGTTAAAAATAAATTTAATCGTTCAAGTCATTGGATCTGACCTGTATTGAGATAAGCAATTTTAAATTTCTAATGTGTACATATTTTGTTTCTATGTTTCTTATTAAATTAAAAATATTATTCATGTGTTAATAATTTTGCTATAATGTTTTTTACATTTTTTCATGGTATTTTGAGTGATGAAGAAATCTGAGTTAAGTGTCGAGACTATACTCACCGTTGTGTATAGTCCCACTTTAATATATGCCCACTAAATATAGATGCTCGCATAGAAAACAAGATCACCAATCTAGGCTGCCGAAATAAGTTATCTTAGAGGAGTAGCAGGAGTATCACTATTGGACCGAGTGAAAAGTACCGAGATAAGGAGCTCTCGACATGAAATCAATACTTTCACATATAGAAAAACCGCAATAAAGGTGGCTTTACTAATGCCAGAGTAACAACTACCGAGATATATTTTTTTGGCAACTCCGAAGTGAAGGCGGTGGGTTGCTTCAAACCAAGCTGGAACAAAGAGTAACAAAGATTACGGAGACAGATTGGGTCTTGATTGGTCTAGATGTACCAAAGTGACGCAATGCGGAGGGATATAGAAGTACCTCGTCAATACTTTGGGCTGTCGGCTCTCTTAGGAAAAGGGAACGAAAATAAATGATGACAATGAAATATTTTTTTTAATGAAAGATGAAGTAATTGAAATTAAATAATATATGGAAGCAATTAAGTATGTGATAATTAATTAAGAAAATTATCTAAAAGTGCTTGTTTACATAATTTACATGTAGTATGAACCAGTAAGTTGTCTTTGTTTTTTATATAGAAAAAATACTGAATCAACCGATGGGGATGAACCCATATATGTAATGTAACGTGCCTTAATGCGCACGCACAGCAATGAATATATACAAAACTTGATTAAAAATACATATTTGGATTAATCATTATGAAAATGTAAATATTCAATAAACAAAACTGGATGAATATTGAAAAGATCTTGACTATCGGGATTAAAGAATACTTTATGTTTACTGATGATATTCAGATAAGATTAAGGAAACTTTTACAATTTAAATATTGCGCGCAATGGTCATATACTAGCGGTCCGTGTCTGATTCCGATTTCCAATAGATACATGGAATATTAAATAAAAGCTTTTTATTGTGTAAAGATATGCACATTTATTTATTTTCGACATTCTTTCATAACTCATTAAAAAGCTAATATGTACAATCTCTGTAGGTATATACAATAAAGTTTGAATGTATTTTAAGAATTTTATTATCTTCAGAATGACATTGATGAAACAGATGGCATTCAATGTAGTACATTTTTATGTCAGGGGGAAGGGGTGAGGTGGCAAATGAAAGGAGGGTATTAGGGTCCTAAAAAGTAACTACGCAAAATTTTGTTTTGATTGCTCAAAGGCAAATAATATTGTATAAAGAACAAACAGATGGACACACATTCAATTTTATATACAGTAGACCTTTGGTTATCCGAGGTTACATTAACCAGTTTGCGGATTAATTGGGGCGGTAATTTTTTTTTAATAAAATTAAATTTTTATATTAAATCTATTATACATGTTATATTTGAAATATGTAAAAATAAATTTAACTGGCAAAATGGATAAATGTAGCAGACAATAAAACTGGACATCCCGGCCAATAATGTGTTTGCAAAATGTTATTTGGGCGTGTTTAAATTCAGTATTTAAATTTGATACAAGGAGATGAGAGCATCGTGTCACATTGTCCAATTTTTTTGGTAAAGATTATCCAAGGTCAATTTTTTCCTCACCATCCTGGATAATCGAGACTATTGTCCGTCTATAAAACTTTCGCAATTGTGCTACTAATACGACATGTTAAGAAGTCTTAAAAATTTAATAAATATTTTAATCATTTACTTTACTCTGTCTGCAATTATATTGCCTTATCTACTCGTACAATGTTGATAAAATCATCAGACACCAAAACAAAAACATTTTAGCCTGAATTTACAGACCGTTAACCTCATTAGAGATTCTTCTCAAATGATTTGTTTACATAGAGGGTCTCAATGCCTATATTTAAGTTCCATTGAAATCAACATATTATGAATCCTAGTTGCGTTGCTAGGAATACTTTATTTTACACACTTTTGGCCGCAGTCCAAGGTTACAATAACATATCCGTCTTTAGTAGGGTGTCCAGACATGTATCATAAAGTAACTTGAAATCTGTATTGTTGTGCTGTGTGTGAAATATAATGTTAAACAATATTTATTTTAAGGATAATTATTAATATAAAGATATGAAATTTTCGTAAAAATAGCTGCTGTTAGTGGGATTTTCACAAATGTAGTTCTGGCTCGTGACATCCTTTCAATTTCAGTTACAGCTCCTGTTTGTTATTTTAGATTCAATAAAAATGATTAAAAAGCCTAAAAGTATAACAATGAATTTATATATATTTTTAAATAATTGTAAAGTTACTTTGTGGCAACGTATTATATTAATAATAAGAAAACAGCGGTATAAACAAAGTGTTTTCTTATTATTAATAAATTTATAACTTAAATTAAATTAAGTATATCTTCGTTATTCAGTGATAATTTTAGTTACCATTCGAGTCATAAATCAATCATAGAATGACAAAAAGTATCAGTCGGAAAGTTACAGGATATTTCAGAAAGTTATTTCTACAATAAATAACAAATAAAGCACATATTTAAAAATCTTGACGAATCAAGTTGGGTACCTGATATAGATTGAGTTTTACAATATATGAAACCAATAAATTAACATAAACAAAGTGCATTACTTATTAAATTTTTTTTTAAAGTTAATAGGTGTTATCAATGTTAAATTAGAATAAAGAAACAATTAAAAATGTCACCGTAAAAATTATGATATATGTGCACCCTAGCAGTCGGCTCAGCAAACACGTGTCTGCATAAAACTGCCAGGAATTTCTTTGTTGATTCCGTGAAAGTGTGACTCGATTATTCTCCTGTTGTTTTGGTTTTTTTTTGTTTGCGGTTCTTCCCGCACAGATATATTACACTGAAACATTTTCATATTGAAACAAAGGACATTAAAATGACTAAATTTCTTGAATTGTCAGTTTCTGGCATTGATGGGGACATATTTTGGGGGGCAAATATTTCACTAGAGCTTAATGACTCTGTTTACAGAAATCATCGCCCTTCTCTAGTTTAATTATTGAGGTCATTTGAAAGTAGTTATGCTTGCGACACCTATTATTTATATTTAATAATATAAACACTTTTACTCATAATTAAGTTCTCTGATTCACTGTTTGCGGAGAATGTTTTTTATCACATGATTAACAAGGATTCAACGAGACTCATTAATGGTTTGAGATTTGACTACTAGCCAAATTTACAACACGCATGTCTCACGTCACATATTCCAATACTAGATCGTTAAAATAATTATTTCTCTGTCAATCAGTTCAAACTGTTTTGTCCACCCACATCTGTAAGAATAAAATTTGTAAGAGAATGCACTTGCCTGAAACAATTTTTTCACTTTTACAATATTATTATTGTATCATTTTGTGAACGTAATGTGAGTCGCACAGCGGTAGAGTGGCCCATCTGCAAAGTGATCAAATAGAGATACAACGGATTGAAAAGAAGAGGAGAGTTTATATTTTTATTTATTTAAAAAAAAAAAGTAAAATAATTGTAATTATATAATGCTTCTATATATACCAGCACATTAAATAAACTAATATGTACACAACAATTAATTTTGAGCATATTGATGTGTTTATCTTAAAATACAATATTTTTCACGTCTACTTTGCCGCTGTGGAACTCATCTATGCCTCGATAATTAAATATAACAGATTCCTAACTGTCAAATAAAAAAATGTAATGCCCGATTAAATATTAAAATCGGGCATTATTTTCGGAGCGACCTAACTTCGTACATAATTTGTATTACCAGTTATGTACAAAGAAAATTACAAGCACACCTGTCAACGATTGTAATCATTATCACAGTATGTTTATATTATTAGTACTATCAGTTTGATTAAACCATGTTAATGTAAGCTCTTACGTAAGGCATTAGCTGTACCATGATTTTTAATAAAGCGCTACAAACAGCCGTAGGATCCGTGATCACAACTACTCTCACTGATAGTAAAAAAAAAATAAGAATAAAGGTAATATTTATAATTAATGTTTTTGGTTTTGTACAGATTCAGAGTGCATTTATGAGGAGATAGTCAAGTCGATATGCCGGAAGTACGGAAAGGAGTACCCGCGCGATGTGAGACTGAGGGTGATGGGGACCTCAGAGCAGATGACCTCGGAGATAGTGTGCAGGGATGTCGGTCTTCCCATCACACCGGAAGACTTTCGTGAACAGATGAACTCCCGGGGAGACGAGCTTTTCTTGAAAGTCAAATTGATGAAAGGTTAGTAATGTTTACCATGCGTATTATTATCATTTATATTTTTTTTCAGTGAATTTTATTTAACACTATTAATAAAAATAGAAATATCAAATTTTCGCTATACAAATTTCACAATTATCAACAGGTGTTAAAAATAATTAATAACTTCAAATACATCTGATGATGTGAGGGACTACACCTCTCAAAACTATAGTAGTTATAAAATAACTCAAAGTGTGTGTAGTACAAAGTGTAGTTTAGTGAAAATTTTTAATAATCACGAAGTAACTGCCATGCTAATTAAAGATATAATATATTTACTATACTTACATATATGTATTAGCAATTAATTGCCTGAAAATTAATATACCATATTTAAAAAAGTTTGTAATCTTTGTTTAAAAAAAGATTTGCTCGGAAAATAAAATCAATTGTTGGGGAAACATTTAAGCAGTTTTATTTATTAGTTTGTTCACCAGTTAAAGTAAAATAAAAATTGACGCGATTTTGAGTAAAGACGAGGCGATTTTTAATCATAAAAATATATTGTAATTTGTGAATCAGCCTGAACATGGAACAATTCCTTTTCTGGAACCTGAGCTTGTAGATAAAACAAAATCCTTAAATAATATCTAATCGGACTTCCAGCAAAGTTCAACTAATAAAATTTAACATTTTTATAACACGTGTAGAGCTAGCTATACATGAGTGTTTGCATAACTGATGTTATTTTTACAAATGGTCCAGTCTCAAGTAAAAGTCAAATTGATAAAACATTTTTTTCAGATTTTTCTGATGTAATAATATAACAAATGACGCTTGTAAATTACCTTGGTTTTTATCTCATTTTTAATAGTCAGCTGTTTTGAGTTTCCTTGTTTATTATTTTGTGTACGTAATGTACATTATAATATTATGTACATACGTCATTAATATTTTTTAAATTATGTAATCATATAAATATACATTTTGTGTGAAAAATAATTAGTAAATAATTTCATTCGGTGTTACAGTTCAAATTTAAATAATTTTTTGATTTTTAAAGAACTATATTATTTATTAAGCAAAACACATTTTTGTTGTGAAGTTGCATTTTCAGAACATAGTTCTGTGGTATTTAATACAAATTAAATGAATCAACTAGAAAGATATACAGAAAAATATCTATCTATCGAAAAAATATTTTGTTTGCTACCGGGATACGAATGAAATATTTTTTCGATAGATATATATTTTTCTAGTTGATTCATTTACTTTGTATCCAATCTGCATTCAAGAGAAATTCAGTGATGAACATAGAACTCAACTCATACTATTGTATTTTATGATGTAGAATAGGCTACCTTTCAATTTAGATACGCATAGAGGCTAAAGTCTGAAGTCTGTCCACTTCTTCTCCTCCTTGGCCTCCTTCATAACTGCTCTCTCCTAAATCCAATCACTGGTTAATCTCCTGAATTTCCCGGATCTCCCCATCCTGCTTCAGTCATTTTCCACACAGTCAGCCCACATCTTACTCTAGATTTTTTTCTCTTGTGTATTTACTTGGTCATGATCTATGGTGTCCTGTCATCTGGCATTCTTTCAACATGGTTAGTCTATCGCTGTCTTTGGACGAATGGAATTTTTAAATTGTTTCTTGTTCAATAAAATTTTCTGTAAAATTCTGTAATGTATTTCTAGTGTAAGTTTGTAAATTTTTCATAGTGTTTTCAATCAAAAACTGCTTGTTTATTCTCTTCGTTTTGGGTTAGGCACCACATCTGTGGGTGACCACTGGTTTTATCATTGTTTAGTATATTAGCAGTTTGATTTTTTGATTCCGGTAGATAGTTTCCAGATTCCAATTATCCTTTTGAGAACACTTTTCAGAACACACTTGTGAAGTCTTCTCTTCTCTATTAAATGATATTGTGGACTAAATAATACTTCAAAATGAAAATATCTTTTTGATCCCGTGACTTGATTGGAATTGTTTTACTCTCAATGATTAATTAGTTAAACACTCTTCCAAGTATATTAAATTTAACGGGGTGATTAATATTACACCATGGCATTGAGAAATCAGATTCATTTTGCAGAGAATGACTGCAAGATTGCACAGTTTAAGCTTAACCAGCCTATTAATAAATATACTATTTTTTCAGGAGCTAAGAGATTGATTGAGCACTTGCGTCACCACAAAATACCAATGGCCCTGGCAACAAGTTCAGGGAAGGGAAGTGTTGCGGTGAAGACATACCATTATGAAGAGTTATTTGACTTGTTTGACCACAAGGTCATGGGTAGCAGTGATCCTGATGTGAAGTTTGGGAAACCACATCCAGATATTTACTTGATCTGCGCGTCAAGATTCCCTAGTAAACCCAAACCGGAAAATGTAAGTCAATTTTTTGTTATTACTTTTACATATTGTGCCCTTGAAATGAGATATTTTAGTCAAAATGGATTATTTTGTATCAAAACTCTTACAATAATTTTGTGTTGCCGTGTTACAAACCTGTTCAATTTTCTTATAGTTTAGGAGAAAAGAAATTTTTTAATTTAGTAGCTCAGTATTATATACTGATTTGAATATAAATAAAATGTATGAGTTATATTATATAACATGCTCGAAATCAGGAATTGTTTATTTTATTACTTATTATATAGCATAATTTTTGTAAAAATTTCACTCTGTTGAAGAAATTGAAAAAAGAATATTCAAAACTTTGAAGCCTAATATCTCAGTTTGATGTGAATATCACATTGATACCGTATTGTATGGCATGATATGTAGTTAATTTTTTTCAGCTTATTTACTAAAAATAAAAATAATTGTTATATTTTTGGTAAAACGAAATATTGTTTTTGTGATATTTTCTTGATGCTGTCCTTGTTGTGTGCGGAATTGGGTAGTACAAGAGTAACCCGACGCGGTAACAATAGTCTCTATTAAACAAAGCTATACAGTTAAAAGTCAATTATAAGAGATGTGTTTCGAGCAACGGCTCAGATGCTCTCGCATCTTTCTCGACAGCGCCCGACTTTTGCACGCGTGTCATTCAGGCCCTCTTGCGCCCATAAACTCGTCCATAGATAGATCACAGTTTTAAATATAGAAATAGATAAAGAATATCACAGTTGAAAATGTATAAAATAAATGTTTTCATTACTAATAATTATTATTTAAAATTTTGTTAAATTTAAACAATTTTTTTTAGTGCCTAGTCATCGAAGATGCACCAAATGGAGTACTTTCTGGGCGAGCTGCCGGTATGCAGGTACTCATGACGCCTGATCCATTGCTGGACAGATCACTCACTTCGAAGGCCACCCTTGTCGTGGATTCCCTGCTAGACTTCAGGCCCGAGATGTTTGGTCTGCCTCCTTTTAAGCAAAATGGGATTATAAACTAGAGACTGGTCAATTTAACATTAAAATCTTCTAAAATGTACTATCAACTATATCCTTTGATCGTAGAGAAAAAACATTTTTTTCATTGTATCAACCTTTACTTTTGATATTTTTCTTTTCAAATCATTTCCAATTTTGCGTGGCTTTATTAAATTAAATTTTAGAATATTTCCAAGCAATTAGAATGTCAATTTGTATTGTAGTACATCTGTAATATTATACCGATACACCATAATTAGCAGTCATTGTCAAACAATGTAAGATACATTATTTATTTAATTAAGTTTTTTGGATAGCTAGGCAAGTACCACGGCATTTAATATGTATCACAATAAAATATCACAAACCGATTAGTTTAGGGGAGGAACTCTCAGGTATATAGAGTAATACTTTAATAATTTTAAGGTTAATTGTTAAATATTACTTTGTAAGCATTTAATTTGATAAGTTGTATTTATGTTAAGCTCTCAGTCGTTGCAATATCACTTAGAAATTAGACATTATGTTTGTATTGGCAAATAAATTAAATATGTTATTTTCTCTTTATATAGGTAGAGGTTATAAGATCTGTTTCAGGAACATTTACACAAAAATTTTGTTTCTGTTGTAATAATTGTTTAGCAATTTTGCTGAAACGCTGTTAATTAAGAAGAATCGGATAGATCCCGTTTCCTGACACGAGTCGTAGAGACAGTGACGCCTGTGTCTTCATGAAATGGAATTCTTTCAATCATATAGTAATTTCAAAACTTGGTTAAAACAGATTGTGTTAACGCTATTCTGTAAACAGGGCCTTAATGTTACACAATGGTTGGTGATAGAATATTTTTTTTAATGAGGGAATACCAGCACATATATTGATTGTGAAAATTTGTCTGAAATGTGTAATTTTTTAAAAACTTCTAATAATAAAAATATGTGTACACCCTGCTGTATTTGTCTCTTTATATGAATTTTTGCTATAGTGGCCTTTTTTAAATTATGACTCAATTTCAATACACAGCCAATTAAAAATGGGAAACCAATTTTACAATCCCATTAATGTATCAAGAAACGACTTTTTAAATCATGTCTTTCAACAACAGCGGATGGTGATGCGATTCTTCATATTCATTTTTAGACTCCGTTTTAATTTTTGTTTATTTATTACAATGTTACTTTTGTTTTTATTAAAATGTAATGAATGCTATTTTCAAAATAAATACAAAGTAAAAAATAATGTATTTTCAATTAAAAAATTTGTTATTTTCACAATATTTCTATCGAAATTAATTCATTTTACGGCATTTAGTTTTCTGATTAACATGTAAAGCAAGGTATCAGTGTATGAGATTGATATATTATTTTCACGTGAAATATGAAGAATGAAAAAAACAAACATGTTACATTTTTTTCTATCTGAAAATTGTATCAATTATCAATGTTCCTTATACTTCGAATGTAAAAAATGAACTTAAAAAAATTTGACGTACATCAAATGAATAATCTCAATTTAACACAAACGGAGTTAAAATTGAAATATTTTTATATTATATATATATATATATATCTGTATATGTACTTTACAAAATTGTGATGGCCAAAGTCTTATCTTAAAGTAGTGATAATTAGTATTTGTTTTTTTTTCATTTTATCGCTCTGACGTCTATAAAATACCATAAAAATTGTTTACGTAAATTAGTACACTATATTTATACGTGCGCATTTTTCTTAATTTATCGATGTATGTCATATGAGATTTGAAGCACGCTCATTTCCAAGTCCGTTTACCTAAATTAATATCATATAAAATATGATTGACGCACGTAAGCTAAATAAAAAAAAATTATCACTCCGGGTTATCATAATTTCTTTTTGCTTTTTTAAATGAAAAGTACCTGACTTTGTGTTGCTGTGTAAATTATTGAAATAATAATAATTATTAAATTTATTTATTTAACACATTTATATCTGGTACTGCTTTATTGCGATATTGAAACAGCTAGTCATTGTAACCAGCTTTGTATATATATTTATAATATTATAAATGATTGTCAAACACAATTACTATATTTGATAATAAATATACATGTATTATATAATATGGTTTTTCAATTATTTACCTTTAATGTCTCTACTTTATATACATCAGAACTGAGCAGATATATGATTCTATTCTTTCAGTATGTATAAGTTCTTTAACTTCTCACCACAATATTTTACATGAAATTTAAAACACATCATAAAAAATCTCGAGCACTGCACACAATTATCAGTATCTTATGTTGGAAGATATATAATAGAATCCCTGTCTCCGGACAGGTGCTTCCATATCCATGTTGCGGTTGATGTGGACCCAGCCTACATGATACAAGAAAAAATGTATGTAAAGTTGACGTATTTGAAAAGTATGTAGAACAGCAATGTGAGATGAGAAGTTTCCAGCCTAAGAAGGAAAACAAAAATACTTTTTATCCTATTCTTATAGGCCGATTTGTCCAACTCTTCAAAATAGGCATTCGTGATAGCACTTAGAAATGTAATTCATAATTTTTAGCAGCATAAAATCTTTTTAGGTTTGGAAACACACAAGTCTGTTATAAGCTGCAAGAAGCAACAATTCAAAACCTAATTGACGGATTTCAACCATCACAATAACAGATTTGTAATAAGGGATATTATCCTAATGATTTAGAACTTTTTCTTTATGAAAATAGGCTGTTTCTCGAGAACGTTCTAGTGTATCTGGTCAAGCGTGTTGGCGTAGCACTCCTTATTCATTGTTTTATATCTTATTCTTTTGGTCGATTACCTAATCGACCAAAAGAATATCTTTCGCCTTCTAAAATACTATTCCTCGTTGTGTTTGCTCTCTCAATATGCCCACAGCCTTCGCAATTTTGGCCAACTTCAATCGATGATTATTCTATATAATTTTTGGATCATTTTCCTAGGAGCCGTTTTCGGTATACCTGAATGTTGTGCATTATCAGTGCTCGTAATGTCATGTTTTAAGTTCATGACCCATGATTTAAGGGTTGAAAATGATGATGCTGACTCGCTTAAAGTAGAATCCAGCTCAGAATTTTATTTCAGTTGGGTTGAAAATGAAACCTTTAATACTGAAGTTCTAAAGAACTAATAGTAAATTACTTCAGGTTCCTCCATTGTTCACAAATGCAAAATTTCTTCACTCTGACAGGCTGTCAAATGTAAACTACTTCATCATTAATTGATTTGACAGTTACTTTGTGGATATTAACTCAAAAAATTGTGTGTATTTATATATGTATATATATTTTTAAATTACTTTACATAACTTTATAAAGCTTTAAAGTCAAACAAATGAATGAAGCCACTAAGCAAAACCACAAGCAATTCACGCCATCTATCGGCTGGGCCAGAAAGTTTTTATCCCATCCTCGAAATTGTACATCAAAGTGCTTAGTTCCCGAAAAAAATGCCAATTTTGAAAGATCAAAATAAAAAATTGGAGAATATTTTATTTCCATGCTTTTTAATTTATTTCCCTCACAATGTTGGTATTTAAAATATTACTCGTTTTTAATCAAATCATTGAATAAAAAGTACGTTTCTGTAAAATAAATATTTTTGGGTTAACTGAACAGGAATAGGTAAAATGTAGAAAATAAAACCACATGTAAAATTGAAACGAGAAATATATTTAAATTTACTCACTTTCCATTACACAATACAACCGTGTGAATTACATTAATTTTATTTTCTATTTACAATATTTACAAGTTTTATAAAATTTCTGTAGGGCCTAACCCCGACCACTATTAATATCAAACAAAAGGAATCACTGACTGAAAACTGACTTTCATTACTTTATACATTAGCGATATCTATTATAATATCCGTTCAAATTTTATCAAAGAAAAGAAAATTATAAAATAACATATCACATTGTGAGAACAGGGTTAAAAAATTATAACTATTGACTAAGAACTGATATTTCAACCAAAGTTGAATTACTACTCACACAGTAATCGCAAGCTAAATTGACATACATATGTAAATTAACCAGCAAAGTTATTGTTTTAAAACTAGTGTCATTGATTAACTCCAGGAAAATATATAGCAATCAAAATTCATTTGACAGTTGGCGCATCTTTTAAAACACTTTGTCTTTTTTAAAATTACATAATTCTTTATTCCACAACCTTATTACGCCAAATACAGTAAAAAATATATATTATTTTTGAAAGCATCGTGTCATGTTACTATATAGGATAAAATGAAACAAAATAAAAATTGCAGACTGTTAAAACTAATCCCAAAAGATGGCTCGAGGGATAAAAAATGTTAAGCACTGGTGCGAAAATCTATTTTTAATCTTAAAATAAATATAACAGAAAATTGAGAAATTATAAGGAAATAATAAGCATTAAAAAAATTCTTCAAAGATTCTTGTTTCAAACAAAAAATTTGATGATTTTTTATTATTGTATCACATTAATTACAATGTTCAGAATTTCAGAAAATTTTATACAAGGAGAATAGCTGACCAAAAAGTTGTCTATGAACATGGATATACTTGTTTAAACAAATTAGAGGCGGTAATAGGAGACTTTCAATTAAGATTCTGGATCCACAAAGAGTTGAAAGATGTTTTTTTTTACACATTTATACATTGTGTTACGTAAAAATATATTGTTATCATGCAGGCACAGAATAAAGCGAGCAATTGTAAGACTAGGCCATTTTAGGCTAACTATATCAGAAGAAGAAAAACTATAAAATATCTGTGTTTTTAGCATGAAAACATATATTTTTATTAAAAAAAAATAGCTCAGTTAACTCTTTACTTTAAAAAAATATTAAAATCACTCTACAAGAGTAGATAATATTAAGTTATGTGTAAAATGTTAATTTATTCAACAAGTATTTTTAAATATTGTCCCAAATTTAATACTTTTACACTACATTTCAAAGAGGATATCACAAAACGATTTATAATAAATCAGAAAATTCAAAGATGATCTAATATGTTATTTAATTTTACTAGTTGGTTGTCTATATTGTTGTGTACAGAATATGCAGATAGGTATTTAACTATGGAACTATTGGATGAATACATTTCATGTAAGTGCAGTCCGGGGCAAATTATTTTTCTGAAGTCTGCCTATTAACATTACAGAATTTAGCAAGCTTTAGAGGTTTTCATAATGCATACAAATACAACAGGTGATTAAATGATGGAGGGAGGTACCATAAACATATATGAGAATCATATTCAACCTCTTATATGTATACGTTTTTAAGATATGTATATTTAAATTAATAATATTTAAACAAAGTGGCATTCAGAATAGAATAATTAAATGCCTTAAAATGACAAATGTGTATTGTAACCAGCATACTATAAAGTTTTTTTTACTAAGTGCGCACATCAACCCGGCATCTGACTTGACGTGGATTGACTGTGCGGTATCGTTATTTTGCGTTAATTTTTTTTTCCTTTACTATTAAAATGGTGGAAGAGGAATCGACAAAACATTTTGTACAAATTTCATTAAAAAAATCTGCTATCAATGCCACAAAAACATTTTCAATGTTTATAGTATATAGTAATATGGGAGTATGCATACAAGTCAACAATGGTTTAAAATGTTAGGAATAGGAAATTGTCTCGATGACGAGTCCCGAAACAGAAAAACCAGTAAAATTATACAATGCAGTGTTACTAGCAGACATGGAATCAGATTCAAAATTAACATTTTTAGAGTTGTTTACTTGTTTTAGTGGTTAATGGAACAGCATATAATTTTTTTTTATTAAAGTCTGGAGAGAGTTATTTGGGTGATCTAAAAAAATGTGAAAATTTTTCTATACACCTGGTAAATTCACTGTCAACAGAAATGTGATATTTAAATATATTCAATATTTTAGCATTGCAATTTTTTTCAGATAATCACAAAATGTTAACCCAATGGTTCACATACTAATCAATTAGTAAATAATTTTGAAAGAAACACAGTGTGCTTATAACACACTATTGTATTATGTATCTAATGTTGTAATTTTTTTGCAATGATAGAAACACAAAACAAATAAAATGGCAGTTTTAAAAAATAAAGAATTCTGTATCTGTTTGTGTAAGTAGGGACATCTGAACAAACTTTTGGTACATTTGATAATTTCCTTAAATGATCACAAAAATAATTTGGCTCGCCAGAAACATAAAACAAAGTAGAATTTACAAAACCACCCAGTTCTTGTATTGTGTCATCATTCTCTTAAATGTTAGTGGACATGTTACAATTTATATATGTACAAGCATACACTTAGCTTCAATAGAGATCTAAGTATCGTAGAAATATATTTAGGTATTATATTGTTTCAATAAAACCTGGTCAATTCTAACATCTATTTCGATGTAGCTTGAAATGTCTATATATTTAAAATTAAACAAATCTCATACAAAAATATTTTATAAATTTGGAAACTCGGATTTCGTTATATCAATACAGTACTCGTGTTGCAATAATACAAATTTACAGTTATGAAGAAATGACAGATTTTATTATTGTTTATTAAATATACTGTATTTTATTGCCTCAAAATAAAACATTCCTTTTGAATTAGTATATTTAATGAGTGGATGTAAACACGCCTATACATCAGAAAGTTAAGTGTTCGATCAACAAAATCGGCAAAACGTTAATCCGATTTCCATAGTTAAAGTTTAGTTAATTTAATATTTTTTAACTATCTATGGTCGTAGACAAATCTACCGGAAGAATAATTTTGAAAAAGAATGCCATTTTTTCACCTTGGGCTACAAATATGGGAATGTGAACGTCAACATTTCACCTGGTTTTCGAGGAACCCGTGCAACCAGCACCAAATTTCCACAAGCATTATAATAAATATATTGCTAAGAATGTGAAATTGTTGTGGGTTCACTACTCACTTATTCTTTGTCGTGCAATGGACAAGTGAGAAGATGGCAGAGAAAATGTATGACACGAATATTAAAGGCAATAGGAACAGACGGTGGCTGCAAAATATCTGGCAAGATCAAGTAAACTAGATATTGAAAGGTAGCTCTGTTAGGAGCTTTCACAATTGATGAGAATGAAGTGGACGAGGCAAGACTGCCAGGACGGAAGAGTGGCATTCTATCCTTCCTGCCTATCACAACGGCAAAACATGCGATAGTAAATTAGGTTCTATACATTTACTTGTTATTATACGCTTACGCATTTATGCAGGTAAAATACAGTATCTCTTCACAAGATAACATCCCTCCTGTGAAAGTAATATTAACATAACGTAAATATATTGGCGATGGTTATGCGGTACAGAATTTTTGGCATCTTATGTTTGGGTAGCAAAATAATCAAAAAGTGTTAATAATAAAATATATTTGGGGCCCGATTTTCAACAAAAGTTTACAACTTAAAAAAATAAATTAAAATATGCGCCTGCATTTATACATTAACAAAAACCTCTTTATTGGTGTATTACTCAAAGGTACAATTCTTTATGCCATTACCACTATAATGAATCGTTAAGTACATTAGACTCACGATTATCCAGGGTCACATTGACCTGAGCGGTGATAAATTATGAAATATTTATATAACGTATTGAAATATTCTTTAAAATGTAAAAATAATTTTACAACAATATAGACCAAAAATAAAAGTGGCGAAATTGATAATACACAACAGAAAACATACTGGAAAAATTGCAAACGTGTGTACGGTAGGTTTGTTACTTTTTGTGTTCATTTGTAGTGAGAAATATTCTGATAAATCAATCAAATAATTTTGGTCAGAAATGTGAAATAAAATATCTGAAAACTTGAACACTAAAATTTATTCATTGGGCACTTGATAATTAGAGTGACCATTAAAAATGAATAATGTGCATTGAGAATTAACCAGGTTTTACTGTAGGAAAATTGATTTTGCCAAATAAAACAAATCTCACTATTAAAAAATGAAACAATTGTAATGAATATGAAGTATGAAGACTTTAGACAATTTCGCTACATTCTCAGCTGAGAAAGGTAAGCATCAATTAAGAAGGTTCAATATAAAGTTTCGCAGCACTACAGGAATCAACTTTCAATGGATTCGATTAAATTTTGCAATTCCTAGCAATATTTTTATTACAAATTTTAAAGGCATTTAGCAGCAGATTGCAGATTTCACTCTTCCGACCATTCGCACGGTTTAACAATAATGTAATTCATAACAAATTTCATCATACCGTTGATGGGTTAATTTGGGTTTCCTTTAATTTCAACGGGATCCAAATACACCCATACCTCGCTATACGGAGCCTTCTTTAACTAAAAAATTTTTTATCAACAAATATGCTTAATTACAATTTTTTTTTCTACGGAGAAATATTTGAGTGACTTGAAACACTAATGAACATTTATCAAGGCATTATAAGTATTGTAAATGAGTTAGACATTAGAAAAATGACAGAATATTGTGCAATATATATATTAGACTGATGGAGAAGGTTTTTTCAAATGAAGATTTGCACGAAATAGATTGAAGATCCACCCTTAATACATTCGCGGACATTTATAATTTTTGAAGACTTCTAATAAAACATTTATCATTTCTATTGTCCTTTTTAAATATTTAATGTTTGGAAACACACACAGGTCAGTTGGGATAAAGTCATATTTTTGTACGGACACAATCTCAACTTGTAATACATTTGAATTCATTTCTCACTGGCTATAGCCGCCTTTTCACCACAAAACATTATTTGTAAAATGAGGAACAGAATTGGACAGCTGTAGCAGTTATGTCTATGAATGTGTCAAATGATGCATAAGACAGACAAAATTTGTCAACGCTTTTTACATTTTGAAAAGGGAGTTTAAATCTAATTGAAAATTAAAACCCGATGAAGAGAGAATTTAAAAAGGTTTTTGACAAAAATGAATGAGATCAAATTGATTAATAATTTTTATAAACAGGCATCATGAATGCTACAATTCTTCATATTGGTATTACACATGTATATTTTTACTATGTTCTACATATTTCAGAATATACTCTTAGACATTTTTATTCATGGAATTCTTTATTTCACCTGCTTAAATGTACTTAAATAGAAAAAAAAGATTTGGCAGAATTTCGATTCACAGACAACTTTTCGGGAACGTATTTCTTCCGTAATGCGTGGTATGGGTGTAGTCGCCATTCGTATTCATTCAACAATTTGCATAAACTGAATATAAAAAAGGAACAAATTGACAGCTAAAAGATTTACAATATTATACATCAATTTATAATATCTATTTTGTTAAATATATACAAGTAGTACTCAACAGCTCTTCCCCTAAATATGTGCAAACAAGTCGTAAATCTCTAGATGCCTGTCGGATGTTCAACAAGTGACAGAATAATAAAATACTCATGTACAATTTTTTCAGAAGTACGATTGGTCATTTTTTGATAAGTTCTTACGACTATTGAAAATGAAGACACAAAAAAAATTGAATCAAGTACGGTAAGAATTAGCAAAACTCGATTCCTTTTCGTAGAGATTTTCGAGACTGACAGCAGTAACACAGGTACAGTAGGTATGTTACTTTTCGTGGTTATTTGCGGAAAGATATATAACATTCGGTTTCAAGAAATCGACAAATGTATTAATTTTTGGAGTAAATATTTCGATTTTTATAAGTATTCTCAGAGAATTCATCAGGTTTTATCAAGGCGGTGTATTTTAAAAATAAGATCACATTTTCTTAGCTTTGTACATAATAATAAAAATGTGGCTTCAATTCTTAATAGAGTTAAGTGTTAAACATAATGCTAAAAAAATTGCAGAACTATAACAAAGCTTGCGAAAAACAAAACTCATTTTCGACATTTTTTAGGAAGAACTGTTTTGTAGATACGTTATTGTGATATTAGCATGATGAATTACCCTTTTAACTTCAAATTCGAGATATTTATACGGATTCTCGTAATATATTTTGAATCTCCTCGATAAAATACTTTGAAATATAACTGAGCCACTGCAATTAACAAAAAAAAAATGGAACAAATAGTGGACGCCGCTCTAATTTAAAGCAAAACACCCAGCAATCCAAAATAAAAGACGACACAGACACAGAATATTGTGAAGACGTACAGCAGCGTGCACGAGAACTTCAACATGCTGGATATCACGTGTGTCTCGACTGCGTCTGACTCGCGCTCAATGTTCATTGGATTTGTGTTCCTGACACGGTGGCGGTTCCATTGAGCCCCCCGGGGGAGGGGGCCCTAGCAGGCTGGCGCCTCTATGGCCCCATCCTGTTTAAGACACCACTCTACGAAGTCATCGATGAGCACGGGCCACGCACCTTCCGCATCGTAGTTGCTCATGTCCTCATCTATGTGGGAGGCAAAGTCGAGTAAGAGATTCCAAGTGTCTTTTGGTATCGATCTCTTGTGATGTTCCTGCAAATTTATAAAGGAATTTTAAAACTATTCCAAGAACTACAGTAAAAACACTACAAATTCAACAAAAAAAAAAAACAATTAAGAGTACGGAAAAGAAGCCTTTAAAAAAGATCTCAGTATTGGAATAAAAATATACAAACATTAATAGTTTTTAATACCAATTATTTAAAAATAATAATTTTACAATGAAAAAGTTATTAGATATTATAAAGTTTATAATATGATTTAGCTCATGGGTGGCCAACCCGCCGAGTGTCTACTTGTGGCACGCGGAGCATATGCACACATTTTTTTCTTTTAGTGTAGATAAAACCACTAAAAAAACATTCCAACGTGCGTAGTTCATATTATATCTCATATATGGAGGTATCTCAGTACATTGATTCAACTATCGTGACAATTTCTTCTATGGTATATTCGTATTAACAAACAATCACAACGTTAAGCTGATTTCAAAAAGCGCGCACGCCACTTTTGCGTGGATAGCCGTGAGCGTGAATGCGGGGCGGGATGCGTCGTGCGACCGCCAGTCTGTGGCAAGCTCGCAACGCCGTCGTTTGCTGTGAATAAAATAAATTTTGTTGTACGGCCCAGTAGAAAATCTCATTTCTAAAATCTGGCCCGGCTGCTGAAAACGTTGGCCACCCATGATCTAGCTGGTAACAGTGGCACTGGTAACAAATTGTAATTTTTTTTGAAAGAAGAAGGCACGTTTTAGCACATATTGTATAAAAAATTGTATTTAAATAAAAAATATACATTTTTTTATAATATGCAATGCAAATGCAGTATCAAAATTGTTTTCGATAGCTAACCATATTGAAAAATAGAATATGTATGTTTTAATTTTTTGTTTCATTATTTTGCTTAGAAAAAGGAAGATATAGCCGTAGTGAATACGATTTAAAAGCACCGAGACCACGACAAGCGTAATCATGCCAAACATTTTTTGGCATGCAAAAGTCAAGAGAAAATGTTCATTGTGTAATAATGGATTCTTATTCACTTTCCATTTGGCTAATTAGGTTAATATAGGTACATTCAAAATGGCATTATAACAAGACAATATTCTCTAAATAGGTATTTCAATTTGATGAAATAAATGGATTAAATGATTGTGAATGAATAAGTTTTGTGTGGATGTATTAATTAAAAAACATTGGTGAATACGAAGGATATGAAATGAATTATCAAAGGCTAGTTCAAAAACTTTCAGAAGCGTTTGATGATTTCTGGCATTCAAATGTTGATGCTGCTGGAGAATTATTAATGTTGAAGGATTAACAGCTGATTAAAGTATTGGTGATGAAAGGGGTTTATTTTGGAAGCAAATGCCCCGCCAGAGCTACTTATCAAAAAATGAAAAATTACAAAGAAATTCAATGTTGCGAAAGATATGTGTGATAATATTATTATTATGTTTTTCTGAATAAATTGCTAAGCATTTTGTAAATACTATTGATTTATTAAATGAAAGTAAATGAATTAAATACATTATTTTTTAACCCCTTTTTTAACCAGGCCAGGAACAAAATAAAAGTGCGTATTTATATTTAGAGGCAGAAATAAGGTCTCCGGTGGGTGTTGCTACACAAAGCAAAGATAAAATACAAGACGTGTCAAATAAATAAATTACGCCTGGTCAGTATGTTGCTAGCTGTGGTGGAAAAGATTTTTACAATGGATATATTTGGTACTGGGCCGTAGAGGGGTTTTAAACTTGTAATATCTCAATCTGCAAAATTCATATTTTAGCTAATTCTAAAAAAAAACATTTGTGTGTAAAAATGACAAGTGAAAGATTTAAATTATTTAAAAATGCAATTTGATGATGTACATGATATGATTGCATCTCTTTCTCACTAATTAAATAAAGAAAGATAAGGAGGAAGGGAAGGTATGACATCATTCTTCTGATGAAGTCTGACACCGTGATGACGGGCTGACGAGTAATACAGATGAGGCTGAAAAAACAATGCATGTTTTATCTTTGCAACCAAATAATAATTTTACCTCGACGAAATACAATTATCACGGACAAGCGATAAATTGTGCGGTACTTTGGCTCAAAGACGCTTAAAATAAAATAAGACTAACAACAGCCGGTAATTCAAAAAATATAACTTTTATTATTAGGAAGTATTGTGAAGTTGTAATTATTCAGAACATAGGTCTGAGATATTTTAAATACTAATTAAATGTATTAATTAGAAAGATATAAGATTAAATAAAAATAGATGTATTAATATTTGAGTAGCTTGTTGGTGTAGTGGTTAAGACATTGGCCCAGTGATCTAGTGGTCGGGGTTCGCGCCTCGTTCCAGGACACCAGCAAGTTAGTCCTATTTTAATAGCACAAGCGTTTAGCTTAGTTTGAAAATAGTATAAATATTGATGTGACATGTATTCCGTGTACGCATCTCTATTTAAAAAATAAATATTAATTTGAAAAAGTGTAACATATAGGTTCAAAAATTTGTCGCTGTAGCATAGTTGGATAATGCACCTTCCCCAGTTTAGAAAGATATCCAGCTTCGAATCCCGGTGGTGCAACAACAATATTATTTCGATAAAATTGATTTTATATGTATATCTTTATAATTAATACATTTAGTTAGTATTTAAAACATAACTTTTGTTTAATGATTGTTTTTCATGAAGAGAAATTTGAACCAGGGCCCAGTTCCTTAGGCATCATCAAAACAAAAGTATTTAGATGACATTTTGATTATTATTTAATCTAAAACGTAATATACTACTACAAGAATATTATAACCCGTTTTGTGGAATAAAATAACCACGCTATACGAGGGTCTGCTGTATATAAATGATTAAAAAGTTGTTAACTACATAAAGCTACACAATCTGCGATCTGTTTATGTCGAGTTGTTTCAAATATTGATACACAGTACACAAGCTTTCATTTTAGCCATTACTGTTTGGCACATTGTTTCTACTTCTTACTTTGATCACTGATAAAACAGAAAAACATAACAGTTAAATTATTAAAAAAATGAATTAAGGTTCAGTAATGGCCGCCATTCAAATATAAACCTATTTGTGGTAATGAGAACAAAATAATTGTGCAATTGTTTGAAAAAACAATAGCTAATACATAACTACCTCGGAGGCATAGGACATTATGTGCATTTTCACTAAAAATAACATTTAAACACAGAACAATTTTTTTTTTCATCTATCTAGGGGTGTATATCAGCACTACATTCATTTCCGTTTAGGGCATAATACTCTATGCGAACATGTAGTTGTATGTTTCTAATTATAATACATTATTGTCCAGTGACTTCGCATCCAGATATCGTTGCATGAAAAAAAACAAACAACATGAAAATACAGTTTATTCAAAAATTTTCATTTTTCTGGTCTCGTGTAAAGTTACCTAAATGGATATATCCCATGCCTTCCAAGTACGAATACACATAACAAGATTTGATTATACATTTTGATGGATCGTCGATTCCTTGAATAATAAATTATATTTGTGAATTCATTTTTAAACCAAAACCCAATAAACATATCAGAACATTTGTTTCACTCGGCTGGATGAAGATGTTACAATAAAATAAATTTAATACAGTTAGTATACAATGTGAAAATAAAAATGGCAGAAGCATTATTTGCTTACATTTATTCTCTTAATGACGAACTCCCAAAGATTAGAATGTACAAAAGTACATAGATAAAAAAAAAGTGCATTTTGCAAGATAACCCTGAAGTGTGCAAATCAACACGTGAAATTCTTCTGTGAAATTGAAAGTATCTCAGTTGATAATATTAAAGAGTAAAGCAATATACTATAGGCATAACTTACCACTAAGAATTTACACCACGCATCGAGGAATTTAAATCTCCCTCTCAAGACAATATTCCAATATGCTATCGCCATATCCAGGTCCAGTCCTTTTTGGCCGGGATTCTTGGCGTAATTAAATGTGAAATGGTAGAATTCTTTAAACTTTTGAACATCCTTAATTTCATTTTCTAATGTCGGCAATCTGGCCCTAAGTTTGTCGATGGAATCCGTGCCCAGGTCCAACATGCCAGTGAGGAATTCTTCTCTCGAGAACTCGCACTGGACGGCAGCTTTACACTTCCAGGCGATGATAAGCACTAATATTGATTCTGCACTAAGACTAAGGTCATCTAAAAATTTCATAACTCCATCTACGGATATTTTATCACTTTCCTGCGGATCTTTGTATTTCAAAAATAGAAGTTCGAGCTTTTTTCTGTCAACAGAAATTTTGGCAGGTTCCTTGAAATACGCGTCCGGATTCTGAAAATAGTTGTCACTAGCTAAGTCTAGTTTCCAATCGTTTTGCGTTAAGCAGAATATCGCCGTACTTTCGGTTGTTTGCGTGAAAGCGACAAATTTCTTTACCTTGTCTCTCTGTGATGATTTTAATTTGTGCTGGAAAGGAAAACAAGGCATCAATCAGTTTTCATACAAACAACTTCAGGTTAGTAATATGCTTCGTGCCAAAAATATTATTGCGGTGCAGGGAGCAGTTTGCGTAGCAATTTAAAAATTTTAATCGATGTAATAATGAAGAATCAATTGTAAAACGTTAATAAACTCACCATTTTCGCAAAATTAATAAATTTACACTACAAAAACAAGGGTGAAAGGCCAGACATCTGAACGCGTAAAAATCACGGTACCAACAGAAGGAAAATGTAAAATTAGCGAAAGCGACAGCTAACCTAAAAACTTTGACGTATGAACTAACCTGTTTCAAGAGCGCGAACTTAAACGTCAGTCACGAACGAAGAGTATATATTTTGTTCGATGAAATCATTGCTCAATGAAATAATATTTTCTATGGGTTTTTCAGAATAGTGTTATTAAAACGTGAATACTAATTAGCATCACACCATGATGAGGCAACGATTGTTGAACTCTAAAACGTTGACAAGATTGATATTTTCTCGAGCTTACAAAACAAAAGAGGTTCGGGTAAGGTTTGCGCCCAGTCCTACTGGACATTTACATTTAGGTGGCCTGCGCACCGCGCTGTATAATTATCTATTTGCGCTGTCAAAGAATGGTAAAATGATTCTGAGGATTGAGGATACGGACCAGACTAGAAAAGTTGATGGGGCGATGGAAGCTCTCATAGAAAACTTGAATTGGGCAGGAATAGCTTGTCACGAAGGCCCGACGCAAGGAGGAGAGCATGGACCATATATCCAGAGTGAAAGATGCAATATTTATCAGTATGTATGTGTGTTTATTTATGCTTGTTTACATTATCAAGCATCATCTTGAGCACATTTTTTTCTTACTTTCATCAATCATTCCTTTGTTAAAAATACTAATTTGATTTAAATAAATATATTTCTTTAAAAAAAATAAAAAAATTAGTTCATATTTTCAATGACATTTTTATGAAGAGTTTTACAGCTGTAAATTTTTTGTTCTGACGCATTGCACATTTCATATTTCCAATCTACTGTTATGATAATATAACTTTAAAAAGTTCACAATTCATTTATTAATGCATTGCATTTCTATTCCAGGAAAAATGTTCAGATTCTGCTATCCAATGGTTCAGCGTATCAATGTTTTTGCTCCGACAGGCGAATAGATCTGTTGAGACGCGATGCTTTACGCAATCGACAGATTCCAAAATACGATAACAGATGTCGTCATCTGTCTCCAGATGACGTTAAGGAAAAAATTAAAAATGGCGATCAGTATTGTATTAGATTTAAGGTAAGGTATATTGGCAAAAATTGAAAATAAATTAAACATGATATTTTGGTGAAGTATAGAACAAAAATAGTGCTAAATTTTCATTGTTTTTTCATAAATAATATTACACACTTATCCCATCTAACTATGAACTTATGATGATTTTGTTTAAAAAACTTATACTTATAAAGAGAAAACTTTATGAAGATTCGTGATAATCACATAAAAAATTGTATAATTGTATCAAAACTTGAAAAATAGCCACCTCATTCATTGTCACTCTAAATAAATGGCAATTCACATATATTTATAAAAATCATGTCCTGTTTATCACTTTTATATATCCGAGATAATTCATTCTTTGACATATTTGTGGACATGAGTATCAGCAGAGAATTTTTTTATTATAACTTTATATGCTATGATTTGTTAAAGAATATGTATACACAATTTTTTAATCACTTTGGTACTTTGGTAGGTCATGATAGGCACTAGCCTCTTTGCGGAGAGTTTTTTGTGTCCTTTTTGATTTTTCTGTTTTTTACCATTCAATTTGATTTGTTACCTTACTTCCAACTTATAATCTAGCTTATGGAACCTAATGGCTACCTACCTCAGAACAGGCACTTTATATGTGATTGTATTGATTTTTTTTTAAAATAAAAAGAGAGAGGTTGTATGTATATAGATAGCCATGTGATTCCCTAGCCATATATTCATATTTTCTTCCTATCTGTTGCAGTTAACTTCAGATTGCAAGTATTTTGAAGACTTGGTCTATGGTTCGATAGCCTATGACATTTCTTTGTTGGAGGGCGATCCTGTCATTATGAAATCAGATGGATTTCCTACATATCATTTTGCCAATGTAGTGGACGATCACCTTATGGAAATATCACACGTGCTGAGGGGCGTGGAGTGGCAGATATCGACCACAAAGCATATACTAATGTACAGGTCAGTTTCATTTTTACCGTGTTTTAAGCACAAACTCATAACATGCCTAATACTTGATTAATTGATCTTGATTCATGTTGAGGGCTAAGGCCACACTGATAGCAGCATTTGAAGCCTTCGGAGGTAGCACATTAGTGAAAGATTTTTTAAGACAAATTATATATATCGCGTAGAGGCGGAGCTATTTATATTATATTATATGGGAAGTATGGGTATTGTAGGGCTTACAACCTGTCTTCGGCTGGTTTAAGTGATCATTTTATACAATTTAACGTTCACCATTCCACCCAATCAACCTCCATATATATAATTTTTTTGGAAGTTGTATATATGCTACCATGTAGAAACACTTTAAATAATGACTACAACTTTGCTGTCGCCATCTATGGACTTATAACAATGCTTTTGGAGGTAAAAATCCAGTAATTGTGTGTTCTTGGTCATACTCAAATATTGTTAATTGAAAGATTTTTTGTTTAGCCTGGTGAAAGACCGCCATTTAGTTACAACACTTTGTTTGATATTGACTTTGTTATATATACCAGGTCTGAATGTTCAGGTTATATCCATATTCTTGCACCCTTCCATCTTCCCTAGTCAAAGACTATAATCTTATTAGATGAGATAAACCACTTATTTTTAACGGCACAAGTGCAAGTTAAAAAAACAATATATGTATCATGGAGCCTCAGACGTATCTATACCGTGCACCGCATTCAATGACTTGAGTCTCCCATAGGTGCCTGCATACACTGATGTAAAGACTCGTTGAATATATGAGGATGCTTTCCGGGGGAGCTCTCTACACCAGGTGCCATGTCAGTGCAAAAACGACAAATCGTGGGATAGATAAAAGGTCAATCGCACGGAGTGTAGAAGATTTAGAAGAAAGAGTGACTTCTTCACTGATTGAAGTTGGAAGACGGATACTACCACAATGATAACAAGACTTTTCAAAGCATTAAAGTGCAGATAGAGAAAAGTTTTAAAATTATTTTTCCCTGATAACCAAAAGTTATTTCAGGGCATTCGGATGGGAGCCGCCAGGTTTCGGCCATCTGCCGCTCATCATGAATAGTGATGGGAGTAAGCTCAGCAAGAGACAGGGAGACATTAGGGTTCAAGAATATAGAAATAGAGGTAATTGAAATTATATTGTTATATCTCTTTACATTGGCAATGCAAATAATAAAATATGAACATTGCATATCACACTATTTAATTGGATGTACCGATTTCATATTACTCTCACTAGTATTATTTAAAGGAGTGAGTTTTACAAGTTTTAAACACAAATATATGTGTATTGTCCGATCAACATAAATTGGCGAATAACGGTACTCATACTGAACCTTATGAAGAGGGGATCAGCCGCACGCGGACGGAGGGAATGTTAGTTAGTAGGCAAAAGTCACCGCTCGCCAATTTATGTTGGTCGGACTGTAGTAAAAACCTATTTGTAATGTTTTTGAAATTTATGTGTAAAATGTAACATTGTCAAAAATCTAATTGTCAACTTATTGAATAATAATTTTGTCAATATACTATTGGTAGTAATTCGATAGAATAAATGCAAAATAAATTTAAAAAGGCCCGCCTATATTATATTTAATAGTAAATATATTACATTTGTAGTAATATTTTATTTAAATGTACAGTAAAATCAAGAATAAGAAATTTAATATAATTTTTGAATTACATCAAATTTTTCCAACACAAGGTCCTAATTGTCAAATTTCATAGTTGATTAACCTTATTAATTAAAAAACTTAGGTAATTTGTAATTTGATATAATTTAATAAATTAATATATTCACTTTTTGTATAATTATGCATTTAAAGATGTTTTTTCAGAGTTTGCGTAATTATTGTATTTTTTCACAAAATGAGCATTTTTTTTACTTAAGTTTTATGATTATATTAAAGTTCTATTTTTTCTTTATGGTTCCTTGAATTTCGAATCACTGGGGTTTTACGGTATATATTTTTTAAAACTATATAATTTTTATATTTTATTGGAAACACATTTGACAAAATGGTAATAATAGGCTTTGATATTGTTTTAAAATTTGTTTCAATAGAAAAGTACCTGTTTGTATAATAATTGTGTGATTTAATTAGGGATATTACCCGGGGCCCTGGTGAACTACGTGACTCTCGCCGGCGGAGGGTTTTCTAGGATCCCCGGAGAAGGCGTCACAGCTGTTACCATGCAGGAGCTCGCCTCACAAGTACATTAATTAATATTAAAAATATAATAGATAAGTCTGTGAAAAATGAAAATGAAAACTGTTTCTAAGTATCAACATTAATCAAAAATCATTAGATGGTGGTGCCAGTATTTTGAGTACATTTCTTTATAATCCAAATATTATATGAAAAAAAAATATCAACAATCGTACATGTCTCTGTAAGTGCAATATTGCGTACGAATACGGGGTGGGGATTTTTTCGCAGTATTGATAAGTCGGTTCCATGAAATATATTGGTCCATTCTAAATTTTGAATGCAGTAAAAATCTGTTAATTAGAGTAATGATATTTTAATAATTTTGAGGATGCAATTTTTTTTATTATTAATTAGAAAAATTATGAAAATTATGCTCCATACTATTTCTATGTAAAATGAAAATTCCGTCTTATAAATTTGTTTCAAAATAATGGTTGATCGTCCCAAACATCTTTTCTCATACTGTTTGGACTCATGAACACTATTTTCTGTTTTTTGTTATTTAAAATTTTTTGTAGATAACTATAAAAAATACACACCGTGCAATATGTAAATATATAAGTTGCCAACTAAATTTATTATATTCAGAATTTTTCGGAAACATTAAACATTGGCACAATTATATAAATTTATGTGTGGTACTAATAGTACCAACATAGTTTTATGAAAAAATGTCAAGTAAAAGCATTTTGGAGAATATGTTAAACTCATTTTCATGCCATTGATGTTATTATACAACCTATACATTTTGCTGAGATACTCTTTCATTAGTTTATGTTTTTTTTCAGTTCCACCTGATATTGGTCAATTCCCATTCCAGTCGATTGAATCCCGATCTCTTAATGGAGTGCAATCGACTTGAACTTAAAGAACAACTCAAAGATGACATCAGCACGGAGAACTTGGTGATGCGGGCTAGAGAGCTAATCACTACACATTTCAAAGATAACAATCTTCACTGCGATGAAAAACACATCAGAACTGCGTTAACGTGGTCTTCCGGAAGATTAACATCTTTAAATGATCTTGTATCAAATTCTTTAGCTTTCTTATGGATCCTTCCACCGAGCAACCTCGATTTGGATTCTGCCAGTTTAACGTTGCTGAAAAAACTCGCTGTAAAATTGAAAAGCGACAACAGCATTAGTTACGAAAGGGATCACCTTAAAGGCATGTTAAAGGAATTTAGCAGTATGAATGATGTGAAATTCAGTAATTTAATGAAATTATTGAGGAGCGTTCTTAGTGGTTTGAATGAAGGACCGGGTGTGGCTGAGATGATGGAAGTGTTGGGACGAGATATGACCATAGAAAGATTGAATAATGCAATTGCAGTGTGATATTTTTTATGTTGTTTAACGTCAAGGTGAAATATGGTACTAGCAGTATATTAGTAATTTTTCCAAGTCATGATGAATGACTGACGGCAACATAGCAGAGCTGAGGAAACCATTTTCTGTTACTGATGATGAAATGAATGTGGAATTTTTTTTATTAATCTTTAATCATTTTATCACTTTTATCTATGTTTACCAAAGGTCTGTGGTATTTGAATACAAATAAAATGAATCAATTAGAAAGATATACAGAAAAAATCAATTGAAAAAATATTTTGTTCCTACCGGGATTCGAACCTGGACGAATTTGAATATATAAGTTATAATTTTTATTTATTAATCACTTATTGAGTTTAAATACATTTACCGGTTTTGAAAAATACCATTTTCTTCTTCAGGATGTCAATATGTAAATGGCATTTTTTGGAACCGGTAGATGTATTTAAACTCAATAAGTGGTTAATAAAACAAAGTTAACAAATAAATATAATGGATTTTAACCACAAAGTTAATTTTGCTAATTTCAAAAGTATTAATATATAAGTTGTATTAAAGTTTCCAAATTTATTAAAAATCACAGACCACCAAATATATAAACATGAACTAATGCAAATTTCTTGTCCCAATATTTTCACTTTGGTGTCACCCACATGATCACTTTGGTATCACTTACGCAATCTACACTACGTAACTTTTTTTTAAAATATGACTCGATTGGAACTAAAATTTGAACACTGATAATATAATATGTATTAATGTAAAAAATACATCTTATTTACACAAAGATGTAATTTTCAAAGAGTAAATACTTTTACTGTTGCACAAATGTGTTGTAAACTATCAGATTTATGTTTCCACCAAGAATTTGTGTAGAATGCCCCTCGTCCCGCAACTAATGTTTCAAATCCCTCTTCTATATGTACACTTTATTTCATGTCTATTCATTTACTGGTCTGTGATAAAAATGGATTAATTAATTTAATTCTGGCGTCTCCTATTGAGTTTTACGCAAAGGTATTTGAGATTCTCTGTAATATAAAGTGGATTACTTATATAAGTTTAAAATTTGTCGATAATGTATTCGGTTGCTATTGTGAAATCGGAGAACGTGCTTCCCTGGATAGGAAGAGGTCCAGGTTCAAATCCCGGTAGCAACTAAAAAAAATTCGATAGATTTTTTCTGTATATCTTTCTAATTGATTAATTATTATTTTTTTATTATGTATTGATTTGTCACTAATTGACAAGCCCAGGGATAATAAATAATTAAACAAACCTGTAAATATATCAGTTGAGTTTTATTTCGGATAATATCAGAATACATTTTTACAAGACAAATAATTTCATTTATACCTTCGTAACAAGCAATTTAATAAGAGTAGTCGATCGGTAATGATGACGCCGTATAAGTAACGAGCCATTCTTAAGACTACTCGATAAGAAGCGCCTATTCGAGAAAGGAACACTCAACTCATCGAGGTGAGAAAACCAAACAAACCTATCAAAATATTATAATTAAAATTATGTACCATTGAATGGATGATCTTAACTTTTATCAATTAGGTCACATTTTAAGGGAAGTACTGGAGAAACAGTCCAGACTGAATTAAACAGATGATGAATTCTTGATAGCGCATATTGAAGCAGCATAACTTGAGAAAACTCAAATATATATTAGTTTGAAGCAGAGGTCACAAAATATGTCTTAACTTATAACCGAGTCAGAATTATTTGTATTAACTGTATATTCCTTCCATTTATAATACACTAATGGAATGTTTTAGTTTTTGACTTAAATTAAAATTATAATTATCTCACATCTAATGTCTGTTGCTGGGATGTCCTCACTTCCCACTTTTGATGTCAAAGTTAAGTTCTATCCTGCTAGCAACCTTCAAGTCAGTTTTCATACAATAAGATACAATTAAAATAATGATTTAGTTGATCATATAAGAGAAAAGAAAAGAAATAAATTAGAACAAACAAGAGCGGTAGATAATTTCTCAAAATATGTAAGTACAAGAAAAATATCATAATCAATTTAAATTGGAACACTGTTTTAAATTAAGTTTTAGTTAAAAAAAACTATTATTAATACAGTTAAATATATTATGTTTTTACATGATAACATATATGTATAGAAATTTTAAAACATTAAATAAGCGCATTACAGTGAAATTATTGCGGTTGTAAATAATATGAATGAAGAAATAAAAATCTCGATACAAACAATTGTTCTTAATTGTTACATCGCCGTCGTGGCGTACGAAAATTTACATCAAAGAAGAATATTTTATTACAAAAATAATTATTTTATAGATACATTCGCTACCTTTGTTTGCAGTTGCGGTAAAACATTAAAAGTTAGCAAATATAGTGAGGCAATCAAATGAATCAGACTTACACATGAAACGACGTTATTTAATCACAGACGAAACTTTATTGATGTTGCCGCATTTTTAGGGTTGTTGCACCGCTTTGGCCGATGCTATGGTACATCAGTAATGAATTTACGCAATGTAGAAAAGTTTGAACAAAAGATTTTATTTAGTTAAAATTTGAGAACGTAAGTTAAAAATAATTAACGTAAAACATGAATGACTTTAATCAATTTAAGGAATTAGGTACCTAAAGCCGTTGGTGACATTATTGCTCGTTACTTCACTTCACTAAGAAATACGAGTTATTTATAAATATTCTGATTCTAATCACCCAAGTCTAAGTGCCTTTGATATTTGATTGTATGTATTCATTAAAAAATGAGCCCAATATATGGCTGATACTATTAATCACTGAATATTCGGAGTCCACTGTACATTTTTTATTATATTGGACTAAAACTTCCAATCCTTGGATCATCATACATGTACCAAGAACAAGCTGCAATGTGTTTTGATGACTGTAGCATTATTGGCTGATTATGAATTTAAGTAATTTGAAACTAAACAAATGTGGTTTTTGGGATATTTTGATAGGTAAAATCTGATCCAAATTTCTGTAGAAATTTGAGAGATTTGAATAAAACTTATAGATATTCACTATATTTAAATTTGGCCATCTACTCAAATTTTACAAAAAGTGGATTTGGAAACTTTTGATACCAAACTCCTCATTTATGTTGTATGTAACAAACTGACCACCTGTAATATGTATGTGGTTATGCAGTTTTGTTAATACTGGTAGTTTCTATTGATATCTTTTGAAACAGAGATCTAACTCGTTATACTACCAGAGTATTAGATTGTTTATTACTAATATAATTTATTGTTAAGTTAAATTTGAATTGATATCTCTTGATTTAAATGTTCATTTTAAATGTAAATGGGTATTTTAGTAAGAGAGCTGTCCAAGTTTGTAAAATTACAGAATTATGGCTTGAAAATAATGTATCTAGTGCATCATCTACATAGTGAATATTGTGACTCAATTCTGTATTGAGATCTTTTATTTGAGATATTACTCCTTAAGTTTTACAACACTTAATACAAAATACTCATTATCTGCTGATAACCTTCAGCTTTTTCTGACCTGTGCTGTCATAAAGATAATGTTGATTGCAGAATCCTTGTGTATATTAAGTTGGTAATGATTCAATAGGTAACTTAATTTAATACAGATTAATGAATATTAATTTAACCCCTTGGTGAGCGTTTTCACTGACATTAAAAATATTGTTTTATTTAAAACAAAAATGTATGCCAATTTTGTTTTATTTAAAACAAAAATATATGCCAATTTTGCTCAAATTGATTTTCTATTATTATTATTATTTTTTTTTTAACTCAAAAACGATGCTGCTAGTGAATAATTAATACAGATCATTATTTTGCAGTGATTGAAATTTTAGAGCAAAAAGTAATCATGTCATTTGATTGCCCCACTAATGAAAACATACAACATCTATATGAAACAAAGCACACCTGACACATGACGCATCTAATTTCATGCATCAACACGGATTAATTTTTTCAATTCCTTAGTTTGCAACGCAGTTTCAATATTGTACACATTCAGTTTTATGAAATAAAATAGTACTAACAACTTAAATAATTATTTTTAATAAATATAAGTATGTCATACAAACAGTTTTTTAAAATAAAAGTAACATAACAGTTGGGATATTTAATGAATATATTATCATCGTTATGGTGCATGTGCATGGATGAGACTTTGATCTCTCGTCTCTGAGATTTGGCGGTAAAGGACGGTATCAGTGGGTCATTCTTGCATATTGTCCTTTACGTGACTTCAAGACAAGTCTCATCTATGCTACCATTATGGTCCGTATCCACGATGATCTCTCAATGAAATTTTGAGAGTTGTTAAAAGTACATAAGTACTGGATACATAATTTTAATCCGCAAGCAAAACACAAGGATGATGATTTACACATTGCTTTATGCTGAACTCTATTTTGTCCAATTTCCGAGAGAAATCTCATTCATGGACACAGGCCATTAGAATGGTCACATATTCTAAAAGTAGATAAAATATGATCCACAGTTTAGAAAAAAAAAATGTTCAGGGTACTGTACAAAACAGGAATAGTTAATATTTTTACATTTTTATAAGTTTAAATATATCACAATGTAAATTATACACAGTAATCGCAACACTTAACGTTGAAAGAGAAAGGCATAATTCAACAAGTCACTTATAAAACATGCTGCAAGCAAATTTTTATAAACAAAAATTGAATCAACTTAAATCCTTTACTGAATATTTTTTTTATGAATACTTTTTAAAATATACATAATTTTTATTTTAAATCATGCATGTTATAAATGTGCACACATATACATAGTATGGATAAAATGCTTTATTATTTTTTTATTGCTGCCTATTATTCATTTATATTTCAATGCATATCGTCTAGAATACATTTGTTTCTGGAACGACATTGCAGAGCAACATTACATTGAAAATGGTTATTTCAACATAATATTGGCATTTGATTTATAATTTAATGTATATTATTATATGCTTGAGTATTGATTTGTAGAAAAAAATCATGCTGTAGTTGTTCAAGATCATCCTGGATCTCGAAGTATTAAAATGTTCACTTTTGACCTCGACTTCAGCAAAAAATAAAACAATACACCTCTACCAATTTTTTACATTAGCATAAAAAAGCAAATGATATTGATTGTGACTGTATTGCTTTATATTATACAAAACATTTACATATTTATCTTAGTATTTAATAAATTTATATCACTTTATCGGATTTCTGCAAAATATTATTTTAAACATGTAAAAATCAGCCATTAATCAAACAATGCAAACCTGCACAAAATATAACGATCAGAACAGGTGTTCTATGTTCAACGAAATGTGGTTGCGTTAACATTTAAATTGTGGTTTACCATCTCTGCCATCTTGTGTTACAGCTCCTTCGTTAAAGGTGGGCATTTCATTGATAATAGACAGATTTCTTGAAATTTATATTATGTATAATAAGTTTGATTTGATAATTAATATTTTATGACAAGTAAACCCAAGACACTTAAAGAGTATGTTTTATTGATAAAGATTACGTGAAAAAATTAAAGTATTTTATTTACAAAGTTATTTAAATAAAGTCAAATATTTCAACTTACAATGCAAGAGAGACAAACACACAAGGAAACACTCCACATCAAATACCCGTAGACAGTTAGTGAGAAAATGTTACTGATATATTTTTATTTTTAATATTTAAAACATTTTAATTAATCATATTTTTTATTACCTTACAAATCTACAAGAATATTTAGATAGAGTTCTTAAGGGAAGAATATAATTATACAAAATATGTCTCCACGCATAAGGCTTTCGTTTTTATCACGGATTTTAAAAATATCCCCGACAAGGTTTTATGGAATAAAATCATTAGGTTTAACATTTCAACGCTGTACTTTTAACTAAATTGTATCTGTTTCCCAAAATATAAAAACAAATTATTTGCGAGATCTGATAATTAAGATTCTGATCGCAAATTATCCTCAAGTCGAGGTAACACTGCTGATTGAAATTTAGAAAATGACATTAGTTGTTAGTTTGGCTGTATGAATTCCGATACTTTTGGCCTCTCGTAATTCTAATGTTACTACCGTCTTTGTTCTAATTTGTTACTTTTACTTATATCAATGTCCTACGTCCGTACGGATCCTACAATATGTTGTATACCATTCTTTTATACATTTGGCCACTGGTCAATGTTTTTTATTTTTAAGATTAGAATTCTATGATAATTTAAAAAAAAACAATTCAAACTATAACTGATATCAATTTTCTTTTAGACAGTTTTGACGATGAAATATTTTTTCCTAATATGCTGTTGTGACAATTTAATTGCCGGAATAGCTGTGTTGGCGTAATTGTATCGAAAGAACGTGAGTAGTTATGCTTGAACATGGTTGAATTAAAATGAATACCAGATTTCAAGTTGATAGAGCCAATTATTAATTAGCTATTGGGAACGTATTCCACCATTCTATATCCAAAATTAAAAGTTGGACTCAAGATTTTATAATTTAACTGATATTCAACAGAATTTGAGGCAGGTACTCAACAGTTCCAGGTCTGCTTCCAGAAATGGGAATGCCATCTTAGTCAGTGTATAGATGTCCAAAGGGAGTATGTGACAAGTAACCACTAGTGCATAAATTCACCTTTATATTTTTTAAATGTGCATTCTGGGAATTAAATTGTCACATATATGCGCATAAAAAATGTGGATATATTTGAATAATTTTAATTTTAAAACAATTCTTTTCATGTTTAATTTTGGTGATAAAAAGGGATTATTTGGACCATTTTAGGTAATAATAATTTAATTAACATTTTAAATCTCCCAATATAATTACGAAGACACCATATTTATATAAATATTTTTACTACTCTAGCGTTTAATGAAAACATTACACATTACAAATTTTAATATTCATCTAGCGAAAACACAAAATTACAGATCGTAAAATATAAATCGGTTTTTCCTTCCTTTAGAAAAAACTTAACATTTAAAGGAGAAAACCTAAATATGAATAATGTAATTGTAGTAAGTAAAACTTAGAGAATCTTTCGACAGGGATTTCAATTAGTTTAATGTTAAATATTTGTACCAGTCATTCGTTTTTCTATATTATATTTCTGTTCGGAAATCATTTTTTTTTTTGGTTGTGTACTGTTTCCTGTATTCAGTTTTAATGAAGGAACATTGAAATCGTTGATAGTTATTATGCATGTATGCCTTATTTTTTCTGACAGTTCATTCGGCATTTAATAATTAACGTCTTAAATGTGTGAATGCCATTTTGGTAGTATCAATCACCAAGCTCACAAGATCACTTTTAATTTGACTTTTGAGCACAAAAATAATTTTAAATAGTATTTTTATTTGTAAAAAAAATTCTGCAAATTTATCATGTAGATTGTGCCTTTATTGAAAGGGTGAAAAACATATATATATATAATTTACTTATATTACAATGATATGCGGTAAAAAAAATCTAACTTCAAATAAATGGAAATGTCTTATTTCATTATTTTAAGGAAGGAATTTTAAAAATACTATTAATTAAATTTTTTATTAATATTTTATGAATAATATCAGCATGCGATTAATATCAATCTGATATTAATGATTATAATTCTACGCCTTATTTGGAACAACAATACTTAAGAAAAAAGTCAAGATAACGTAATGTAAATATAGACATTGTACGCTCAAATACGTACAACTTAATTATTGGTTAAAGACTAATTGAATACATTTACAGTAACTTTCCATTATAAATGACTGCATCCTAAAATATCACAGAAGTGTTGAAAACTGCAGTCTTCATACAAAGTATTGACAGTCCAGGAATCTGACAAAAGCATACAGCAATAATTTAGATTTTCGCACATCAAGGAATGTTTGTAATACGTAATACTTTATGGAATGCTTAGAGTTTACTTGAGATCATCACTACCGTATTTAATATTACGATGTGGTTAAAAAAGATTTTATACAATATACTTACCGTTTTATTTAATTATATAATATCGTACGCAAATAAGTTAATTATTTTCATACGTGAACTGAGAAATCACATAAATGAAAATGAAACAGTTCTATCTAGAGAGGTTTGAAGAAATTTTTTAAAAATCATTTTAAACTGTTTTTTTAACTGTTCTAATAGCATAGCATAGCATAATCTCTTTCAGGCACTGCCAACACTATCTTTATAATTTTGTACACACACACATACCGAACTAACGATCATTTTTGATTTTTAAAAATATCCTAAATATTTTCCTCACAAATTTCATAGTCTGCGTAGAAAAGAAAGTCACGAAATAAACTAAATAAATTATTTCCATAACACCGACAACTATGCACAAGATTTCTAAAATTTCAATGGTCCTCCTGCAGTTTCATTAAAGAATCACATTTTTTCGCACATCGCTTTCAATTTGACATATTTGTCGCAAATTTCTTTCATTTCATTTCACATCTTCCGTTACAGAGGCGGATAGGTTCGACAGGATACCGGGAGAAATCCTGGTAGGCCGATGGCCTATTTTTGTTGTTTTACAAAATATAATCTATCCATATTTTATAAAATTTATTGCATCTTGCAGTTAGCTATGTAGGGCCGGGTAAAGAATAGATTGCGACTAAAAGCTTTGTCTTTTATTAATCACCTTCTTCTTTTCTTTCTTGACCGTATGATCAGAGCGCACGCTGCAATCTCTATGAAATACATTTTCAGACAGATAACAAATTATTGTCGTAGAACTGTCGTCAGTCTCCGTGGGCGCTATAACTAAGCTGTTGTATCGTACACCTAGCCCGACACTGGCCAAACTGTCATACAACTGTTTTGTCCTCGGTTCAGATTTAAAATTTATGGATTTCCAAGGCCGGTCTTATGTAGCCAATCTGCTCCTGTTTCATTCCCTTATTGATCATCACACACGCAATCTCATCCCTGTAATACCGTATTTCAGGGTTATAAAGTCATATTACAATTCTTACACAACACATGACCTACATACATCACAAAATAAAATAGTTTTTTATATTGTAAAAGTTGAATATTTCACGATATATATGTGATATTGGATCACTGTGTGCTTTTGTAGATTTATTCCTCCACCGAATGCTGCAACAGCATTTCACAATCCTTTCAAGTCTCCTCCGTCATAAAAAAGATTTGAAGGAAGAAAAAGACCTTATATCATATATTTATAATACATTCATATTCTTACTCGAATCAACAATACAGGCAATATTAGTTTATATTAATATTAACAATTAAAACATCATATTTAAAAAGTTCTCTGGGAAATTTTTCTATTCAAACTTACTGTCGAATAAATAAGATTACACATTTGTGAATAATAAACATAACTCAGGGCAAAGGTGTTTATGCTTTACATTTTTAACATAAATTGAGCAGCTTTGTTTTAGGTACTCTTGGAAATTAAGAAATTACTAAGATGTGATTTTTTTTGGATATTTTGAAAATTTATTTGCGTGTTTTACATTTATTTCTTATTTATTTAAATTAGAATAGAAAGTATATAATTTGTGCATATTTTATTTGGTCTGGGAGGCGCGATAATTAAAAAATTGTATTTTTAAAATATTATTTACAGCGGGGATGTAATTGAAATATTGTGTGATCAATGAACCCTGTTTATGTGCGAGGAAATTTTTAAGTATGGATGGGTTAAGTTTGTATCTACCCTTCGAGGCGCAAATTTTTTTCTACGGCTAGACTTCATTTTGAAATTGAGTAAGTTTATAAACAGAGTACAGACCGATAGGTAAGTGGTTTATTTGAGTGGGAATATAATGGATAAAATTTATTTCACACAATATATAATGACACTTGGCTGCTCTGTACAAAAAATGGTGATTCATCCAATAATGTTTGAACTGTAAATGAAATATAATCCAATTTGATTTGAATAGATTTATATGATGTAATTACAAAACTGATATTTCACAAATCGATTAATATGGATATACAATATGATTTATATTGTTTACGTCTGGTTCAAAGTAAGTTCCTTAGAACATTATCCGGCATTACCGGTGTGAGTTTGCTACTTAATATGAAACAAAATATATTTTGAATTAGTTTGTATACAGTAGACTCTTGAAAAATACAAAAGTAAGTGGTAATTTCATTTAAACGATATCTCGCTTTCAAAGATATTAATTAATTTGTCCACCAATGTGCGGTAATGTATGTGTGCAATGCGTCTTTTAGATTATAGTAAACCTATTTTTTTTTTGTGTTTCCCACAGACCCAGTAAATGAATAGATATGAAATAAAGTGTACATATAGGAGAGGGGTTTGGAACATTAGTTGCGGTACGAGGAGTATTCTACATACATTCTTTGTGGAAATATAAATCCGATAGTTTATGACACATTTATGCAACAGTAAAAGTATTTACTCTTCGTAAAATGAAATCTTATTTTTTTACATCAACGCATATTATATTGTTAGTGTTTAAATTTTCATTCTAAACGAGTCATATTTTTAAAAAATTCGCGGAGCTATTGATTGCGTAAGTGACACCAAATTGAAAATATTGAAACAAGGAATTTGCGTTAGTTCATGTTTATATATTTGGTAGTCTGTGGTTCACTTAGATGAATGAACATTTTTTGTACGATGATCTGTTTGAAATTTATCATAATTTTTTATATAACAATGTCATTATACTGTACTCATTAAATCCCATGTAATTATGTATTTCAAGATCTATAAGCTGTTTTAAAGATTCATATGTTTATATTAGTAAAAATATAAATGTTATGAACCTTCATTAAGAACTTATTAATCCTTCTAACGTACCATTTTATTAACTTTTATACTTGATAAGTGTTCGCGTACCTTTGATTTTTGTCCAAGCCGATAAGATAATGAATATTAATAAAATTTGTGGCCTTTATTTTTGACAGAATAGTTGTGCCGAAAAGTGGTTTGGATTTTTTTTTCACATTTAATTCACTCTTAGAATTTATTCTTATAAATTTATTATTAAACAAATTTGGAATGTTAATTGCATTTCTTTTCTGCAAAATGGAATTAATGTCTAGTTTACGTACTAAAATTTATTTATTACGAGTATTTGTGATTAGGTTGATAGTTTTTTGCGTACATTATTGCGTATCGTATACTATTTTTGTAAGAATTCATCTCTCGATCACCGAACAAGAGATTAACTAAATTTTACAATTTCAGATATTTTCTAAATTAATACAAAATTTTGAAAAAATTTTTAGACCAAAATTCGATTATGAATATGACATTAATAAATAGCTGCCTTATTGAAATATTCAACTCGAATTTTGCATTTGTTCGTCTGCAGTGCGGAGATATAAAATTTTTCCGTGAATGGGAAATATACCAATAAGTAGAGAGGATTTAAAAAATAATAATTAAGTAATGTTAATTGCGATGTGTAAATTTTTTGACAAATATATGGAATGATATCCAAAACCGATGCGAGATTTTGTATTTACACATTTTTGTAATCAGTTTTTGTCACAGATACACGAATCATTGTTTTATTATATAAGTGGATGATTGAGATGTAAAATGGTATATTTTTTATTTATCAAACATGTCATATTTATAAATCTCAATTATCGTCTTGAATATTAAAAAAATCGAGTCAATACAATTAGTACACTCGCGCGCGCTTGTGTGTGTGTGTGTATGTCACGTGTACAGTTCACTAGGAAAGAAGGAAGGGATGCAATTTTATTACATTTATTTATGACATTTAAAAAATTTCATTTGCCATAAAATGGTTGCTTAGCATTGTACTTTGTGTAGGCAGGCACTAGGTATGTATTATTTTTTAAATAAAAATTTTAAGGTGGAACAGAATTTAAAATAAGTTATTTACCTACCTACCGGGATACGAAAGGAAATATGTGAATTTCTAAAAAAATTAAAAATGCAAGTTTGACGTTAAGTACTGAATGAAATATGTCACCACCACGGTAACGAGTATCACGTTTTTGTTTGGACACTGTATCGTCACATATTTTTCTGAGATTACTCTAGCACAAAATATTTTTTGGTTTGAGGGCGAGAGCTTAAAAAAAAAACCTTCTCTTATAAATTTTAAATGAATTATTTGTGAATCAGGCCTTATCATATATATTCGTGATTCTGCACTGCACATTATATACTCAAAATATTGGTATATTTACTGACGGTTTAATAATGAAATCTAATATTGGACAAAATGGTAGTTGAAATAGATTGCTGTGACATGTTGCAATGTGACATGTCGCAACGTGCGGATACTTTAACCTGAGTGAATCGTCAATATGTCATTTGACATCAAACACGCGCGTGTTTCGTGTGATTGTGAATGACCCATTAAATATTTTTATCGGTGAACGCAACAATTAGATACATATATATTTTTTTCAGATACAATTAATTTTTAAACATAGAAGTAATGATTGTTCTTAGTTATAGATTATTAAAAATATTACTTTTGATTACTCTCCAAATACGATAGATAATAATTGATTTTCTAAAATATTTACAAGTTAAGCGTCAATTTTATACATTTCTCAAATATATAATATATGTATGATTTTTTTTCATTAACACACAAACTCGCAAAAGAAAAGAGGGAACAATACGAAGCGTAAGGGAATTTTAAACTAGACATATTAATTATATAATTTGATTACATTTGATGACGACAAGACTGCGTTGCGCACACGTGTGCTAAATGCGTTTTTACATTTTACACATTTTCGTTAGTTCTGTTCCCGCGAACGACGGTACAAACATCGCGTGCTATTCTGAAGACAGAGGTGCCATTAATTATTACAATTTAAATAATGCACATTTTTTTTTTCCAACAAATACGAATGACACAATCTAGAAGGTGATTGCTTTCGTTTAGAATATCTGTTAAGAGATAATATTATTTATGGTTCTCCAACGCGCTAGAGCATTCATTCTCTCCGGACGCGAGTAAAAGTTTTCATTTACAAACATTATCCGTAAAGTCTTAAGAAAAATAGAACACAAACATTTCTTAATCTACGTCAGATTTTAAGTAGGCTTTAAATTTATATTCTGTATTTCATTCCGGTGACATTTAATATGTTCCATTTCCAGAACTGCCGCCGTATCAATAGTTTAAAAATGATTATAAAAATCTTCGACATGATGATAATTTTCAGAAGGGAAAAACAACAATTTCTCGTGCGAATTTAACCCTTAGGGGGCTGAGGGATTTGAATAAGATTATGTCAAAAAAGTCAAGATACGATTTTCATAAGTTTAGATGCAACAAACTTATTTCAAAGTCAATATTTAAATATGTCCAAGATCACACAATTACTGAATTTACACCCACAAAGGCACTGTTATTAAACAAATAGAAGATATCTCACAGAGACGAATCTATTTTTTTATTATATTGAATGGAAGTATGGGTAATTACAGAGCTTACGACATGTCTTCGGCTGGCTTAAGCGATCACTTTATGTAAATATAATATTCACAATACTCATTCGTTAATAAGTTGTATATATGTTAATATGTGGAAATCCACCATCTATCGCCATCAATGGACTGAATTTGATATTTCATTTCCCTGAAACAGCATATATGTCATAATGAGAATCTAATTATTTTTTGAAATTATTTAAAGCAATATTCTTTATCTGTAAAATGTATTTAACACATTATACTAGAAGTCAATATTTTTCAATTTTATATAGACAGGTTTATAATATATACCCATATTTTTATTAAATATAATAAAAAATAGATTTGTCTATCTATCTTTTATTTGTTTCATAAAAGTCATCTTAATATTGATATTTTTGACACAATTTTCCAACAACAATAACGACTTTAAAAAGATTATATTATACTTATTATTAAATTACCTATCAAAGGCAGTTTTCTTTTTTAAGATACACAATTTATTATATTCAACGTTTGGTTCAGAAACACACACAAATGTCAAAAAGTATTTTTTACATATCTGAAAATCGGTTTTTGCTTCATTGTTTTTAAAATTGAAAATTTTCAAGTGCAGAATGATGTTAGAATAATATGAGAAGAGAAGAACTGTCACATTAATTTTGTAAAATAATACATTGATAATTTTTTTTATCACATTCTTCTTTAATTTAGTCTAATCCACCCTCCGACTGAAATATCATCTTATATATTGTATCAAGATGTTCAACATCGTACGATGAGTTGAATTTTTTTTCAATCGCCGAGTAAAACTAAAATTACATTATTATTATTACTTAAATCAGATCGCCCAATGAATAATTAAAGGCATTTTTATCAGCTTAAGATGTTATTTTAGTTATTTTTATTTTTTTTAAATATATTGTTTTGAATTTACGCGATGTTCTATATTCATTTTGGACAAGTCCTAACGTATCTAGCTGACTACTAGGATTAGGCTCGTAGGCCTAATTAGAGCAAGTTCGTTTACTAACGTTGGCAATTCACATAATATATCAAATTGGATGGCTCAAATTGAATGCCGGATTTAAATTACGCTTTATTTTTTTTGTTTTGCTATCGGTATCTCTGGTACTCTGACAGTTGTAATCTACGATTCATCCGATTAGAAAATGCGATTAGTTTGCTGACCATTTCTACAGCCGCCAGTTCGTCAATTGGCTTGTAGAAAGCATCACGAAGTGGACTCTCAATTTGGTCGACAATCATCTTCGGTGATGAGGCACATTTTCAATTAGATAGTTTTGTAAATAAAATGTAATGAAAATTCTCGCGTGATTCATCAGAAGCAAATGCACCCCGAACGAGTCACTGTATGGTGTAGATTTTGGGCTGGCGACGTGATAGGCCCACTTCTTTGGACATGCGGTAATTATGTGAAAAGAACCAAGATTTGTAACCAAAGCCAAAGTCCGACATAATTGTTATATTTAATTGGAGGATGTTCACTTTAATACTTCGTCGTTTTATTTTCAGTTTAAATCCGGGGTTCAATTTGGGTCACCCTTTATTATATCGCTCTAAAACTGAATCAGACGTAAGCCGCGTAGGTTGAAACGAAAAGGAACGTGTCCGGGATTAGTGCAGATCCTTGATGGCCTGCAGTATCCTCTTGACGTGCCCCACCTTGGTGACGCCCATGTCCTTGAGGTCGCGCCTGGCGAGGGCGCGCAGTTCGCTGCCCGTGACGTCGTGGCGGGCGAACACCTCCCCGTACTCGCCGAGCTGCAGCGAGCCCAGCCAGGTGCCCACCTCGGCCGTGCCCCAGGAGCAGGCTGCGGGGGTGCACAGGGGCGCGGCGCTGCTGGCCCGCCGGCTGGCCGCGCTGCGCAGCCAGCCGCGACGCCCGCTGCGCACTTGTTCCGCCTGAATGAACAAGTCAAATAATCAGTACACAGTGGATAATGAAGAACATAGAAATTAGAAAAAGAATCGCCCTAAGAAATGAGGATTGTTGAAAGGAATCCACGCTTGCCCAGAATTATTATGAGAGTGGATGTTTTCGTGCCAGTTCATCTCGATAAATCAAAGCGCGGTTCTACAACCATGATTTACTATTTAACTAAGGTTAGTTACTGTTATGAAACATAAAGTTATACTATTTTTTTATTCTTTTACTGGCTTTCAGCAGCTTTGGCATATTTGAAGAGCTATACATCATCAATCAAAAGTAACGTATTAATTATAGACGAATGGATTAAAACGTATAAACTTGTTAAATATAGACATAAATAATACGCTAAGCATGGCAAATAAACAAGAAAGCAAAGATAAAAACGTTTGGGAATATATAAACATAAAGATTATGCATTCGCATTGCATAATCACGCACAAACACGTTTTTTGGACATGTTCATAGCCTTTGCTATCTCTCTAACCTTAATTCGACGGTCGTCCAGTACCATTTGGTGAACTTGAGCGATATTATCGTCAGTGGTTGCAATTTTTGGCCGTCCCGAACGTTCATCGTCACCCAAGCTGATACGGCCACGTTTAAATCCAACTGCCCAAACTTTCAGCGTGGTAAATGATGATGCAGAGTCCTCGTACACAGCGTCCAACTCGTCTTTAATTTGAGTAAGAGTATTGACTTTCAAAAACAAATTTCATTTCATTTTCACAGAAACACTCGCATCGACTCACTCAAACGATTGTCAAACAACAACTGCGCGTCCAAAATAGCTGAATTTTTGGTGAGTACTTGTTAAAGCATGTGCAAACATGTTCCCCAACTTTTGTTGACGAGTGCTGCCATCTTCATGTTGAGGTTGGAAATTTTTCAGACAGCCCTCGTAAGCAGCGTATGAATATAAACATATTACACGAAAAAAGTAATCAATAATACAGTATGGTAAGAATTAGACTTGATTTTTTTATTTTTTAAAATTTATTTATTGTTATTGTGTTTAGTTACGCAAATTAGCAGAACTCAATAATTTATTATACATACAATTGGAATACAAAGACATCGTTTATACAGGCGTTGTTAGAGACAATTTTGCCTGTACTGTAGAGGACTATTGCCTTTACTCTCTTCATCGACAGCAGGACGAAGCTGAATGCGTCCAAAAGTGTTTCCATGTCGGTCTTTTTCCATTCGTCGTCAGGTTGGCATTTTGTTAATGCCACATGGCAACCGTGGCACGCTACCATGGAAGCAGGAAGCGCGAATCCCAAAAATAATCTTTAACAGAAACTCAGGTGGCAGAAGAAGAGTGGGAAGACTCCTATTTCACTGGGAGGATGGCGTAAAGAAGGAAAGCAGTAGAGCTGCTACAGATTCCAAACTGGAAGACGGCGAAGATGGCTGGAGGCGAATGATTCAGAAGAAAAAGCTGATAATTATTATTTAGATGTCGTTGATATGTAATAGTTTACGTTTTAACCCTATCATACATTAAGCCCTCATATGAGGTCTTAAAAATATGTCTGTTAAAATTTTGTTTACCGTAGATCACATCAAGACTAAATAACTTCTAATACTAAATAGTTCTACAATATAACACTATATACACGATGTTATTGTAGACAATTATTTTTAAATCGTTTATGAGAGGGTTAAATAACTCGTAGGTTTCTCACCTCGCTGTCTGGTGGTTGCAGCGACGCCAGCCCTCCTTGATCGCGAACCAGAGCCAGCTGCTGCCGGGCAGCCCTGAGTGCTTGCTGCAGGGGCGGGCCCCCTCCAGCCACCTCTGCTGCCGAGCACAACTCTCCCAGGACACGCGCCTGTGGAGCGCAAGTTTCATCGTTGATAATTAATAAACAAAATAGAGCTTATAGTCAACTGTCAGACGTGATGATAGAATGGCATTAATAAGTTTAGATAATGATTGTAGTCTTACGAGGGTTGCCAGGTATTGTCGGAGAGTTCCCGCCGGTAACAACCTTCCTCCTGGTGTCAGGGCGTCGACAGCAGCGGCAGCGGCGCACGCGTGAGAATACAGAGCACTGCCACCGCCGCTGCCGCCGCCGCTGCCAGAGCCCGTGATGGACGACATCTTCACCTGGAAATATAAAATAATTAATATGTACGAATTTTCTACTCTTAGGAAAAAACGTTTTTAAATATTGAAAACTGAAAAATGAAGGGATAATAAAAATGATTTACTCGAATTAGTTACATATTATATCAACGCTGGCGTTACGCACAGGCGATGCAGGTTACAAAGGTCACAAAATCCCAAGTTACAAAACGATAATAGTGTGTAATAAAAATAATTCAGGTATAAACAACCCAATAAAGCAAATTCAATAAATAACATTAGAGAAAAAAAAACGCTCGATGTGGCAGTGTGGCACGCGGGTGGCCTATTTAGGGGGCGGCTAATTTATGGGGATAGTTTTACAAAAATTGAAAACATCATCTTTGCTTAAGTTACTAGGATAGGAATAAAAACAATCTTGTCTGTGACGGTAAAAAGTCTGTCGCCGGCGGTGTGTTATATTATAAGGTAAAATATTTTTATAAGCTTCTACATTTATCGTAAATCAATTGCAGTGTTGTTGAACACGCGTCATATGAACATTCTGAATATTTTTCAAACTTAGCTACGCCCTTGTTTTATGAAAAATTGGAATAACTTGGTGGTCTCCTTTGAAGGGATGAAGCTCAAACCCCAGGACGTTCGGTCACTGCTAGATGAACGACGTTTAATTGTATCTTTTTAAATATTTACATTTTTTATTGTAAGAGAGCTTAAATGATGACATGCAAGATAATATCTCTGGGCATTTTAAAAATAAATTTTTTTCAGTGAGCCTCTTCTGCCATCATTCATTATCAAGTTAGGGAAATAGTTAATTTCAAATCGTTTTGTTGTTCGGTGTCGCCGCAGTCATGTGTTCCTCATAGTCTGTTCTGTCGATTTCCCTTACCCACTTGACGAGGGTATTGGACGTCTCGATGAATATGAGCAGCTGCGCCAGCTCGGCGGCAGGGAGCTCGTCGGGGGGCGGGGCGGGGGGTAGGGGGGTGGATGGGGCAGGGGGGCCGCCGCCGGGTGGGCCCAGCCGCTGCTTCTCGCCCCAGGTCCTGGAAGGGAGGGGTTGAACGCTCGGTTAGCATGGCATTCAGGTATGTATGACTGGTTCCATGGACCAAATGGTGTATGTTGGCTGAGAGGAGTTCCCATTGTAAAGCTACACTAAATTAATCGACAAATGACAAATGGACTAGTGCCATGATATGTTAGTAATTATTTATCCACTAGTGTATTGCCGGTAATTATTGGACTAGCCAAAGGTGTGTTACATATTTAGGGGTCATACTAAAATGCAAAATGTATATATTAAAATAAATATTCTTACTAATTTTTAAAGTAAGCTATGTACTAAAGAAATTAGAACTAACTTGGTGATGAACCTCCGATCACTTGGTTACTTGGTCATGAGGACAAATACGCAATGTGTATTTTTTTAAACTACGATACTACAATATCTTTATTTCAAAATAATAATATTGTTACCGGATGTTAAACTTTGGATCATTTTAGAGGCAATTCGATAGTTTATTTCAGGGGCAATATGATACAGTCCATTCAGGGGCAATTTGATGCAGTCCATTCTGGGGCAATTTGATGCAGTCCATTCAGAGGCAATTCAATACAGTTTATTCAGGGGTAATATGATGCAGTCCATTCAGGGGCAATTCAATACAGTTTATTCAGGAGTAATATGATGCAGTCCATTCAGGGGCAATTCGATACAGTTTATTAAGGATCAGATTAGTTCATTTCTGGGACAATTCAGTACATTCATTTTCAAATAGTTTAAAAAAATATTCTTATTATTGTAAGTAAAATTCGTGCAAAATGTAAATGTCACACAACTTGTAATGTTTTAATATTAATGATATTAAGATGTTTATATAGTTCGTTTCTTACTTGAGTGAAGTCTCCAGTGCCCGGGAGCGGCAGAGCACCTGAGCCCTGTTCTTGTGCATGATCCTGATCATCCCCGGTGGCTGGAGCCACGCCTCTCCGTCTACTTGTACCGGCACCCCCTCTGTTCCTGGAAAAATAACGTATCGAAAATCGTGGACATATTAACAAGTGACAATATTCTAAAATCACAGAAGGCGTCGGGTAAAAATGTGTATGTTGCAGATAGAGCGTGACATCTAACGGCGAATAGCAGGAAGCAGGTACCAGTCGAGTACAGAACCACTATCGCTCAGATTGTTTCCAATCATCGACCAGACAACAGCTGCCAAAAGCTTTGGTGTATATTCGGGAGTGCGTTCACATAACCTTACTAATGTAGCTTGCGCCGTAACCTTTACTTTGACTTAACTTTTAATTAATCATTAATTAACTTTGTACAAACTGAGATTAAACCGCCATCAAATTGTAAGTGACTTTTTTTCTTTAATTAACTTTTTGGCACCTGATAAAGATTCCAGCCGAAGCACCTGAGCCGACGCAAGTCGCCGATTACAAGCGCTGCCTGATGATAGAATCGGACGGGACGGAATGGGAAGATGAAATGAGTGAATAGGTAGATGGATGAAGAAGGGATTGGAATAGGGAATTGGAAAATGAGGGAAGGTTGGGATGATTTTAATTTTTAATTTTTATTAATATTAAAAATATAATACATTTGTTTTTTCTCTATGAGAGTAAAACTCGTGTATAGAGAAGGAGTATATACGAGTTAATTTATGTTTCAGTTAGTCTGTGTACATATTTTTTTTACTTCACTTACAAATTTATGATAGTCCGTAATTTTTCTAATTGTGATGGGGAGATTGTTGAAAAATTTGATGCCTTGATAAATATATTGATTTTGAGTTGCGGTATATTTTAATTTGATCTCTATATCTTGTAGATCGGAATTCGCTTCTAAAATTTAATTGATTTTTAATTTTGAAAATATGAATTATTAATTTTTTTTTGTGTCTACTATTTTTGGCACTTTAAAATATGTGAAAAGTTGTATACTTGGAATATCTTTTTTTTTTTTTTTTAGATTAATTTTTATTATCATTTTTTGAGTGATTTCTAATTGTGACAGCTCGACTCAGCTGATGATGACGCTCCTTGACTTTTCCCAAAATTCACTCCAAAACTTGAACATACTCGAACCAGCGATTCTGATGAATCTACCACACATTGTTCACTGAATTTTACATACACAAATCTTTATTATCCCAGTGGATTCAACGAAAGATCCAGAGAGAACGCCATTTCTTTTCCACAATCTCGACGAATTTCACACATACAAAAAGCAACTAGTCGAGCTGGGGAACAAGTGTAGACTGAATTGAGAATGGGCTAAGGGGTAGGAACAAACTAAAAATTGGTGACAATATACTATATTCGACAATAATCATTTTGATTTAAGTATGTAAGTATGTGTGTTCACCTTTAAAAAAAAATACAAATACGGGACTATAAGAAAGATTCATCTCACCTAGAATATTAATCTGCACGTTCCTGCACTGCGCTATTCGGTGCCTCTGAAGGTTGATTAGCCGCGAGGCCGCCATTTGAGCGGAGCCGAACACGGCCACTACCTCGAGCACTCGGTCGTCGAAGCTCGGCGGCAGGAATGGGCTGCCGGGGCCCCCGTCCCCGCCCCAGAAGTTGGTCCCGCCCATGAAGCTGGGAATGTTGAGCACCACGATGCCCTGCAGCTCGGGCAGCGGGATCCGTTGGCCGTCGCACTCTAACTGGACGCGCTGGCCCAGATGCCTGGAAAAATTTCATAAGATTATAGTTATCTAAATTTTCATTCCAATCGAGTCATATTTTAAAAGTCGCCGAGCTATTTGATTGCGTAAGTGGTACTAAAGTGATTACGTGGGTGTAAAATGAAAATATTGGGACAAGAAATTTGCGTTAGTTCATACCTATGTATTTGGTGGTCTGTGAGTGGAATATTATTTTGTTATATTCAATGAAATAATTGAAAAGTTGCTGAGGTGGGTGATTGACACTGATGCGCGTATGTTGTCACCGTCTTTATTAGCCATTGTTGAACCACTGCTGGGTGAAGGTCTCCCCTTGTCTCTGCCAGCCTCTTCGATCCTTCGTCAATTTGCCATGTTTCTTTACATAGGGACTTTTGGGTATCCCTAGGTCCAAGATATCATTTAAGAATATTCTTTGATTATCAGATTTCTCTGCATATTGAAATATGGCCCAACCATTGGCAATCCATCATTGAATATGGAATAGTAGGATGGGGATGCACTACAAAAACTGCCCTTAAACCTCCGGTTTCAACACACAAAATATTACTGAAGATTATTTAAATTATTAATGAGAACAAGCTCGAATATATTTTTTAACAGCCTGGGGATATACAATACAATGTTGTTGCAGGGGTAGTCATATTTATTCGTGAATTATTTTTTTAATGAATCGCTAATTAGTATTTTAAATAAATAGGCGGTAGGTAAAAATGTTAATCCTATCTAAGTACACAAAAAAGGATTTTTAATAAGAGTAATGATTACGTTAATTTTGGAGAATATTTTCTTTCTGATTTAGAAAACTCTCAAAAAATTATCTCAGCTTTGGGTGTCCTGTAGTCAAGTGCATTTGTTTAAGTTAGGGCATCACAATGAATAAAATTTACCTGTAAGTCCTCTGCAGCCACTCTCTGGAGCCGAGCACTCCGTACCACATGTAGTTCCTGGCGCGTGAGCGGCACTTCTCCGGGTGCTCCTCCCTCTTCTGGTGGAAGTCCAGGGAGATCTTGGCATCGATACCGATCCCGAAGTAGTTGTTCATCACTGAGCGCTCGTAGAAGCCTTCCAGCAATGTCTCCTGAACGATGTGAACAGACAATGAGGTGGGAAGGTAATATGAATCTATTCATTCTTGGCATCGGCAATTGGCAGGAAGCATCGCAATGATTAGCATCGGAATGCGTCGCAAAAGTCAAAGTCAAACAGCTGAAAACTGTCAAAAGGCAGGCGGACATGTTGTATTTAGAATTCGGCTCCCTGTTTTGCCGATATTTCGCTGGGCTTCTCTCCCGTGTGTGTTTAAAATAAAGAATTCGAATACATCATAAAATAAGTCCATGGTCAATTTTTATCATTTTTTTCACTATTTAAAATAAATAAAAAATCACTAAATCAGGTATCCCCGCGTTATTAAAAGAATAAGAAAAAAAGTGTCAAGGAAAAAAAGTTGCAGTCAACCTTTAGCTATTGGGAAAACTTTTCAAAACTCAAATCGCGCGTGAAATCACAGAGTTATTCAAATACTAGCGTGTGACATAAAAACTTACATTGTTAACATAGCCCAACCTAACTGAACCTTACCTACCCAATCTTATCGCATTTTGTCCATCACCAGAATTTTACAAATCAGAAAATGTAATAAAGGAGATTTGTAAAAAAAAAGAAGAATACGATAGAATGATAGATATGTACATGCGCTATATCTTTATGTATCACCAGATTTTTTCAAATTAAAGATTGCACTCTTATTGACTGATAAAAGTTAAAAAAATTAATTTCTCCGCCCGGCCATTGAAATACATCGCGGAAAAATTTGAATTTCATCATTTGAAAATTGACTTTTTTATCCTTAAAATTTTTCAAAATCATTAGACGCCATATTGTGCGGTCTATTACAAAAATTGTTTACATAAAAAAAACATTTTAAATTAATTCATTTCAATTTTGAGGAATTTTAAAATTTCGCAATTTTGATGACTTTCAAAATTGATATGGAGATGCGTTGCATCTGGCAGGAAAGTTGTGTGATGTGAGATATAAATCAAATTAGTAAAAATGATTTACAGTTTAAATAACCGAGAAATAAGTAAGGAATAAAATATTTAATCATTGCGACTTTTTTATACTGCATATTGCGTTACCGCGCCATAGTTGGAAATTGCCAACGGATCGATTCAGTTTCTAACAGATAAAAAATTTCTTGACTAAAATATTCGTAACGTCTTAGAACAGATAATCAGATAATATGATCGATTGGGGTCTCTCTTAGCAGATATATGATAATATATTCGGTTCTAAACGTGTTACAACTTGATATGGATTGTCAACAATCACTCGTAGAAATTAAACCAAGTAAAAATGTAACCAAAATGAAGAGCTTTCTCCTGTAATACAACATAGATTTGGCGAGAAGTTCTATGACTAGTAAGCGATGGAATATAATATAAATTAATGTAGTGTATTGGTTCAAAAGATATATGGTGAGTGCGGACATAAATCTTTGTTAAAACATTGCTCAAGTGCTGGATTGGAAGCAATGAGAGCGGACCCATCGCTTACCCATGACCAGGATTAACAATCATGAGTAGAGAAAACAGAATTAATGAATATACATGTAAATAATATGAATAATGAAAAATTTACAAAAGTCAAGTTACATATAGTATAAAGAAAACATGTCGCAGGTCAAAACAGAAAAACACGATGGTATGTTAATTTGAATGTTGCTGCCAAAGTACAGCGTCAGAGCCGGGGAATAGAGGGGAAGTGACTCTCCTTTTCGGGGAAAAAGACGGTACAAAAGGAAAACAAATAGAGGGCATACACTCCACACACCACTGCCGGCAGATTTAACCCACAAAAGCAGCACACCGTACGTCGCAAGATAAGCAACGCAGAATTTAAATATTGGATTGTGACATTACCTGTGGATCCATCAATGGGCTGACGGCCGCGCAGAGGGCGTCCGCGTTGGCCAGCAGACAGCGCCCCACCAGCCCACCCGACACGTGCGGCCAGGCGGGCAGGCGCACCAGGGGGTTGATGATGGGCAGCTGGCGGCGCCCGGCCACCAGCGCGCTCTTGTTGCAGCTGCTGCCCCAGAGGGATGATGCCGATTTAGACAATCTGAAAAAATATAAATATACGAGTATATATAGGAAATATATAATATATACAATCGAACTCGGATATACCGAGGACCAGGGTATCAACAAAATTTCCTCGCACCCTTAATACTGTTAACACACGTTTCCGAAAGAAGGGTCCGGCTTCCAACTAATATTATTTTTGTTTAATATGATTGAAGTTATGTGTAACAGTTATCGTTTCAGGAGTGCTGGGAAATTCCGATATAAATTTTAAGGTTTGGAGAATACATGGCAATTAATTAAGCGGCTGCCAAATCAATTTTAAGAGATCGTTGCTGTAAGAAAAGTATCAGGCGAAGATCTCTTTAGCTGGGCCATAATCCGATGTAATCATTAAACATTAAGTCATCTTTTCATAATTGTCTATTATTCCAAAAAAATCCTAGCAAATTCTTACAATTTAAATCCAATATACACGAAGATAAATCTGCACTACAGATGTTAACAAAATATTAAAACTATTAAATTTACATGACATTAATTCATTTTTTAGTTTTTTTAAATGTTTCACATTCATATAAAAAACGATTTTAATTAATATTTTGTATTTAATTGCACACTACAGAATTATTTCTATTTAAAACTATGTTTTGTATTAAAAACACAATAATTTCTGGCTAAATAATATTTTTACCGGTCCTATGAACGTGCATTTTTTATTGTTTATCGCTGATTCCTATCGGATTTTATATAAATTAATAATTAAAATCTACATTTTAAATAAGTACTGAATTCCCCCCTCAAGGGTGGGTACCATTTTCTCACACATCTATTAATTAAATTGTAAATATTAATGGTTTGTTAAATTAGAAATAAATCTTTCAAAAAAATAACCTAAGCCGAGTGTATATGTGAAACAAATTAATGTATGGAAAAGAATTCAAAATCATTTTGATTGCAGAGTCTTACCTGTCTGTCTCTCCCGGCTGGAACAAGCTGCCGCAGCTGATGCGTCTCGTTGCCGAGGGGCACCGCTCTACGTCAAGCGACGTCCTCGGCCCGTTGTCTGAGCACCTGCGCTCTCTAGGCCAGGGGGGGCCCAGACCGCCGCCCAGCCCCAGTCCGCCGCCCAGCCCCAGCCCTGCGCTGAGCCCCGCGCCCCCCAGTCCGCGTTTCCCCTCGCTGCTCGAGGGCGAAGGGGGCTCTACAACTACCGAAACTCTCGGAAACATCCTCGATCCTTTCAGACAGTCGTCATCCATGTCAACGTCTAAGTATACACTATTCTTATTCAGTCGCCGTTCTTCATCCATGTGGTCGACAAATAATGAGTCCATTTTAGGAGCGTCCCCCATCAGTTTCACATCTATTTCAAGGTCTAAATTCATGTCACGTTGAGATGTCGTGGATTCTCCGTCGAAATCTTCCTTTAAACGTGCGCTCAGTAAACCGTTACCCGCTTCTTTATTTAATATTACACTTTCAGCACCTGCCGATGACGACAAGTTGCTGAATGATCCTTTCATTGATTCGACTTTGTGAATGATTTCCATCGTCTCGAGCTCTTCGTTTAGAGTAAGATTCTGTTTGACATTCGAGTCGGCCTTGTTCATTTTTTTGCTGTGTCGAAGTTGCCTTTTGAACGATTTTCTCGCAATGTCGTTTCCTTCAACAAACTGTGCCAAGCTGCAGTACTTGGGGGCTGGATTGGCGTCGTTGCCTGTCGCGAGGTTAAACACTTTATTTTCAAATCCAAACTTTTCTTCCAACTCTTTGCTGGATTTTCTAACTTTGCGCAAGAAGTTAAAGATTCTATCGTCATACTTTTCCAAGCTAGGGTTTCTGCTGTCTAATGGTATTTCTGAAGTTGTTTCCGAAGTGAACAGCGTAGTTTCATCTGTGAAAGTGCTCTCGATGTCCCCGTTCCTGCCCACCATCGCCATAACCAAATCTTGTCCCAGAACAGAGCTCATATCGTCCATGATGGATTCTCCGTGTATAGTTTCCGAATTGGGACAAGTAGTGTCTGACGTTTCCGGGGAGTCTATGTGGTTTATGTATCCGTTGACGTCTGCATCTTGAGGAGTTTGGAAAGCCTTTTGGTCCATGGCTTCGGAGGCTATACTGCATTCTTCGTTGCTCATGGCCGAGAGGACGTCTGATTTATCCTCATCGTCCGGGCTATGAATTCTCTTGGATGGTGATTCTAATTGAATCTTTTCGTTGGACAGCGCATCTTCGCTTCGTTTGAAGCTCTCCTCGGTGTACGGGGTGTCGGTGTCTATGATTGTCATCTTCTCAGACTCGTATGTGTCACCTGCGTGGAAGGCTATTTGAACAGTTTCCTCGGTGGGTGTGGCCGTATCGGATATGACAAGGCTCGGTACCCTAAATAAACTAACATCACAGATGTCTCCGTCCGTATTGGCGGAAAATACCCTTAACTTAGTGAGGTTGCTACAGGAGTTGGAGTTGACCATCTCCAGGTTGGGGGCGGGGCCGAGCAGGTGGGAGCTGCACTTGCTCGCTTGGTCGGGGGACTTGCTGCTCTGGCTGCTGCAGAGGGGGAATAGTCTAGCTATATCTTCATCTACATCAGGCAAACTGCAATGAGAAAATTGAAAACACTTCATATTATTAGATGTAGAATAATATTGGTAAAAAGCTAACTTAATCACTATCAATTATAAAATAACAATAAGTTTGAAAATAAATATTAATAAGAGAAAGATTATTCGACTACTGGACATTTTTGAAATCATTCTTAATAATATATAACATTAATATTATAACATTTAAAAAATAGTATTATTATAATTAATGCAAACATCTATAATAAATATTACCCATCTTCTGGGGGATTTCCTGAATCAGAAATTGCAGATGACCTTCTGCTCGGATCGGCGAATTCTTTCGGCGCCGGAAGCAACTCCCAAGAGCATCGAGTGTCGGATGTCGATATCTGAAATACAAAAAATGGTTTCATGAGACGAGGAATAAAATAAATATTTCAACATCTGTTGGTGATTTAGAAAAGTATAAATAACTCTTTCTCCTCAACTTTGAAAATTATTTTCTAAATGCTTAACGTATTTTGATATAGAAAGAGTTTCATGAGCCATGTTTTCAATAATAATTCTCGTATTTTTGTTAATTGCGTGGAGCATATCAAAAAGGGAAAACTAATATAGTCAAAACCAATTCTGACCTGATTTGGAGAGCTATATAATACATTGTCATGAAAATGAAGTGTTAAATTTTGATTTAATTGCCTGTATCACTTACTTGTAAATCCCGAGAGTTGCGGATGACAGGTAATAAAAAATTGTAGGACTTATATATAGTTACTCAGTTTTTCATAGATGACAGATACTGCGATGTGCATGTGATTATATGGTTTAAGAATATGTAATAAATGAATATAAAAGATTATTACGCCGATAAGACTTAGACAGTGTGAAGTAAAAAAAAGACAAAAATGGACACATACATGCTATACAGAATAGTGAACGGAAAAGCAGAGCTAACACAAAAGATTAAACTGACGATTTTTAAGTCACTCTGTCCTGTAGAGTCCGATCAAGAGTCTAGGTAGGAAAATAAAGGGGTAGATGGAGACACTCGTAAAGTCACACTCGTCACGAATATCTCCATTGTGCAGGAGCTGAACATCAAGAACAGCCTCTCTACCATTTACCTAAAATGAATCCTTCAATTTTTTGGGCATCTTGCGAGATGGGGAGATAGCTTGGAGAAGTATATTGTGGTGAGCCACGTCGAAGGACGGTGAGGAAGAGAAGTATCTTCCACCCGTTGTGGAAAAGGCAACAGGCATTTATCTGGTGACAGCCCTAAGATCAGCAGGATGCCATGAAAGGTGGAGGAGTATCACGAACCTCGAAATATCTCGAAAGAAAATAACTGATTTTGATACATTTTTTAGGACGGTGTCCTGTGGGACATTCTAGAAAGTCCTGGTAGTATTTATCACACCGTGCAAAGAGAGATTACGGTAGAAGATAGCAGTAATAGGAAGTGTATCTTGTCAATGATCCTCGACCCAAAAATGCAAGAAAACAGTTGCGTCAAACGGGGGTCAAGTTAGATTGATAGATAAATGTAATGAAGACAAAAAAAAAACCAGATGTGAGAGTATGAAATGTATATGTTTATTATTGTCAAGCAAATAATGTAAACACCCATGAAGCAAGAGCGCGGTGTCACCTTGAGCGAGTCAGCCGGGTGCAGGGCGGCCGCCACCGCCCTCCGGAGGCTGTCCGCCCTCTTCCTCACCTCCGCCCCTCGGCTGCCCCAGCCCATGCGCGCCCTCTGGTTCACCTCCTCCTGTTGCAAGGGGACACATCACGACATCAGGAATCATTCACGAGGAGGGTGTTGATTGTGCGGGTATGGGATAAGAACATTGATTAACACTAATTCAAAACGACGGTGAAAAATAATCCCTGTACAAATTTATTACAATCAAAAATATTCTCGCAACAGCAATGTTGACCAATGCATTCTGTTAGTGCAATCTTACAGTAGTATCTATTGAAAATGCTTCTATATATTCAATATTTTTGTGCCTGACAATCATGTAAGGTCAGATCAATAAATTCAAGGATGCCGAGAAAAATTATCAGCTATAGTTGGATTTGAACTTAAGTGTGAACACACCAGGCGTGCTGGCGATACAAGAGGAGTGATTATATTAACTAGTGACTTTTATGTTAAACAAAATGAATTAGTAGTTAATGAAAAGTTTAAATACAGTAAATATCACAATATTGAAAACTATTTATAATAAAAAAAAGTGTATTATTGAAGATTTTGCATACCAAAATTCATTTCAGTGAGAAAATGTACAGTTTTTATTATTCACAGTTTTTTTGAACCACCCGGTAAAAGTTACGGAACATCTATGTTAGTTAAGTAAAAGTGGTGGTTAAAAATAGTGTGGATGTGCTATCACTAATTTTAATAAACTGCAATGGCGGCTAACTTTTGGATAACTTTAATTAGAATTGGAGAATTAATTTTAGTTTGATATTGTTTCTGAGAAGATTCAAATGTGATATTGGTCAAAATGAACTCAAATGGTATCATAACTAGGGATCTCATTCTAATATATAAACCAATATAATAGTGTCTTTTTCGCTTGAAATTCCACGTAGAATTGTTTAAGTGTATATAATGAAACTGGTTATATTGATGTACCAAGTGTTAAGTATTAAGATTTATTTTAAGAAATTTCAAACGAATCTTCAATTCTCTTCAAAGCATGAAAAATGTTAAAAGTGTCGAGGTCTAGGATTTATGTAATAAAAACGTTAATTCAAATTATTTAGGATTAAGGTAAAAAAAAGTATAATACATAATTTGGCGAGTCTCGAGTGCCATTTCTCCCTGACCTTAGAGGTGACACCGACCCTTGGTGACGTACCTTCTTCTCACCCTGCAGCTCTGTCTGATAGCGTCCGTTAAGACAACCAGTTTTGCTCTCACTCTTCGGATTGTCCGATCGATCTCCGCACTTACCTTCTCCGTCTTGTCCCTCTGCCCCTTGTGCGGCTGCAGCTCCCTGACGGCGTCCAGCAGGGACGCCAGCTTCGCCCTGGCCTCCCTCCCCCTCTCTCCGCCCGTGTTGGCCGCCAGCTCGCGGACGGCCGCCCTTAACGATTCTGTGGCCTGGGTACAAGCTATCGCCCCTGATTCAATACTCTGAGAAATTAAAAGAAATTACAGAATATAGTCTAGGAACTAATAAAATTTCTGAAATTGTAACAGACCTTTTCGACGGATGAGATTTTAGACTAGATACAATCTGGACATAGGGTGTTGCAATCGCACCTTGGGTGCCAGAAAACACACTAGCAGTAAAAGGAACTCACCACACTCCGCCTCTTCTGGGTCTCTCAAACATCTACGGACGCAGTGGACTGTATGGGATTATCACACGCTATTTCGCCAAAGGTCTAATACAATAGACTTACGAAGTCTCCGAGATTGATAATATATGCGTATATGCGACCTGACAACAATAGAAAAATCGTATTTTCTACCTGTTACTCGTCTGTATATGTCTCAGTAGTTTCGGCCACCTACCTGCCAGTTTTGTCACATACACGCTCCAGTTTGCCTGTACAGGTATACCTGTTATGTATTATGTCGCGTGTATGGCCAGCTCTCGACCAGTTATTGAGCGGTTAACTTGTCATGTTTACCTGAACAGGTATATCGTTACTTTTTATGGCCGGCTTTAGAGCTAGCGCACTCCTGCTACATCTTGTCGTACGATAGTTCTATCGTAATGGCGAGAACTATGAAAATACGTAGTCATTCTACAGTTTGCGCCCCTCGTTATTTACTATGTAGGTACTTTGTACTCAGTAGGTCTTGACACACTATTGAACAATTCTAAGAATATATTCTTCCTGTATCTGTAAACATTGTATCTTGTATTTTTTGAATGAAGATAGCACTTAAGGGGCGCCGGAAGCTCTAACTATAGGGTTATCCAGCGAGCGTGATAGAATTTAAAAATGGAAATAAATTTACAAAAATATATATAACATCAATGATTTTTTATTTATTTGAAAGATAATTCGTTGCTATTAACAATAGAATATAATTTAATTCAAATATGCACCAAGCATTTGATACAATTTTCAGACACTGTTTCACATAGATCTGGTGCTATTTCATCAATAATGTTGTTTTTTTTAAATTATTCAATTGTTGTTGGTTTATCAGCATAAACAAGTGATTTTACATATCCCAACAGCAAATAGACATCATACGATCTAGGTAGCCAATTGACCGGTCCATTACTGGAAATGATTGAATCGTTGAATTCTGTTTTAGTTAACGAGTTTTAATAACTTCTAAACGTTATTCCAATGTGAAACGCTCCATGATAAAATTGCAGACTATTCTGAATAAAAATAATAATAACAGTTGGAAAAATATTAATAAACATGGTTACTATTCTTATTTGAAATTCTATCACATTTATTGGATAACCCTGTAGTCTTTAATGGACGATTTGAAATAAAAAACACACACATTAATAGAATCGATATAAATATTATTTAGTAGAAAATAATTATGTTTTTGATATAAAACTTGATATCTGAAGCCTCAAAGCATGTAAGTAGATATAATAAATTATTTAAAATAATTTGTATTCACTAACACAAAGTGTTTTAAAAATGTTGAAAATTGATCATATGTACTGCAAATTGAATGGTTTATACTATTAATTTTTAACATTTTGCTAATTTGGTTTAATGCAGATTTATCCGCGTAATCTTGGCTTCAAGATTATAAGAAAATATATTTCGTATATACAAAATTTTTCTATATTAAGGCAATTTTGTAGCATGCGGAAAATAAATTGAATGGTCGCGGTCTTTCTTATAATGCTAGTATTTTCTTAATTATGACAAATAACATTCAGTTTAGTTGTTTTACAATAGTGTTTAACTTCTGATATAAATAAATAATAATAACCCACATTTTCGTAAAAAACACGAAAATATGAATTATTTTTGAAAGCGCGCCCTTAAGTTTTTCTTCCTTCTAATTATCATATTAAATTAGCATTGTTGAGTGGAACCGACAACGGAGTAACTACTCCTATAGTAGACATAAAGTCATAAGTGTGCGCTAGCTCTTACTTTTCGCTTGTAGTACGTCAAACATTACCATTGGGTGAATTTGAATCTCCCATGTAGCAGTTAAAAAGGAAAAAATATATGTCAAACTTTTCAAAATAAATAGCTTTTGCGCAAACATCGTATCTCGCTGTCAAATATGTTTTATCTCTTTCTACCAATTTCAAACTGACCTCCAAGTTTATCTCTAAATTAAAATCTTAACACGTGTACATGAACATAAATAAAAACATTATTTTACAATTAGCGTCATTTGTGTACCAGTAAAGACTTTAATTGTTTAGTTCTAAAAACTACCACAACAACTCACCGCTGTACCCATGGCGCTCTTTTGTATACGCCGCATTGAGCCATTCACATTACTCTGTTCTATCTTTAAGGTAGTGAATAACTCAAGTCATATGACTGGCTATTTATTGAATCGAAAATACCTTTCGGTTGATCTGTTTTGTATGGAGTCGTTACCTATGCTGTTTTTTTAACAGAATAACATTAGAAAGGCTTACCTGCGTGCAAATCATTGAAGTGTCTACTTCTTCTTTTACTAATTTACGAATTTTACTCTCATACTGTTTTTAACATTTGATTTCATGATTGTTCTTTAAATTTGGTGCATGGATTGGTTTTTGATTTGGGAAAAACAAAAAGCAATTGGCAGAACTATTTCCTACGTTAACCTTTAATACAAATAATTTTTTCCTTTAGTTATTACGTGAAAGATTTTCAAACAATAAATGGATCATGTTTACTCATAAAAAGTGTTCTTAAAAACGTCCAAAATTTTTTTATATGGGTAAGAAGGTATTATTTTACGTTAAAACTTAAACTTAAAAAACACTATTAATAGTACTCTAAAATTATAAATAAACATATGGTAAATATATATAAACGACGGATTTATTTTGTCTAAAGACGTTGGTTAAACGAAATTACATATATTATATATGATTGTATAATATCATTGGTAACAGCATAACCTAAATCTATACCTACTGCACGCCATTGCTCATCGTGTCTCAACCCGTGGACACGGGCCATAACTCAAAAATCTAATTTGTTCAATTGTTAGACTTTCCCTTATACACTTAATCTATTGATTAGTTTAAGATGATATATCTTTATCAGTAGATATTTTTATAAAAGTTGGGCCCAATTTGAATGATTTTATTTATTTATCGGGAAATCATAAAAAGCTAACCTGGTTAATGGAGTCTATGTGACTGTTGATCGTTTCTTCTATGGCCATCTGTTTGCGTGGTGGATCGCCAACATCTGGTCCGGGATTGTTAGGTAAGGGACGTTCAAAGGCCATTATACTCCATCTGGCGAGGGAAAAAAATATCAACACGATTTTTAAATGACTATATAACAATACCAATCAGTCCAAAATCCAATATTTAGTATCACCAGTGTTTCCTTATGACTTACCACATTCCAAGATTATTTTCAAAAGATCTGTAAATAAAATCTACTAATTTTCTTTTACTTCTTCAATATTAGCAAAATTACTTTGTGGCTTCATCTTATATAAATAATTAGACAAAATACTTTATTTAAACCACTATTTATTGATTATTCAACACGTTTCGATACCTATGGTATCTTCTTCAGGAAAAAATGTATACTGAAATTAAAAATACAAGTATAGATAAAAACAAAACTATAAAGTGGTGAATAAGTAAGAACTAATATAAAAACAAATTTAAAAGGTGACTATTTATTTGCAAAGACGATTTGGTTATTTATAATATTTAGCTTGTTATTAATACCTTTTCTTATTTCAAAAATTTCAAATTTATCTAACAGTAACCCCTAGTATTTGTACGTATAATTTAGTGGTTTAAACAAAGTATTTTGCCTTATATTTATGGCTATGTTATTTCTAACAAATAAATATGCAATGAAATGTACAGTTTACCTGTCCAGCATTTTGGCCGAGGCCTGCTCGTACCGTTCCAGGAGCAGGGGAAGATGGGCATCGTCGTCGCAGGCCGCTCCCCAGCCCAGCACCCTGGCCAGGTCGTTCCCAGTGCCGAGGGGGAGAACGGCCACCTGACACTGCTTCTGGTGGGGGAAGGGGACTATAGTAGGTGGTGGGTACCAATTGTAATGAAGTAAGGGAAGAAGAAGTTTCACACAGTATACTTTTTTCACTATCGATGGATATTGTTTAAAATGTGCGGAGTATTAAGAATAATTGCTAATTCAAAAGTGTATATATTAAACACCCAGTGGAACGCTCTGAGCTTCATCTGAACTGAAAACAAAACTTTAAAACAGATGTCTCCCTAATAGCACAATATAATCGATAATAATTTAGATTGTTCTAATTTCTAATAATAAAATAATATGTCGCATTATTTAAAAAAAATAAGTTATTAATTTTTCAGGTTTTTGCAGTTTCAAATAGAGTTTGTCTGTCTTTTTAATTAAAAAAAAATAATTAAATCACACAATACACCGAAAAAAAACTGTACAATCACCACCACAGAGAGTCGAACCCGGAACTTTCTATGCCGGTAGATAACAATACCTATTAAGTTACAATGACCCTGTCGATTTCGTCAAATTTCATCTACATTTTTTCCTGTTGGAAGCAATTTTTCACGTGCATCTTTCTAAGTGATTTATTTAATTTATTATAAATAGGAAACATATGTACTGTGTTCACCAATAAAAAAGTTTTAATTAAAAATGTATGACATCATCAAGATGAATGTACTATTTGTTAGGACCAGTGCTTAAGTAAGTAATAAGTAATTAAATATTCATTTGAACGTGATACCATATGGCATTGTTTTATAAAGTAGTTTGCAAATCACGATTGATAAAACGCGAGAAAAGCCACGAGTGGCTTAAATTGCAACATTTCCTAGCCCGATTGTGGAACTCCTCGCTCCCCAGAATCGACACTCGATCACTCACATGCATGTTGAGGTTATCTATTTCCGCCAGCACCCAGCCCACCGAGCCGTCCCCGCTGCAAACCAGCACCCTGAAGGGGTCCATGTGCCGGAACAGCTTCAAACCGGGGCCCGGACCCCCGCCGGCCGTCAGGTCGAACACTTGGGCCGGGTTGAGGAGTTGCTTGAAGCGGCGGAGAAACTTCACACCCTGATTATCGCCTGGAAAGAATAAAACAAAAGTTTTGCATTCGTTATGCTTTTGTCTTCTTTGAAAAAAAGATAGATAGTGGGATGGCGGACGGATAGAAAGAGTTTGGTACAGGGACAGGAAAGAAACAGGTAGCTCAAGAACACACCAGAAAGGAGATGATGATCTGCCTACCAGTGTTGACACTCTTCTTGCCTGGATTTCTTGCCTACGGTGACCAAAAGGTCTTCTGACTTTGTTGTTATGCACGAAATCTCTCGAACACATACTTCGTTGATAGCGCGAAGTGAGGACAACACACACCATGCTCAATATCAAAGTGAACAATTCAATTTGACATGCTTTAACAGTTCGACGTGCTAACCTGTCAACTACAGCAAGACGTTAACTTATCAACTGATTAGAATCATAAACAACACAACACACACAGAAAAAAAGATCGTGCTCTGGGTATAAGGAGGGGGGGACCAAACGGGTAAGTACTAGAATTGAGACCATGATGTCTACATAATGGTTCAGCCACGCACAGGGCTATCGGCAATCCTTGAATCTGTCATTAAGACCAAACAATATCAGAGTACATTTTTACTTGATAAACAGTTTCGAGGATGGGAACACTGATCCTTGTAGCCGGCCGCTCAGACTCACCGCTCTTGGAGTTGACGAAGACGAGCAGCGGGCTGGCGTGCGGCGGGCGCGAGGGTCGCCACGCGTCGTCCGAGGATGCGTGCAGCGCCGTGGGCGGCACGAGCGACACGCGCCACGGCGGCAGCGGGCACGGCGCGCGCCAGCCCGGCCGGCACGTCGCGTGCACGGTGGAGCGGCACCACAAGCAGCGCCAGTCCTGAAGCCTGCAAGAAAACGCGATTAAGAATTTGGACAGTTTTATTTTGACAACACTATGAAATGCTTTTCTACCTGGCATTTCTTGATCAGGACGCATCAGCAGATCGGCCCTACTATAGCCGCAGCGTGCGATTGCCTGGTCACATTTTGAACGTCGAGAAGTACAATAACCATTCGAGTCTCTATTAAATAAACGCATATTTGCAACTGATTAAGTTACCACCATGACTAATGTGTTGTCCATACCTTCCCGTGAATGTAGAGATTCCAATTCGAAAATTCGAATATTCGGTATTCTAATATATTCAGCATTTTTCGAATATTTGTACAGTTATTCGAATAGTATTCGTACTAATTTCTAAGAATGGAATATTAAACAATTCTAAAGAATCTGATTTGGATGTGAAAAAGATACCTGTTGCTTGTTCGAAGAGTTCATCGACGTACGAATTGCAGACTGAATTAAGAAGCACCATTTTATCCCTCGTAGAAACTACAAATGTTTGTTCTAATAATCTAAAAAGAAACGTAAAATATTTGAAATTTAAAAAAAAAGGACATAAACGTTAGACCTACTATTTAATACACTTTTAACAGTTAGGTCAAGTTAGTCGCTACTGAGCGGGTATTTTCAACTGCAGCGACGATAAAAACAAGATTAAGAACATATTTATTTGTTATTTTTAAAACTACAATAAATAAACAGTAAGTGGTAAATTAGTTCGTTTTCTTATAAATTTTGATATACTTACGTTTAATACGATTTATTTGAATTATTCAAAATTAATTTCATACTGTTCGAAACTGTTGAAACAATTCGAATATTTTTAGTTTTACTTTTCGATATTCGAATAGTTGAAATCTCTAGTCAGATATGGTGTTGAACTACATAGATTGAAACATATTTTCTTTATGGGTGATTGCGAACAGAGCTTCCTCTCGGAAGACTCGGTCCATCGCTATAGTTTCATTTTTTAATCAGTCCTGATACAGGGTAGTTAATGGAACATGAACACTAATTATTTATCATTTCAGTGACTCAAATAAACATTTTAATAAGCTATAGTATCAATTTGTCGTCTTACACTGTATCTAGTATAGTATTTTTAATTCAGAAAATACACGTAACTGGTTTTCAAAATAAAATAATATTACGCACGGATAAAGATATCCCGATATTCAGCCAGTTCCGAAACGTGGAAACAGATAATAATGCTTGGATTAAAATAAATTTGCACGCTCGATATTCCAACACCTGAAACCACTAAACATAATGAAAATTTGGAGATTTGGAATGCGAATGAAGATTATGTAATGTCCAATTTACCGAATCCATTCAGTTAACAATATTTGGCGACGGTTTTGTGCCAGGATTTGGATATTTATATTAATTATTATCAATCAATTTTTTTATCTTTGATATGATTCTCAGCTGGCTCATTGGACATCAAATGGTCATTGATTACACTAGACCAGACCGGACAAATACTTCAACATTTGCCTTAATTTTTGTTTTGTTTTGCAATTTGACTTCTTCAATATACAACAATACGTATACAAGGTCTGAAGATGGATTATCGAAGAAGAATAATATGGATTGAAGGTTACCTGAGTACGGATCCGCACGTCTTATCACATATGGCACACTTAGAGGCCACGGGCAGGTTTCCCTCCATCCATTGATGAGGCATTGTGATGTTCTGAAATACAAAATAAAACCAAAAGTTACATTTGGTCAATAACCAACGATTTAATCAGGTAGTAATGATGTACCAAGAAGTAACCAGTTAAGTTTACGATTTAGTTGGGAATATTGTGATTAATATGTGATTCCAAAACCAGAAAATAATATTTTTGAAATATCTAAGTAATGGAGCATTTTAGACCGAATTTTTATTACATTTATGGTGATTGGAGTATGGTTCCAAGCCAAAGCAGCCAAACCACCACTGGAGGACGCCAGCGCACGCCTGCGGCCGACGGCCGGCCGCGTGTAGCACACGTGTTGGACGCCCATTCCATCGGCCGCCGCGGGCTAATTTCACACTTGTCTCGCCTTTCTTTTAACAAAGTTTGCAGATTATTCTTGGTTGGCGGCCATACTGTATTGCCATAGCATGGCTGCTATGTAGTGTTAAAGAAAATGCCAACCTGGCGGTAAATGAATCGGTCCTGATATGGAAGATTTTAATAATTTACAACTGTACTGTGTAAGAGGAGAGTAACCATTCACTGTCCCGCCTCCGAGCTATAAATTCCACCGCTTAATACAATATTGTAACCTTTGTAAATTCAATATAATAAATTCAGTGTAAACATGTAAGTACGCGTTTATATTAAATTATCAAGCATTGTACCAGGCTCATCTCACATTAAACCAAGTTACAAATCGCAATACGCAGAAGATGAACATAAAACTGAGTTTGGAAACAACTTATTATTTACACATAATCCTTACATACTCAAAATATTTTTGTTCAGAATCGTTATACCGTTATAAGATAATGCGCGTTCTGTTTAGAGCACTCTGTATATGGAAAAATAAAATCGAATATTATTTTACAAACCGGTGCTGCCAATGGAAAACAAACATTTTTCGAGTGAACGAAATGAAATCATATTACTACTACATAGAATAATTTTTGCATCTCGAAAATCGATCCATTTCATATTTGGATTCAATCAGTTTTCATAAACAAATAACATTTCAATTTTAAACTAGGCAGTAATAATGTTCATTTTAAATATAGGAAAAATGAACATTTTAATTACCGTGAGATATAATAACATGAGTTTATAATAAATAAAATGAATATATAATATTCCTTAATATAAAACTTCTTAAAATGGCGTACTATGCCATCTGTCAATTAATCATAGAGCATGGTATAATTGCTTGGGGTGGAGCGACTATGTCTGCAATTAATCCAATAATAGCAGCTTAAAAAATTGTATAAAAAGTTATCCTCAAATCACAACGAGCACTGACGAAATTTTTGATAAATTCTATGTCGTTGATATAAGACAAATATACGCTAATACTACTCTCAAATACATATATAAATACAAACAGACACATTTTAAAACAACTCAAAACATAATTTTCACACGGACAAATACAAATAACCTACAAACCCCAAGAGCGCATACTTCATTTGGTCAAAGGAACTACAAATATTTTGGACCTAAACTATTTAATAGAATGCTAAAAGATTTAAATTAATTGAATTGTTCCAAGAACATGAAACTATATATTAAAACTTGGATTCGTAATATGGGTAGAGCCAGTATCGGTGCACTCACCCAAACATATTGACTCATACTTATATTAATTATTGCTACAAAGTGATCCAAAAATTAAGTCCATTTTAAAATTGTTCTTCATATACACCTTTTATATAGTAATAAATGTAATTCTATCTACTTGTAATTCTAATTAATTGAACAATTGCTTGTAAACTATGCCCGTCTCGACACAGAATTTCTCTAGTGAGACGGACACAGTCCAAACTGATTTGTACATGGTATTATATAGTTACAAATAATAATAAATAATAAATAATAATAAATAAATATTTTGGTATTTCACGTGATAGAATAATCGATTTGTTATTTTTTATGAAAACATTGGTTTTTGATATTCATTAATATCAGAAGTTTTATATTATACACTTAGTTTTATTAAAAACAAAAACATTGAAAAAACCTTTATACTAATAAAATCTTTATACACTCCACAAATAAAGTAATAATTAAGAAAATATCTGAATTTTTGAAAGGCTAGGACTATTAAATTCATTTTTAGTATGCTGAACTAGAAAGGAAAATTTTCTAGCAATGGATAATTTGAGAAAATACATAATATTAACATTTGAAGTAAATATTAATTAAAATCTTTATTAAAATAATTTAAAAAATATAAAAAAACTAATTGACTTCGTTAAAAAAATAATTAACAGCAATGAAGTCGGATATCGCTTACGGCAATGGGCCAGACAGAATGGACGGGGACGAGTGCCCAACTCCCACCCTCCGCATATTTAAATGAACCACAACACGCAAAATTTTAATTAATAAACTATTAGGTTTTTTGTGTTGTATACTGCGTCACAAAAATCTAGATAACAGTAACCTATGTTATCGATCATAGGATAACAGTAATCTATGTTAATCGAAGCGTTCAAAAAAATACCTAATGCTGTATTTCAATGAAATATTGGTTTAACAACCTGGGTAGCGAAAACATACAATTCTTTGAATATTCACGTTTTGTCTTGAACCCCCGATAACCTGATCATTAAGCCAAATCAGTAAGCAGTCTTATCGCTAGACTAAGGAGGGACATTTATTTATTTGTTTTTATTGTACAGCTTATATATTATTAATATGTTTATGTACTTCAATATCTCGGACATGTAATGAAACATCCGGGGAAGTACGAGGTCTAACACATCATAATGCAGGAAAAGATTGCTAGATGTCGGGGCCCTGGACGAAGGAGAACATCATGGCTATGAAGGCAGACTCGCCGCTTACCCATTACCGTTTATAAGCAAAAGCTCCAGAACATCATGGCTGAAGAATCCGAGACAATGGTTTGGCCTTTAGAGGTTTTCCGGGCCGCAGTAAGCAAAGTGATGATAGCCAACGTCCATTGAACAGATAGAGTACAAGAAGAAAAAAAAATACTGATTATCAACAGGACTTTAATAACCCTAGATGATGAAAATTACAGTGTAAAAACATTAAAGACAATTAGAAGAGTGACGTGTTACATATATGTAGTAATATTTTAGATACGAGGTGCGCTTTTTGTACCGAGGTGCGGTACCGTTGCCGGATATTCCTGGTGTAGCGCTGCGGTTGCGACGTTGCGCATACGGAATGGTTTTCTTCATCTGTTGAATCACCACATGTAACGTTAGAGACATTCACATAGTGTGGCCATCTTGTAGTGAGTGGTTGAAGTGTTCTAGATAATAAATCAGCCCGCTGACTGAGATACGGTCCGTGATTCGTTTCATGAATGCACAAAACGTGAAACCAGCTGACATTCATCGCCAAAAGTGTGTCCTGTTTTATCTTGATTTGGCGCCTAGTGATTTCCATATTTTCCTTCATCTGAAGCAGATCCTTGGTGGTAAGCGTTCTGATAAACTCAAAGACAGAGTGCTGACATGGTTTTCATCCCAAGCGGCATCGTTCTATGACGAAGGTATACAGAAATTGGTGTCCCGTTATGACAAGTCTCTTAATAATAGTGGCGACTATGTTAAGGAGTTGCGTACATTAAGGTGTAGCGTCCGAATAAAGTAAAGTGTTATATATTTTCATGTATATAAAATCCTGAATGAAAACTAGTCTCTTTTTTGGAGAGGTAAGCGAAAAAAAAACCAACCAAAAAACAAATTGAAAAAATGTGAAATAAAAAAAAAAAAAATTAAATTAATCGAAATAATCGCACAATTACGATTTTTTAAAAATGTTTATATCTCTGACATGGTAGAGATTAGGCACATGTCCCGTGAACATTTTCGACTAGCAATTTAATTAGGTGTCCACACCCATAAAATATTGTAGACTAGGTCTCTTGCATCCTGAATAATATCTAAGTCATTTTTCATGTGTTCTTTTGTATTTTATAATTTATTTATCTAAATCTAATTGATATACGATATAAATTAATATATTTTATTAATGTGTTCAAAAATATTGCTTACCATATGTGTAAGAATATAAGAATATTATAATTATTACAACTAAATTAAAATATACATTCATGCGTATTCTCGTAAGTTAGTTTAGAGAAATGTTAGATTAAATTTCCTGCCTTTGTAATTAGTGCTTTCAAACAGATTCAAACAAACTATATCGTATCCTGCTATTTGAGAAGTGAAATTAGCATAATCTACAGACGATATTTTTGCTTAGGCTGGTTTATTTCTAAGCCATACCGCTCATGGATTGTATATTAATTTTGGCCATTCACTCTACCTATAAAAACACATGTTGGTCTCCCTTTACCGCAACAATAGTTGCAACTTACCAACCCTTCTACCTATTTTTTTCCCCTTCTTCTTTTCTTTAATTTTCCGCATCTAAACATACTTATGTATCCAAATATTTTTGTGGATTTTCATTATTAAAATCACATGTAAAATAGTTATTATGTTTATTATACTAAACAAAATTTGAAATGAGATGATAGCTTTGTATAATTAACCCATTGATCGCGTTCATAAATACGTATGTCATCTTTCATACGCGGCACAAGAGTGTCAATGAGTGAGATGGCGCCGTTATAATTTAAAACTTTACACTACGATAATACAACAAATTTATGATTTATTTTTAAGAAATCGACAGCAAAGGTTCTCAAATATCTTCACGAACATACACAATTACAGAAATCAGAACCATAATTACAAAATAACGTTAACAAAATTATCTATAAACACACCACCATCACTAGCACCATCTGTGGTAATATTCATAAGTACTAGAGTGAATTAGTGATCTGCGCGGGCGCTGATTTCTGAGACTAATGCACACTATTTACATGTTTTTAAATACTATTATTAAATTTAACTCGATAGTTTGAAATGCATTACATTCTACAAGTACAAACTGAGTTTGAGAATTTGAATAACTGAGCGATACTGGATGACACGAGGACTTTTATTATTTCGTATTTGTTTATAAGATGGCTAATAATACTTGACAAATAATGACAGATATCGGTAGGATAAAGATTCCAAATAATAATGGTACGATTTTCAACGCTCCTCAGCGCGTATGTAAACTCTAGCGGCGGGCGAAACACGGCGACTCATATTCGAGTTAGCCACGCTGTGGGCACATAAGGCGCGACTCATATATGAGTCACCCGCGGGGAATGGGTTAAGTGACTAAGTTACTTTCGTTCATTAAACAGAGGTAAACGACCGAAAATCGGGCGTTCTTCCAGCTTGTTTATGAACGCAACAGAGCATTTATCGTCGAAAGACGCTTCCTGTGTTTGCAAACACGATATATTCACTCGAGTGTGTGAACGCACCCTCCAGCGCGTAATGGAACCCACTTTACGGATACAATTTTATTTCTTAAATAATGCCTGTAAACGACGAAGATATATTATGAGTAATTTTTATGAACCGTGTAATTCCGTCATAGGTATTCAATCGATTATTTCAAATCACGTAATTGTCCGACGCGCAAATAAATTTAAATGAATGAAACGGAACACAACAAGCACTTGAATTTCATTCAGGCACGCTGTCCCTCGGCAGGAATGCAAATATTTATTAAAGTTTATAAGGTATAATGGGAATTACAATTGATTAAAACATAAAACACATCCCCACCTTTCAGGCGAGAGCTTTGAAACAAAACGAATAATGTATCGCTAATTATCCATTAGGGATTTATTGCAATGTAAAGTTGATTGCTTTTTAAAATGGATTAACAGATGTATCAATTAAAAAAGACTACAGAATATAAGTACAAAATTTATCGAAAAACGTAATCGGTTCTCCTGGTTCTCCAACAAGAAAGTCTCCAAAAGAACATTATCAAATATCTCTAGAATGAGAATTGGGCATTGACAGGTAGCCTCACATTTATTCAGATTGAACTTAATAGATTTTTAAGAAACCCTTGACCATATCTTTTTTGCCAATTCATTGCTGATCACAGGTTTTTTTACAGTTATCTCGTCAATGGTAATTTTCAACTCCTAGTTAACTTGTCTAAAACAGCTGGTCGATTGGTGACCTTGAGCCAGTGCGGTATACGTTTACCTAAATGATTACAATATTATACTAATTTGTGACTTCGCGTCTATACAGTGTCGGAACTCGTCGTCGTCTAAAGGAACCTTTGACGAAATAATGAAGAAAAATACAGTCCACATTTTAGAGATGTCTGCAGAATCTGGATTATGGTGAGTGCCTATTCCTTCCGTATCCTGAATTCTTTCGACATCTATGCTTATACACAACAGTGTACATTAAAATACGTATATAATGCACGAGGCCCCCAAAATCCACCACAAAAATATTTTTATGTGGGATTTTTCAATGTGCACCGACAAACTTAATAATACGAGGCGCGTTTCTGAAATAAGTATCGGATTTTTGTTTTAAAGATACAAATTCATTTTTACAACAGTTTACTTTTTTCGGACGCTACACACCTTAAACTACTTCTCAACATACTTTGCTACCGTTATTAAGGCACTTGTCATAACGCGGCATCAATTTTTGTATACCTTCGTCATAGAATGACGCCGCCTGAGATGAAAACCATGTCCGTACTTCGTTTTTGAGTTCACCATCGTCATCAAAACGCTTGCCATCAAGGAACCGCTTCAGATGAAGGAAAATCAGGACACACTTGGCGATGAATGTCAGCTGATTTAATATTTCGTGCATACAAGAAACAAATCATCTCACAGTCGGCAGACTGATCTGTTATCTTGAACATTTCAACCACTCATGTCGAATGTCTCTAACGTTGCGTGTGGTGAGTCAACAGATGAAGGAAACCATTTCGTGTGCGCAACATCGCAACCGCAGCGCTACACCGGGAATATCCAGCGACGGTATTTACATAAAAAACGCGCCTCGTATTATGCTTGAAAGAGAAACTCCAAATGCGGAAACTATCCAATCACACGATTGAACAACCGTAATATTCTATACCCCGAGGGATGAACCGAATCAGTGCCTACCATCGCTAATTACTGTACAGGAACATAAAGTGGTAAACAAATTCAAATACGCGTTAAGCTTTTCAACGTAAAACTGAAACAGTAATCTACTACGTATTTACTTTCTAATTGTGTAATAATTCCCTAGACATCAAATACAAATTATAAATTGGCTTGTATATTGCATTTAATCACCCACCCACACGGTTGTAATTCCGGTGGTGTTCCAGGCCGATTTTGTTTGGCCGCCATTTTTCAGTTCGCATTTGGTAGTCGTAGAGAGTAGTTGATTTTAAATTATTATTATTAGCCTTTCTACATTCAACCTTACTACGCTTAGAGAGTTCTTTTTATGAACCGCTACAATTTCAATTGTAACCAATCATTCTACCTACAAACACATCTTGCTACCCCTTTACCTTAACAATATTCCTCCCCACCCTTTTTCCCACCTTTTTATTTTTTTATCTTCTTAACCTTTACCACACCATGATATAAAATACTCGAACGCAGCCATGCTGTCAACTCGTGTTTCCGTAAATAACTGTTAGAAAAAATGTTTTTATTAGGTTAAATAGCTTTAATGGCACGAATTTATTCTAAATATAAAGCATTCAATTTTGAAAAAATGATTAATAACCTAACTTAGAGCATTCATTAAGTCGTATACAATGTGTCCTTCCTTCTTATCTCTCTTCATTTATCGTCACAGGTTGGTTGTGGTTTTAACAGGTTTTAACGGTGCCACCTCATACACAGCCCGAGCTACACTTGAAATTTTGCGAGAAATTTTTCACGGCCACATGATGTCAAAAAATAATGATATCGATTAGCCTCGTTGATCACCTGATTTGACGGTTCCCGACTATTTTCTGTGGGAGTACTTGAAAGGAAAGGTTTACGCCAATAACCCAACAACAATTCCGATGCTACAGGACAATATTCGAAATGAAATTGATGAAATAACACGCCAAGTGTGCGAGAATGTTACGAACGATATGGTTTAAAAAGCACGCATTTGTGCCGCTGCCAGAGGCGGCCACATGGCCGATGTCATTTTCCATGCATAATTGCAATAAACTAAATGATCAATAAATAAAAACCAAATAAAGAAATATGTTTCATTTCCTAGTTATTCAAAAACATAACCGGCCTGGAACATAATATTCACCCTGTATAATCCGTATTAGCGCTGGTATTCTTTTGGTATGGATTATTAATACTCGCGTACAATATCAAAATTATTGTAGAGCGCGAAACATTTTGTCCCCTGTCTAACGTGGGGCTCCAATGCACCGTATTGGCGTAGTTACGCCACTGGGCTTAGCAACGCTGTTTTAGTTAAAAAAATATTGGCAGAACGGATTGTGCTCGGCTGCCGTTGGATATTCATGACTTCGTGTATGTTTAGTTTATTTTTATTAATTAATTCAAATTAAAGATATACAGAAAAAAAATTTATTCATTGAAAAAATATTTTATTTACTACCGTGATTTGAACGTTTTCCTATCCGGGGAAATGTATTAATCAATTCAGTTACACCAAATACGTTTATGATACATTTTAAACATATATTCAGTACCACTTTAAATTTGATATATCTATTATTCCTTTATTTCGAAACGCAATTTCACAACAAAAATGCGTATCCCTTAAAAAATTTATTCTTATTGATAGTTTAACTTGTGGGGTAGAAGGTTTATAAGTTATATGGGAATAAAAAATAATCATAAGCGTGAGATGAAGATTATATTGAGCAAGAAACGATTGTAAGATTCTGCAGGTCCCAAACACAGCGATGGGATGGCCATGTTGAGAGAATGCCAGATGACATGATACCGAAGATCGCGAAAACTGGATGGAAGGGTCTGAGATGTGGAAAAGAATGGCCAGGGATAGGTGTCGGTGAAGTTCACTTGTAGAGGAGGTCAAATCCCACCCTGCGATGAAGTGCCGTGAAAGAAGAAGAAGAAAAATGTGTTTTATTAAAATAATACGTTATTTTATGTGTACACTGTATATATGTTAATAAGTTGAAAACACTCAGAATACAGGCGTGGTACATCCTGTTACAATCTGTGTCATGTGTTAAATAAATCAAATATTTTAAATACCAATTAAATGTATTAATTAGAAAGATATACATATAAAATCAATTTTATCGAAAAATATTGTTGTTGCTAACGAGATTCGAACCTGGATCTCTTTCCAATCCGGGGAAGGTGCATTAACCGACTATTCTACAGCACACAGTACTTTTGACGACAAATTTTCGTACCTATATGTTAAACTTTTCAAATAAATACATCTATCGATCTCGATGTAGCAACAAAAATATTTTTCGATAAAATTGATTTTATATGTACATCTTTCTAATAAATACATTTAATTAGTATTTAAAATATCACAGACCTCTGTTCTGAATAATTACAACTTCACAATAAGAATGTGTTCTCGTTAATAAATCAAATATTTGTACGCTTTTACCAAATTTACAGATAAAATAAAAATAGGGTGCCGAACTAAATCTCCAAGTGCTTCCACCCATAGCTACCCCTTCTCTAAATGATTTAGTTCGTTGCTATCATTCATCTGTAGCTAGGGATGGTGGGACGGCTGGTGGGCATCCATCATACAGGGTGGCGACCCCCGAGCAGCTCAGACAAGACGGATCGTGGCCCGCGCGCCCGCCCGTCGCCGCCCCTCCAGCCCGGAGGGGGTGAGTCAAAACACTCAGTGCTTACTCACGTCATATTTATACAAAACTTGTTTCACAATGATTCTTGACGATTGTAAATGACTAGTGGTCCGTACCCGGCGTTGCTCTGGATTTAGATTAAGTTAAAATATAAATAGGGGTTTATGGGGAAGATGCCTTTGTATTACGCTGACCCTAAATAATAAAGATGCATGCAAAATTTTATAAAAACGCGTGGAGGGTTAGATATCAGGACTGAATGAGGGAGGGAGGGGGGAGGGGGGGGGGAGGGGAGGTTGATCTTGGAAAACGGGGAGTAACTATGCAAAATTTTATTTAGGTAGATCAAGAGGTGCAGGATTTTACGGAGCTAGATGGACATTCAGTTTATATATTATTACGTACAGAATAAGTCATTCTCAGGTGCTGGTTTTTCAATAATAATAACAATGCTATAAAATAAAAAAACTCAAGGTGTGTTTGTACTGCAAATTTATCAAGAAAACTGTTTAAAAAATATATACAGGCGTCTTATATAGGCAGATTATTATTCCTGCCTACGTGTTATTTACAGGGTATGATGGACGTGACATATAACCACACGTGTTTCGATTTATGTAATAATGTGGGAACTGGTCGGATGATTGGGTAGCAGGTATTCTTTTTAGCACTTAAATACGGTACATAAGAAATGTCGTATATGTACTTGTTTGTTTTTAGGTAGATGGATTTCCGGTTATATACGTTCGTAACGTATATAATTGTATATATATATAGATAATTACAAAATGGCCAAAAAAATCACAGATCCTGTTAACTGGAAATCCCAACCCCCCAATACTTTCACAAATAGACATACATATTGTTGTCCTGAGTTCTTCAACCCAATTTCACACTGAGATTTTCAATACACACCAATCTGGGTTGTTCTCTCCTCTGTTTAGAATACTTCAGCAAGACTTTTCCATTAATGAAATCTCATTCATTGAATACTATAAAGAGATCTCATCCTTTAACGATCCCATCTCACATTTTTGAATATTAATATTTCGATTTCTTGTGCTGAGTCGCTATATAATTTAGAGTAACAAAAATATCGCTAATCAATTCTAGATTTTCGATATAACTCATATATTTTCGTATTTAAATGAATAGATGTTATTCTTAAACTATTGCTAGTATGCTCTAAATCAGGTGGGTTCTCACGGAAAAAATACAAGAGGTGTAGCAAATCTGAATTTAACGATTCCCAAAATAAAATAAGTATGGATCGAAGACAATAAAATTTGTTTTTCCTACAATAAAAAATAAACTGCCTGGGTTTTTACAAAAGAGCACGCTTTCTCCTAATTTAGAAGAAATTATTCAAAAATGGCTTATCGATAATAACCTGTCGTACCTGTAAGAATAATATGAATTGTTTAAACGGTGACTGATTAATTGTTATGTTTTTGAGTTTATTAAATGTAACAAATAGATATAAACGTACCAGCAGATGTTTTGTAGGTCTAGTGTTATTTAAAAAAAAAAAATTAATAGAAAAAAAATACTAAGATACAATTTTGACCAAAATGTCAGATGATACCTTATTGTTCTTTCAAAATAAAGTTATATTTTGAACAACGTGTGTGAATAAAATTTAAAAAGCATCCCTTAGGTAGTTCGGTCATGTGGAACGTATGAATGAGGAGAGAGTAGTAAAAAAGATGTACAACGCAAGTGTTGATGGCACCAGAAATAGATGACGTCCGCGGAAGACTTGGCACGACCAGGTAAACCAGATAATAAAATATGGTTTCGTTAGAAGCCTCGACAATCGACAAGATTGTATGAGTAAATTTATCAATGTGGATGAATGTGGATGAAAATTGTGTCAGGACAGAAAAGTGTGGCGCTCTATCCTCTTTGCCTACCCCCGCGGGGGAACACCGTGTTTCTAATGGAGGAATGTGGATATCGGCTATAGAGTTGGTATTATATTTTTATCGATATTTCAAGATTAACGTCAATGCGGGTAAAGAAATTTACTCTCCAAATCTAACCAAATTCTGTAGCTAAATACGAAAATTTATTAACATTATTTCCGTTATCGTACTTAAAGGATTAATTTTCGTAATTATACAGCGCATACATTTCAAAAACGAAAAATTTTCACTCCACATATTTCAATGGTTTTATTCTAAGCCTTACAATATATAATCCCACCGTTTGGTGGACTTTAGATAATAAACAGAGATTTATTCATTAAATCGGCCCAAGTTATTACAGATTAAGCGGATGCTGTGAAACTTATTCAATGTGTTTCTGTTTTTGTGAAATTCATCGCCCAGTTTTCCCAGATTTACAATGTGAAAATGGTTGTAATGAAGACCATACCTCTGAAAACAAGACACAGGTGCAATGTCGGATTGAATTCTACCTGAAACGAGCCAAAAAACATTGACATTGAATGCCAATGTTTTTTGAAAGCCAACGAGGAATTTGAATCATGAAACATTTTGTTTTGTCAAAATATTGCGGGATGGGTTCTCAGTTGTACAAAAAAATTGACTAACGGCGATTCCGGGCTGCCCTAGAAAGTCTGCTCTGGGCTGTGTCTGGAAGGCAATTCGCTGTGAGGCATCTCGTGGTGAGCACGCTTTGTTACCCCAACGTCGCGGATGCGCGTGCTGGTCAGCAGACTCTAGGATATCTCCGTGTGGTGTCTTGGATCCGCGATGTATTTCACTATCTTGTGGCCTATGTGCACGCCATAATTATTAATTTTATTTATATTGTATTCACGCCCTTATGGGCTTTTACAAAATTAATTATTAAAAAAAAAGATGTGCAGCACAAGTAGCATGGAATATATGTACGTGTATAAAACAAAAATTGATTTTAAATAAAAAAAAAGGAAAATTAAGAAAAAAAACATAAAAAAATATTATTAAGGAGAACACGTTATTATTGTAAAGTTGTAATTATTCAGAACACAGGTCTGTGATATTTTAAATACTAATTAAATGTATTAATTAGAAAGATATATAAAATCAATTTTTTCGAAAAATATTGTTGTTTCTACCGGAAATTCTAACCTGGATCTCTTCCAATTCGGGGAACGTGCATTATCCGATTATGGTATACCGACACAGTGGATTGACGACAAATTTTCGAACCTATATGTTGCACTTTTTCAAATTAACACATCTATCGTTCCATTACTAGGAGATACCAGAATTATCAATTCATTTTTATTAAATTTTGGATACATTGACACAACTTATATATTATTAAGGAGAACACATAAAATCAATAAGTTGTTATAAATTTGTATTTATAAGTTTTCTGTTTAATTTTCTTAGATTCTTTATTTTTAAAGTAAGAACTTCAGCAAATACGCGGCCGAATAATCCTGAATAAAATTTGAAATCCGACAGCCGTCACACGCTGAGCGTGTGAGATATTCATAGTTTTATTATCAGATGTGGACTTAGTCGATACTTGAGTATTACCTGAAACATCAATAGTCTTACCAAGCGCCGTGAAATACGTGATCAGGTATGTTTGTACAAACTCATGAATAATATACTAGTCACACTGTAGCGTCTACGAAAAATAAACGTTATCTGCATCACGTGACCATTGAGATAGAAAACTGCATATACCTCAGGTAGAATGTGATTCGGTCATACGGTCGCCTCACTTCATTGCTCACTCGACAGCGGTTGAAAACAATCCAGAGAAAGTTTTTAAGAATCATTAATTTTAAATGAAATATACGCTCTGATGATATCTAAGGATATATAAGATTCGAATTTCAGTAACAACAATAATATTTTGTGATAAAATTGATTTTTTTTTGTATATCTTTCTAATTAATATATTTAATTTGTATTTAAAAAAAAGGATTTTCTATGTGTTTAATATTTTACTTCCTTGAAAGAGCAATTAAGTCAAACTTACCAAGTGACTTTACGCAATAAGTTTCCTAGCAACCCGTCGGTAAAAAAGTTAACATTGGTGTCGAGTGACCAACACCAAAATGAAATCTCGTGAAGCCACAGAATGCGAAATATCGTTTCTATTTGACTAGCCACAGCTGTGAATTAGATTAGTCACCCGGTAGACATACAGCCTGCGGTCACAGTGCTGTACATACTTAATTCCCAAAATGCTGCGGTTTGGTGACTGCACCGGACTCCTGCCGACAAGCGCTGGTTGGATGGTTTGGTGATCGTTATAAGCTAACGCTGACATAAATACTGATATATAATGTACAAACCATAGCTAACGCTAACTTAGAATCATTCCGTATATATAGAGAAGCAATTGAAAAATTCAAACATAAAAATAACGCGAATAGTAAAAACGACTCCATAATAATTCCCCACACCTGGATATCTTAGATACATCCATAAAAAAATAAAACACTATTACTAATAAACCAATAAAATTCCCCTATAATAATTAAAAAACCACTTCGCAAGGCAACTGCACGTGCGCAAATTTCGACTCACTTTTATTTTTGTTCTTGCTTCGAGCGGTTGAGTTTACTCATCAATTTAGGGCAGGATTCAGGATAAAAAGCCCTTAAGAAAGAACTATGACCAGAGAAGTGTAGAGGACTTTATAAGTGTGCAGGTCTGAACAGTTTTTTGCAGTGCGCAAAACAAATTCCTTTATTAGTTATCGAATCAATGTGGGCAATGAATGATAATTTACTGTCAAATATTACACCCAGATCATTGATCTCCCTAACTGATACCAAGTCAATATTGCTGATCATTACTTTAAAAATTATCATTATTATTTTTAAAATAAACAAGGCAAGTTTATTTATATAATTCGTAATCTCAAATCATGTCGTAAGAATTTATTTTTAGTTGCTCCCTCACCGGAGCAACTAGATTATTACTGTTTGTAATCAAAACATCCCCGTGACAACCCCCCATCCCCGTGACACCCGCCACGTGACTTGTTGGTCTAGCCCTCGTGAGGAGTGGGCGTGTATCCTATCATTTGTCGGATATATTTGCGACCCTAATGAAGGAGAACCCATTCAAAGGATGATTATTCTCTAGGGATTCGCGTTTAACTAAAGTTATGTAACTTATTTTTTTTGTAGCATAAATAGTACGTGGTCTGTTCTAATTGCTTTAAAGTAAAGTACAGTTTTTAAAAGTTGTAATTGTTTAGAGGTAAGTATAATGTTAAGTAAGCTATAAAAAGTTATGTGAAAAAAGTATAATGTGAAGTTGTAAAATATTTCTGAAAAAAGTTATAAAAATATTATTGTCTGTTACAATAGTTGGAGACAAAAATGTGTAGGTAGTTAGGTTAGCACAAATGACAAATTAGATTAATTTTGCTTTCTACCCACATCAAGTAACCACTTTGTTATTTTTGGTTTAAAATCGTTTATCACTTTAGACCCTTTAAGGTCATGTGGCAATTTGTTAAATATCCACGGAGTACAAAATAAGAAAGTTCGTTATCGAATTTGGTATTCATTTTTGGCACTGAAAAGTATCCTAAGGCTTTGCTTCTAGTTTCCTTTGCATCGGATCGTGGAAGTAAAGTTTTCTCTGTATATCGTTCTGGCAGCCATACTGGATTTTAGATCACGTGATCGTCAACAAGCATTTTGATTGACTGATTTCATTTTAGGGTAAATAGAAACTTATACTCATATTCAATATTTGCAAAATTACTTTGTGGTCTCATTTTATATTAATAATTATACAAAATACTTTGTTTAAACCACTATTTATTAATTATTCTACATGTTTCGATACCTATAGTATGATCTTCAGGAAAACAATGTATACTGAAATTAAAAATACAAGCATAGATAAAAACAAAACTATAAAATGGTGAATAAGTAAGAACTAATATGAAAGCAAATTTAAAAGGTGACTATTTGCAAAATTTTTTTTCATTTTAGTTCTTACATATTCACCATTTTATAGTTTTGTTTTTATCTATACTTATACTCGGACTGCTTTGGGGTATTTTGGACGTAATCTTGATTTGGAACATGCAATATCAATTGGATTTAAGTGTTTTTTACGAGAAACAATGTGTTTTGCATGTAGCTGAAAAAAATATCTACAAAACTGCATAATTAACTTTAATTATCCCAAATACGTTTTAGGAAGTTTCGGAATTAGGCGCAACATATATTCTCGACATTGAGTTGAATATTTTATCTGAAAGAACGACAACTGAATGGTTTCAAAGATGCAGAAAACAAAGGATAATGAAAACAGAGATCATTATTTATTCAATCATAGTGAATTACAGTTATAAAAATGAAACTCACCCCTTCACCATCCTCAATGATGTCGGAGCCAATGCTGGCCAGAGTGGTCCACTTGCAGTTGGGCGGCGCGCGGGCAGCGCACCTCTTGTGCGCCTTGCACTTGCAGACCTCGCACGACAGTCCGTGCGGCGGCACCCCGTGCAGCGCTTCGCGGCACACATTGCAGTATGTTGGTCGAGCGTGGGACGTGGCGTACCTGTAAAAGAAAAATAATATCTTATATTACACTATGTGTTAGGGCGTTGCTATTGGAATCGAGGCTTCACAAAATGCTTAACCTTTTCCTTACGGTACTAAAATAAAAATGCTCGTTCCGGTGCTGTAAACACAGTGTACATGTCGAAAATGAAAAAAAAATATATATTGATCATCATGAACGACAGCATGAAGACGCATAAGACACGTTTAAATCGGCCAGCGTACGCTCTGCCACTAAAGTGATGATTAACATTCGGCATCCCGTGCCCTGCGCTCTGCGCCTTCCGTAGCTTTCCGCACGCACCTACACATACACGTATTGACAAATTCACGTCAGGTTCTTCAAAAAAACATTTTTAATTGTTGTGTATGGTAAATATTTATATATTGTAATTATTTTATGCAATACATAAATATATTACGGAAGAATATCTAAAATATGAAGTCTGTATTTAGTATATTTACACAGATAATTAATTAGAGGCAATGTTAACTCAGTTTACATTATCGGAGAGGAAATGTTAATGACTTTGGATCTGTGAATCAGTGGTATTATGTAACGGTATAGAGGATGATAAATATGATGAGGTAAATCTCGCTTATCTGCGAAAGCTAAATACCATGAACACAGACGTGCGTGCGCATCGACCGGGGAGCCGGGGACCGCAGCGACGTTCCAGCGTGCAGCGGTCGACGCCATTATTACTTAGCTCATGCAACGAAGTACTTTATTCATCGATAGTCTTTGTATCATATTATAATAATAAATCCGTATTGTTTCCGAGCCTTTTTTGTGTCTTATCACAATTAGTAAATTTGTACACGTAGACCATGCGGCATATGGCAAGCTGAGTCATCTTTCTGGTCATCCTGTTGGTAAGTTTTTGCTCATCAACTTTATTGACGTGTGAAAAGGTCAAAATATTGATGATCAATCTCACGGTTACACCTTCCATCTAAAGTGGACAACCCTGAGGCGGTGTCAGAAATATTTTTTTTTAGAACGTGAGTGATTTGGGGTTGGTAGTCACAATTTAAGGAAGACAAAAAAATATGCTCAAAAACTATTGTTACATATGTTGTGAATTATAATTAAACATTTACAATTTCCATAAAACTGTCCCAACAAAATATAACGTATTTGTAATTTTATTCACAAACTATCAAAAGTTGTTTGGAAATACAGGGTTAAAATTTTATTTTGATTTAATTTTATATTTATGAAATAGGTTATCATTTTGTCTCTCAATATCCCTTTTGTCCAATAAAAACATATAAAAGCGTTCGTGCAAATATGCTGTCACGGCGTTTCTACCGATGCGGAAGGAGGTGAAAAGGATCCTGTTTAAATCCTTCTTCACGAGCATGTATACCTGCGAGCTCTGGTCGAAATACAAGCAAGTGACGTACAACCGTCTCAGAATTCAGTACAACAACTCACACAGAATACTTTTCAGATTGGCGCGTTATTGTAGCGCATCTACAATGTTTACCGAAGGCCATATACATGGATTCGTTCCGCTTCTGAGATATCGAGTTGCTGGCGTAAAACTGCGGCTGGAAGCTCAGCACTGACTCTCTAGTGCAAGCGACACTCTCATGGAAAGCTGGTTCTCTGACCAAAGAATGGTAACGACTACAGAATAGCTCCAGATACAATAATGGCCGTGAATGAAATGTAGTATCTATATTTTGTTTATATTTATATATATGCGTGAACTTTTTTTTTATTAATATTTTTTTTGTTTTTCTTTTCATAAAATAAATAACATTTTGTAACTTAAATGTATAATATAATATGTATTATTATTATCTTTATGGTTAAAAAAAACCCAATCGCGCCGGAATAAACGCATTATTATTATTATTATTATAACAAATTGAAATAATAAAAACACATACTAACAATAAATAATATGTTATTAAAATTGATGTCGAAATAACACAAAAAGTTAAAATACAAATTAAATATATAAATTAGAAAGATGTATAGAAAAATTCAATTTATAGAAAAAATATTTTCGTTGCTACCGAGATTCGAACCTGGATCATTTCCTATCCGGGGAAATGCGTTTACTGATTACACCACACCATCAGAGTAAGTTGACAACAAATTTTCGAAATTATATACTGCAGCTCTTTCAAATTGATACATCTGTTATTTCACTTTTTAAAAGCTATCACCTATCCCTATACCACAGAAGTATTTTCTGAAAAAACTGAAATTTCACAAGAATAATGTGTTCTTTCTAATAAATATAATTACTACAATGTAGAGCGTATAGTTTTCAAGGTCAATGATATCTAAACGTGTGATAAGTGACGGTATGCGGCGATGTTCAACGTGTGTACACGTAGTAGTGCGAATCTAGCTGTATGTTTTTAACCTTTTCGTCACTAAGCGGCCAGAACTTCCGTGTTGTCCGAAGCGGGGTATATAAATATCCCAGATCATATTCATACAAATGATAATAAAAAGTTCATGACGGGCGACGTGGCCCCAACGGCCTCGTCGGACGTCTCTTGTCCGAATGTCGTGAGTCACGATAAGCGATATAGCAGTCTTCCTCATTCGTATCTGTGGTATGGGGCTACCCAGTGCATTAGTTAGAGTGAAACAAATAATAAGCACAATAACTTAAAGATAAGACAAGACACAGGGGTATGGTATCGACATGCGCAGGTGTATGTACTGCGCAAAGATCACTGGACCGAAAACAATAAATTGAAATATTATACGCTTAGAAATTTAAAAAACATAAAATGACAAAATTTTTATCACTATTTCCGTGAAGATTACAAAAAATAAGAATAAAATCGTTTTCATAATTATTGAGTTATCGAGTTTAAAGTGATCTGTGGGGAATGTGAATACCCCGATTCGGGAAGGCAAGGTTAATATATAGTATTATCAGAATCAAAAGGCAGATATTTTCATACACATAAATTATACATTCAGTTCTTCTTGAATGGATTCCAATTCCGCTTTTTATTCATAAATTCACGGGGTATCTAATAAAAACAACATTCCATTATTTTGTTTTAAAAAGGCGATTAGGTTGGCTACATCCAAAAACGTATTTTCATACATGGGTACGTCTTCTGATTGAATTGTTCACAGATCCATAAGAAGAGCGATAATTTTTTTTTGTAAATAATGGGAAAATATACACGCAAGTCAAACGGAAGAATCTTCTGGAACGAAAAATTCACAGAAGGATCGGGAACTCGTGTACCATGGGTCGAGAATTATTAAAATAACAGATGACTTAACATTTTGGTTGGCTGGGTTCTGAAAGCGAGAAATATTTTGTTTCATACATAAACTAGTTCTCCATGCTATATTTTTACTTACGTCATATCCTTCAACATTTGACTATAGACGACACTTTTGTTAAATTGTTTTGGATGCTCTTCTCGTGACATTGCGACATACATAATAATATTACGCTTTCAAATATATATCTTAACTTTCTGGATGTGGCGGCCGCGGTGGCTTCGGTAGTGTTATTTGTGGCTGTTTGCTATTGCTTGCTTTGACGACCAGGTTTGTGAAACGCGAGCAGGGCAAAAACGAACGTGTTTTTAATATCTCTAGGTTAAGATTATTAAAATTGTTTCTCTTTTATATATTCAATAACAGTAGGTAAATATACATTCAATTTGAAATTAAGTATACATTGTCTTTATTACGAGTAAGAAAAAACAAACATAATATCTGACATTTTTTCTTATCTATACTGTCTATGGTAATACCACAGAATAGTTATTTTTTGTACGTTTTGACAGTTAACTTACAGGTGGAATAAATAATTTTAATTCTCACGAAGCGGCCACAATAGCCGCCAGCAGGGCCTAGTATTATCTGCTAGTAAAATTAGTTATAATTACTACACAACGCGTGTAGAAACTCAGAGTGTGGGCTGCTGTCGATTCAAGAGAAGAGTGGTGGCTTGTTGTTGGCGCAGAGGGCGTGGCGGCCGGTCGGAAGCTGCATTCAGGCGTGCGGCTGACATCCCACAGTGGTGTTGAGATGGTGCTCTGCCGAGTGAGTTTAGGACTATGTCCCGATCACCATATTTTCATTACGATTCCTAAACTAAAACAAAGTGAATTTAAACCTGAAGACTTTTTTTTTTAAATTTAAAGAAATATTGCTAGTGAAATTGTCGTAATATATATACGTATCATTACGTCGTATTCTATAGGTGGAGGCCAGAAAGGATTGACCATTACTCCTATCTTGACACACGAGACTGGTTCATTGTACATTTCTTCCACGTCCATTAATCTTCTTCCACATGAGCATTACCATCTTCCACGCGGCAGTGACACGCGCCTGAATATTGATGGCACAGAAGATATTGCCAGGTTGATTTATTGATTAACATTAATATTATTTAGAAAATTAAGATTTCAATTCGAAAACAGATAGAATTTATTAAACGTGCCATTTAAAATGGATCCATCGGACCGGACAGCTTACGTACATTTTGATGAAACAGAATTTATTTAATAAAATAAAAATACAGCCAACAAATCGCATTCGTAGATTTATATGCATGACACAATACTAATAATAAATAAGTATGATGGAACGATTAAATGTATTGATTTCAAAAAAGGTAACATATAGGGTCGAAAAATTGTCGCTAAAAATAATGCCGCTGTAGCTTAGTTGGATAAAGCACCTCCCCCGGTTAGGGAAGAGATCCAGGTTCGAATCCCGGTAGCGCAACAACAATATTTTTCGATAAAATTGATTTTATATGTGTATCTTTATAATTAATATATTTAATTCATATTTAAAATATCACAGACCTATGTTCTGAATAATTACAACTTCACAATAAGAATGTGTTCTCCTAAAAAAAAAATAAGTACGTAAGAAAATTTATAATGCTTATTTATTTTGTCAGAATGATGCGCGGTGAATTTTATGCAGTGTATAGTGCAACATTTTGCTCTTAGCCGCTTCTACTGCTACTTTTAAAACGATTCGCAAACACTATTCTCGTAGGAGAGTGAATCTTTGAAGAAGAAAAAATAATATTTATAATATTATACTAAATACCATTCTGAATTGGATGGGAATTAAATCGAACCATCAACAGATGAACACATTTTAATAACTCGTTTTCAAAGAATGTGTTAACAATTTTCAGAGATTTAGAGAAATTCCAGTAGGCACCGTGTACACGTGTTAAAATTTTTAACACGAGATAAATTCAGAGATCAATTTGCGATTTGTAGAAAGAGATCAAAAATCAAACCCGCGACGTTTAATTTGATAGCAAGACTCGACAAGTGCACACAAACGTCACCTTAATGTATTGATTCTAAAAATTTAGACAAACAGAAGGTATTTTCTGTTTTAAAGACTATTGGGGACATTCAAATTAACTCAGCTGATGTAGGGAACATTGAGTAAGTATAATAAGCGGAAAGCGAGGCCCGAGACGGGGAATCTAAGACTTGATATGATTCATGGATCGCCGTCTCGCACGTAGATGAACGCGACATATAGAATGGTTACTGTCCATTTCCTACACACTACCTCCTCCCGCTATACCAGAACAAGACCCTTTTTTGTGGTTTTGTTATCTATGGTCCTGGACCAGTTGAAGTTGAAACTTTGAACTGACAGTTATCGTTTACCAGTGGTATGGTAGGCTCTGAAAATTGAGTGAATTATTTTCCTGCCATGTGGGAATGGTACATTGGTGTAATGTACTGTGTGTGTTCGATTTCTCGCTACCGTGCGCGCCGATTAGTATATCTTTATATTGTGCTTGTTGTTTCACACTTCGGATCATCAACGAAGTGTGAATTAAAGAATACTTTGCGCCATCATCGAAGTGTATGAACAAGAGTACTTTATGCAGAACAACGGAGTACGTGAAGAAAAATCCAGATACCTAAAGGACTATTTCTAAGGTGGGTCGTGTTTCTTCCCAGTTCTGGTTGGTCTTTCAGCCCTTTCATCCCTATTTCTGTCTATTTCCTAAATTTCTTCTACCCTTTCCGTATTTCCCTAACCCCCTTGTCCAAACAATGTGTGTACGGTGGATATGAAGTTGTCTCCAAATAATGTAATTGAAGCATAATCACTGTCTTGAGATTGTCTCGAATCAATAATCTCATCCGTAGACACGGGCTAGACCGAATGTATCCCCCTCGAGTAAGTTATTCGAGAGCGAAATCTTCCCTTTTTACCTTCTTATCCTCCCACCATTCCCACCCCCTAAAATGAACAAGATTTTATTTAAAAATTTACCGACTGCTCCCCTAAATACGAGTCGACCGTACGGAAAACAAGTGAAAACTTATTCATGACGGGATCGAAGGATCGAATTGAAAATAAAACCGGTGAGACAAACTACACGCAGAAGGGAGGGAAGGCAGAAAAAGTCCCCTAAATGAAACCTCTCCAACGAAAATGAGGGAATTTATTTGGGGTTGTAAATTCACGCCAAAGTACATCTCGAAAGTGCTTTCAAAGTACTCTTTACGAGGCTTTACGATCGAAGCACGAGAGTAAATAGGTTTATGGGAATCGAGTGCCATCTGTGTGAAAATATTTCTACTATTCCACGTGCGACGCGTGCGCGGCGCGGCTCGTAAACCATCCGTCAGTGTTAGCTGACAGGAGTTACATTAGAACGGCTGTAATTGAATCGGTCTAGCTCGGTAGTGACGTATCGTCAACGGAATATATAATTTACATCCTTCAATGAGGCACAGAATATTATATAATTGTGTTTGTGTCGAATACGGATTGTAAAACTGGTAAACCAGTTTAACATAAATGGAGAATTAATTCTTTAATTTTATCGATAATTCGGTAAATTACATATAGCAATATAGCATTTCTTTAGATGGGACGGTGGTAAAACGGAATGTAGGAATATGGTATAGGAACAGAACAATAAAGGCTCAAGGACCAACCAGAAAGCACGACTTATCTGGATTTTTTCTGCTGTAGTCACAGCTCTCCGAAGCACTTTGAATATAATAGTATTTTCGACACGCGCCGTGAGAAAAGCGAAACACAATAACACATCTGTACAATCAGACCGGTGTAACGAGCGCACAGCAGGACATTGACACTCCTTGACAGTTCAAAAGTCATAAACCGCACACAGAAAAGTCGTGCTCTGAGGTATAGTGTATAATAATTAATAAGGTATAAAAAAAAAATTATTAAGGAGAATACATTCTTTTTATGAAGTTGTAATTATTCAGAATATAGGTCTGTGATATTTTAAATGTATTAATTAGTATTTATTCTATATACATATAAAATCAATTTTATCGAAAAATATTGTTGTTGCGCTATTGGGATTCTAGCCTGGATTTCTTTCCTAACCGGGGAAGGTGCATTATCCAACTATGCTACAGCGACAATATTTTTGCGACAATTTTCGAACCTGTATGTTACCTTTTTGATATTAATACATTTAATCGTTCCATTATTTGAAAGAACCATCTACCTTATTTTTACAGAATCTCAAATAGCTTTGAGTAAACTGATAGCAAACGCCAGAATTATCAATTCATTTTTATTAAATTTTGGACAAATTGATACAACTTTATTATTAAAAAAAAATAAAAATATGAGTTATTATTGCGTGAAAAGTGTTCCGAATGCATTACTATTTATTTCTTCCATACACACCGACTCTATTTAACGGATATTAAAGAAAACAGCAATAGCTGCAGTTTCAACTGCATCAGTTATTTATTTCAATTTATGGATCATTATTGTTAATTTACAATGTTTTTTATTTCTTTTAATTTCCCTCATCTCACAGTGGTCATTGATAATACTGAAAATAAGTTAAGATCTTAAAACTGATCATATTTGCATACAAAATATACATGAATATATATGTTGAAATTCAATCAACACTTTTGAGCTCATTATTTCAAAACTGTGTCAGTGTCAGATGGAACCTTGTTATTCTGAGGGGTAAAATAATATAATATGGATAACACCACTGGTCATGTATATATAATTCCATTGACTTTCTCAAGAATTAACATAATTAACGCACTACTAAAAAAATAATAGCAATTTTTTTATGATTAAATCGCGCAAACTAGAGATACATATTTAAGAAAGTATTATATTTTAAATATAAATTAAATATATACATATTAAATCAATTTTATCGAAAAATATTGTTGTATATATTGTTGCTGTAGCATAGTTGGATAATGTACCTTCGCCGGTTTGGAAAGAGATCCAGGTTCGAATCCCGGTGGCGCAACAACAATATTTTTCGATAAAATTTATTTTGTATGCATATCTTTCTACTTATAATATATTAAATTCATATTTAAAATATCACAGACCTATGTTCTGAATAATTACAACTTCATAATAAGAATTTGTTCCCCTAAAATTATATTTTAGCATCGTATATATTTTTCGTATAATTATGACGTTCGCTTTTTATTTAAAGAATTCCACTTTCTTTCGCATCGGATTTATTTAAATTGGTTACTTATTTTTAATAATCTGCGAATAGTTACATGCATATTTCAGTTACCCTTCGATACAACGATTTCTTGAAAGCTATTTCTAAAAAAAAAATATAATAAAATTTTATTTGTGGATGTTATGTCGTTGGATCTAATGCTGCATGGATCATTTGTCGGCTGGAGCTTTTGTCGGCCGGACTTTTTGTCGTGACACGAATTACTTTATATTATTATTAGTCGATTATATCCATAGCAGTTTTGGAATTTCGTTTACAGCTTGCATATTTTCGTTTCCTATTTTAGATAGGTATTCACCATTAGAACATTGTGGAGTAGGTATGTTACACTCTACTTTTGTAATATATCTCACTAGCCAGTGATGTCTACGACGTAAGCCCTGATGCTGCAATGGGATCCGACAGAGTAAAATAGGCCAGAAAACTCTCCAAAGAAGATTCACCGAGCATTAAAAATAAAAATACAATGCTTTAAAAACAGTAGACAAGCAGGAAAGGGAGAAAAATATGAATTCATTTCTAAACTGGCAAAACTTGGGCGCTTGGATTTTATTCTTTCTTTTCGGAACTATTTTGTATTCCAACATTTAAAAAAAAAGGTGTTTCACGGATGCATTCTGGCAATGAATACCTGTAGTATCGAAACTTTTATGCTAACCATGCTTTAATAGATATAGTGTAGCGATGGAATGGTCGATACTGAAAGTTAGCTTACGTGACTGTAGAAAAAATGAAGCGATACGTCGGTAAACCAAAATCATGATGAAGATCTCCCACTTAAAATGGATATGGACTGTTGACGCAAGTTGAATAGTCCATGTGCATTCCGTCTATCCAATATACTGTACTATACCTTTACTGGCCAACTAATTAGTTAGGGATTCCGCCGACGTGGGAACAGATTACATTCCAACGCCGTGCTGTCAACACATATGTTTATTTTAACGGTCGAGAGTAACGCGGTGCGTAACGCCAGGAACACGAAAAAGAAGCGGTGTTCTTCAGCATCAGGAGTGCAGTGCTATTTCCGTTCTTAACTATAAAAGTGCGAGTCGACTGGAGGTGAAACTTGACGTCCAACCCAGGACCGAGATCAAGGTAGGCCAGATCCATTAATTTTAATCGATACAGTCCACGGGATCTTATCCCACCGTGGACCATTCACGCAGTCCGTCAAAGCAATGGCGAACACACCAATAAATCATTATGACATTGAACAGACGGGTCGATGATATAAAGAAGTTGGCACAGAAAGCGGCACAGTAAGATACAGAGCGAGGTGATTGATTACCAGTGGTGGTCTCCGGTCAGTATGTCGGGCGGGCCCCCGGGAGAGGCCCCCTTGAGCGCCGACAGCCACTCCTCCATGTCCCTCCTGGTCTCGGCGCACAACACCAGCGACCGGCAAGGTGTTATCACCTGAAAATATATTCAAACCATATTAGTACGTTAAGTCAATTTTATTTTTGCTGTTGTGGTATGTTGTTCATTACTTTGTGAATATATTCACGGTACGTATATAATACATGCATAATCACAGACCACCAAATTATCATTTATGAAGAAACAACAGCTTCTTCGGTACACACTTTACGACGTCTCTGCAGATGCATATTATCAATTAGAGAATGCGTGGTACGAAAACGATCCATGGTTATTCGAATTACTTGCTCGGATAGACGATAATGTTGACCGTAAAATGGACGTAAAGCGCACGGAAAGTTTCGCGAATCGAACCACGATTTTCGAAATAAATTCGTTCTGCCATAAGTGTCTATTCATGGTAAAATGGTAAACCAAATTGAGCACAAATCAGCTATAAGCTATTAAATTGGCTGTCGCTGGAAAAAGTGTTGTCAATTCAAAAACAAACCTTAAGTTAGTTTACTTTCACTATGTTAATTACTTAATTAACTTAATTTTTATGTTTCTTGGTACGTACTTTAACTTTAATTTATTATGGCAACAACTGCACATCTGCAGTTTGGCAAAAAATAAAAATTTATATGAAGTATGTGGAGAGTTGGCCGACTCTAGTTGAGTCGGGGTCACAACACGAGCATGGGATTAAGCCGTACCTCGCGACCAAATGTTCCGGAATAATCCGCAGTGCAACAATCACTGCGTACCTCGTGTAAGCTAAAAGGGTGATGCACGTGTTGTAAGCGAAACGTGCACGACTTTGAATATACACGATGGGCATAAAGTCTGGACACGTCATGTGCCCATGATATCATCCGACATTTGAGATATTGAACTTCGAAATTTTGAATGTTAATTCATCGATTTTTTCAGGCGGAGTATCGTTCATCGCCCATTAGGCGAAATTTGAACAGAAATGTCGTTTTATAATTTAAAGTAATATAATATATATAAACCGATTCCTGATTTCGGACTAATAGTATTGTAACTTATTAATTTTATAAGTTATTATAAAAAATATCACATGTCTATTGAAACAAAACTTAGTTTTCTCGTTATTTTAGTACCAAGAAATTTATATTTTTAGATAGTTAACATTGTTTTATTAACCACTTAATGAATTAAATACATCTACCGGTTTCGAAAAATATATTCTTTTTTTTTGGATGTCATTAACTAATCAAAAACATATGTTATATTGTTTCTTAAACAGAATTTATTTAAAAAAAAAACAATAAATGTTTATAAAACTAAAATAAATTTAGTACCCAACTTAAATTGTTACTTAGAATAATTTTAGGAAAAAAATTTAGAATTGGACTTGTGGTTAAATTTAGTTAGCTGTTCATAATATTTTGGTTAGTTTTACACGCTTTATTTATTTCCAACGTTTTCAAATTATTTAATTTAAGACCAACACCGTTTACATGTAAAAAAGACAATCCCAAACAATACAATGTTGATTTTGCTAATCTTATAAATAGACTCGGGTCTCTTTTTATGCGGTTTTGAAGTTATGGGGTTTATATTTCAAAAAGTTTTTTTTTTTTAAATAACTTTTTTAGACCAATTTGACATGTTGAGTCAAAAATTCTCCGAATTTTGTCTATATATGCAAACAAAGCCTGCGCCAGTACAATTCAGCCGAAAACAAGTAAAATTGGGCATGTCTGGTCGCGTTTCTCCCCTCCATTATTTTCAGAAATTATCAGAGAGCAGAATGAAGAGGATAATGAGATGAATGACAATGATATCATTGGTACAACTCTCGATGCCGTCAAAAAAAAGAAAACGAAAATGAATCGGAAGAAAATGAAACTCCAGTCACCCTCACTGCGAGTGTAATGCGAGAAGGTCTTCAACTTTGCAGTCAATTGGCAAACCATTTCATTGAAAAATATGATAATTCTGAACGTGCATTCAATTTTCGAGGTGAGCTTCAGAATTGCATTTCTGGATATCAGGAATTGTACAAAAAATTAGCAAAGTTTAATCACCGATTATATTGTCAGAAGGGAAAAATCAACATGCTAAGTTGAGGCTAATTTTATTTGTGAAGAATAAAGGTTCTATAGCGCAGAATAAAAGCTTCAGGATATAGATCTGATCTCTTCTAGTGATGAAAGTGATTGAGAACCAGTTCACAAATTATGCCGAACATATAGCGATGATAATTATTAAGAACAAAATATACAAAAAAGATAAAAAAAAATTATAAATTTTTTATACATAAATTTGGAAGGAATATGTTAAGATTATCTGAAATTTAATAAACTTTTTTTATGCATTTTTCAGTATATTTTAACTTATTGAATTAGTTTTTTGCGATTTTAGAAAATTATGGAACGTATCCTTTATTTCTGGAATCTTTTTAACACAATTTTAAAGGGCTAATTACTGTAAGAAAAAAGTTAATTTTGACCAAAATGTCATATGATATAGTGCTGTTTCAAGTACACGATAATAATTACACGTATATTTTTACTATCAAATGATATTTTTTATTTAAATATTAATATTTTACGTGTGCAGGGAAGGAGAGAATCTCAAAGATTTAGTTGAGATACACTCGGAGATCAACTTGAGATTGCTAGAAAGAGACAAAAACTCAAAGCATTGTACACGGCATGCGTGCAGAGCACATAAGCGTCACATAAAACAATCATAGATCCTTACAACTATTTAATCTGTATGTTTAAGATATAAGTCATTAAACGTTAACATAAGGTATTAAATTACAAACATTGATTGCATTTTAAATGCATCTGGAGAGATGCAAAATGCACCCAAATGATGATCATGACGATACTGACATTTGGCGTTTAACATACGAGGAGGGTGAAGTAAGACGCGCAATGGGGAATCCCTGAGACACGGTGAATACAAATGGTTGACAATATATCCATTTTGCACCTGGGTATTTGCACGGTGCGTTCAGGTTGTGAAGGTGATCATGGGATTAAATCCTCATAGTCAACATCATTTTACATAATATATTTTTAATATTTTATATAAATAATTTACTTAAAATAATATGTATAAAAACTGTGATTATATCATGTAAACTAAATTAATTCTGTATTCCATTTAAATTTTAATATGGGATCGAACCATTGAAGTTTCGCATTTGAATCAAATTTCTTCATTAACTGCAGTAGCTTTTCATAGTGTAGGAGCATCAACGTCCCATATGAATTACAAATGATTAAACTCTTTCATGGGGACTTCATACAACTCAATAGAATTTGAGAGCTTCTCGTAAAGTAGCTGTGAATCTTGAAGACTGTTTAGCCAATCATTAGTTGAACAAATGAGGACGACAGGCAAAGTTATTTTCTCAACTGGATATTCTGGCGGGCGCTTTGTCCATAAAGTTTAAGATTTTCTTTAGCAAAATCCGTATTCTCAGAGATTGTTTCGAGTTGAATAACTCCTAAAAATATCTTTCGTGGATATGGACCATTAGCGATGCACTTATTTAGTTTAGGGGTCTCAATTCATTGAAAATTTGTTAATTTGGCCATGTGGAATAGGTCCGTCTTCAGATCCACTCGTACATCCCTTTGATTTTTTTTGGAGTACGCTGAATGAGGGTTAATTCGATAAAAATCAACGTCATTAATCATCTCAATCAACACATAAGAATTAAACGTTATAAAAAGTACGGAGATAATGCTTTACGACGAAATAATGGAAGATAAACTGGAATATCTTAAAATACTAGACTGGTTCATATCTGGTTTTATACGTATAATAAAAATAAAATAAGAAAAACTGTTGAACGTACCAAGAAGCTGGAAAAAGCAGATTGAAGAAACCAGAGAGATAAAAATTCCTACCGAATATTTTCGTACGGCTACATACAAAAAAAAAAAAACTCACTCAATAACTGTCGATATGAAAAAGCGAATAATTCTTCCTTCAAAATGTTCTCGCTGGGCGGGAGTCGCGTATGAATTTGCGATTGAATCCGTGACTGAGAAAAATATTTTTATTCCTCACGCTTCGTGGCTCTTAAACGGGTCGTCCGTTTTATACACGCGCCTCGACCAACATCGGCGGAACACGCCATCCACGGGGGCCGTACGGCCGGAGGTCGCGAGGCGGACCGGCCCCGGGAGGGTCGTTCCTCCCTCGCGGGGGTGGCGTGTCCTGGAAGCTAGCCGTGTAACGGGCGAAATGAGGCTTTACAATTTCCCGCTCATTCGATGAGTGCTCTGTGAAATCGGGTCCAATTTTATTGGTAGAAAATCTAGCCTTTTACGGACAAACTTCATTTGGAAAATTGAATAACATTTTGTCTGTTTTATTTCATATTTTTACTTCTCTATTTTGAGGTCATTTATACAAATATCAGTGGAATGCTCATGATTATATTTTATTGAATACAAATTTGCATATTAAATAAATAAATACATTTGAGTTCACGGTTAATTGTATTCATGGTATTTATTGTCTTACACATTATATATTTTATACGAAAAATTGATGCAAATCAACATGAGTACCAACATCATACAAAAGGAAGAGATAGACTGAGACTGCCATTCGGGAAGAAGGCTAAATCTCAGAATTCGATGATGTACAGTGCGATGAAGATTTTTAATGAAATGCCAGAAGACATAAGAAAAGAGGAGAAACTGCATGAATTCAATGTGAAACCATACAGATATGTGAAAGATAAGTTCTACTAAAAATAAACGATTTAGATTTTAAACAAATAATAAAAATCTCATAGAGACAAAGCTATTTTTTATTATATTTATTGAAAATATATGGAAGCATGGTAATTACAGGGCTTACGACCTGTCTTCGGCTGGCTTAAGTGATCACGTTATATAAATATAACGTTCACTATTCTCCTCACCCATTAATCAATCTCAATATTTATCAATTTTTGAAAGTTGTATATATGTTAATATGTGGAAACCACATATATATCTATATTTTCCTTAACCATTATATTATAGATTACAATATAAATGATTACAGTGTAACACAGTGTGACACAAGTCCGAAAATATTCAATTTTACAACGGTTGCAATAAAATAAGGAAAAAAATAGTCAAATTAGATTAAATTCAAGTTGAGTTTGAAGGATTTTTTTTATATGTTCGTTCATTCAATAGAAAATTGTCGATATATGGAAATTTTAATATCCTTTCTGACTACAAGTGATATTGAAAACTAAGTGGATCCTGAAAATTCGAGGGTTTCTCTATAGAAGGACTAGTAGAAGGTAGGAAAGGTCACGCGTTTTTTCTCGGTAGTAATTTAGGGTCCCTCCCTTTGAAACGCGACAAAGGTCACAACTTTTAGGAAGATAAAGCCAACTGATTTTTACACCAATATTTATATTCTAAGTCATCAACGCAATAATCATATTTGATCGGGTTTTTAAATTGATTAAAGTAAAATATAAAAGTGTGATTAATATGTTATGAATAATATATTACATTATAATATTTACTATCAGCCACGATATAAGATTCTTTATTTAATTTGAATGAAACAGATTATCAACAAATCCCCCAACAACCCTTATAGTAAGTCCTATAAAGACAATTTTGCGTACAATACAAAACAGAACAAACAAAAGACAAATACTAAACTTCTACAAATTCTGTTATAACATGCATCCGGATATACCGTGGTTATTTTGTATGCAATTTTTATTTTAAAGCGCCCAGTGTAAAATACACACGCAAGTATGGCAAGGTAAAATAAAATAAATCTTTAAATAAATAAAGAATGTAACTTTTACTAAATTAATTTACTACGTGGACGGTCGCTCGCAAACAGCAAAAAATTGATTTTTTAAAAATATAATTGTTTTAAGTGTTAAAATTCTTATATTTTATATTTACGTCCCTAAATGTATGTAATCGTTAATAGAAATTATTCTTAATCGAATGCTTGATACATAATGATCAAAAATAAATTTGAATATATTATTTGAAAGAATTGTTATAATTTATGAATTATGTGAACTGAATTAATTTTTATTTACATTTTACAAAAATAATAAAGAAAATTAAAAAATGTGTTGTTTATCAATGTAAAAATCATAATTTTGGACAATTCGTTTGTACCGCGCATATCATATAACGCGGGCCAGATACATCCCCCACAATCCCGCGTTATAACCAACTTCCGCTGTACAAAGGTAAAACTCTTAGCATAGTAGAGACATGTTGGGACTAAACATCTAAAAAACACTCTCTCAAAGAGACTGTGGAGGTCTACCGCCTCCGCTCTCATCATCACCGCCTGGCGTATTTGAACAAACTCAGCGGATACCGGTGTGCGAAACGAAACTCCCATCAGCCGTAAAGATACTCAGTACCGACTCCATGCAGCAATACCATGCTTCTGAGGATTAAATCTGCCGGCAGCGGTGCGTGGAGTTAGTCCCTTATTTGTTTTTCTTTTTGTGCCGTCTTTTCTCCTGGAAGGGAGTGTTGTCTGACGTCTCTCCTGCTCCCTGGCCTTGTGTTATATGTCTTGTTAATATACTATGTATGATACTAACGTGTAACCTGTATATTCTCTTCTTTATTCAATATATTACTACTCTATTTTCTGATACTCTACCGTGATATTTGATCATGATTTGTTTTTAATTAATACAATATTTTATTTTCTCTAATAATGATACAATGAGAGCAAACTTTGTTATAGGCGATTGCGCGGTATCGCCCTGTTATTGTAGCATTAAAAAATGTCAACTAGGTGGCGTAAGAGTAGGACCGAAATAAAAGACTTGAGCTAATTTAACGGTCCTGGGAATGTGGTAAGTCCACTCTCAAAAATTATCGCGGTCAGCGGCGGTCAGGAAGGGCGTCAAAATTTTAACACGAGTACACGGTACTGAGATTTATCTCAACTGAATCTCTGAGATTTATCTTGTGAGACTCGTTCCGTGGACACGGGCCATAGGGTTGACTCAATCAGCTGACAATGGGTCTATTCAACTCTCGAATTCCAAAAGAAATATTGTGATCGAGCATTCTGAGTGGTCGGCTCTGCGGGGGTGAAATAGATTGCCTCTTCCACGTGACAGCCGAGTTCAGGCGACCCTCAAAAACCAGGCAGTTTAGTGGGGTGGGTTAAGGTTCTTCAAGTGATGCTGTACAAATTCTGCCCATATTATTATTATTGATTCAATCTCAAAAACATTATTTTATTATTTAAATATTTTTTTCAACTATTAGCAGTTATTATATTCCACTTTTACAAAAAATGTGCAATAATGTTATATACTTATTATCTTCTCGTGAAGTTAATTTTATGTTGGCAGTACCAAAAAGTAAAAAAAGAAGTAATAAAAACATTTATAGATACTTGAAATTTTACTGAGATTAATATTAAAGTATCAGAGATTAAATAAAAACATAACTACTTTTTTAAATTCGAAATTAATAAAGAAATGTGAATATATTATTATGGTTGTTTTTTTAGAGATTTGTTTTTTGAATTGGCAACACTTTTTTCAACGACAGTCAATTTGACAGCTGATAGCTGATTTGTGCTCAGTTTGGTTTGTCATTTCACCATGTTCATCTTAAGTCACATCTTAATGTTCAATTTATTTATTATTAAATAAAATATTATATTATACTAAATGCCTATACAGAATGTTCAAGAGACAGCGGTCTAAACGAAGCATCCAGTTAGGTTAGGTAAGAAGATATCGCTCACTAGCAACCCATTGAGCGACAAATAAGGTTATCTGAAAAAAACGGTCAAGTTTGTAATCTGTCTTTACAAAAATGAACGCCGTACTATAAATACTCAACCTAATATGATGAAATTTAGCACATATATGCTATGACAATGTAGCTACCAGATTTTTGTTTGTAGCTAATTAAAATAAAAATTATTTGATTTTTTTATCACAAAATTCGAATAACTTGTAAACCGTTGGATTTCGCATGACACAATTGATGCCCAATGAGTTAGTGAATTAAATTTATTAATGATTGAAAATATTGAAGAATCATTGATTAGTTTGTGCATAAAAATGTTAACGTTCACTTTAGGATAAAACGGTTACGTAACCACATTTCAAAGAAAATTGACAATTAAAATTAATCTATTTCTCTACGCCTTACATTCAGTAAGATATTAAAATTTTATATATAAGGTTATGACATAAAAACCATACATAAGTATATATTTATTTATTATTATTATACAATCCCTAATGAAGCATTAAAATAATTTGTAAAATAATATAAAAATTCATGTTTTTTCATTATCAAAATTAAAAATAAATATAAAATGTGAAGTAAAGCAATTTATCCATCACCATTGAGTTGAGACACAGAAAATTATAATAAATAATGTAGTCCTATAAAGAGTTAAATTAAGAGTAAAAATGTCGACTACCATCGCAGATTCATTCCTCAACGAATGCAATCTGGGGACTGCGGAGTTAGCTAATGCATGTGTTCTGACATTACCACTGTAATAGAATAATGAATTGTGTCTCGATGACCTCAATGGCCGTTGAAAATCAAGTAGACCGACAATCTGGAGGCAGTCTATCATACATACCATTGATGATATTGTATAGAAATATAAGGTCGGTCATCGTACATCTGACTGATAATTTTAACAATTTCAGACGGCTAAGGAGATAATCATAATTGATATCCTCGGAGCGTATAGTTAATTTAAAATTAATGAATCTTAAAAACTTTCTCTGGATTCTTTCAACCTACGTCGAGTGGTACAATGAAGTGAGGCGACCATGTGACCGAATTACATTCTACCTGAGGTATGTGCAGTTTTCTATCTCAATGGTGACGTGATGCAGATAAACATTTATTTTCCGTAGACGCTACAGTGTGACTAGAATATTATTCATGAGTTTGTACAAACATACCTGATCACGTATTTCACGACGCTTGGTGAGACTATCGATCTTCAGATGCTTCAGGCAATGCTCGAGTGTCAACTAAGTTGACATCTGATAAAACTATGAACATCTCACACGTTTGGCATTTAACGACTGCCAGATGTTAAATTTTATTCGGGATTATTCAGCCGCGTATTTGATAAAGTGCTTAATTAAAAAATAAAGAATCTGAGAAAATTAAATAGAAAACTTATAACAACAACAACAATTTATAACTTATAAACTTATAACAACAATATTTTTTCTATAAAATTGATTTTATATGTATATATTTATAATTAATACATTTAATTAGTATTTAAAATATCACAGACCGTCTGTTCTGAATAATTACAACTTCACAATAAAAATGTGTTCTCCTTAATAAAATAATTAACGCACTCCAAATTTACGAAACAGTATTTAGAAAAGAATATCGGTCTGCGTTTATATAAAAGAGAAAATGCCATATGAATATGTTAAATTTCGTTAAATTTTTACATTTAATTAGCTGAAAGTCAAAACTCATTTACATGTCTCCTGTAAACTTGAAAATTTTGTCATCGTGCCAACATTTATTATCCAAATTTAATAACATTTTTTATTGATTAATTTTGGCGCCTCTTAGCGTGTAACACTCAAAGGTATTTGGGATTCATTGTAATATAAAGTTGATCGCTTGTAAAAATTGAATAACAAATGTAACAATTATAAAATAGACTACATAATATATGTTCAAAATTTGTTGATATGGCAAAGTGGTAACGTGTATCCCCCCTATAGAAAATGTTCCAGGGTCGTATCCTGGTAGAAACCAAAATATTTTTTCCATGGATAGATTTTTTATGCATATTTTTTTAATTGATTAATTTAATTTGTATCAAAAAAATTGTTTTAAAGAGGTTGAGGGATGAAACTCCTAAACTATTGACTACCGGTGAAAAGATGGAAGCTAAACACGTTCGAGAGGGGGGGCGGCACCCCTCTTGCTCCACCGCCCGAGTATTCGGTTCATCCCCCGTGTCCTCCGCGAGGTCAGTCAACCTCGAGTAGAGGGTTTTCAATTTTCATCCAATTTGTCGCGAGAACCTTTTAAAATCATTGAGAAGACCGACCACGAATATCTGATGTTTGGGCGTTTGAGAAAGGAGGCTTCAAAGGCCCGCGTTCACGATAATCTTTCAATGAGACTTTGATCTGATGCATGTGCACTCGATACGTCATACTAATTCATAAGCGATCATAATTCATAGATCGCTTCATGTTGAACTCTGCGCCGTTCTTTAAGGTCCGTGTCCACGGAAGGAGACAATCTCAGAGATTTAGTTGAGATACATCTCAATACAGTGTACACGTGATGAGATTTTGTTTTGGTGATAAGCTCGTTAGATAGACTCAAATTCAAACCGTAGTACACGGCGTACGTTCTGACAGCGAGCACACAAACGTCACCTAACGTAACGAGCACATAAACGTCACCTAAAACTACCATAGATCCTTACAACTATCTATTCTGAGAGTTAAATATAAGTCATTAAAGTTAAAGGCATTTAATGAATTTTGACTGCAACTGGAGAGATTCATCATCACCCAAATGATAATAGTACAGTGTGTTATTATATTATTATAATCGGATAACATTGCAGCAAAGTAAGACATTTATTTCGATACCCTGCCTACTACACTAGTATTTTACTGTATTATAGCAGACAGTGCTTTTCATTCGCATCACAATACATATGTGATTGGCGCGTGTTGAGGTTTATTGTGACAAATGAATAAAAACAATGAAGACAGACATAAGTGAATACAGTGAATGAAGATGTAGGAAATTATGAAATGAAATGAATTGGCAGTCTTGCTCGGCAAAGGCGAGCCGGCAAGACCGCCATTGTGAAACGCTGAAACTGGAGAGACTGTCTGGCGGCGAATTGAGCCAGACTTGTGGCAGCAGCCGGCAGCGCTGTCGCTAGCGTCGATGCCGACTGAGATGACGGTAGATTTGAATTATGGTCGCTGCATATATATATAGAGTAAAACAAGATGCAGTTAGATAACATATAAATACACCTAAAACTTAAAGTAAATGCAATATTCAATGTATCAAAAATAAAAAAGAGTAAATAATATACAAATACGAAATAAGAGTGTGTAAAGTAAATAAATAAAATACAAATATGAAGTGAACTCATGTAAAATTGTAATGTTCAATATAAAAACATTGAAAAAAATACAGTTATGTAATATACCAACACAACAACAGACAAAAGTAGAAAATGCAATATTCTATATATTGGTACTGTTGTAGCACTTTTAATCTCAAGTTTGAACTTTTAAAAATTCTTGGGCGTAATTTCTCCCCATTTTGTGGAGCCAGAACTAACTTAACATTTAACAGACGAGCGTGAAATAAGGTGCGAGACGGCAAATCTCTGAGACACGGTGAATACGAAAGTTGAGAGTTGTCTCTGTTGAGAGAGCAAAATCAGTATCTCAGAAATTGTTTCAAGTTGAAATTCCCCTAAAAATCTTCCATTAAATATTTCACAGTTTAATTCAAGCCACACTCGCGGACAGCACACATTGTATAATAATTTGTACAGACCAACTGACATAGATTATTCGACATCACGTGTTATTCTACACCATTAAGATCGGTACAAAAGAGTGTACTAATACGGTTTTGTCATGAACCGCTTAATCAATGTTACAAAGGTTGCAAAAACCACGTAAATTTCGATCCCCGATTCAACGCAGATTTCAAAAATATAATACAAACACATTATCTTATAAATAAATACGAATTAAATATATTAATTAGAAAGATATACATATAAAATCAATTTTATCGAAAAATATTGTTGTTGCGCCACCGGGATTCGATCTCTTTCCTAACAGGGGAAGGTGCATTATACAACTATGCTACAGCGACAATATTTTTCGATAAAATTGATTTTATATGTATATCTTACTGATTAATATATTTAATTCACATCTAAAATATCACAGACCTATGTTATGAATAATTTCAAATTCACAATAAGAATGTGTTTTCCTAATAACATTATCTGATGTTTTATCTGTAATTATATAATTATGTTCATTCAATATCATAATTTTATTATAAATTTAGTTTTTACGTAGTCGAGGGTGAGGTAATTTGAGTACAGGTATGTTTCAATGTTTCTGATAGCATTTCAGATTTTTTAAAAGTATGCTCTCAAGAATTTTCATCTACGAGTGAAATGGTATCGTCGGAAAAGCTAATTGTCTTTGATTCTATTACCAAGTTGAATAATTCATTTATACATATTAAGAATAGAATGATTCCTTGAGGAATAAATTGGTAATTTTTATTTTAGTTCGTTCTTTTATTTTCGAGATCTGTCAAATGTCTTTTTCAGGTATATAATAATAATAATATGCGATGGTGTCACCATTTAATGGGTGATTTAAGAGTGTGCGTGTGAGTATATGTTGTATCACAAAGATTTATTAATGAGACGTGCTTATTGTAATAGTGGTGGATGCCCCAATATTCATCCACCACTCTCGAATCCGATAGATAGACGCGGGATGTATTGTGTATGTGGCCAGAGCAGGTAACGCAAAGGATAAACTGTTTACTATTTCGCACCAATAGCACATTATCGTTGATAATAATTTAGATAGTGTGGAGCCCTGCTCGCGCCCTACAGACATGGCCGCATAAGCATTCACTTGATAACTATACAGTCTACTTGGTACTTGGAACATCACTTTTCCGCAGGCCGTCCTATCACCAACATTGCCATTCAACCGTATCTCCAGCGAGCCACTCCAAACTTCAACCGCGCATTTAATTATATTAATTCATCAGCTTAATAAACGGAACCGTGCAAGTGTTTTTTCATTTATATACCCTGCTCTAGTTACAACAGACACCTTACACAGCGACACATAATCAACACGCGCGAGACAAGATGAGATTAGAAACTTCTGACTCATAGCATCATAAAATTCTTACACAATTTCGAGTTAATCATAATTTGAATAACTTAAATAACACATCACAGTGGTAACATTTTATATACATGAGTGAGGAATCGAGGAGGAACAAGGCCCTTGATGCTCACTCTAAAAATCAATATTGGTGACCCTTTCGAATCTATAATAACTAATAAAGACAGCTCTCAAATAGTTTCGTTTTCTGATAAAAACACATGTATTTTTTAAACTTTTGTAAATAAAATGAGATGGGCCCTTTAATAAATTAAATTTAATAATTATAAATCTACCCTACGTTATGATATCACGTTGAATAAATAACAGTTTTGAGTGAAGGTTTTATAGTTTTTACATTTCGCTATAATTTGATTATTGATGTCAAGGCGGTAGTATTGTTATAGTTAATACGATTTTTTATTGGAAAATTAACGTAAAATTTATTTAATAAACTCTGGGTTAAAGAAAATTCAAGACTGCAAGGAGAGCGACCATCAGTAGAAAAATCGGCGACTATCAACTCAGTTTCACAAAGGTTGGTGTCATTTTATTTACATAGATTGAATTAATATATTCATCAAAATCCAGAACTAGGTATCGAAGGTAATTACGGCAACACACTGTCTACATGAGATTTCGAAAAACCATCCTCATCCCCCATTCCCACCCCTTAAAGCAGAATTTTGGTACTTCTTGATGAAATTTTGCACACTTGACGTTCAAAATAAAAGGAAAATTACTGTCCACATCTGATTTCAAAAAAAAATTCCCCATTCCCCTAAATGAAGCCTCTTCACTCTGCGTCCAAAGTTTGGACAACGCCGGGTACTTCAGTTAGTATAATATATATTTTTTTGTAGAGATTCAAAATTGTTGCAACCCGAAATGTATATATTGTGTAATAAATGCTTATTTCGTTGTGTTTAAATTGAGAAGCGATTCAATTTTCTGATATGGGTAGCGCGAATTTTGAATTTCCCTATGATATGTACATTGCATAAAAACTAATGTTCAAAGCTTTGGGCAGACCATTTATGGATTATTAACCTACGAGGCGAGGACCGAGGGTACGCGCACACAGGAGTCAGGAAACTGTCGTCAACACGGCAATAGATGTAGGGGGGTATTTACCAACTATCATTATTAATAAGGGTAGTAAAACAGAATGCCGAGAGCGCTCAAGAGCCAACGAATTACAGTAATTTACTTTGACATCTTAAATGAAAAGAGAATACCATTATCAGCTTAAAACCATGTCTTTGTCTAAAATAGCCATTAAAACAAGAATAATTCTTCAATTTAATTGAACAAACCTAGTGCACAATATTTTAGGGGTGGCCTAATCTTAACAATGTCAGAGATGTAAACATTTAAAAAACGTCTTAGGTCGGGTTGCGTCATCCTCGGTAACCATAAACTTTACTTTTAAACTTAGTTTATCCGAAAACGCGTTGCATCATCTCATTTTTGTCGCTTACTTTTGACTTTAACTATAAACCGCCGAAAATCTCCGCTTAAATGTAAACTTTACTAATGCACATGCGCACTGCGCGCGAGCCACTGACAGATGTCACCGAAATCGAGTATTTTTCAATTTTAGACACTGTAGTATCGAAATGTACAATATTATGTCGGATATCAGTGATATCGCAGAGTTTTTTGATGATAAACTAATTATACAGTATATTCTTAACAGGAAAAGTAAAACTTGGACCTCGGCACATAATTTTTTGCGGGAAGAAATGGGTTTTAAAAAATCTTTTTCCGATAACGGATTGCATCCACTGGATTTGTCATCTAGGGCACATTTGCATTGTGCGCATCCACTTGACATCCGTCATTAAAAGCATTCTTTTAAATTTTTCGACGTCGTATTATTGAAATGAACATTATTATGTCAGATAGCACTGATACCGATTCTTCTGACGATCAAATAATTGTTCAATACATCCTTAACAAGAAGAGCAAAATCTTTTAGGCCACAAAGTGATCATTTTATATGGGAAGATATAGATTTTATTGTAAGATTCCGCCTGTCCTAAATTATGGTTAGGTAACTGGTCTTGCTTATTTCAGACAATATAATGTCATCTAAAATTATCTACTTCATAGGTATATAATAATATTTTTGATAAAGATCAGAAATCACGCAGTTCGTCCTGTAAACCAGGTCTCGATAACTTTGCATTTCTATGCCACAGGATCAATGCAAAGATGCACGGGTGATATATCTGGTGTACACAAGAGCACTATTTCACGGATTGCGAATAAAGTGAGCAGAGTAATAGCCGCTCTCAGATCACAATTTATGTATACCTGTATCTACCAAAGAAATTCAGCAATATCTGAATCAATTCTTCAACATTATAAAATTTCCAAACACGATCGGTGCAATAGATTGCACTCATGTGGAAATCCTATTTCCAGGAGGAAATAATGCGAAATACTATCAAAATATAAAGGATTACTTCTCCATTAATGTGCAGGCAGTAATAGATGCCACAATGAAATACACAAATGTTGTTGCAAGGTAGCCAGGCTCAACACACGATAGTATTCTAGTCATTCTAGATTAAAAGGGCAACTAGATGACGGTATTTTTAATGAGAAACATCTCATTGGTGACCGTGGTTATCTACTCAAACCATACTTACTTACTCCATTTACAAATCCAATATCTGTGGCAGAAAAACTATATAACGAGAGCCAAATCAGGACTGGGAATGTTGTAGAAAGAACATTTGGGGTGTGGAAAAGGCGTTTCCCCGCAATAGGTATGAAACTCAGGCGGAGTATTGAAAGAGTGGAAGCAGTCATTATAGCCACAGCAGTGCTGCATAATGTTACCGAGTCACCACCACCAATATTATATGAAATTGACTCTGAACCTGCACAGGATGGAAATAATATAAGACGAGATCTAATAAATGGCTATTTTTCCCAATTATTAAACCAGCCATAGCATTTCATTTATTTATTCTTAATATTGTGCGTACAAATGTAAATATATATGTTCTAATATAAATAAGATCAAACTTATCGTACACATATTGGCTTAGTTTCATTTTGAATCTATGAAGTATCTTCATCTGGCATTTCATTAAAGATCTTCATCGCTCTGTACATCATTCATTTCTGAGATTTAGCCTAAATTGTTGTCACATTTATTTTACAATAATATTGGATCTATAATAAAACAATTCTTCCTCTGTAAAAACTCTTTTATTATATTTATATATATACCTTTTAACATAAATCACATACAGAAATTACCATCATAAATTGAGTAAAGTCAAGTAAGTAAAATTAAAGTCAATAATTAGAAACTGTAAAGCCATACGACATAACTACACAATATTATTTTAGTAAATAGAAAAACGGTTTATGTTAATATCTTAAAATGAAAGGGGGTGAAACCACATTAGCTAAACACAGCGCGAGGCAGTAAACATTTAAAAATAGAGAAATTGTTAATGTTTATAAAATTAAAGAAGTAAATTATTTAATTAATTACATATTATTTTTTTCTTTCACTAATTTAAAATTTAGTTGGGCCAAATATCTCTCAGCTTGACATCTGACTAAAATTACAACATGTAGTTCTTGTGTCATTTGGGGTGATTGAATTCATTTTGCGTTTTGATTTATCTGCGAACAAAGAAAGGGTATATATTATAAATGAAATAATTAAACTAAATAAAAGCATTATCGATATCTAATATTTATATTTTTTTACATTATGTAAGTGTGCATACACCAAAAAATTAATTAATTATATTGTGAATTATCATTCTGTTCATTTTTTTGAGGTGATGCCACCAGTTGGTATTTGAATGCAATGCCAAGATATTTAGACTTGAGGCCTGTGCTCAACATCTTCCACCTATGAACATACAAACATATTACATTTGTATAATTGATCTGCTTACAATTGGGGTGTACATTATTTATTTGTTTTTAAAAGGTAGCATATTAAATGCAAAATGAGTGATAAGATTTGCATTGCAAGGCCTTGCAGAGTACTTACAGTTAGAATCTGTATCATCATCTAATATCGAAACCCGCTATCCATTGACATCTGCATCATACCTCGAATCCATTCTGCTGTTTCTTGCTTCGTCTTGGATTCTCTGAATAAATATTAAAAATAATGTTTACTAATACGTAATTTACAACATAAACTTTTAAATATAGTTAAAATACAAGAATACTTACTTTATATTGACATTCATCGCTCAAAAACGGTCAATTGCTCATTTCGGGAAAGTAAACACACCAATTTAACGTAAACGTCAAATGTCAAATGAAGCGTTCTACACGTGTTGCCATAAGCAAAATTACTCGCGCGGCATTTGTTTTTGAAAATGAGATTTTAAGAGGCCTATGTAATTGCTACACTGGATAACTATAAACTTTGTTGACGCAACTCGATTTCTGTCAAATTATTTGAATCTCGTTTACAAGTAAACGAGTTTGAAAGTAAACGAGTTTGAATCTCAGTTATGGTTACCGAGGATGACGCAACCGGCTGGTAGTCATGCAATTATTATTGATTAATTGAAATTCCAAATTATATATTGAATACAAAAAATAAATTCAATATTTTTTATTAGATCGATTTCAAGCAAAGATAAAGAAAATAAATGATCAATTCTGCAAAAGACTAACGGAACTAACTCTTAGAAAGTTTAATAGTACAGAATTTGTACATACTCCGTGAACATTATTGGCGTGTAAAATATTGTAGATCAGGTCAACTACACCCTGTATTAATATTAATGAAATCACATTCTATTCTTGAAGTTATGATTTTTCAGAAATCACCTTCCATTTCAGTTCTTTGTTAATTAAACAGATTGGGTGAACACGTTGGAAATATACACTGAAAAAAAATATTTTAATGAAAAATAACAAGTGATTCTTCTTATTTGTAAAAAAATATGTTTTTTGTTGTTTCCTTGTTATTTCTGTGCACTTCTCGATTCATTACCCAATATCTATTCACAATTAATTTGTCGTCTCAAAATACCTAATTTACATTACAAATTTCTTCACTCCGAGGAACTTTTGATAATTGTTTAGAAATAAATTAAAAGACACCATTAATTATTTAAACATTGTAAGCGTTAAATAGTACGAGGTGACGTGAGGATCTTTTGAAAAATGTGACGTGGGTTGGTTTTACCTCACGGACGTTCCAAGAATCTTTTGTTAAGAATCACAAAGAACCACTCATAAGAACTTTATAACTACTTGGATATTGTTATTTAAATGATAAAACCCATTTGTTTAAAGACCATTCTTACGTTAAAAGTATTGTAAGGAATTTTTGTGGAAATGATTAAAAATATATAAGATATTATAATACAATTTGTGTTGTAGCGTTTAAAATCCATCCTAGGACATTGTTTAAGAGTTTAAGACTAATCTGGTTTTTCTCTCATATTAATTAAACACCACAAAATGTATCCCAATTAATACTTCCGACAATTTCAAACGTCAACAAAAGCAGTTTGACGTTTTAACTTTGAAAAATGTTAACTAACTAACTTACCATCACATCGTTTCCCCGCGGGGGTAGAGCTACACACTCCTCTGTCCTGACACACAATTCTCGCCTCATCCACATTCGTACATCTTCTCATACAAGCTCGCCGATTATTGAGGCTTCTAACGGAACCATCCTCCATTATCTGGTTTACCCGGTCTTCCGCGGACGTCCTCTATTTCTGGTGCCATCGACACTTGCTTCATATATCTTTCTTACCATTCTCTCCTCATTCGTCAGTTCCATATGACCAAACCACCTAAGTGATCCTTTTTTAATCTTACTCATTATACTAACATCAACTTAACATTCTTTCTTTATTTCTTAATTCTTTACTCTGTCATAAATAGATTTGCCACATATACGCCTAAGTAAGCTCATTTCCACTGCATTTAGTCTACTTTCGTTCCTCTTCTGTCAGCTCCAGGCCTCATTTCCATACATCAGTGTCGGTACCAGGACTACATTGTGCACCGCTAGTCTTGCCTCGGTTGACAAATTCCCGTTAGATATAATTCCATTCAAAGCGCCGATCACTTTATTCCCTGCAGTCACCCTCCTTTCGATATCATTCTCAACCTTTCCTTTTCTATCGAATAGAAAGGTTGCGATATTCGATATTAAATATTTATTTATTTATTTACCATCTTAATATTCGTATCGGAACTTCTGTAAATTGGAATGGTTACCTAGCTACTGTACAGCAGCAATATGGTATTCCAATTAAAAAATTGTTGACAATCGACTTGTTTATTTACTATTTTGAAAAACATTCAGAACAAAAAGGTCACGTGCGCACATTTCAAACGAAATTAACACTGCGAAGAGGAATTCTAAAATGAAAATGTTCTTTCATTATTTGGAAATATACGAAAGCTCTAACAATAATAATAATATCTTATTTTCAAAACATGCTTAATATATATACTGTATTATATGTATCTTCACTATTCTCTCCCTCACGTTTAATTACTTAAGGGCTGTCTACACCGCGAAGCGCTACCAGAATTACACAGACAAACAATGAAGTTGACAATAATGAACAATTATTTCAATTATTCATTTATTCTGAGGTACACTAACAGTACGCTGTGAACTTACATTACATTACAGTAGACAGGTAATATGGTTTTATGGGCGAGGATTTCAATGGTGGGCGACCCGAATAGTACAACTCATTTATATAGTGAATGAAAGAGTGTAATGAAAGTACCAATAAATTAAAAGGATAAAGAGAGAGAATTTTGTTTTGCAGTAGTAATTTAAATTATTGAATTTTAATTAAGCAACCGCGACTGAATATTTTTTTAAAATAAAATAAAAACATTTTTTTTTATGATAGAGTTAAATTTAAGATAAGAGAGAATGAGCGATGAAAAGATATACATGAGAAAGATGGAGCAATTAAAATAGATTTAATGTTAGTATTCCGAGTATTTCCAGTCAGATGAAATTATTCAACTAGTATTTTATACGAGAGATCAATTACAAAGAATTTTAAATGATAAATCAATGAAACAAATAATAGAGGCGCAACAACAATATTTTTCGATAAAATTGATTTTATATGTATATCTTTCTAATGAATATATTTAATTCATATTTATTAAAATATTATTTATGATATACTACATACATACACGTACGAGTGTACCCCATGTTTAATTAATATTTAATAGTATCATTCGATTTTAAAATGCTATTAATATGGAATAGTATATACCCACCGTTTAATAATTGATGAATTTTAATTTTTGTTCAATAGTTAATTTTAATCAAATTTTATTTTTCTTACTGAAAACTACCACTGTCAAAAAGCTATCATTACTGAGTGGGATACAATAATGTACTTTGTTAATTAAAACATAAAGTTTTTTGAAATTCTGCATAATTTTTAACTAATTGATAAGGGAGGTTTTAATTGAATCGTATTAAAGAATAATGTCTACTGTCTGTCTTATTATTAATGATTAAAGGTTCTAAAGGCACAGTAAGGGCTCAATAGAGATCTTTTCAAGGTGGATAATATAGATAAATCAGAACAGAAAAACCTTTGCTCGAGTCAGGATTGAAATACATGGGATTGCGTACAGATTCTGACCATTAGCAAAAATATGTGATGACGAAGTTTTGCGAGAATAAGAATACTTCGTAATGAGCAAATACTAGAAAATTTAGAAAATTATATTATATATCATGATTTTGTGCCGGTAAGGAGAGGAGAGCGGGCTACTACATTTACACATACTGCATCAGCTACATTCACAACAGAATTTTGAGTGAAAATGAAAGGTGAAAGCGATTTTCTAAGAGAGGATAACAATAAATATTAAACATTCGAATATAATCTAAACACATTTCATGATAATGTACAATGTATAAATTTGTAGATATTTTATTATTTTACTGAATATAAATAAAAAAAATTAATAACCTTAAAAAAAATTCAATTTGTCATCCAAACTTTAGAAGCCTTCAACACTTGGACCACCTACATCAGCTCGTTATCACAAAAGGTTTTTAACGAGCTCCGCGCCCTTGTCCGAGCAAGGGTCAGTCCCATGGACCTGAGGCCCTGACACGCCATAATTACTTCATTACAATACAGAACATTTTATAAAAGCCCGTGTACACGGATGAGATTTTTGTCTCGACACAAATCTCAGAGTTAGGAATTACGCTCCCGTGAGATTCTTTGGAGCCAACTTTGGGCTTGCCTTGCAAGTTTCAGAGATTCGAGCGCCGCCATTTGCTGACAAAATAAGGTTTGATATTTATTTTGTTTCGCGTCTCACTTTCATGTTTGCTGTTCAAAAGTTAAACGTTGGTCTGTCAACCTTGGTATTTCCTTCGTCCATTGGAATGAAACCGTAATTGTACCGTAACCGTAACCGTAACTTTCGTCCGTTGGAATAAAACCATTTGAATGAAACCGTAATTGTAACGTGTAAATCAAAATAAACATTAGTAATTTAATACCTTCTGTTTGTCAAACATTTCAGAACTAGTGTTTAAACTAGTGATGAGAAAAAATACTACTCTCGACTCACTGGTGTGGTTGTGATTGGCATTCGAAAATATCAGTGATTGAAAACTGACTGTGATTAGAGTTTCCGCACGATATCACAATATATGAAATAAATAACTAAATATAAAAACATATTTATTTATATTATTCAAACTTCATTTGCATAAAAATCATATTCTAGCATTAATAATTAATATATATATATATATTTTAATATCATCACAAAGAGAATGTGAGTTTATTTTTTGGGTCAAATGCGTACAAAGTTTAGGCAGAATCAACTAGATGGCGCTGATCACGGATTATAACGTCATTCCCTCGTGAATATTTTCGACTCATATGCACATGCGTTGAATCACGGTTCACAACCAAATATATATAAAATAAAAATAGAATCACAATATTCTTACCTAAGTAATGGTTTTAGAAAAGGTAAAATCTAGTGTATTATTTTTGATTTAGGTGAATAATAAAAACCTACATTTTCGTAAAAAATGATAAAATATTAATTATATTTGAAAGCACGCCCTTTTGTAATAAAAAGTATAAAATAATAAATAAGTCAAATTTTGTAAATATTTTACTCTTATTCTTATTGGTAGAGTGTGATAAAGAAAACCATTGTAAATTAATTTCAAATTGTGACTGTTGTAAAAGAAAAATGATAATAATGTTGATAAGGTAAATTATCCGTGAGAAATAATACATTTGAGACAGAATGAAAAGTTTAAGCAAATCCGCAGGGAAATTACTAAATGATTTATTGGCACTAATTCTATACGGTTGTATTCCAACCCTCAACACTCACTTGGCACTTATCACTTGACGAAATCGATAGACCACCAGCAATTACTATTTAAGTGGTACCTAACAGTTTTCTAGCCGGTCATTAGTGCGGTGGTTCCGGCACGCACCCGGCACGATTTTAATCAGCTTTCAAAATGTTTAATAACAATATTTTGGGAACAATCAACATATTGTGAATTTGTTAAGTGACGACGTACCTACGTACATAAATTATTAAATATTTGAAGTAATAAATATTATTGGCAGGCCCTATCAATCGAAGGACGTTGGACAAATGTAGTCATCCAATGATTCTCGAGAAGAATCGAAAGGTCCACAGGCGAACTTCGCTAGATTGATGAAATCATCAAACTCTGCGGGAATACGTAGCAACGAATAACATTGCACAGAGAAAAGTGGGAGACACTTGGGAGACCTTTGATCGTTTCGTCAGTACTGCGGGTTTTAGGGCGGTCTGCCGACCTCGCTGTCTAGACTTATTTTTATAATTTTTTTATATTTATTTCCATCAATGCCCTTGTGGGGTTTTATATAAAAATATTTTTTTTATTAAATTTAAATATAACAGTACATTTTTAATTGACATTTCAATATAACAGTTAAAATATAACATAAAAAAAAAACTAAGTATAATTTACATACAAATATTTCTTCTGTTCAAGTATGCTCTTGCAACGAAAAATGTCAACGAAATTCAACTTGTTACCAATCCGATGCATCCGCGATATTGGCGAGTTAACAGCATAATTATTTCAATGTGCACCTATAAAGAACACTTCATGTTGTCTCGTTTGAGTTATAGATATACCATATCGCTCGCATCTCTTCTCCAGGCAAATTTTTTCAAATGAAGTAGACTCATTAAATAATCGTAATTGATATTTTCTATCGGAATATGCAATTTTAAATTTGATAAATCTTAGAAATTTATGTTGCACTCTTTCGATTCTTATAATATGTGAGCCATAGTAGGGAGAGCACAGAGTGGAGTTAAATTCCAGCCTACTTCTTACAATAGATGGATATAAAGTAGTTAGAGAGCGGAGCGAGTTAAAGTTTTTGGCTGTCCTTAACACAAATCCTAAGGATTTCATCGTCTTGTTGCAAATTTCGTCGAAGAGCACACCCAAATCCCGCATAAATGCGACTCTACTTAGATCAATATTGTTAATGCTGTATCGAAAAAGGAGTTGACTTTTACTTCTATTGAAAATTATTTGTTTATATTTTTCTACATTAAGATATAGTTCGTTAGCACAGCACCACATATAAAGCAAATTTAGGTTTTTTTGCTAGTAAAGTCATTTATGTTAAAAATTGTTTTATATATTTTAAGATTATCTGCAAACAGAACATGAACTTCATTAAAAATATCAACAATGTCGTTTATGAATTGTAAAAATAAAACAAGTCCAAGGTGGGACCCTTGTGGTATACCACTGGATGCTTCAAATTGAAAAGATTTAAAATTATGTATTTTAACGTAAAGCTTTCTAGAAGTTTCCATCCATTTTATTGCTTATTCTCAGTGCTTTTAATTTTTTTAATAGTAGTTTATGTGAATGAATTCCTTGTCGAATACCTTGCTAAAGTCCGTATATATGAAAAGACTGCGGTGTACCGAAAACAACATAAGTCAGGGTTACCTATATTTCTATATGGTTTGGAATAATGGATCATGAAGGCAAGGGAGAGTAGATAAATTTATGCTTTTGAGATGTGGCTGGAGAAACTTATTACGTATACCGTGGACAGCGAAACGCACCGATATCTTCATTCTGTAAGACCTGATATTAAGTGCAGATTGTTAACTTGCGATGAGATAAGATATCTTGGAGAAGCGTGTTGTGGTAGGCCACAACGATGTACAGAGAAGACAAGGAAAATCCCCCGTCCATCGGACTGACTAAGTGGAAAATGGATCAGCCACTTTTCTGGAAACGGCCCTAAGATCTACAGGATGCCGAGAAAAGAGTGGAGTCAGGAGGGGGTGGGAGTTCATGAAGATCACGATCGTCAGTAATGAGAGATCAACGCGGATGGTGATGATGACCACTGGATGACTGCACTCGTCCAAAGATTGTACATCCTTGGGTCTTTTCATTATCATGGCGTATTAAAATAATTTCGTTTCTTTTCCTGTCTCTTCGTATGATACTCAACATACGTAGATTTTTGGCGTTTTTGTGCATTTTTGCACTAGAATTAAAAAAACTCGTATTTGACACAATGGAAGATAACTTTTGAAAATCTTATTTAAACGTCCGAATTTCTCCGGATGGAAATTTGTTGTCATATAATTAATAACTTATTCAAGGTAGATTCTATTATCATGAATAGTTTGAATATAATTGAGACGTTCATCTTCAATCTTACTCTGCCACTAATTTATGTTTTGAAGGTCGTCTAAACATGGAGATGTTTGTACGATTGTTCTATAGCTAAAGATCCTTACAGATATACATTTCAACGAACCATTGCATTATATCTGCCTGGTGCTCATTCAGGTCGTAAAATGTACCGAGGTGCCATTGCTGGCAACATTATACGACACTAAATAAACACTGTTCTAAACGAACGTCCAGTGACGTCTCTAGATAATGTGCCGCTTTTTTAGGATGCCTCTCCCCGTACTATTTTTAATTTACCCCTAACCTATTCCCTTAAATGTGTGTCGTTTAAGTTTATGCTACCCTCTGAAGTGGTCCATTACCTTCCTGGACAAAAATGCATATATATATTTTGATATTTTCGCACAATTCTGAGAAATTATGTACCTTTTAACATTTATTTTCTGCTTGTTTACATGCGAGATAAATATTAAAAAGTTATTTGATCTAATACTTATATTCTTAGGCACCGACTTACTTGCCTACGCCCATGGGACGATCCCACGAACGTCCGCCGTGCGCCATTAAACGATGTGCCATTGACCAACCGCGTGGAGAGGGGAATATCGACCGACGCTGATTTTAGAACCGACTAGACCCATCAGCAGTTATTAGCCGTGGCTCACCGCCTAGACCTACAGTCCAGACGCTACACTACATACTTGCTTTCAGTATTTCAATCACAGTCGTTCATATTTGTAAATAAACAAAGACGTACCAATGTATTAATCATTCTTCACCAGCAATACATTTCTAAGGCGTCTATTTTACACTTGTCGTTATTGCGAACTGTTCCAGTCTCCACTGTATACTTGAAAATTGAAAAGGCAGGAGTGCAAACCAACATAATTTTAATTGCTCGCGTCTTTGAATTTCCTGCCCGCTGTCACCAGCGTTCGTGATTAGCACGCCCAAATAAATTGCCTCTTCTTAAACTATTTGAGAAGTTTGTTTTGACGCATTAGCACGATCCATAACCAGTAATTTCGTTTTAAACCAAACTCCTTGCTCACAAATTAAATTTTTTGTAAAATGAAGCGTGATGTCATCAGAAAAACGTAAAATTCACCGATTTTAAAACAACTATATCACCTTAGTTTATTTTCATAAAAATCTATTTCCAAATGACGCAGTGGAGAGACGGAACTAGAACAAATCACGACGAGAAGAGTTTTGATTGTTTTGTAATTCAAGGCTGCGCTTTGTGGTAAGAGAGTGGTTTGGAAACCGCCTGCGGGTTGGATCGTCTGGAACAATACGGTATTGTAATACAAATAATGTAAGGTGTAAAGTTTACATTATAGCTTTGCGTGTTTCCAGCAAGCACGCCACATAAGAAGTAAACAAAAATCGCTGAACACCTGGGTATTTCGAAAATATATCAGAGATGGATTTATTCCTCAAAAACTCTTCTCTGAAAACTTTGTTTGGGAATGTTTCCGTTCACTGATTGTGCGGATAATTCTCCATGCGTGCCAAATAATATTGTCATTTATTAAAGAAGCCTAACTTATGCAACATCATAATGGGGGAATTCAATCCTAGGTTCCCAGCCCATTTTACAGTATTTGTGAATTCCAGAAATGTTATTGCTTCAAGGATATAGTTATTCACAATAATAGAATTGTTTCACATGGACTTCGTATTAATTAGAACTCTTATTGAGAATGAACACGATGAAAAGATACCTTTAGGAGATTTTGCTAAACTGTAAATAATAATCTCAAGAAATAACAAATACAAGATGTCAACGATATCAATACTTTGAACCTTTTGTGTCTGTTCGATTTTTACGACTATCCAACGATCGCCGGTCACCGCGTGCGCGCATGTGAATATGACATACGTAGATCGGTGACTCCTGTCCAGTATCTAGCCACTATCCTCTTCTTCTATTCCAGAACACTACCTTTTCTGTGGTGTGTTCTCTATGGTTTTGCAGTTGGGAGTTGAAGTTGTATCTTCAAACTGAAATTAACGTTTACCATTTTGGTCGCGTTGACTGCTGCCAAATTTGCCGTGTTGTGTGGGAACGAAATATCGGCGTATGAATTATCGCCCTGCTGTGTGGGGCTGAAATTTGTTTGTGTGTAATTGGTTTCTCGCTACAGTGCAAACCGATTAGTGCTGTACATCTTGCTTTTTGTGCATCGTATTTGTTTGACACTTCGCGCTACCACCGAAGTGTATGTTCAAGTGTACTTCATGTTGAGCAGCGTTGTGTATGTCCTGGAGCCAGAAGATCTGTGGATCCAGTGGAAGAAGTTCAGATACCGAATTGGAGCATTTCACAGGTGAGTCGTGTCTTCTGGTTCTGAGTGGTTATTCAGCCGCCTTTTGTTCCCTAATCGTGTCCCTCTCCCGAATTCCGACAACCCTTCTTGGATACATTATTTTCCCATGTTCCAACATGTTTAGAGAGTATTTAATGGCAACATTTGTAATTTTCGTGCACTTTTGATAGCTGTTTGGTTTAGTGTGTTTGAAAATGGATAATTGTGGCAACTGCCACTTTTAGATGTGTGGGTATGTATGTATGTATGTATGTGTGTGATGAGTGTTGGGGGGGGGGGGGGCAGTGTATATAAGAGGCCGTCACTGGGGAACGGGATTCTTATTCCATTGTCCTTCCGTATAATAAATAGTAATACATGAGTATGCCTTTGTATCATATTGTAAATATATATTGGGAATAAATAGTATTGTCACAATTATACAGTGTTTCACTAAACTTCACTCGTGAGTACAATAAGAGGTATAAACCCCAAGAGACTGTGAAGTATTTCCCAAGTCTCTACACAAAGTTACTACAATAATATTATATGGGAAGCTTATTGTATTTTAATTATAAGATACAATAAGCTAGAAGAGACAAGATTCCCCCGACACATTGTAGAGGTTAAGAAGCACAAATTTAAAACCTTTATTATTATTTATTTAAAACGTTACATGTACATGTATTTTAAATACTGCCTCACTGGGCTTCGCCCATGCCAACGCAAATATTTTATATAGTTTAATAATAATCAGCATATATAAATTGAAAATAATAAAAAGGAAAAGGAATTATGCTATGCTATAGAATAAAACATGAAATTTGTTGATACTTTTAAATTGAGTCAAAAGATAATGCTTTTATAATTTAAGGTTGATATTAAAATAATGTAAATAATATTTAAGTAAAATTTATGACCTTTAAACAGAAATATTATTTCAATGTTATTGTGTTTATTTTTAAAATTCTCACCAAAAAAATATGAGAAAAATTGAGGCAAATCAACATGAGCACGAACATTATACAAAAGGAAGAGATAGACTGAGACTGCCATTCGGGAAGAAGGCTAAATCTCAGAAATCGATGATGTATAGTGCAATGAAATGCCAGATGATATAAGAAAGGACGAGAAACTAGATATGTGCATGATAAGTTATAGTAAAATTGAAAATTTTGATATAGTTTATAAAGGATGTTTTTTTAGAGGTATAGAACTTTAAAATGAAATAAAACACATATAAATCGTAGCAAGATAATTTTATGCCATTAGTGTTTAAATGTGATTTCGCGCATATGGGCGACGCAGCTGGCTCGAATATAGCGCAATCTGGGTCCGTATATCGCCAATAACGCAACGAACGTTGGCTTCCAAGTTGTCTATCGTCTCTGGTTTATCGGTGTAGACTAGCGACATCACATATTCCCACAAATAAATTAACCAAAAGTGTTATTTCACACGATCTTGGAGGCCAATTCACAGGTCCATTACGCGATATTATGCGCTGCTCATCTAATGTTTCCGTCAATAAATTGATTACGGCGTCTCGTTGAAACCACAGCTCTTCCACATTAATGCCATTCAATTAAGGAACGAAAAAATCAGTAACCATTGACTGTAACGTTCTGGTCAGCATCATTATTGAAGAAACAAATTTCTTCGGTGCGCACTGTACGACGTCTCTGCGGATGCGTGTTATCAATTAAAGTATGCGTGGTGCGAAAGCGATCCATGGTCATTCGAATTACTTGCTCGGATGAACGATTATGTCGACCGTAAAATGAACGTAGCGCACGGTAAGTTTCGCGAACTGAACCACGATTTACAAAATAAATTTGCACAATTTGCAAGTGTTGTTCTGGCATAAATCTATTCATGGTGAAATGGCAAACCAAACTGGGCACAAATCTGCTGTTAGCTATGAAATTGGCTGTTTTTAAAAACACCTTTTTAATAGAGCATATGTAAGGACTACAGTAAGAATAAATAAATATTATGTACCAATTACTGTTTATAATAATCTAAAGTAAAATAATTACGAAAACATTAAAAATCCTTTTACTGGGCCGCATTTAGATAATTACAAGCCACATTATTTTTTTTTTCTTGTTTTGCTTCTTTTTAAACGGTATCTATATTTTAAAACTGAATTAATTGGTACTTTGAAAAAAAATTCGCCCAAACAAAATTCTTTTGTCTGAAAATTTTCAAACGTTATTGTTTGTTCCGATCCTTTGCCGAGGGAAAAAAACACATTTTTTTCATGATTAATCTGAGAGGAACATCTTTTAACGGCGAGGAAGATGGTTATTATATTCTTTGGGAAGATAATAAGGGCAGTTTATTTAATTTAGGTAGCTTTCCACTTTGACAAGGGAAAGACGGCCATTGTATTACGGGGAAATATCGTTTGAATGGACATTTGGGGCCTTTGAGTCTCGTGTTACGATAATTGTTCTTTGAATTAAAAATAATATATTATTGCAACATATGGAAGATATGGAAGCTGCACATTTTAAGAAAAATTTGGTAATAAATGAAGTATTTGATTAAAAAGTACGTTGTTACGGAGACTTTGGGGCCTAGAGGATAGGAAGCTCTAAGGGTCACCACCGATGCAGAAACACTTGTAGGTATTGAATATTTGGAACAAGTAGATGAGTTTGTGTATTTGGGAAGTATTTTTGATAGAAACGGAAAGGCTGAGAAAGATATCGAAAGGAGGGCGACTGCAGAATACAAAGGGATCGGCGCTTTGAGTGGAATTATAGCTAATAAAAACATAAACTAGCACATAATCTAAAAATTTCTAAAGTGACAAGTTTCGAACGTAGAGGCCAATAAAGCCATAAATAAAGCAAATCATAAAATTTTATGATTATTTGTTTTCGAGATTTCTTATCTATGCTTTGACAATAGTAAATTTGACGTACCAACAACCCGAAAACGTTTTTCACCATGGACGATGGTAAAAAGTTACTACTGATCGCACAACGCTCTCCCCAAAATGTACAGTTTATTACAAAACATCGAAAATCTATTTAAATACGTATTTTAGAACTAGAAATAATCTGTTAATAATGAGGGGAAATAATTTTTAAAATCTACCATAGTATAATGCAAAAATAATTTACATTGCGTGACGCGCTTGACGTACACTTTCATGTGGTGGAATTCACTGCACGTCTTGTTTATATGATGGTGTCATGCGACATGGATAGCTGTCAATATATGTTTCTAGACGATACGGACGGACGAACGGACATTCGGAAATCGTATACATATATCGAAAGTCGGATATATTTTACATTTACGTTGAAAATTTTATTATATCTCTGTGGGGGCGGCGATTCAAATTTACTACTATTATCGCCGTTCCTAGCTGACCGAGGATATAGGTGACATCTGGATCCGAGCGCCAGGCTGCTGCCAAAAGGAATCGTGAGGCAGGAGCCTGGCTTTCCGGTCCGAATGTCGCCTGTGTCGTTCGTCAAATACCACCCCCACATATCTACATCCAGGAAAACATTAATTCTTATAAACAACATATCATTTACTAAAGCAATATTAAATATGAATTAAATATATTAACTAGAAAGATATACATATAAAATCAATATTATCGAAAAACATTGTTGTTGCGCCACCCCGGGATTCGAACCTGGATCTCTTTCCTAACACCTTCCCCGGTGGCGCAACAACAATATTTTTATTAAGGAGAACACATTCTTATTGTGAAGTTGTAATTATTCAGAACAGACGGTCTGTAATGTAATGTAATAATGGAACGACAGATGTATTAATTTGAAAAAGTGTAACGTATAGGTTCGAAAATTTGTCATGAAAAATACTGGCGCTATAACACAATTGGTAGTGTACTTCCCCGGATTGGAAATAGAGATCCAGGTTCGAATCTCGGTAGCGCAAAAACAATATTTTTCAACAAAATTAATTTTGTACGTATATCTTTCTAGTTAATATATTTAATTCATATTTAAAATATCACAGACCTATGTTCTGAATAATTAATTACAACTTCACAATAAGAATGTGTTCTCCTAATAAGCAATATTATATTTATGTACATATAGATTTCTAATATAATATTAAACATAATGACGATTTTCTAAAGAAGCAAATCGTATCTAATTATAATAAAATGATATTAAATACCACCTTTATCACACAATGTATTAAATATCTTCAATGGGCGCGCGGAGGGTGGCTCCCCCATGGAATCACAAACAACAAACAATGACTTAACAAAGATCCCCATTAATCTAAATATCTAAATCAAGCGGATTGTCTTTTAGCATTTCCCCATCTCAGAGCAGGGACTCGGCAGTGGTAGAATATGTCTCGATAACAACCCCTTCATTTTTTAGAACGCAATATTATACGATCTTCTAGGTAGATTACGATAGAAATACTATCAATTGCAAATGGTCTCATGAAACAACTTTAACTAAATAATATTTCATTGCGCTGTCTTCGATCATGCCCCGTTCAAAACACACAAGTATATATCATATTAAACATTATGGAAAATAAAGCGACATCAGTGAACACACTAAAATATACGGTCAAACACATTCTTATCTAATTATTTGATTTCTCTATTGTATTACATATAAAAAAATAAATTGTTGCCGATAAAATTTTTGTTTACTTTTACTATGTTACATGTTTACTTAATTTTTTATGTTTTTTTGTACGCATTTTAACCTTAATTTACTATGTTAATTACTTTTATTGAAGAGCAATCCTTGCCATAAAACTGCTATGTACTGTACTTTCTGTAATATGTATGAAATAAAGTAAAAATCACTATAAAAATCTATCTATAGAAAAAATATATATACCACCGGACTGCTCTTACCGGGTGATTAAGTTATCAATTATACTACTATTTTTACCATAAAAAATACGATTTTATTATATATATATATTTATAACAAATTTTGTGAACCAGATAATTTTAATTAAACTTTTCTGAACAATCGATATTGTAAATATCAAGCCTAAGTTCGTTAGCCAACACGATTCTCCAAACTTATTTCAAAATGACTGCTATTAAAAAAATTTCGTAATTCTTTAATATTGATCCGAAAGAAAAACAAGAAATATCTTTTCAATTCACAAACAGACGAAATCTATTATTGAATTCATTCTTGGGGTCAGTTGTTGAATAGATTTGTAAATATATTTTATAATAGGATTTCATAATATAAGTATAAATAAATATATTACAATTTTTTAATGTGAAAAAACTAGATAAATTGTCCGATGAATATATCTTAATGTTGCATTACCTGGAAGCTGTGGTTTACGTTCTTAATGCTGCATTCGGCGAAGCTCGGATCGATCAGCTCTATCTCGTTGAACAATGGACTCTGTGAACAAAAGACAATTTCCAATCAAACACCCGCAGCTATCTATATAAGGGGATTTAACTAATAAAATATATAATATATATATATATATAATATCTGAGACACAAAGTGGCTGTAACCCGGACTTGACAGTTTCCCGCTGGGAGTTTGACGTCATGAGGAATGTATACAGAAGGATTATGTCGGAGAATACTAAATTCTGTCTATATACACGTAATGTGGTTAAGATGGTACCAGAATGGGCTAAATAGTTTATACATTTATAGCCCGAATATGGAACAGAATTATATTTTGAATCTGTCACAATAATTTTTGAATGTGGAACTTCGATGATTGACACAATAAAAGCATTCTTTTAACAACTGTCAAAATTCATAGAGAAAATAACAAATAATATATTGCGTAGGTATAGATAGAAAAAATAATAGACAATAATATACCAGTACCAATTTACGATTTTATTAACCTTATTTTGGTTGGATTTTTATACAAATTAAGGCTTTTTATGTGACGTAGCGCACCGGAAGGGTGTTTCAGCATCTATTCTTCCAACTTTTTGATATTTTTCATAAATTATGCACTATGAAACATAATAAATAGACAAATACTGACGTCTCAGTAAATTCAAAAAAGATTTAATTAAATAAGTAAAAACTGCACTCGTTTACATCACTTCGAGGTGATTTATCGAGAGTTGGATAAATTTTGGATTTATCTATAAAACTTCCAAACTTTACATAACATTTACAGAATAACTTAATTTCTTCTCATTCTGATTTTAAATGTCCGTTTTCTAAATATAACACGAATTCCGACAACTTTTTTCTACAAAAAAAAAAATTGACCAACTATATTAACATAATTGGTATAAATACATAAAGATCGATGATTATGATCTTTATGGAACAGTTTGGATAAGTGAGAATAAGTAAGTTTAAAAATTTTTAATATTATAATTCAACGTTTAATTGACATCATATTAAATTATTTTGAAGGAAACTACCCCAAAAGGTTCCACCCTATCCCGGATTTATTTTGAAAGTTGTTTACTCTTGTTTCGATTCCACTCAACAAAGCAACGCGTAAAATATTTTATAAAATCTTAAAATCTTGTTTTTGGACTATATTTTAAAGTAAGAGCAGTTAGTTACTAAAACCTTATGGCTTTTCTTCATATTAACTTTTTTCCCTATTTATTAATTATTTTAATTGATCAATATTACATTTTAATTTTATATTAAATTTTATATTTTTTATTAGATTCAGTTATTAACATATAAATACTATCATAGATCGGCTACGGTATCATTGTACCAGAGCCGTACCTGTATAATTTGTCTTGAGACTCGTTATCATATTAGATTCTGAAGGTAGCTAGAGAGGAGCTATAGAAATCATACACCCCCAAAAAGGGAGTGTAGACGTCACATTTATGTGTTGCAGTCGCAGAACTCGGCCACAGTCCGGCAGAAATTCACCCTGTCCAGGTCGCAAGATGTGCGAGAGAGAGCCAGTAGAATGCTCCGTTAGGTCTCTCTAGTCACCGCTTTTCCCGGCATTGTCCATCCTAGCAACCCCCAGCGATTTTATATAAATTGTCAATATTGAGTTAAACACAGTGAATTAAAATAAAGGTTATACGCAGTGGCGTGCAGTAAGTATAGATTTGGGTTATGCTGTTACCAATGATATTATACAATCATATATAATATATGTAATACAATATATGTACTTTCGTTTAACCAACGTCTTTAAACAAAATAAATCCGTTGTTTATACGACTCTACCATGTATTTATTTGTAATTTTAGAGTACTATTAATCGAGTTTTTAAAGTTTAAGTTTGAACGTAAAATAATACCTTCTTACTAGTGATGAGAAAAAATGCTACTTTTGACTCACTGGTGTGATTATGATTGATATTCGATAATATCAGTGATTGGAAACTGTGACTGTGATCATAATTTCATTACTAATACGCGTGTGTTCATCACAATACACGAAATAAATATAAAAAAATCATAATTTTGAGCATATTTACTTATATTATTCAAATTTTTTTTGCTTAAAAAATATATTCTAGCACATATAATTATAGTGTATATAATTTAATATCATCACAAAGAAAATATGAAAACCCTTTAAAAATGTGAGATTATTTTTCGGGTCAAATTCATAGCATTTCAGGACAAATGCGTAATACGTTTTAGCAGAATCTGCTATATGGCACTTATCACGAATTATAAAGTCATTTTTTCATAAATATTTTCGTTTCATGTGCCGAATAACGGTATAAAATATCCAGGTTTGAATCCCGGTAGCGCAACAACAATATTTTTCGATAAAATTGATTTTATACGTATATTTTTATAATGAATACATTTAATTAGTATTTACAAGTACATTTATCAGAATATGTCATATGTTTTATTTGTAAATAATTCATTCATAATTTTTAGTATTAGGTATGTTTGCTTAAATATTTTGAATAACAATTTATTTATCTTTTCTCATCTTAAGTCATTGACACAATAAGATTTACTAATTTGTAACATTAATTGACGTCATAGTTAAACACAAAACTGTATATTTTGATTAAAAGTAAATAAATAAATATTATTTTATTTTTAATAGATAGATTATCAACTGGTTGTTAAAAACCCTGATATATAGTCAATGATATTAAAGTACAATGTACAAACACCTTAAGATAATTAAGACCATACCATATCAGAGAACATAATTTTTATGGTTAAAAAATTAGAAACATTGTTTAAAAAAAAGTTATAAATAGATATTTGAAGAACCAAATTTTTTTTGGTATCGATGATCTCTCAATGAAACTCTAATCTTTAAGAGTCAGTAAAGGTACAGTTTTATGACACATGATATTCAAAGATTGCTTCACGTTTTTTGAACACTGTTTTGTTCTTTACGTGCACTCGAGTCGAATCTCTGAGAGAAATCTCATCCATTGACACGGGCCATAAAAGTGTGTAAGAATAGCTTAATTTTGTCCTGAATTAGTACAGCTACACTGATCATTTATTTTCATAAATAATAAAGGTTATATATATAACCTTCTCATAATTGTAAATATTTTTGCCGATGTCAGACAAATGAGTTTTGTAGGCGTTGTCTCCGGTACTCTGTTTGTATTTGCTGAAACTGGAATTGTTTGCTTAAGAGCGGCATTGTGTAGTCATGTATCGTGCTATTAGATACCTGAAGAGGTCTGTATGTAATAACGACACCATTGTGTGAAATTGCTTAACATGAATTCTTAGAAGTAGATTAGGTTTTTGTGTGTTAGAAACAGGATTTAAGATTTTGTTAATGTGCCAACTCAGCCTATTTTAATATATCAAAAAAAAAACTAGCTTATAAACTAGAAATATAAATATTTCGAAAATATTATGCAATTAATATTAATAAATTACCAAACATCCAGTGAAATATTCTCATTATATTTCAAACAAATTAATTCTGTTTTAATACATTTGACCAATGTTCATCAATTGAAGAAAGATACGGTATCAAGTACCTAGAAATCATAATAGATAACAAACTAAAATGGAAAGAACATATTTACTAATCTTACAAACAGAATAAGGAAAACTGCCTACGTATTTCTAAGACTCAGAAACATCTTTTCACTTATAAATCTGAAAATAATATATTACGCGTTTGTATAGTCACATTTGCAATACGATATTATTGGATGGGAAGAAGCATATAAATTTCAATGTCATAATTACAAATCACTGAAAAAATAAAAATAAAAATTATTCCTAAAAAGACGATCCAAGTATAAAACGTTTCACAGATTTCAAAGTACCAAAAATAATAGACACAAAAAAATGTAATAATCCAAATTTTCAAAATTAAAAATCAATTAAACTTTAGAAGCGAATTTCGATCTACAAGATTTAGAGACCAAATTGATGTTAGAAAATTAAAATATACTTTAACTCAAAATCACTATTCAAAATCAAGGCATCCAATTTTTTAACAATTTTTCCATCACAATTAATACAATTACAGACTATTATCAATTTGTATCTGAAATAAAAAAATATATACACAGACTAACTGAAACATAATTTATCTCGTATATACTATTTCTCTATAAACGAGTCCTACTCTCGTTTCATTTCATTAAATTTTGGACACATTGATACAAAATATTGATAATTCTCGCGGCTGCAGTCGGTTTACTCAAAGGTATTTGAGATTCCGTAAAAAAACAATGTAGATGGCTTTCAAATAATGGAACGAAAGATGTATTAATTTGAAAAAGAGTAACATATAGGTTCGAAAATTTGACATGAAAAATACTGGCGTTATAACACAATTGGTAGTGCACTTCCCCGGATTGGAAATAGAGATCCAGGTTCAAATTCTGGTAACGCAAAAAAAAAAATATTTCGACAAAATTGATTTTATATGTATATATTTATAATTAAAAAACATTAAATTAGTATTTAAAACATCACAGACCTATGTTCTGAAAAATTACAACTTCACAATAAGAATGTGTTCTCCTTAATAAAAAATATGTCAATTACATAATGTTATTAAATATAAAAGCAGGAACGTAGTAAAAAATAAAAATATTATCTAGCATATTTAGTAGTGGAGAGACAAATCGCTACTTCTAAAATATTAATATGATTGGTATTCAATTAAATCGATCATTAATAGTTATGATTTAGAGTTTAGAACATTAGTTTCTAGTATAACCGTAATTGTTCATTGAATATCGAATAAATTTAGTCGTGATACCAACATCGGTATCTCACGAACATTTAGTGATTTATAATAATAAATTATTATTATTAATAATAATAATATTCGATAATTTGTGTAGCACTATTTTCGTAAAAACTTTCACCTCATGGGTGCTTTACACATAAACTGTTTATAGTTACATTATCTTTGTTTTTTTAAATTTAAATTATTATTTTCACTTATGCGAATGATTTTTTTGAAAAGGTGCGTTTTTAGTTTATTCTTAAATAAAATCTCTGATGCACTGTTTCTTATGACGGAGGGCAAAGAGTTTCACGCTTTTGGGACTGTCACCGAAAATGCCCGTTCACTAAATTTAGACTTCTGGAAACGGTTAGTCGGTTCTAAAATCCTTCTTGCGGCTGTGATAGAGCCTGACTTGAGAGTCTGATGTCTATAATTCAAATTGTCTGGGATACAAAGTTCTTGAAAATACAGAGACGCCTTATTATGTGTCGCCTTGTACATCAACCAGCACAATTTAAATTCAACTCTTTCAGGGAATCAGATGCAATGTAGCTGATGTAAAAGGGATGTTATATGAGAGAATTAGGAAACTCCATATATTATCCGTGCAGCCGCACTTAGAATGTATTGTAATCTATCCAGCAGAAACATTGGCAGGTCATCATAGATGCTGTTACAATAGTCCACACGTGACACCACAAATGCATTTATAAGTAGACGGGCTGCTTCAAGAGGAAGATGTCTCCGAATACTTTTAATCTGTCTCAGTTGATATCAGCATGCACTGACAGTTTTGCCGATTTGTATATTCATTGAAAGATCTGAATCAATGTGCACGCCCAACAACTTAACTGCAGATTTAGCATTCGCAGACATTGATTCCTGTATTTTTATATATATCTGGTCTACATTTGATGCAAAAGTTGACTTACAATATGGTGTAGCTATTCTTATAATGTCAGTCATCTTTTCATAAATAAAAGTTTTTGTAAAGCTGCGGCTGGAGCTCAGCACCAACTCTCTGGTACAAGCGGCGCTCTCATGGAAAGCTGGTTCCCTGACCATAGAATGGCAACGCCTACAGAATAGCTACATATACAACAATGGCCGTGACTGAAGTAGTTATATACGTAATATTTATATTTTGTGTGTATTATGTGTGAACTTTTTACTTTTCATTTATTAATATTTTCCTTGGTTTCCTTTTTCTTTTTCATAACATTATATTTATTTAGTAACATTAATGTATAACATAATATGTATTATATTAATGAGGAATCGGGTTAAAAAAAACCTGATCACGCTGGAATAAACACATTATTATAATTGGACTGCATATGATGTATAATATTTTAATAATATTACAAAAAAAAGTAATAATATATTATAATCTATCGTCAGATGGCACGTGTGTCGCGGGAGTAACATTACACATATTACTATTGGCTGGTATCTGGTCGCTGACTTCTTGTATTTTTTTTCATGTCATGTGAAACGATCATATGAAAAGAGGCTGGTAATAATAATATATGATGCCACTGTTGATGGCACCAGAAATAAGTGATGAGCTTAAAATCACAAACTGTGAGTCAATCACTGGTATCTTTGAGTCACACTCACTATCGGTGATTGAATATTGTGATTCATGGTTCATTTTTTGAATTCTATTTATATTTGGTTGTGAACCATGATTCGGCGCATGTGTATATGAAACAAAAAAAATCATGAAGGAAAGTGCCATCTAGTAGATTCTGCCAAAACGTTTTACTCATTTGACCCGAAATGCTGAGAATTTGACCCGAAAAATAAATTCATTTTTCACGGTTTTTATTATCTTTGTGATGATATTAAATTAGACATATATATATTTATTATATATGCTAGAATATATTTTTTACGCAAATTAAGTTTGAATAATATAAGTAAATACGCTCAAAATATGTTTATTTATTTCGTGTATTGTGATATCGTATGGCGCACGCGTATTAGTAATAATATTGTGATCACGGTCACAGTTTTTAATCACAGATATTATCGAATATCAATCACAATCACACCACTTAGTCAAGTGTAGCATTTTTTCTCATTACTACCACAAATACAAGACGTCTACGAAAGATTTTTCTCGATCATCATACTCTGAAATACAGTGCTGTTAAATGAGTGAAAAGATGTTGATTTGTGTTTCAGCACCGAATCTCATATTCTCTATCTACCCTTTACAAAAAACTGCGTAATGGTACATAAGTTAGTTAGATAATTAAAATAAATATTGATTACTTTGACAACGAGTACTGGAGATCAAGTTGTCGCCTTACAACTACAACTGCAACACAAAACGACCGTTTATATTTGTTCGAATAACTTTTTACAAAAAAAAAACAAATTAAGAATTAACGAGTGATAGGTACGTGCAACCGATTTTAACTAAGCAATCAATGTCGTCCGTTCGTTGTTGACCTGGCCATTGCCAAGTGTGTGACCGGTCGCGAGCAGTGTTGCCAAATATAGATTCGAACAAATATGGTACGAGCAAAAGATTTAGCGATCGCAATATTACTTTTCGTACAATGCTGAAAATCGAGTTGCAATTTATTTAAACACTAATTAAATATATTAATTAGAAATATATACATATAAAATCAATTTTATCAAAAAATATTATTTTTGCGCTAATTTATTCTAATTAATACATTTAATTTGTATTTAAAATATCACAGACCTATGTTCGGAATAATTACAACTTCACAATAAGAATGTGTTCTCCTTAATAATATACAAGTCGTATCAATGTGTCCAAAATGTAACAAAAACGAATTGTTAATTCTGACGTCTGCTATCGGTTTACTCCGAGATTCCGTAAAAACAAAGTAAGATGGCTTTCAAATAATGGAATGATAGATGTAATAATACATTTAATTAATATAAAAATCACATAATTCATTGCATTCGTCTTAAAATCATTTTAAGTTCTTCGGCAACATATGTTTTTAGTAAGGATTTGTCACTAAGCCCATTTATTAAGCAATCAAAAACTGTGATTATATATTATAATAATAATATCTTTCTTTAGTCAGATTTAAAAAATATTCTGTGCAAATTGGAACTTACGTACTGTTTATTTATTTACTTTGTATTCTTGTTATGTGTTATGTCGGGATTACAGTTTCTAAATCGGGATATTCACATCAAATTCTAGATTCCTGGCATCTTTATATACAAGGAATACGTAAACCATAAACAAAACATGATAACAGACCTTTTCCAATCCCTTCCAATTGGTTCTCAGATTTCTGATCGAATTAAGCTTGGTTTTTGTTCCTTTATTTTATTCGTCCATTTCAGGAAAGAAACAGTTGATTCCTGATTTTGTGACAGTGTCGAACCAATTATAATTGTGCCAGTGCTACTTTCAGTTAGACAAGCGCTTTGGTAACCCGACTATTTTAAATGTGTTACAATACCGTACTTGCCCCATGGTGGGCCAGTCGTGCCAAACAAAAATATATTTTATAATTATCATCTAACAATGAGAGTTCTAACTTTGCTATTGTAATGTAGTGCGCATAAGTTTGTCAGTTGGCTTAGAACTGGATACACATTATGCAGATTTATCGACAGAATGTTGATGCAAAACTCCAGTTTAAAGTCAGAATGTCCGTATACGTTTTATATTGTGACGAATCACCTCGTGTAGGCCATATAACGGCACTACCGGTAGGCTCAGTTACCGACGCGTTAGTGCGTCGGACGCCCGGCAGGGAGGCGTACTAGAGAGGGCGGCTACCGACCACTTCATTCCCCGCCGTGAAACCTACAGCAGCTACTGGTTAACTGTCATAATATTGAACGTCACTGGGAGTGTGCTAATCAGACGACACGCGTATTTTTAACTATTTACAACTACAATTTGACAAATTCAGAAGAAAGCCAGAGAGAAGCACATTTATGTGTTGCAGTCGCAAAACTCGGTCACAGTCTGGCAGAAACTGGGAGGAAGGTTTTTGCGAGGGAGAGCCGTTCGGTCTCTGTAGCCACTGCTCTTCCCGACATTGTACATCCCAACAACCCCCAACGAGAGACCCACACCCTAATAAATTTCCGGAAATGTCCGAGATTGTACATGTATGGCTCTGATGCGATGATACCGTAGCTAACCTGTGATGTTATTAACATGTTAATAACTGAATGTAATAAAATAAAAATGTAATATTGACGAATCGAAACGATTAGAGGCAGGGTGTAAATAAATAATTTAAATATTTACAACTAATGAAATACATCAACCTTGCATTGTAACAAGAGCGAGTGAATATACAACAAGGTCAAATCAAGTACGTGTTGTCTTTCAGTGGTTCCCCCACCGAACACGCATGTTTTAATGAACATTATGGATCGGACGCGGAGACATCTTTGGCAATCCGATGCGCTGGTGATCCTTTTTACAGAACAACTAAACACAGATCACCTAAGCGGTGGGCTCGTATACATCACGAAACATAATCGTCGGAAGCGGTCTACTCTACCCACCGAAATATAAATAATTATTTTACTATTGAATAATAATACAACACGACAAATTAAATGAACCAATTAGAAAGATATACCTACAGAAAAAAAATCACTATCAAAAAATATTTGATTACCATCGAGATACGAATCCGGAAATTTTCCTTAGTATTATATCATTATTGCTTACGAAAAGTTAAAATTTTATATATGGAGTCTTTTATAAAATCTTTTTTGCAATGAATTTAATTTCTTTTTGCGTAATACAAGTCACGATTAATCAATCCATTTTATTGAATTGATTAATCTTTGATATAACATACAAATGTATATTTTTAAATGTAAACATAGTTATATGGAGAACACATTATTATTGTGAAGTTGTAATTTTTTCAAAACATGCATAGTTCTGTGATATTTTAATACAAATTAGAAAGATATGAAAATACAATAAATTTATCGAAACAATATTTTTGTTGCAACCGTGATTCGAACAAATGTATCAATTTGAAAGTGCAACATCTAAGTTAGAAAATTTGTCGTCAACTTACTATGTTAGTGAAGTGTAATCGGTTAACACATTTCTCCGGATAGAAAAGGATTCAGGTTCGAATCCCGGTAGCAACAAAAATATTTTAACGATAAATTGATTATATCTGTATATTTTCACAGGAGTTTGGAACATTAGTTGAGGGACGAGAGGCATTATACACACATTTTTTGTGGAAACATAAATCTGATAGTTTATAACGCATTTATGCAACAGTAAAAGTATTCACTCTTCGAAAATTAAATCTATGTGTAAACAAGACGTATTATATTTTCAGCCTTGAAATTTTCGTTCCAATCGAGTCATATTTAAAAATAGTCGCGGAGCCATTTGATTGCGTAAGTGGTACCAAAGTGATCACGTGGGTGACACTAAAGTGAAAACATTGAAACATGGAATTTGCGTTATTTCATTATATTTGGTAGTCTCTGGTATATTTTTCTAATTAATACATTCAATTTGTATTAAACATATTTCAATGTGAAGATGCAATTTTAGTATCTAGTTTGTTTTAAATATCATAGAACTACGTTCTAACAACTTAACAATAAAACTTTTTTTTTTTAAATATATACAATAATATGATATTTTTTCCGTAACAGAATTAGTTGTAGTACTCGTTTTACACGTGAATAATAAATATTATTGGCACAAATCATTCATTACACCAAGGTATATATTATATATACATTATATTATATATACATATTATATTATATATATATATATATACCCCAATGTTAATTTTTATCTACTTCCATATCCTTAGATAATATTGTAATTTGAAAACTTTTAAAATAATATACCATGCATTGGTTGAATCAATATTACAGTACGGAACGCTAGGTTGGAGAGGAACTTGTCCCATACATCTCAAACCAATAATTACAACTCAAAAGATAATAATAAAAATAAATATTAAAAAGGCTAGTGATTACCCAATCAAATAGTTTCCTGTTTTAAATTTATCATCATTTTTTAAAAAAATATTTTATTTTATTTTTTCAAAGAGGACAACATAAAAATTTATCATTTCAATCATACTCGGACCAATTCTAATGAACATGTTATTTTTAAAATGTCCAAATTAGGAATAGAACAGAGACATGCATTATGCATTGCTCCTAGACTGTATAACCAACTGAAAGAATCAACAAAATTAGCAGCAAATATAAATGTGTACAAAAAAGGAATCCTAAAATGGCTTCAAAATTATAAAATAATTATATTTTCGACATCTTTCTGATTCTAGATCTTTCTTATTTGAGGGTGCATATGTCTATTGTTATATAATGTTGTCGAATGTATATATATATAAAAAATAAATAAAATAAAAATATTTCCTTACATATCACTTATTTATATATTTGATGTACACTATTCTAGAACTAGCTTTAGACGCCGCGAGACTGGCAGATACGAGTATATTAATATTCAAGTGCCAGTCTTTAGTTACTCAAAATTTTTAAATTGAGGCAAAACTTGGCGAAAGTCACCCTCCATATTACCGTATTGTATCTAATTAGATCGAAATAAGACGAGAACGAAGGCGACGAATGACGCAGGACGCTCTTTATATAACAGGTTCAATTCAAATAATAATTTCCTTTACAGCGCAGCCATCGGTTATGAAAGCGATCCTGCCTCGGGTATAGATAGATACAAAGATGAAATATTTAATTTAATGATAGAGTTGAATTTAATGAAGAATATGCTTGGAGATAAATTTATCGCGGGGTCGGTTTCACTGCAAAGATAATTTATTGTTTAAACATTTACAAATTCATTTCATTTGAGGCGCGAGTGTATTTAGAGTGTTTCAATAATTAAATAAAATAAAATTATAATGTATCTCGCGATGTCAAAGTTTGTTCAAAATATTCAGAAATTCTTGATAATTGTTCTGTGTCCCGTGAATTTTATATATTTAAAAAAAAAGAACTACAACCAAGAGACGTAATTCAATACAACTCATATAAGGAGTGTTTTTTTTAGAGGTATAGAACATAAAAATGAAATAAAATACATAATAATCGTGGTAATGGCCATGGTATTGGCTTTTTATTGGAAAGATAATTTTATTCCATTAGTGTTTAATACGATTTCGCGCGTATGAGCGTCGCGACTGGCTCGAACAAATCGCAATCTGGATGTCCAATTTTTGACCACTTTTTAGAGCAGCTGGGGACGAATATCGGTAATAACGCGACGAATGCTAGATTCCAAGTCATTCATCGTCTCTGATTTAACGGCATAGATTAGAAACTTCACATATTCTCATAGAAAATAATCTAAAGGTTGTTACGGTCGCATCTCACGTGTGACGTTCACGTATTACATATGTTATTCTCGGCGCGAATTTTAAATCAATATTAAGCTATATTCAAATATTGCTGTGCGTGCCGCGCGCCGGGCAACGCAAGCCCCTCCTCATCCCACTCCAAACATGCATCCACAGCGGAAGAAGGGTCGTTACCTCCTTCTTCACGCATTGGCTGGAGTGGGTTTCTGTCAAGCCGAAGTTAGTCTCTCGCTTTACGCTTGTCGAACGCACCGGACCTGCTCCGGGGTGCCGCCGGCTTTGCGGCCGGCCTCCGGGCAGCTCCATACCGACCGCCGATCGGAAACAAAAAAGTCAGTAATCATCGGTCTATCGCTGTGCTCGATGGCGAATCGACTCATTCGGGTCCTCCTCAATACTACGCTCCACTGCAGCAACGGCTTCTTCGATGCACACTGTATGATATCTCTGCCGATGCGTGGTGCGATCCATGGTTATTCGAATTACTTGCTCGGATCGATGATAATGTCGACCGTAAAATCTATCTAAGTCTATTCAGACACAATCTGGATCTGTAACATCACTGTGAAGCTGGTAATGTTATATGGGTGATTTGCAACGTTATTAAATAAATAGATATGTGCGTGTATGAGTGTATATGTTATAAGAATCAGAAGGTTATGTGTGTGAGAGCCTGGTACCCCCATATATTACATCCAGCGATCATGCTCTTTTGAATATAATCATGGAGTCTGTGTACAATAGTGTATATATGTGGCTATAGCAGGTTGAACAAGAGAAACTACTCACAGTTGAAAGAAGTTTATTATTGCTTGAGCACAGTTGCAACTAGAAGAATATGCAGTAAAAAGTCTACACCGAGGAGCGTTTTACCTAGAGGAAAATAAAGAAAATAGCCGCATTGTATTGGTACACGTTAGGGTCGGTACCGTTCATGTTTTTCAGGCTGATAAGAGCCAAGTTTTACACCCAAGAATATGCAATGTGCGTTCAGAGTCCGTCGGCTGCGTTGCTGATTTTGGAGGCGATAAACCTCCATAGCTATATGGATACGAGATCTGATGTCTTACTGAGAAAAAAGAATATGGCTTCGCAAACGACTCCGAAGAGAACTCAATTTCAACGTCACTTAAGAATGAGACGTGGGTACAGTAAAAAAAGATGCTGATGAATCTGCGAAGATTTTTCACTGACCCAGATTAAAAAATATCGCACTGTGTGTCGGATTTCTTTTCGAAAATGATGTGGCTTTAACTCGGATCAAAGTCAAGAAAAGTAGCCAAGAAAACGTTGAATAACTATCAGAGTGAATTATTTTTTATATCCATAAAGAAAATTTGATTTGATTATATTAGTAATTCATCTCTGAAGTTAAATAATTATATAACTTTTGCGCTATCTAATCTTATACATTATATTTTAAAAACGAACTACATAATTATTTTGGTTTTGCATAATGTGATTTTTTTTAAAAACGATTCACAAATAATTTGTAATGAAAAAGGCGAATTTGACATAAATTTATAGTAAGTGGAATTTGATTATATAAATTTTGTCAGTGTGTTAACACACAATAGATAACGCATGCCGACGTATTATTTAAAGTAAGAATATATTTCTCAAATCATAATAAACGTGGTGACTTTCTAATTGGACTGCGCCAGTGTGGTGTCTTTGGAATTATCACCATCACCCTTGGAGTTCTATCCTCTTATTGTGTCCTCTCGAGAGCTGCTTGGATCGAGTCCTTGTAAGTGAAACTCAGTAGATATGTATAACAATTATAGTTTATTACAACAACGTATTTACAGAATGTATAATCATATAAGTCAGATATTGATTACTACTATTGCGAAGGAATGATGGTAAAGAGACCCGTTCCCCCAGTGACAGCCTCTTATAACCTGTGACCCCCCCACTCATCTGACATACACACATACAAAAGTGACAGTTCTTACAATAAACAACCTTTATTTATTTTAACACAGACAAAACTCTAGAAAAGTAGCCAGGATAAAGCTGAATAACTATGAGAATAGATATTTAATACGATTCACATAAAAAAATAATTTGCAATTTAAAGTAGCAATTTATTTAATAATACTGGAAAATTTGAATAGCGCAAATTTCATAAAAACTTTCACCTCAAGGGCGCATTTATTGCCAATAAAATTTTATCTTAACGTATCACAATAAATAAATATAAAATAAATCTTATCTCAAACCTCTTAAGGCTCAGTGACAAGAATTTCAATCATGAAAAATATTTGAAATTAAATATTTATTATTATATTATTATATTAACACTGAAAATAGTCGCAGTTTTACTATTTTTTCTAAAGAAATTTTTTGATGATTTCGTCGTTTGTTGTGTATGTACTACATGATATGAAGTTATATTTACTAAATAGTTATAAAATACACGTTTAAACAACTGAATTAAAAAAAAACTTTGTTATAAAGAATGTCCAACGGAAAATCTTGAAGTTTAATATTAAATAAAAAAAAAAAACTTCAATGTTATTCTCATATTTTATTTATACAAAATGGATTTTAACGATGCGGATTTTATATTTTATAAACAATAAAGTTTGCTAATAATAATTGCCGCTAGGATTGCGATAATTGGAAGTTAAAAAGTTGCGGTAATGGTATGTTGCATTATTTTTTAAATCTTCTTAAGTTTATATCTGATTCAGCGTTTGTTTGAGTTAATTAGTTAAATTAAGTCGAATTGTGATAGACCATTTTCCTTGTACTTGATATTACATTATGTTCTCAATACATACGGAAACACCAGCCGGGCAGTGCTTAGTAAAAGCTATCAGCAAGTAAGTGCATAGTATCGAAATGTCGATTCATAAAAATACGCACAAGTGGGAAGGTACCGCATATTTAAAATTAAAAAAAAAAGTGTTTTCTAAAATATGTTTTTTATGTCTTTTGAGTGTCTTTGATACACGCGATATTGGTTATAACAAACGTATACCGACAAAATTAATGAATAAAATTTCAAAATTCAATTAAAAACACCTCACATCATTAAAATTATTTCCTACGTTGAGATAAAATACAAGGTTACGTAATATATACTCCAAAAGAGATTACACCCTTTACGCTCCATACCGGGGAACATAACTATACTTTCTAGATAAAGGTTTTAAATTTCAAAAATGTATTATATGATTACAACGTAACAGATATTTTTATGCATAATAATGTTTGTTATTTTACTAACGAAAGGGCAATTAATTATTTATATGGCGGTGGAAGAAAATCATTTGGTTTTTCAACATTTAAATATTAAATACTAATTTAATGTATTAATTATAAATATATACATAGAAAAATCAATTTTGTCGAAAAATATTGTTTTCGCGCTACCGGGATTCGAACCTGGATCTCTATTTACAATCCAAGGAAGTACACTACACCAATTGTGTTATAGCGCCAGTATTTTTCATGACAAATTTTCGAACCTATATGTTTCACTTTTTTCAAATTAATACATCTGTCGTTCCATTATTTGAAAGCCATCTACATTATTTTTACGGAATCTCAAATACCTTTGAGTAAACCGACTGCAGACGCCAGAATTATCAATTCATTTTTATTAAATTTTGGACATATTGATACAACTTATATTATTAAGGGGAACACATTCTTATTGTGAAGTAGTAATTATTCAGATCATAGGTCTGTGATGTCACATCAGGAAATATAATTGACAACAATGAAATACCTGACATAAAAAGAGCCATAAGAGCGTGCACAGAACGATGTATTAAAGTTGATAGGATAGCAAAGTGTGGCGTTGTATCTTCTCTGCCAACTCCTGTGAGTTGGCAAGTAAGTTAACATAAAATGTTAATAAAAAATTGTATATACGCTTATTAAGGAGAACACATTCTTATTGTGAAGTTGTAATTATTCAAAACAGACGGTCTGTGATATTTTAAATACTAATTAGACGTATTAATTAGAATATATATATCTATAAAATCAATTTTATCGAAAAATATTGTTGTTGCCCTATTGGGATTCGAACTTGGATCTCTTTCCAAACCGTGGAAGGTGGATTATTCAACTATGCTACAGTGACAATACTTTTGACGACTAATTTTCGAACCTATATGTTACACTTTTCCAAATGAATACATTTACCGTTCCATTATTTGTGAAAAAGTGTAACATACAGATTCGAAAATTTGTCATCAAAAGTACTGTTGCTGTAGCATAGTTGGATAATGCACCTAACCTCGGTTTAGAAAGAGGTCTAGGTTTGAATCCCGGCAGCACAACAATAATATTTTTCGATAAAAGTGATTTCATATGTATATCTTTCTAATTAATACATTCAATTAGTATTTGTATATACGCATTCATAATATTTTAGTACCATTTACTTGGCCTGTATAAACTCAGCACCGCAATGAAACGTCGACAAAGCATTCCGAACTTTATCAGACGAGACACGACGGTGCACATTATTTGTGGCTTGAGTGAAATAATTAATAAAATGACTTCTTGATAAGTTTTATTCTGTTCAACAAAAATATAATAAATTAAATGTGAATTAAATATATTAATTATAAAGATATACATATAAAATCAATTTTATCGAAAAATATTGTTGTTGCGCCACCGGGATTCAAACCTGGATCTCTTTCCTAACCGGGGAAGGTGCTTTATCCAACTAAGCTACAGCGACATTATTTTGAGCGACAATTTTCGACCCTATATGTTACATTTTTGATATTAATACATTTAATCGTTCCATCATTTGACAGAGCCATCTACCTTATTTTTACAGAATCTCAAATACCTTTGAATCCAGGTTCGAATCCCGGTGGCGCAACAACAATATTTTTCGATAAAATTGATTTTATATGTATATCTTTATAATTAATATATTTAATTAATATTTAAAATATCACAGACCTATGTTCTGAATAATTACAACTTCATAATAAGAATGTGTTCTCCTAAAAAATATAATACATATTTTTAACCGATGCCTACGCTCTTCACTTGGCGCCGCATAGTACTAACTGTGTAGAATCTTGAACAATTAACATGCATATGTTTAATTCAAATTCACGCTTAAAAATGTGACATTACGTAGGAAAAACGAATTATGTCCGTGCATATATATACGAATACTAATTTTAATTCCATAAAATAAATATTTATTTTAATTTTATAAGCGCCCATGATTTTCAATTTGTATTAAGAAGAAATTCTCAATGAAGCTCTTCTCAACTCTTCTCTACTCAAGGGATTGTTATAAATGGGAAGATTTTGAACAGCCTGCGTTATACTGATGATACGGTACTTTTAGCAAGTAACATTGAAGTCGTACAACTTCTGTTGAACCTTCTGAAGGGGTATAAGACTTCGGGTTAGAACTTAATATAACTAAAACAAAACATTTACTCGTTAGCAAACATAGTTGTCTGAATTAAAGTCTTTACATCGCTGGAACTAAAATTTTGTATACCTGGGTTGCAATGTAAATAAAAGATGTGAAAATGAAACGCCGCATGAAAAAGATATTCTGCAGATTTGAACAGTTTCATATTACGAATTCGAATGATCAGATGCTGTGTGTTCATAGTATACATTTATGGAAAGGAAGCATGGACACTTATCGAAGAAATGATAAGGCAAGCATTCTCAAAATAGTTACGAATGAAGATGTTATGGTTCGAATGAACAAAGAAAAATAAGTACTTAAAACTTTAATGTCCGTGTTCACGGAATAGATTTTTATGAGATTTTCGACTAGATACGGATTTTGGTCTACCCAGTTGCAATTAACATTCAATAAATATGTGTGATTTAACGCCTTAAGGTTAATGTTTTATGACTTATATCTAACTCTCAGAATAGACAATTGAAGGGATCTATGGTAATTTTAGATGACGGTTATGTGCACGTATCAAATCTCGCTGTCGGAACGTGCGTCGTGTACAATGGTTTGAGTTTTTGTCTCTTATTAACAATCTCAAGCTGATATCCGAGTTAATCTCCAGAACAAAATCTCATCACGTGTACACGGTATTGAAATATATCTCAACTAAATCTCTAAGATTGTTTTCTTCCGTGGACACGAACATTAATTAGGAAAAAAGGATCGATAGAGGACAATTCTTGAGTAATACAAAACCAACCAGAGATTGTACATGTAGAGTGATGATGATGGTATAGGCATTATGATTAACACTCTCCATAGACAATCATAATAATCGCTAGTTAACGCCATCCCGCGAATAAAGCGATGATTATTATTAATTGACATCGCAGTTATGTACTATATGGTGAAGCATAATTATTTTAATTATTTTTTCGAAAAAGCTTAACGTTGTGCTACACACACGTTTATTTTTAATTTCACTACTATAGTTTCGAGAGGTGCAGTTCCTTTCATCATTACAGTTTGGTCAAGTATTTGATTAGAGCGGCGTGCGTGAAAGGGAGAGGTTTTGGTTGATAATGTGATTATTGATAGCAGTATACTAATGTAATAAGTATATATGTCGCTTCCAACGGGAAACAAAATATGTCTCGCTTAGGAACGCAATTGGATGAAATTCGTGTATGATCATGATAGCTTAATTGGTAAATAAAAAGTACTGGATCCCTGTAATGATTATATTTTATCGATAAATAAATTTGTTCAGTATCTTTTTCTAAGTGAATTATCTGAATTTGTTTTAAGCAATAATGACATAAAATGAAGGAAACCCCAAAGGGTCCCCCACCCTATCTCGGAATCGTTTTGAGGGTTGTTTATTCTCGCTTCGATTCCACTCAACAAAGCAATGCGTGTAATATTTTACAATATCTTCAAAGCTTTATTGGAATTTATTTTAAAGTTAAAGTTACTAAAACTTTTTCCTTTATGGCACAATTACATTCGGTCATTATTACTTACTTATTTACTAACCATCACGTCGTTTCCCCGCGAGAGTAGGCAGAGAGTATAGAGCGCCATACTCTTTTGTACTGAAACACAATTCTCGCCTTATCCACAATCATGCATCTTCTCATACAAGCTCGCCGATTATTGAAGCTTCCAACAGGACCATCTGATTTACCTGGTTGTACCAAGTCTTCAGCTGACGTTCTCTACGTCTGGTGTCATTAACAATAGCGTCATATATCTTTCATAGCATTCTCTTCTCATTCATCCGTTCCATATGATCAAATCACCTAAGTGTTCCTTTCTTAATTTTATTAACTATTCATGATTACATTTTTAAATTAAATTAAATCATTAACTGATATAGGATGGTTCCGGTATCATCGTACTAGAGCCATACCTGTACAATTTAACGTGAGACTCGTAATAATCATATTAAATTCAGAAGGCAGCCAGAGAGAAGCTATAGAAGTCACGCACCCCCAAAAAGGGGAGGGTTATGACATAGAGCAATAACAAGACATTATTCTCCGGGGTCTATTCAAATTAACGAGAAGAGGAATTACTATCGATAATCTATATAGCAAATACGGCGAATTGAATCTGTGTTTACTACCCGATTCCGTGACGTCACTCGTGCGCCGACCAATGGGGGGAGAGTTACGAGCGAGCCTCGCGCGTGATTAGCGGCGCCTGGCGGCCGTCCGGGGAAACGGACATCAAATGAAACGTGTTTATTGCCGATGTGTGAACATCAAAAAGTGGTAAAATGTGTCATATTTTTGTCCACCTTTTTCGAAGCGGAAAATATATCTGAAACAAGTTTGCCGCTAAAAAAATATGCTTATTTTTATTTTTTTAATTCCTAACATAGTGCATACATAAGCATTCTTATATATGCTATAATATAAACAACTCACTCTTGAAGAGTGGATTGCCCATTTAAAAGAAGAAGAACAAGATTTTCTTTTACTAAAACTTATCTTTTACATATATTGGTCAGTTTCATTTTAAATCTTTTTATGTTTTCTGGCATTTCATTAAAAAATTTCATCGCACCATACATCATCGATTTATGAAATTTGGTCTTCTTCCTGAATGGCAGTCTTAGTTATGCTAGTGTTCGTGTTGATTTGCATCAATTTTTCGTATAAATTCCGCTGATATTTTCTTATTGAAGATTTTGCAAATAAATACCATTAAATATGAATTAAATATATTAATTAGAAAGATATACATATAAAATCAATTTTATCGAAAAATATTGTTGTTGCGCCACCGGAATTTAAACCTAGATCTCTTTCCTAACCGGGGAAAGTACATTATCCAACTATGCTACAGCGAAAATATTTTTAGCGACAATTTTCGAACCTATATGTTACCTTTTTGATATTAATACATTTAATCGTTCCATTATTTGAAAGAGCCGTCTACCTTATTTTTACAGAATCTCAAATACTTTTGAGTAAACTGATAGCAGATGCCAGAATTATCAATTCATTTTTATTAAATTTTGGACACATTCGTACAACTTTATTATTAGGAGAACATATTTTTATTGTGAAGTTGTATTTATTCAATGTTCTGAACTTACAACTTCACAATAAGAATGTGTTCTCGTAATAAATACCATTATATTAAAATATATTTTTTGCTTAAAAGTCATCATATTCAGACCTTTCAGCATTGCACTGATCCGAGTATATCTATTTTTTCTGAGTACTATTCTCATAGTTTTATTTTGCAACACTGGAAATTGTATGTTCCATTTCTTCTTCGTTAGCCAAAAACATTATGAAACAGGTTTGCGGCTAAACGTGATGCTCTTGACGTTATGAAATACGTTTGCGGGTAAATAATTATGATTTTGTCTTTATGAAATACGTTTGCGGGTAAATAATTATGATTTTGTCTTTATGAAATACGTTTGCGGGTAAATAATTATGATTTTATCTTTATGAAACAAGATTTTGGATAAATACTTATGCTCATGTATATTTATGAATCAAGTTTGCGAAAGTAAAATTATGCTCCTGTCATCGTGAAATAAGTTTGCAGGTATATAATTATTTGTTTATTCTTAATATAGTGGATACATAAGTATTTTTATATATGCTCTAATATAAACAATATCAAAATCGTTCCATTTTACTACAATTTATATTTCACATATAAGCTTAGTTCCATTTTGAATCTATGTAGTTTCTCCGCCTTTCTTCCTGAAGTCTATCTTTTCGTCTTGTTGTTTGATGTTCGTACTCATGTTGATTTGCATCAATTTTTCTTATAAATTTTGTCGATATTTTCTTAGTAAATTAAATGCAGTAGGTACTTTTATGTACTCCATTAAACATGATAAAAATAACAATTTTAACAAGGCCATAAATATAATAAACAAGTTAATATTTTATTCGCTCGGTGGGAAAGCAATTATAAATTTTACACGATCAAGTTGTATGGTTTGTAGGAATTTTATATGGTTGATATGGGTTTTTTTGTTATTTCCGATTTATGACTCACGCTCTTAAATTTACACCGTTTTTATAATAAATCCGTAAAACACAATTGACCGACAGCAAACTTTATTTAGTTTTTCAAAATGATGCATACGCATCCCCCGAATAATGAGTCATAAACTGGAAATAACAAAAGTATCCACACCAACACAACACGATTCCTGTAATTTATTCCCACCAATCCAATACATAAATAAATAATTGATAACATTATTCTTATTCAGTTCAAAATGATGACGTACCCAACCTAACATTATTTTTATGAAACAAGTGACAGCAGATTTTCTTTTAAATTAATTGGCGGAAGAAACAATGCATTCCTAGTGCCAACACTTTAATAAGTTGATTTTAGTTTGATTTATTGAAAACAGATTAACAAGAACTCAAATAATACTACAGAAAAGCAAATACAAATTTTCTGACAATTATCGACATAACATAAAAAAATAATACACGAAAGTAATGAAAAAAAAAGTTAATTTCCAAACACAATAATGGGTTTAATGAATGCCTAACGATAATGTGCCACATCAAATATTAATTCGTGTTGCGGGCTGAGACTGTCAGCGGCGCGCCGCGGCCTCGGCCGCCCGGGGGAATTAAGGCTGGCGCGGGGGACGGCCGCCACTGCCGGTAACGGCTCGGGCACAAAGATACTCATTACCTCGACGCACGTCTCGTGGACAATAGGTAGCAAACATCTACAACTTCGTTTAATGTAGTTTTCGATATACTTTGTCCATTTCGTTATTTGTATTGACGCAATGGAAAGTCGCCATAATTATAGCGACATTTTTCATGGAAAATAATATTTATCCATCATTTTATAGTTATCATAATTGCGATATAATTATAATTTTATAATTAATATTTATATAAATAAATAAAAATGAAATAAGGCTATGATCAGAATTAATAAATATCGAAAAATCGCTTATTTTCACAGAAAAAAAAAACACATTTTTTTCTTCAGTAGGCATGTTTCAGGAATAACGTGACGTTATCTATCCCCAATTATGGAAACGTAAAAAAAAGAGGAAATTAGACAAATTCTCCAAAAACAAAATGTTTAAAAACACAATTGTAATACTGGAACAAGTACTGCAGACCATAAAAACGTGACATTTATTATTATTTTTTATACACTAAGTAATTTTGAACACTTGTGAACGTTAACGCATCGCCCTACCGCTAAATACGCGTGAAGCACCCGGTTGAAGGCTGTCCCAGAATTTAAATATAAATTAAGGGCGGCTGTAAGTATGGCAGAGGACCATCAACATTGCTCGTCACCAGAATATTAAAAATAATGTAAGTAACGCCAATCTAGTATGGTTGTAAGTTTGTAAGTCGTAAGCAGAGGACCAACATCGTTGTTCACCGTTGGGATATTAAAACATCGATTTATTTCGGCCGATATTAAACTAAACAAGTATTATTAAATGTTTTTATTTCAACCTTATTATATACATTATAATATTACATATTTGCCAAACTGTAGAACAGTTTTACGGCAAGGTTTGCCCTTTATTTTTATTTATTAATTTAGACACATATAACTTATAAGCATTGTACAGCTAAAAATAAAAGAAAAACAGTTTGTTACATATATTTTAAAATGCATTACCCAACTAGGTAAGCCCGTTTTAGGTCAAATTGGCAAACAAATTATATTTCACAAAACCAAATAACTCATTGAAAGCAAAACACAATCAAATAGAAAATGAAACATGCAAGGCAAGTTAACGTGAAAATGAATAAAATAAGAGTGAAAAAAAACCCCACGGTAACTAAATATTAAAAAACAAGATGATTTATTTATTATTAAGAATGAATTTAAATGGATTATGATAATTATAATATGACACACATTTGTAACTATTGTGTATCTAAATATTTCGTATATATTCATGAATAAATTAGATTATTTTAGTTATTTGTTAGTTAGGCTATGTTCGTTTAATAATTTTTTTCAACAGATTGAGCTGACCATTTTTTTTTTCATTATCTTTAGGTGATTCATTCGCACGTTTTCTCTCGCGATGTGCCTTTAGTAAAGATATACACGAACATAGCAGGTAAATGTTAATATAAAATGTAAAGCATTTGAAAACAGTAGAAAGTTCTTCCTTCAATTGACATGTTCAAGAACGTTCTATTCACTTCGGGATATTTGAAAATATTTATTAATTTCATAGAAATACGGAAAATGTACGATGAAGGAAACCCCAATGGGTCCCACCCTATCCCGGAATCGTTTTGAGAGTTGTTTACTCTCGCTTCGATTCTCACTGCTCTTCCCGGCATCGTCTATCCCAGCAACCCCCAGCGGGAGACCCACACCCTAATAAATTTACGGAACAGTTAGAGACTACATTCATTTCTTGCACGTACCGGTTTAATAACAGGTAAAGATTGCGACTGCAAATGCAATCATGCTCATCGCGAGCGCAATAAATTGTGCGGGCCAGTGACGTCTCCGCGACATTTATTGTCTATTTCGCAACTGAAGATGTATTTTTCAAAATCCATTTTCGTTTCAAATCTACATTAATCCAACAAATTATCACTATGCTGTATTTTTTAACTTTTAGAACGATGTTTTATTTTATTAAGGTGAACCAAATAGTACATTCTACGTTGATAATGACATAAATGCACTTAAAATTGTTAATTATAAAAATATAACGAAAACAAGTTAATTTTCCTCTATCTGACGGTGAATTAAATGTATAATTTTTTTCTCAGGTGAGTTAAAATTACTTTTCATTGATTTTCATCCCTTACAAGGGCGGTTTGTCTTTAGTATAAAACAATTGTAATAATTGCGTATTTGATAATACTCAGTATTAACTACCAGACCCTCATTAATATTGTACAATCAACACAAACCGGATACATCTGCGGGCTGCACATCGGGGTTTATTCGATCCACAATTTCAGTGCGTATTCCACAACCACCAGCGGTCTGAACAATGTTTAATCACCCCACACCCGCATACGGTGACCGTAATGCTGGGATTATGAGTGGGGTGAAAGGCGACCTTAAAGCGTTACGATGGCCGTAAAAATCAACACACGATGGCTTTCTTCCGCGCGATAGACGTAATTTATATTTCACAACGCTTGCTGTAACAAAAATTGAAAAAATAAATATCTGTATTGTAAGAATATATTTTTATATTTTACAATATTGTTAGAACACTGTACGTATCTACAAATAAAATATGAATTTGTAAAATAATTAAAAGAACCACAAATTAAATACAAATAATATAAGAATTAATGAATCACTTAAAAACTCGCCAAAATATATTCAGGAAGTTAAATTAAGTTCAGGGTACGATCCACGTCGGTGATGGGGTGAAAGATGGAGGTATAAGATATTAGAACGTTGTTTATACGATCAAAGGATTTATCAAAGTCACGCAAATACGCGGAAATTGATTTTGAAAATAGATAATCAAAAACACATCTTAAAATGTTCTACAGAAATACTGTTTTCAAATTACAATCTTTATGCTGGTTGCCTATATTATGTTGTGAAATATTTCAAACCTGTGCTTGAGCGTGTGAAAAAGACGACACCGGTCGCAGTCTCGCCTCTTTCTCAAGTCACAGGCTCGCACAATTTCGTGGCGAGCATGATTGCATTTGTAGTCGCAATCGTTACTTGTTATTTGATTAGTATACTTATTTTCCGTATTTCGATCAAAATAAGTTATATTTACAAGACGTGAATATAAAGCTTTATTTATTTGGTGTTTTTGTAGACACAATTTTCAATAAGTTCAAGTACCTACACGTTACTACGCAACCTCTAGAAAATATCACACGTGTTTAGGATTACAGAATATATTAAAGAAAATATCGGATTTGTACACGCGTTCAAGAACTGAGCTCCAGAACCCGGAAAGACTTAATGACGACAGTCTTCAGCTAATTTAGTTTTTTTTTAATTTTCTAAGATGAAGGGATGATCTACAAATAAAGAACACAACATTATGCGCGCAGCAGCCGTTACACGATCTCGTGATTTCCCAAGAGCTTTCTTGAATTTTCTTTTGTACGAGAAAAACTAATTTTGTGCGCTTACAGATCAATAATTAAAAACTTAATTGAATCTATATTTTTAATTTCCGTCACAGTAGAGATGAATAAAAGCTTTACAGAAAATTGTTAAAATAATTTTAGATATAGGTATTGGAAAGTTCAGTAAAATTTATTTGTATTTTCTTGGCGTTGTAGATTCTTATATCGTCGTGATGACAGAACCTTTTTTTTTCTAAGCTGTAGTAATTTTTTCAGGATCAGGAATTTAAAAAAAAGAAGTTAATATAACCGGCGATGCACGGATAGAAAACTATAACTTCAAGAACGCCATATAATTCCCATGTTATTTCTTATATAAAAAACGTGTCCTTATATATAATACACTAGTAAATAGTACGTAGGCAGGAATTCTGTCTATATGAGGCGCCGGTAAATATTTTGTAATCAGTTCTCTTGAATAAATCCAATGTGAAACAACCTGAGTTTTTATTGACTGAGTACAATGTTGAAATTTACTACATAATCTTTACGCTCGTCTCTATCATCAGTAAAAACTATTATCAGTAAAACCATCACCTGAGAAAGAATACGAAAACAAAGAAATACAGTCTTAATTATGTACACAAAAGATATCGATATATCATTATTGGTTATTCCAATCATCAATCATCAATTTAATTCTAAAAAGTGACAAACATGTTTTTAATTGGTAAAAATTTCTTACATACATAAATCAAGAAAGCAATCATTAACCTGTTAAAAATATTTAGTAAAGTGTTCACATTTTGATTAATGGTCTCCAGCTACGAAATCTAGCACCGATCTCTAAAGAGTCTACTTACTGAATAGAAAGATGGATTGTACAGATTTATTGTAATACGAATCTATCAAGGAATTCATTGTAAAGTAACTGGACGGTGAAGGTTGTTTTTCAATCAGGTACATCGGAGAGAAATATGTTTTAACGTTATAACGTTGTTCATGTCATTTTAATAAATGACTGGGTGGATACGTTACCAGCCACCGCCAGGGCCGCGCCTACGAAACTTTAACATCCGACAACAGCAAGGCAATTTCGAAGTGTCAGAGTGTTTGACAACGAGTTGTTCAATCCGGTGACGTAACGACGTATGCCGCGGTACTGAGTCAACTTCGTACATTTACATGACGGGTATTGAAATTGTTACTCAAGTCGATAGTGTCAGTGGCAGTGGCGTACGTGAATACAAGAATTTTGAATAAATTGATAAAAAATTTGACGTTAAGTATTTCGTGTGGTGTTCAAAATTTTCCGACAGTGCAAAGACTGAATAACTGCAAAGATTTTGGTACAGACAAAACATTTATTATTATTATTTATTTATACATCAATTGCCTTACACAGCTGCACTCATAATGCCTATCTCACTGAGCTATGTCAAATATTTGATATATTTTTAATGGTAGATGCACAGACCGGTAAAATAATAAACATGAAATAAAATGTACATATTGGAGAGAGGTTTTATTTGTGGAAACATAAATCCGTTAGTTTATGACACATAAAAAATGTATTTACTTTTCAAAAATTATATCTTTGTATAAATAAGATACGTATTATATTGTCAGCGTTTAAATTTTCGTTCCAATCGAGTCGTATATTTCACAAATCACTCTTGAAGGGTGGATTGCCTGTTTGAAAGAAGAAGAAGAAGAAGAGTCATATATTTAAAAAAAGTCTCGAAGCTATTTGATTGCGTTAGTGGCACCAAAATGATCACGAAGATGATACCAAAATGAAAATATTTGAAACAAAGAACAAGTACACGTAATCTTAAAAATGCACAATTTAAATAATTAAACTAATTAATTAAAAATGGTTAAAAAATATATAAATTTGTTTGGATACACTTAAACTTTAAAAAGTGAAAGAATTACATTCTATAGATTTTAAAATTGAAGACAAATTTATTGAATAGGCTAAAAAGTATAGATAAATTTAATCAGTAAAATTAAAGTACCTACATGCCTGGAGACGTCATCGAGCGCATTCTGCTTTTACACAGACTGTTTTGCAACATACCTACAATTTATTTCAAAAATCTTTAACAACATCATAGAACATTGTTTTGGAAACATGTCTATTTTATATCTAATATTAGTTTTAATTCATTAATTATGTCATCACAAAGTAAAAACTTAACTTCAGAAGAACATTAACACTAATAGTATAAATCGTAATTTAATACGTATTAAATGAATGTCCAATATAAAATAAAACTCCGTATCATAAATACATATTAAATATGTAACGTAAATAAGCAAAATAGGTCAAATAAAACCAGTAATATCTAGTGAAATGTATGTATACATAAAGCCCATAGGAATAGCCGGATGTGGTAGAACCTAAATGGTTCTACTACATCCGGCTATTCCTTAGAGCTATACATCGGATGTGCGTCGACGCGAGGTCCTCGGGGTCGATGAGAAGGTAGAGATACTAGATGGATACGATCGCTCGAAATCAGGAGTCGGGCTCAGATTTCAGTGATATAGAATGGAATCTAATCGAAATTAAACATGTGTATTAAATAAATATATATTTCTTCTTCTTTTAAACAGGCAATCCACCCTTTAAGAGTGATTTGTGCCATTAATCAAGTTAAATATTTATTTTATGGAAAAAAATACAATAATATTATACAATAGGAAATATTATTTTAAAAGTCAATACCATTGTCGTTCAAAAAATTTGCTATTATATGGGTTAAATGTGGCGAGTAAAGGGAAAGAAGATGACACAAGTTAACCGGGAGTTGAAAATTACCATTGACGAGATTACTCTAAAAAAAACTTATTATCCGCAATGGACAGGCAAAAAAGATATGATCAAGGGTTTCCTCCTCGGTACCTCGTTCACATATTGAGGAATCTATTAAGTTCAATCTGAATAAATATAAGGCTACCTGGCAATGCTCAATTCTCGTTCTAGAGATATTTGATATTGTTCTTTTGGAGAACCAGGGGGTGCGGGAAATAGATCTTTGAATTATTTTAAGCCGATTACCCTTATGCTTATTTGGATCCATCTATTGTGCAGTCCAAATAGAATTCGTACATTTTTTTACCATATTAAGTCTATCATTCATCGGGATATGGAATTGATGAGGGAAAACTCCGGAAAGAGTGGCCTCCTGGCCAGTTTATCAGCACATTCATTCCCATGAATTCCCGAATGTGCATTATTTCAATTAAATCATATTTAAATTATAACATTGCAATTTTAGAACAGATGTGACTTTGATAATTAAAACGAATATAAATTAAACACCTTAAAAAATAGTTAAAAAACATAAATATATATATTTTCTCATTCGAGAATGATTCTCTATTGCACAATTTAAACAAATTTATTTTTTTTTTGTGAGACACAACTATTATTTCCTATTAAAATCTATTTCATTATTTCTAATGAATCTTAAAAAAAAGCTTGAGAAATACAAGCTAGAACTTCCAATACATTTTTATTTTAATCGCTCCATTACGGTACAACCTTACTTGAAACAAGTACTGTGAATCGTTACTTTTGAGACAAAGTCTTGCCAAAGGAACGTGTTTGCCGTGACAAAAATTTGGCAAGAAAACATTTACAAAAAAAGCGATCTAAACATATAAAATACACACATTCGATGCATATATATATAGTATGAATATACAAATGTAACATACATAGTCCACAATTTTTATGAGTGGATACCAATCTAAAGTACAGAGTGGAAAATGTGCTTTAATTTAAACCATAGTAGAGATATAAACAATAAAAAAAACATAATTATGCCGATTATTCCAATTAATTGAAACATTTTATTGATTCTCAATTATATATATGAATACATAATATTAAAGGTCATCGAAAATTGAACGGCCAGACTATTTTCTGATATATGATTATTGAACATTTTCGGCTTGTAATTGAGTTAAGTATCAACCCATAAAATATTATGTATCCGTTGCACCCTGTATACGAGTATTTAATGAAATCACATAATGAATTGGAAGTCTTAGTGTCATCTTGCATGTATTACATATTACGTTTTCTATTTTTTTAAATTGATTTGCATATATGAAAATGGTTTAATAATTATAATCAACATAATACATAAAAAAAGTAGTTAGTAGGTAATACACTTCTCACGAAATTTCATAAACAACTGGTAAGGGCACCCTCCATAGCGACTGAACTCCCAAAGACGCGGCTAACGATCGGCATACCCCCCGGCCCTTCCCCGCTCGTTGCGTTAGTGCAGCGATTTTTCATATTGTCTGTATTGCTGACGCAATACGCAAAAACGTGAAATTCACCAACAAAAAACGTTAACTATTTCCATTTTCAGAAGAAAGGGGAATTTCTACAAAGGATATAGAGCAAAAGAGGTTGTCAAGTCACTACCTGGCGACAGACTTCATATTGCAGGAAGGTATTCGGCCCGTCACGGGTACAGACCGTAGTGGGCTGTCGTTGACAGAATTCCAATCGTTCAGATCAAAGAGCTAAGAATCACTACATCGGAAACGGATCTAATTGGATTCCGCGTTCAGCCTCCGGCCGTTGACTTTAGAAACTTTGCGGTTTAAATATAGGATTTCTTTTGATATTGAACTGCAAATTTCCGTTCTAAAAGTTGCTACGTTTATAAATTTGTAAGTTAAATCAAAATAGAAAAGATTGGCGATAAAATATTCAGCGAGTCCACGGACGTATTTTTTTTATAAATATGCTAATGGTCCGTGTCCAAGGAAAAGATTTTTTTAAGAGATTTTGGACTCGAGACAATCTCTGTGATATAGATTTCGCTCTCACGAGATTCTTTGGAGACAACTTTCGGCTCTTGTAGTCTTCGTATACACACCATGTCTCCGATATTTAATGTCTAGCGTCTCACTTGTTGACATTGGCCATTGATATTCCGATCATCATTTGAACGAATTAGAACCCCCCCAGCAGCAGTTAAAATGGAATAAACGTTTGTAATTAACGATTTATGCTTGTTTAACTTTCTAGAATAAATAGTACATATTTATTTAGGTTTTAGACATAGACTCGCCATTAAATCAAACGCCATGTACTCGGCTTAAACTTTTGTTTCTTTCTACCTATCTCGAGCTGATCTCTGAGTTTATCTCCAGATCCAAATTTCATTACGTATACGTATACTTAAACTAAAACACATCTTGTCTCATTCTATGGATTCGGGCCATAAATGGTTTATTTTTAATTTGATAGATAATAACAAGTAACGCAAACTAATGTTAATATGTCACAAAAAAAAAACACTTCTTTTCTTTCAAAAAAACAGAATTACTACAGGGAATTCAATCTGAGATAATTCTGTTACTAATGTAATGTTAATCTCGTCAAATTTTTTCCATGTATTTTGCTACTTTGGATGAATCCTGCTATCATTACATTAATGTTACCTTGTATATCTTAGATAATAGACATAGTGGATATAAGAGCAGATGGTGAAAGATATCAGTGAATAAGTAATTTATATAGCAAGTAGAGTAATATCAGTTACAGGAGATATATGATATTAGGTTAAATACGGAACCAGGTGAAATCCTTGCGGTATACGCGAATTCACTGAATCCGAAACACTTGTACATTTGAAAGTTAATTGTGCATTGTACATGTAAAATAATAAAAGTTAATGATGTAAAGGTTATTTTTTGGAGAGGTTTGTTTTTCGAATTGGCAACAGTTTTTCCAGCGGCAGCAAATTTAATAGCTGACAACTTATTTAAAAAAAGTAAAAAAGTAGTAATAAACACATTTATAGAGACTTGACATCTTTCTGAAATTAATATTAAAGTATCAGAGATTAAATAAAGAAATTACAACTTTTTTTAAATTCGAAATTAATTATTCATTGCAAATAACCACAAATTAAAAAAATGTGAATATATTATTGTGGTTGTTTTTTTTAGAGGTTTGTTTTTCGAATTAGCAATTTGTGCTCAGTTTGGTTTGCCATTTCACCATGAATAGACTTACGCCAGAACAACGTTTGCTAAATTGCGCAAATTTATTTCGATAATCGTGGTTCAGTTTGCGAAACTTACCGTGCGCTACGTCCATTTTACGGTCGACATAATCGTCCATCCGAGAAAGAATTTCAAATAACCATGGATCATTTTCGCATCACGCATACTCTGATTGATAATACGCATCCGCAGAGACGTCGTACATTGCGCACCGAAGAGGCTGTTGTTTCTTCAAAAATGATGCCGGCCTTCTGAATCAATGAAGAGTGCTGACCATTATAACTGACTTTTTCGTTTCCCAATTGAATGGAATTAATGCGGAAGAGCTGTGGTTTCAACAAGACGGCGCAACATGCTACACAGCGTGCGCTATAATCAATTTATTGAAGGAAACATTCGATGAGCGCATAATTTCGCGTAATGGACCTGTGAATTGGCCTCCAAGATTGTGTGATTTAACACTTTTGGTTATTTTTTTGTGGAGATATGTGATGTCGCTAGTCTACGCCGATAAACCAGAGACGATAGACGACTTGGAAGCCAACATTCGTCGCATTATTGGCGATATACGGCTCCAGTTGCTCCAAAAAGTGGTCGAATATTGGACTTACAGATTGCGTTTTATTCGAGCCAACCGCAGCGCCCATATGCATGAAATCATATTTAAACATTAATGGCATAAAATTGTCTCTCCAATACCATGATTTTGATGTGTTTTATTTTATTTTAAATTTCTATACCTTTATAATAAATATATTTACTCGGAAAAAAACTAGCTAATTTAATACAGACAAGCGTAGTTAGGACAAGACTGAATAACTTACTGAATCTCTGATATTCTCTATAAAAAAATAACTTGTGCACTAAAATAACTATTTACATATTTCCAATAGATATATTATATATTTAGGAGAACACATTCTTATTGTGAAATTGTAATTATTCAGAACAGACGGTCTGTGATATTTTAAATATTAATTAAATATATTAATTATAAAGATATACATATAAAATCTTTATAATTAATATATTTAATTCATATTTAAGATATATTATAGTTGAAATATTTAAAATACAATAAAAAGTTGTTTATAATTAATTTATAATTAGAATAAATGGACTGGCGGTGGACGAATACAGCAGCGAGACTTTAAAGCTCATGAAAATATATGATTAATTAATGTGTTAAGTGATTATGTGAAGAAATAGATTAAGTACAGTACGTTTAAATAAATATAAATTTATGTAATAAAATATTTTATTAATATTCTTTGAATTAAAATGTCTGTACTTTCTGGTTTACCCTCGTTTACGTAGACTAAAATTGCGTAGAGTCTTCCTATTTTTAGAATTAAAGGAAGATGATCAAATCATAAAACGTTTTATAAAACAAAGCGAGCTTCTTTAACGATATTAAGGAATAAAGTAATGGCCCGTACACCAGAAATATCTAGACGCAGTACTGAGGAATTCTATTATTAATTTTATAGTACATGACGCTTTATTAGACATAAATATTTAATATTTGCTATCAGAGCTGCGCTCTCGCGAGATTAAATATAGTAATACATATTAAATCGCGGTGCCGGGCGGATACTGCGATGTACTATACGTATGTTGATTATACTGCTTTTAATAAATAAATGTCAACTTGCCCCACAGCAGGTGTGTCTAGTGGGGTAATGCAATAATCATTCAGAAATGTTATCTGATTAATATAATTACGCAATGTTTCATGTGTGTATGTAATGAAAATAAAAATTCTTCTATACGACTAAACGAATTTAGAATGAATGAAACAAATCAATCCGCAAAGAACCTTCATATGTATCGACGTAAAAAATCAGTTTCTGTCATAAACGTGCAAAGCACTGGCATATATAATAATATTTCTCTACCCTAAAGACTAAAGTATTCTAAATATGAATTAAATATATTAATTAGAAAGATATATATATATATATATATATAAAAACAATTCTATCGAAAAATATTGTTGTTGCGCCACCGGGATCGAGCCTGGATCTCTTTCCTAACCGGGGAAGGTGCATTATCTAACTATGCTACAGTGACAATATTTTTAGCGACAAATTTTCGAAACTATATTTTCGAACCTTTTTGATATTAATACATTTAATCGTTTCATTATTTGAAAGAACCATCTACCTTATTTTTAAAATATCACAGACCGTCTGTTCTGAATAACTACAACTTCACAGAAAAAGAATGTGTTCTACTAAAGTATTCGAATACAAATTAAATTAATAAAAAATTTGATGTGTAGGAGAAATTTTATTTATTTTTGTCGCAACCGATATTCGAATATTGATTCTTTCCTATCCGGGGAAATACAAAAATGTTTTTTCGTAAAATTGAATTTTTCGGTATTGCCACAAAATTACGTTCTGAAAAAACTGCAACCTCACAATAATAATATGTTCTCCTTAATACTAAAGTATTTTTTAAACAGGAGGAAGAACATGTCTCGACCATGAAACAATATCGCTTTCACGACACACGTGATAAAAAAATAAAAATATATATATATTTTTAATAAAGGTTGCATTTTAACATATCACGTACTGAAATATCAAATTATAGTGTAATTTCGATATAGAGTGTTAAAAAGAGATTAAAACCTAGTAAAAACTCATAGAAATATAAAAAAAATATGAAAAAAAAACTATTGAAATGAGACAGAATATTTTTTCAATACATGTAGATGTAGAAGTAATATGCTTTGGGCACTCATGTAAAAATATTCACTATTCTTATAAAAATATGTAACAGTTATTTTAGTTTCATAACTCAAAGATTAAATAACTGCTTTTGAAATATTTCATAAAATTATTATTGCGTGAATTTTTGAAACGAAAGCAATATTTCTATGAAACATTTTGTATATAAAAAAAAAAAAAAATATTCGTTTAAAATTCGTAGTGTCTAAAGAAGTTTAGTTTCATAATATTTTTTTGATTTTTTATTTACTTTCTACCAGACGGATAGAATGCCACACTCTTCTTCCTCATATTCTCATATAAACCTAGTAAGTATTATAAATAGAAAATATATATAGTTACCACGTGTCCATTGACTCGTCTAATTTGTTTTTAATATCTGGTTACTTAAAATTACTTTTTGTAAAAACTACTTTTACCTTAAAATTACTTAAAATTACTTTTTCCAAAAACTAATTTCTCCAATATTAATTTCCAGTCATATTCGAAAGTTATCCTAGTTCCAAACCAGCTCCGCTTGTATTTTTCATTCAAAGAGAACCATGTTGCGAAGGCATCGTTAGCTTGTGTTATTATTCGAGTTAAATATTTGTACATACATATTATACATGCTCGCTTTTTATTGCATTTCCAGCAGTGTGCATGCTGTGATTGCATTTCATCCCTCGAGGAGTATACTTAAAAATGATACATTTTTATTTTTATTAAATAAATGGCAGGCATTTTTTTTTTAAATGATACTACATTTCAATGCGTTAAAAATCACCAGTATTTAATTAATATCATTAAACTTATAATGCACACCATCAAATAAAATTAGCTGGACTAGAACTTCACTTATTCCTACGTTAATGTTCGTGTCAGTGGTACGATACACGGTGAGTTAAGTCTCAGAGATAAATTTCAGTACCGTGTACATGGGTTGAACTTTTGATCTGGAACTCAGATATGAATGTTTGGTAGGATCAACAACGTATACGCTCACGGAATTCTAATTGACAACGAGACTCGATACGTGCGCATAAACTTAACCTAGAACCATAGATACCTACAAATATTAATTATGAAATTTTAAAGAAGCATATGTATTAGATTTCAAACATTTATTCTGTTTTAACTGCTGCAGAAGAGGTTCAAATTCACTCAACAGATGAACGACATTTGATATTTTATTTTCTCCCTAATTTTATGAATTTTTAGTTAAAAATGTGTTATTTTTAATGTACACGAAAAATTGAAATGTAAGTAAAATTTATTTAAATTAAATGTAATATTACATATTAATATAGATAAAAAATGAAGGGGTTATTCAAAATGTACGATTTTAATTACTACTAAATATTAGAGTCAGCGATGTGGTGCTACCCTCAGGGGTCTCGAGAGATAGACGCCGAGAGCTATTTTGTAAATATTTCATACACCCTCCTCACAACTAGTCCGGGGGTATGCTCATTCCGCTCTGAAAGAGATACAAGTAGATATTAGATTAAGGGTTCACTCAAAACTTATTGCCCCGTATATTTTTCAATGAATTTAAATCTTCGCACAATTGATTAATCTGAGAATCCTGGGACTCCTGAGGACCTGATGCAAATGTGCGATCCAAATTATGGGTTTAAGACAAGAGTGTTATTTTTAACACAAATACGTCCGTGAGACACAGATATAACTGATTGTTAAGGTATATTCTTGCGATGGTAGACAAATTTATTGGAGCAATTGCAGGGACCTGGTAAAGGTTGATGTGGTTTTAAAAGGGTTGGAAGAGTCATGAAAAGCCCTGACAATAGATTAAATAAAATATATAAATGCATTTTGAAATGTGTACGTTAATTGAAAATGTTAAAAATGAAACATCAGATAAACAAATTGAGACAACTTTTTAAGTGAACCTTGCGACGTAAAAAAACAAATTGCAGTCGTTCTATTTTCGTTATTTTAATGATAGATTCCTGTATCATTTATATTATGCATATGTTCCAACACTTGTTTATATTATATAATTATAATTAACTACGCTAATCATTATTTAAATCAGAAAGTATTTTATTTTTACAAGAAATAATTTTAGTTGAACGATTTTAATTTATAGTTGTGTTCTTTCTACAAGGACTCTTACTTATTCCACTGTACTCTGTTTAGTATAATGGGAAAAATTGTTTTTCCTTATCTAGAAAATATAATTAAAAAAATATTTCACAAAAATTAAATTATGCTTCAGCATAAGAATCAACATTGGTGATGTAAAAAATTGTGAAGATATTATTATTAATACACTAACGGCGAGAAAGGTATTAATACTGATTACGTAAAGTTTTTTTGAATTGAAAAAATTTAATTAAACTCCATCATTTATTCTGTATATCTTATTGCATCGTGTGGATAATATGTCAAATTACTATATTACAGCAATAAATACAACAGAATACAACAATTCTGTACAACTGGTCCATATAGGATATTATTAGCGCTTAAATAAAAAGAGAAAAATACAACACAACTAATAAAAACCATTGGTGAATCATTCCAAGCAAATATTTTTGTTATCAAGGAGAACACGTTTTTATTGTGATATAATTATTCAGAGCATAAGTCTGTGATGTTTTTAATACAAATGAAGTGTATTAATTAGAAAGATATGCATATATAATCAATTTTATACAAAAATATTTTTATTGCGCTACCGGGATTCGAACGAGGATATCTTTCCAAACCGGAGAAGGTGCATTATCCAACTATGCTACAGCGGCAGTATTTATGACGACAAATTTTCGAACATATATGTTACACTTTTTCAAAAACTAATACATATAATAGCATAGTTGGAAAATAAACCTTCCCCGGTTTGGAAAGAGATCCTGATTCGAATCCCGGTAGTGCAACAATAATATTTTTCGATAAAATTGTTTTTATATGTATATCTTTTTAATTAATACATTTAATTAGTATTTAAAATATTTTTGTAATATTATTACTATTCATAGTGTTGGAGAGGCCATGGAATAGCCTTGCACCCACTTGACAATTTATACTCAATACAAACACATAATGATATTTATATCTCTATTTCTAAGATGTCAAAATAATAATTTGGTTCAATGAAGTCCATTGTTTCACGTTAGAAATCGACGGGCACCGATTATACGTGAACAAAAACGTTCAAGGATGTGTAAAAAATGTATTTTTTCCGTCAATATTTAAAAAAATATATATATTTTTATGACAATATGGAAAGGTTTTATATTTAGAGAATCGAAGAACTCCAGTTGAAATGTGATATTTTATGAATTCACTAGTGGGTATTTTCGTCTATAACTTTTAATTTTCATGGTGAAGATATCTGACCAGGATGTCCAATAATAATTATATAGGAAAATTTAATTGAATAATATTCAGCGGTTCATGAGATATGGCGAAAATTTTTTTTTTACAAGACCCTTGAAAACCCGCACTACGTCACCAGTTTGCGCGGAAAGGTATCCTTCGATCGGAATAATTCTTATTATTATTTTGTCCAAAATAAATATTATTTAACAATAACGTATCATGAACAATTAAACATCAGAAAATCGGTTTCACTGCAAAGTACATTTATCTAGATTCACTAAATCCAAGGATAAAATAATTTAACTAAAAAATGAATCAGTTGACTCAAAACCGTGCAACAGGGGCACAATATAATATTTCGTGTTAAAATACTAAGATAAACAATTATACAAATTTCGTAAAAAGGTACTCGGATTGGTAATCCGGACTTCAAATATCAATCCCAAATACTCCGAACCGGTATCCGGCAGAAAACATTCTCAATATCCTCCTGTAATTGATTATGAATATTGAATGTAAGTCATCCGTGAATCATTGAAGATTCAACAGTAATTAATTGAAATTGTGGTACTCTAAGCGAGTTCACGTGCTAACATATATACAACATTCATTTTTTTTTATAAATATGGAAATTGAGGGGTGAGAATTGGTGAACGTTATATATATATAAAGTGATCAATTAAGCCAGCCGAAGACAGGTTTCTATATATCTATATATCTTCCATTAAATATAATAAAAAAATAGCTTCGTCTCTATGAGATATTTATTTAGTAATTCATTGATTTTGAACCAATGTTAAAATTTGTCGAATCGTATCAACACAATACTGCTTAAATTCAAAAGGCTTTACGTAAATTTAATATGTTCATATAGTAATAGTATTAGTGAAAGAGTGTTGCATAATTAATTTAACCAATCTCCAATTGTCATCAGTACTTGTACAGTATTGACTTTAGTAAGTCTCGACTCTCTCGAGAGTTTTTCTCCGTTGATCTCTGTTTTGTGTCATTTGTCATTCCATAATGAATAAAGCTTGCCTGGTATTCAGCAGTGAATTCGGTATTTGCTGTTTAGTAATTCTTTGCACACGGTCCAACTACAGAAGTCTTCATATTTTAATAAACGTAAGTCATTTAACATACTACATTATAGACCTAATTATTGTAGTGTCTACGCCAAAACTCATTTTCTAAAACCCACCCAAAGGTACGCCTCAAAATGTTCTTTTCATGAACATCCAGTTTTTCTTAGTTAATGTTTATGTCTCTGTGATATATGTGTACTGATCTGATAAGCGTATCATCCGTATAGTATTGTAAATATTTTAATGTAAAAATTCTGATTGGTTGAGTAATGCGATGCAACGTTAATGTCGTTATTAAAAATGCTAAAATTAAATTGATCAGCAAAAAAACTTTGTAAAATAATCAAATATATGGTGAAATTTATAAAAAAAAATCGATTTTGTCTAAAGCGGATTATATATCCAAGGGTTTGCATTTGTCGATTTAACTAAATTACATATTAATTCATTTTCACTTCGCAATATAGAGTAATCTGCTAAACCATCTGATGAATTTTTTTTATTAGGGTTGGGAATTATTTGCGGGTGATGGAAAATTTTTCGTTTCGGTAAATTCGCGAAGGATTAAATGATGAGAATTTTTGGGGTAATGTTCCTTTTTATATCATTTCAAATGGGGGTGATCCTCTACATTTACTCGATGGCACGAGAAAACTGTGTTAAAAAAATTATAATATCATTTCAATAATTCATTTTTCCTTAAAACTAATTTATTACATTACATTTATAATAGGAGAAATGCTTAAAGGAGGGGGGAAATTCAGAAATTTAAAATAAACATAAATAATTATAATATAACGTAGCATTAAGTGATTTTTTTGATTATTCTCATTTTTAGTGCAATCACATTTTATTGCGATTTTAGAACATAGTTCTTTGATAATTAAAACAAATGAGATATATTACATAGAAAGATTCATAAAAACAATCTCTATCGAAAACATATACAGCAATCACTAGGACTCGAACCTAGAACTTTAAATTGTCAATAACAGGTTGTAACGGAATATTTTCGATAATAGACTTTTTATGTACATTTACGAGTTATACATATAATTTCTTAAATTGTTTCAACAGTTTTTTGAAGTTGTTTCAGATATTTTATATTACAGACATTTGACATCAAGAGACATCACTTTCATCAGTTAAAATTGCATGTAAATGGATGAAAATTTGGATATTACTTGTAAAGGACAGAACACAATTAGTGTTGAATCACTTATTTAACCTTTATACAATGTGTTTTCTACGGAGAGAATACAGAACCAACTAGCGTACGAGTACATATATTGCTTGACCTTTACCGCGTCACTCTGCGTATTCTGAGGGTAAAATTTCATCCATGTATTATACATACGGCGTTAAGTAGTCGCATGAGGAAAGAGGATGCAATCTAATTAATAAAATCTCGAGAATATACAAAATAAAACCACAAACATGCAACTGATTTTGCGTCGCCATTTTTCTATTTGTACCAACTATAGTGAATAATGATTATTTTTAAATTAACTTTGTACTTTATGTGAGCAGAGCCAATAACTAGATTTAAAAAATTAACAAATTATTAATATTTCTCCTATAAACAACAGATTTAATCAAACTAAACTAATCTGTTATCGTTTAGTTTGAATCATTTGCATTATTTTCTCAACATTTTTATACCGTCTAGTTAACATTCCTATGTCAATATTAAATTATTAAATAGCAGTTAATAACGGGTACAATACATGATTAATAGACACGATTTAAAAAAATAACTTATAACAATATATTACTAGTAAATTTTTATATAGCTCACAGATAAAAATTAACTTAAATAACGATTATTGGCGTACGATTTTATTTATAAATAATTTTTCGAATCAAATATCTAAATAATTTTAATTTGTTAACTTTCTTTTATTAACCACTTATTGAGTTTAAATACTACTACTATGTCAATACTAAGAAGAAAATTTCAATTTTCGAAACCGGTAGATGTATTTAAACTCAATAAGTGGTTAATAAAACAATGTTAACAAATAAAAATAATGAATTTTAACCACAAAGTTAATTTTGCTAATTTCAAAAGTACAAATATCTGAACAGTTACAACAAAACATTTGACCGGCATTTTATATAAATAACAATATAGGAAAATTACTCAAAAACTCCAAAGACAAAGACAATAAATGTAATATTTCCGGTGTTTATAAACTTAGGTGTAAAGATTGTACTTTCTATATTGGAAACACAGATTGAAATATGAACATACGAGTCAAAGAGTATTTAAGATGTTTAAATAGTAAAAGTTTTTCAGAATTTTCCAACCATTTGTTAGAAAATGATGAAACTTTGATAAAAATTTGGGATTGTCTGTTTTACATATAAATAATGTTGGTATTAAATTGAATAATTTTGAATCATTAGAAATACATATAGCGTATAAAACTAACCAAAATATTATACATAACCAACTAAATTTAACCAAGTGTCTAATTCTAAAAAAAAATATATTAATTTTGTATTATTAAGTCAATTTACACATCTTTCATCGTTACAATTTGAGTTAGGTTAGGTTATTTTAAAAATAATAATTTTTATTTTTTTAAATATTTTTTTTAATAACAGAATAACATGATACATATATGGTTTACGTTAGTTGATGTGTCATCCTTAAGAAGAAAATGTAAGTTTTTTGTAAACAGTTAATATATTTAATTTAATTTAATAGTTAAAAACAAAATAAAATAATCTAAAAATGAATTATAATCATAACGCTAATTTAGATAATTTAGCTAATATTTAAAAAAAAGTGTTAATGCGATTGTAGTAAAAAAATACGAAACAATTCTGAACTTCGCTGGCATATTTGTATGGGTAGATAAAAGTGAGACACAATCGTGTTCTACCATCCAACCAAAATTACTACAAGATTTTGACATTTTCTTCTCGCTTTTATAGCTCGTAATATTGCCTCCTTACAGCATCTAAAAGCGTAATAAATTATTGAAGGAAATGTTTATACCGAGTTGGGCATGCTGAGAGGAGGGAGGCAACACTCTGCAGCAGCGTGTTTCAAACGGTGTGCCGTGCTAGTGTGCTGCCAATTAAAAAAATAAATAATTAAACAGCGCAATAGCATAACATCAAACCACACTTACTATAATAATCGGTAGACTAGTCATTTTTTAATATTATATATGCGCGTTTCTTCTGTACACTATCTACCGTCGAATTGCCGCGAATTGCATTGTTAACCAAAGTTACGCTCGATACTGAATGAAATAAAAACTTTGCAAAGAATCGTACAATATTAACAAAGTTTGTGAGTCGCACTTTGTTTACATGGTGAGTTACGCTGAAAAAAATAATTGACAATTCATTCTCCCGCTAAAAGAAAGATCGGGTTTGAGTCCCGGTGATAACTACATATTTTTTAGATAGATAGATTTTTACTGTTTATCCTAAGTGATTTATCTAATTTGTTTAAGTGTAGCACCTAATTCCAAAACCCCCTAAAACGACTTTATGTGTTTTTGAGTTACGGATGAAAACGTATATTTTGAAAGGCAATGTACAAAATGTTTGTTTTTACATCAGCCATTTTTATAGATACAATTTTTTAAACTTATTTATTTACACCCTATCCCGAATCGTTTTTAGAGTTGTTTACCCTCGTTTTGATTCGTCATAATTACATATATTTTTATTTATTTTATTACATTCAGCCGTGTCATCATTACACCATCATAGGTTGGCTCCGGCATCGTCGTACCAGAACCATACCTGTTTAATAGGAGAGACTTGTTGTCATATTAATTTCAAAAGGCAGCCAGAAAGCAGCTATAGAAATCACACACCCCCAAAAGGGGAGGGTAGACGTCACATTTATGTGTTTCAGTCGCAGAACTCGGTCACAGTCCGGCAGAAATTCATCTAATTCAATCAGAAATTAAAGAGACAATTATGTAATATAATTTTTTTTCTGATAGCCATACTGAATCACGTGATAATCAACAAGCGTTGTGATTGGCTGATTTGATTTTAGAGGGAATAACAACTTATACTGTGTCTGCTTTGGGGTATTTTGGAATTAACCTTGATTTTGAACATTCAATATCAATGGATTTTAGTGGCTTTTGTGAGAAACAATATATTTTGAATGTAGCTGACGAAAAACTCTACAAAACTGCATATTTAACTCAAATTATCCGAAATCCATTTTAGGGGGTTTTAGAATTAGGCGCAACAAATATCAAAATTAATAATAAAAATGTGTTTTCATTTAAAAAAATCTAATTAATATTATGTCATCGCTTGGTATGCCAAGAGAGTTTGGCGGAGGGTAGATTTACTTAACTTTTGTCGGTTTATTAAAAATATTGAAAAACGGTGCTCTACGGTGCGGCGATAGATGGTGGACGCCTTCCTCTAAGGGGTGCGTGAAAAGTGTACATAATTATTACGAACAAAAACTCTTTAATAAATGAATACGTAAGGCGGGGAGGCTCCCCGTATGTACATATTTATCGATTCACCCGCTATGTGTGAACATAGTTTGCGTGTTGTAGTACATAACGAGGGAAAATACACAAAGAAAAAATAACAAGACAAGTAAAATAAACATGAAAATTGTTCCATGTAAACAGGCTGTACTGTAATTACATATTGGATAGTTTTTTTGCAGTCTTTATGTAGTACAAGTTTAAATCGAATTATCGTTCAATCGGCACATGGAAAGGAGGCTACAAGGTATATTTTATAATAAAAAACCATTTATAGAGTACACACATTGGTGGACTCTATAATAATAAATTAATAAGACACTTAAAAAATATGGTGATCATCGGAACTTTCTATACCTGTATATGGCTTTAGCCAATGTGTCACTGAATTTTAAAATCCGCTAAAATACGTATTTAACAAATTTGAGTTATATCTGGTACCCACCGCGCACGAGATGTGACGGGACTTGACATTTACAAAATGACAACACTGCACCGCGTAAGAAAAAGTTTCTCTGCGGTATTTCTTGTTCTTTTTAACGGCTGACGCGCACGAAATAGCTGCTACTGCTACCATCAAGAAAATGTGATTTCATATTGTGACATATGTGAAGCATCCCTTCCATACATGACCAGCAGAGAGGTCATGTAGATGACAATACTTTTTTTCTTCATGAAAAATTTTTAATGAATAAAGCAGGACGGGGATACGATTTGGTCTCCTCCGCTTCTTTATTTCGCAACTGAACTTGTTTTACAACAGAAGAGAACGCCAGGATTCCATGTGAGTTCAAATGGAAGAAGATGATCCAGCCTTCCCGATGTTTTGATAAGTAAGGAGATACAAGTATTTACGGGTGCCTCGGAACGTCAACTCTGAACGAAGACTGAAGATCGCTGTCGAAGAACGAAGACACATCGCGTTTAAATGGTTGTAAAACGAATTTCGATGTAAATTATTAATATTTGAAGTATCGTAGGCTTTATTCTCACCTTTTAAATTTCAAATAATGACTTGCTAATCACAATTGGACGAAAGTCCATTCTTTTGCTAAAGAAAGCACACTCAATCAATCTTTATTTGTGATCACATTTATTTGATACGATTTTTGCTATATTTGACCTGACTCATCAGGGGATTTAAATTGTTGTAATATAATTTCCGAGGTGAAGATTTTAAGATCCAATGAATCTAAGTGTTTTATCTGACCATTAGTTTTAGATAACTTGTTGATTTAGATGTTCCCACTTGAGTTAGTAAGAACTCTATTATTTTATTAAGGCAAGACTTGCCAATCAATCTTTTTATGTAATCACATTCAAGTGACAGGATTCTTACTACATTCTACCTTATAATTCATATATTTTCGTATCTGAGTAAACCATTAAAATGACAGCTGACGCGAATGGGAGGCGACATGGTGAATTCTGTGCATCCGAATCATGCTCATCATGCTTTACACTGAGCGAGCCGGTGGACGGATGAAATACGACGTCACAATATATCATTGGATTCGGAATTATTTTTTTAATTTAAAAATGTATCTTTCATTTGCAAAATACCCTTCAGTAGCTAACAATATTAAGTATAATGTTAGGGTGAGTATAACCCGGTATAACGCGATGTGACTCTCAAATCAGCCATGAATTTTTTTTATCATAATGAAATACATATTTTGGTTCAAATTAATACAATAATTAACCTAAATACATAATAATTTTAGTTTAGATGAAAGTAGTTAATAATTTTTCTACAAAAGTAATAATGCCCGTCATTAAAATGTTGCAGTTTTGCTTGATTTTCTCGAAATTATAAAAACGTGTTATTATCGAAATTATAAACGTGTATTGAAAATCAGCGAAACATGTTCATATTTATTCATCATATTCCTTGTAACATATATTATCTTATTAGTGAGGAAATCTAGTTTTTACCATTGGAAGAGATTTAGTGATAGTAAAATTGCTATATAAACTGTTCTTCAGTCTCTAAGGGTGTCAAAAGTTTGTTTAAGGTGGGTGCCGAAAACAAATTTCGATGCCCTAAATCAGGCTTAATGGTTAGTAAGTAGGTGGTAGGTAATAGAAATTTATTGTATGGGAGAAATAATATTTTTTTACACTTCCCCTTCATCCCGCGAATTTCTTTAGAAGAAAAAAATTATGATATCATATACTTATCACATACACGCACACACCCTAGCCGAAAATGATATTATTTTGTTTCATTAACGGAGCAATAGCTTGTTTATCCACAAATGGTCCAATTACAAAACCGCATCTAAAAATATTTTTTATTTTTCAAATTCCTCGCCAAGACCACACAAATAAATCATGTTCGTTAATGAATACTAAATATATGGGCTAATTTAATTGCGCCATTTGAAGACACGATTGCGAGAGAAATTCGTGCAAAGCGGAAATTTGAAATCCCTTAAAGTCGTATTTCTCCTGTTCCTAGATTTGATAAAATTTATTAGATTTATTCAGGTTCTTGATAAAAATAATTGTAGTTCCACCAGACTTATATATAGCCAGCCGTAGTCAATGTAGCATGAATGGTTCATTGGGTTCATTCATTTTTAGCTTTTTTTCAAGTATAATATTTTCTCGGCGAGTGAAAATAAATCGCTTTTGCGAAGTTGTGAATATTTTAGCACCCTACGGGCTCAGCTGGAAAATAATCTATTTTGGAAAAACGGAGTCTTATCTGCCCTGCTGTTAAATGGAAAAAAATAATAAAAATGTTCAATGAACGAAAATTGGAAACTTACATGAAAGGTTTTTTGTTTAGTATTTGTGTTTTATATTTATATTTTATTTTCACCTTTACCAATACCAGAATAGATACCAAAAGAATTAATCTAAAACCATTTTGAAATTAAAAAGATTTTATACAAAAGTATAGATTCCGAAACCTCTCACATACTGATCGAGCACTCAAGCATTTTACGTATTCGATAGCATTTTTTCTTCTCTAAAACACCATTGTCACCGTTTTCCTGTATTTTATAGTTTTTCTTAATTTTTGGGCTTTGATAATGGGGTCTCAAGTAGAGAAAAACGAATATTTTCCACATATGCTTCTTTTCGTCTTTAATCAAGGTTCCGATGTTTCCAATGGGATATTCTACCCCATCCGTCCTACAGTGCCGACCGACCCTTTTCGGTCGCTTCCAATCAAATGTGTGGCATTACATTCAATATAACGACGATATCCTCAAAACTGTCTCGATAACTATTTTGATACTAAACCAGCCAGTTTTTATAGAAAAGGCTAAATAAATTAGTTGAAAGATGGAATGAAGTCCTAATAATTGAATAAAACCGCAAAGATTTAAAGACAACCCAAAATGTAATCACAATTTTCAATGTTGGATTTAATGCATGTAAGTATTTATATTGTGATATATATATTTTTTTATACATTCATGACATCAAATTTTAAAACTAATATTGAATTTTATTCTTAAAAGTTACACCTGGGAGCTTTATAACAAACATAATTGTATTGCACAGAATTACTAGCCGAAGAGGCGCCATATAAATGATATGACAAGACACGTGTAAATATTTTAAAGGTGTAATCATCGGCGTGGGGCCAAAAAACCCGTGGGATGGATTTCAGGAAAACAAAAAGACGTCTTAGTAAATCGTCACAAGTCGTTTATCTACAAGGTTGATGTAGTGTAATTGGTTATCGCACAGATCCTGGTTCAAATCCCGGTGGCAGGTAAAATATTTTTTCGATAATTTGAGTTTATCTTTCTGATTGATGCATTTAATTTGTATTAAAATATTACAGAACTATGTTCTGAAAAAAATATAACTTCGCAAATAATAGTGTGTGTAATACGAATATGTGTACTTGTACGGGATATGTAGACGGCTATCATCTTAATGCTCTGCTCCTTATATTTGTCAGTTTGACGAACGTCAGCTATCATGTTGGCGATCATTATTTTACTTTTAAAACATAATGATAATAATGATTATTGGCGTAGGATTTTATACATAAATAACTTTTCTAATCAAATATCTAAACACCTACCACGAAACATTAGACCGGCATTTTATACAAATAATAGTATAGGAAATTTACTCATAAATTCTAAAGACAAAGATGATAAATTTAACAATTCTGGTATCTATAAACTTAGTTGCAAGGATTGTGCTGCATTTTATATTGGTAAAACGGGTAGAAATTTTAATATAAGAGTAAGGGAGCATTTGAGATGTTTGAACAATAGTGGATTTTCAGAATTTTCTAATCATTTGATAGAAAATGGTCATGATTTTGATAAAAAAATGGGATTATCAATTTTGCATATAAACGGTGTTGGTCACAAATTAAATAATTTGGAATCGTTGGAGATAAATAAAGCGTGTAAAACTAATCAAAAAATTATAAACAACCAACTAAATTTAACTACGAGTCCCATTCTAAAATTTTTTCCTAAAAATTATTCGAGTAAATTTGTATTAAGTAACAATTTGAGTTAGGTACTAAAGATAAATAGATTTTTTAAAAATAGATTCTGTCAAAGAAACAATATATGTTTTAGTTAGTTATGACATCCTGAAGAAGAAAATTGTATTTTTCGAAACCGGTAGATGTATTTAAACTCATTTTAGTGGTTAATAAAACAAAGATAATAAATAAAAATATGATAATTATTTTATTTGCAGCTGTTCGAAATATTTGGACTATCAATTTTACCAACCACTGCCTTAGATTCTTCACTCAGGGGTGAGATATCTCACGATTATATTATATTGTCAATAATTCTCCAATCTTAACCCAGTTAATTTGTTGCAGTCGTCTATATATCCACATCTCAAATGCTTCAAGTCGCTCAAGCATTTCTATTTCTACAATTATCCTCGATTCCATTTCATATACGAGTATAGGGAACACGGAGCACCGCATTATTCTCATTCGAAAACTTAAAGTTAGATCACAAACGCCGTGAAGATTTAGTACGGTTACAGTGACGGCTTTTGAGTACCGTAATCTGGGGGTGAATAGGGACAGATTTCAGTGTTTCCATTGCTATAAATCGACACATGTAAGAAACATTCATATGACACCAATGTTTTTTATTTAGTTAATGGTTCCTCTATTTATGGTGTTCGTATTCACATTTGATTCGATCTACAGAGAAATTTCCATAAATGAGTTCTGTCCCTATTGATCCCAGTTTACGACAGCAGACAAATATTCTCTGTGTTTACTGCTGTTTATTATTATTGTTACTTATTTTACAATACAATAATGAATTAAAAATTTTATGACATTAAATTAGTGCATATTTAAGTAAAAATATCACGTAAATTAAAACTCAAATAAAGAAGAGAGACGTTGTCCGGTAGCCTGCAAAATCTTTGAAATTAAATAATTAATTTAAATAAATATATTTTTTTAACATAAAATATAACATATAAGTCTAAAACTGAAGTCAAAGTGGCGTTAATAAGATTTTTATCTGACGATTGTCCCCATTCCTCCCAAAGTCTCTATTCACTTCATTTTTCTTGTCTGCGCGTGATGTCACGAATTTTAACATTTCCGATTTTAATCACGCCTTAATGGCAGACATTTACAATTTATCAGCATTAAATACAAATACGGTAATAAATCACTGTCAACATTGATACAATATCACATATTTGGACTATTTTAAAAGAACACGCGATGTACAAATTTTGTTACTCGCGAGTTATCACTTAAATATGAAAATAAACGTTTTATTTTTATATCAAGTCATGTTTCATTTTTCTTTATGACAACGCTTATGCGAATAATGTGTTTGAAACTATATATATGTTGTAAATTATTTTCACAAACGCTGGGTTGAAAATTAATTAATTTGGTTGTAAAAAGTATGCTGAGTTACTGGTTACTGAAATACGTCAACTAGGCCTGTTCACACTACACTACCCACAGTAACCACCCACAGTCTATGTATAATGTTCACGTACACATATTTTTATTGATACAACTTATTATTGAATTGATAATTCTGGCGTCTGCTATCAGTTTACTGGTATTTGAGATTCTGTAAAAATGAGGTAGATGGCTCTTTTAAATTATGGAACAATCAAAAAGGTAACATATAATAGGTTCGAAAAATTGTCGCTGTAGCATAGTTGGATAATGCACCTTCGCCGGTTAGGAAAGAGATCCAGGTTCGAATCCCAGTGGCGCAACAACAATATTTTTCGATAAAATTAATTTTATATGTATATCTTTTTAATTAATATATTTAATTCATATTTAACATATTTTTATTTTTATTTTGTTCATGTTCTTAATATACGTATATATTATACATTATAAACATTCTTATAAATATACAAAAAAGACGAACACGCCTCATAATCTAAGAGATGTTCACTGTCTCCTTAACTAGATCAAAGTCTGTACTAGAGGAGACAGGTTTATCCGTTATATATCATACAAATATGAAAACCATTATTGATATTCAATTATTTTTTATCTAAACCAAAATAAGTCAGTATTGAAATGAATATATACATATTATATTTAAAAATGAGCGAGATACAATAAATCTCCGGAAACTATTTTTTATGAGGTGTAAAATGATAAATTAAGAACGCCTTATTTGAAATATATGAAAAAAATAATTCTGTTAGAAGATGTCCACATCTACTGAATGATTGAAGAATTTTTAGAAATTATGATTTTTACCAACGTCAGTGGTTTTACTAAAAAATCACGTTTTTGACTTTAAAATTCTCGTTTTTCCTTAATAAAATAGCAAGTTTCCATCGAAAAAAAAATTGCTTCGAGTATTCAGTAGTCCTTTGTATGTAGAATAGGCTCTCAAAATTTGAAGCCGATCAGTGAAACAGTTTTGGAGATATCGTGTACATCGTATCGGCCTTTTTTGAAAAATGCGTTTAAAGTTTCATCTATCTATGTAAACATTTCTTTTTTCAAATCACACGGAATCGCCAATTTCAGGCCCATATAGGAGACATAATGCTAATATGAAAGTATAACCGCGTCCTAACGGTATTATATTGTATGCAATGAGTCAATTACACAAGTAAAAGGAGCGCGCAGCTTCCGTTAGCTACCTACCTTGCCCTTACTACCTGTATACTCACGAAACATAGTGAAAAATGCTCGCATCGTTCTGAAATTTTGTAGAGATATTCTCCCCCGAGGTATCTTATTATTCGTCTCCGGTTGCACATTGCACATGACGCTTCGGCGAACGGCGTAACCGCTCGGCTCACCGAGCACCCTGACTTATTTTTATTACGTCACCAGTATTAAAGCGAACTTACGAAGAGCCAGTGATCTAGTGCTAAAATGTTGACTATCTGAAAAAATAAAAAATAATTGCGTCTGGCATTTCAGAATACTTGGATATTTCAAAGTGTGTTTCTTCTAACTATTAGTTTATATGTATAAACTAGCAATATAATATGAATACTGTAAATAAAATAGGACATAAGTGCTCGAAGAAAAACTAAATATGCAGAAAAATTTGCGATGGCAAATTTAATTTTTCTGCTTATTCAGTTTTTTTTCAGGAAATTTGGTAAGACAGATATTATTTTTCGAATTCATGTACTAGAGTTAAAACAAAAATTTTATATAAATACTAATCATACATAAAAAGTTTAAAAAATCACAGTTCGGAACCGTGCACAAGTGTCGGTTGTGCGATCAGTAGTAAATTTTTACCACGTGTAAAACAGACGTACATCTCGCGCCGAATAGGATCTACCGAACGAATTGCACGATCTTCGAGTCGCGCGTCCCACGGATTGGATTACGACGATTCCGGTCGTAAATCGGAATCGCCGAATGGTGGTAGAGAGGGGAGGGGGGGTAAAGGAATGAAGGAAGTAAATAAGGGGACCTGAATTAACGGATAAGGGTCGATGATGGGTAGGAATTCCAGTCGAAGGACCAGTGGACTCGGGGAATCGAGAATCTGAAAGACTGCTCGCCTTACCTCTTGTATGACGCCTCCGTTACTCGCGCAGTCGCAGCCGAAATCACACAAACGGCACGCGGGCGGCAGATCTCCGCTTCCAATCGAAGACGAAGATATCACAAACTGCACCGTGGCACACAAAAACAACAATCCATGTCACTGTGCACACAATTCACAGGATATCCAAAACAACTCGGCGCTGGTGCACCAGAGTTGAACAAATCCACACCACTAATGTCTAGATCGAACAAATTTCGTTTTAGTTGACGTCTGTTGACGTCAAGGTCACTATTCACACTGAAGACAAGCAGTAAGGAAAAATGATGGGTGGGAATTTGAACGTGGAAAGGTGTCAATAACACGGTTCGCGGCCGATTCGCAAGACGTGGCAAAAATGTGTTTTATGAATGCGAACACCATGGTTAATGTAGTGAATGTGTGACGCGTGCAAGAGTGGAAGCGTAGAAGTGATAAAAGAGTGTCGCGTTTTCGCAAAATTATTTACTTTAGTAACTTTTTTTACCATAGTAAAAAGTTACCACTGATCACACATTCGCCCCACATTGATCGATTCTACATTTTTTGCCTCCGTCACTTCTTCAGAGTTTTGAATTTTTCGCGATTTAGACCTAATGGTTCGCCCGATAGACCCCAGCTTTGTCGCCATTATCAGCAAACAAATGACGATCGCCACGCGTCACGAGAGGGTGACGGCCCGCTTCGGGGTGGGAGGCTGTTTGTCATTCTGCAAATATTTTTTGCTATTTCTTCATCCGCTCCAGGCTGTGTCTCGTAATAAAGTGGGCCAAGTAATTAATTTTATTGGTAGAATTCTAACAGGCAGTATTAGCGGCGCACGATACAATTGTGGATCAAGAGCGGAGACGGGAAAAAATATTTAGTATTTCGGAAGCGAACTATTTTTTTTTCATCGTGAATTTGCAAATTTTTAGGAAAATAAGAGTTTTTTGAAGGTTTATAAAAATGTATATTGGGTTAATTTTCATAAATATGTGTCATTATAAGTGAACGGTGGCGTTTTGCAACAATGTGTTAACCCTCAAAATCGAAAAAAATTAGTTACAGCCCGATTCTTTAAGAAGTCATAAAAAAATCTTTATTTGCAAAGAATAACCAACTAACTTCTAAAGAAACATTAAATAATGCTAGTAGATAAGCAATCGGCTGTTTCCGGTTGCTTATTGCTAAACTCTGCTAGATTTTTTCATTAGCATAGACAGCATAGATAACATAAAATGACAGATGTCAATATATTTCGTACGATTTCGCTAAAATATGTTTTTTTCTTATTCGTAATAAAGACAACGTATACTTAATTTGAACTTAAATATTGAATATGAAGTACTATTATTGAATATATAAAAGATAAAATATTTAAGCAATATTAACTTAGAGATATTAAAAACACGTTCGTCTTTGCCCTACTCGTGTCTCACAGACCTGCCCGCTAAACCAAGAACTATACAGCCATAATGATACTACGTCCAATACATCCAGAAAATTATAGAAATAGATGGAGAAGCGCAATATATAATAAGGGTTAGTTACAAAGCACTGTGCTAAATACTTGTAGGTAATGAATGTTTGGAACAAATAGATGAGTTTGTGTATTTAGGAAGTATGTTTGATAGAAACGGAAATGCTGAGAATGATATCGATAGGAGGGTGACTGCAGAGAATAAAGTGAACGGCGCTTTGAATGGAATTATATCTATAATGATAGTGTTGATAGCACCAGAAAGACAGAGGAAAGAGGATGTCCGCGGGAGACTTGGCACGACCAGGTAAACCAGATAATGGAGGATGGTTCTATTAGAAGCCTCAACAATCGGCGATGTATGAATTTGGATATGGCGAGAATTGTGTGTCAGGACAGAGGAGTGTGGCACTCTATCATATCTGCCTACCCCGTCAGAATAAACGGCATGATGGTAAGTAAGTAAGTTAAAAAGCTTATGATGTTATTGCAAATTACGATAATTCTGTTCTCCATTACATGCATATATCACGTATATTTAATTATTTCAATAGTTCTCTAACTGACTATCTCACCATCACGCTGTTTTCCCTCGGGGGTAGGCAGAGATGATAGAGCTTCACAGTCTTCTGTTCTGACGCCATCTAGCGACTAAGTCGGTCGAGTACTCGAGAGATTTTTTTAATATTAATGTTTTACATTGTATTATTCAATCAAAAAAAAAAAAAATACGATATCGTTAAAAGACATTCACTGAGATTCATTAAATGGATTATTTTCGATTTCATGACAGCTATTTTATTCCGTTGATAAATTTATCAATTTTGTTTTGCAGATTTTACAATTCAAAGAACTGACAGCTGTCAAACGGTCGTTTGACATTGTTTGAATTTGAAAAAAATGGATATTGAAATACCGAGTAAGTTAAGAAATTTACCATTAATATTTCAAGACGGTTCGAAGAAAAAATAATACAATACTCTCTAGTTGAGTACTCTGAGTTGAGAAACGATTTCAAAATGCATTATTTGAATCCGAATAATACAGATATTAATTATTTTCATAGACTTAACTTATTAACGTATTACATTAAAAAATAATCGTAAACTTATTATTGTATGTAGCACTTTTAATTGTAAAATTCTGTGAAGGATATTTGATGTCATAAATGAAAATGAGGTGTGGACTATACGCTATAACCACGAATTAGACGCTGAATTTGGTATTGTCCAAGTTATCAAGTGGATTAAATACGTTCAACACGTGGATTCAGAACGACTGGCGAAGAAAGACCTTGGCTAGAGGGTTGTTGGAAGATTAAAGCTGCAGTGATTGGATGATGTTACCCAGGATGCTCATCTAGACGGAATCGCGAACTGGAAAAGGACAGCGGACGATAGATCGGAGTAGGGAAACTTACCTGAAGAGGCCAGGGCTGTTGTGGCACTACCTTAATATAACACGATGTTGAGCTGATATGTTAACCTTTTAAATGCCATGAGCGCGTTAACACGCCAAACTTTCTATATCACGCCAAGCTATAAGCGTGTTAACACGCACTTTTTAAAATCATAATTTTAAATCATTTTGCCATCTGGGATCCAGATTTAAACAGATAAGTCAAGACCCTTAAAGCCTAATCATACCCCATGTGGTGTCTTCCATTTCAAATAGAGTTGGCTGTTAAAAGGTTAAAACACGCCTACGCGAGGGCGGAACTAGGTGTTTTAGTGCCCAGGGGAGTAATAATACTCGCCCCTAATAAAATATAAATCTTTTATCTTTCATATTATTTTTTTGGAGATGATTGTAAGCTAATAGTTCTGTACACTAAATTGTCGCTGTGTATAGTTTTCCGAACTAATATGCTGTGTATATCTGACCTTTCTGGCCGAAATTTCGGATCCCATTGCAGGGTATGGGTACGTATGACTGTTAGTGTGTAGTTAAGTACTGGCTTGGAGTACCGTATCGAAAACAGGTGTTGTGTGAAGTGAGTAGAGTTGTGTTATGTTAAGTTCCATCTACTGTCGGATCACTTACTTCACACATCACCTGTTTTCAACACGGTACTGCTAGCTAGTACTTAACCACAACACTAACAGTCATACATCACATCTGTCCTGATGATGGACCCTGCAATGGGATCCGAAACGTCGGCCAGAAAGGTCAGATGTACACGGCATATTAGCCCAGAATACTATACACAGAAGATTCTGAACGGCCGTGAAAACCTAAGAACATTTTAGAATTGTCACAGATTCTCGTCATAATAAAATTGACAATTTTTATTAGTTGGGCCTTCAACGAAGCATCAATTTTGCACCCCATTGGGGGGTGCGCCCGGGACTACTACTCTTGTCATCCAACTATTGTCCCCCTTCTAAAAATATGTGTAAAAACACGAGCTAAGTTGATAATTTTATAAAATGATATATTAAAATTGTGTTCAGCCACATGATTTTTTTTGTGTACTCGTACACCTTACGGGTCGAAAATAACATTTTTCTTCACCACGGTGATAATAATTACTGTACAATTTAATTAATGTAACTAAATACGATGTTGTGTGTTACGTATAAAAAATAAATACATTCATTTTTTATACAGCGTATATTAATAAAGACGTATTGTGTCAAAATTTATCGTTAATAAGACATTGCTTATAGATAACTATTTAGACTAAACTATTCACCAATCACTTTTTTGAAACAAACAATTCTTTTGATATTAAAAAGGGTTTAGAAATTTTATATATAAATACTAGGGACTTACAGTCAGATACATTTCAAATTTGAGAAAAAAAAAAGTTAATATCAAATTAAATATTATAAATAACTTTCTGCAAATAGTCACCTTTTAAATTTGTTCTCAAATTAGTTCCTAATTTGTTACCCCATCACTTATACATTTATAGTTTTGTTTTTATCTATGCTTGTATTTTAAATTTGATTATACATTGTTTCCTGATGAAGATACCATAGGTATCGAAACAAGTTGATGTATCAATAAATAGTGTTTTTAAACAAACTGTTTTCTTATTATTTATATAGTATGTTGCCACAAAGTAATTTTGCAAATATTGAAGAAGTTCATTCGATTCATTGTCTATTGTACACATAACAGAATTGAGACCGACGCTAGACTACTTACTCCATCCAGTTGTCATTTGCAATCACTATAACTCGCTGACTGCAAATACGAGCTCGTAAAATCTCTTTGTTTAGCTGTTTCAAGTAAGATGTCCAGTTGGTCATCTTCCTGAGTAAATGGTCAGACAAATATTTTGACGGCACTTTTACGCGAATGTGTCCTAGCTACTAGATATCTGAGGTTGTCGGCGAAGAGCGTGCGAGGTTCCACTTTTAAGAACCCCCAGATTGTCCCCATCCTTTATTCGGTCCCTCGTGACATCGAAATGTTTTTATTCGGTCGGCGGCACAACCGTTAGGACCCGCATAAGTTTTATTTGATCAGCATTTTCCATTTTCCACCCAGCGTCATTCCCGCAAAAGATCCGTTTTAAAATGTTTGAAGTGCGAAGTCTGTTCGGTTTGCTCGGACAGCCTCCCCTGCGAACACTTTTATTGTGAAAGCCTTTCCCAATTTACCCCCGGGCCGCGTCGGGAGGCCCTTTAACATTTACACCCTTAATTTCGAATGACGATGCGGATCATGAATGAATGACTTCGACCGTAAATAACTTTTATTTTGACGGTTTGGAGAAAGGGTGGACAGGTTACACGAAACGAGTGTAGATGGTACCTAGCTATGGGGTAGAGAATGTCGCAGGGCTCGTTTGACCCATTTCAAAAAATAAATCGACATTTACAACTTTTTATACAATATTTAAATTAATACTTAGCGAAATACACTCAAAAGTACACAGATTCAATATAATATAATAATTTTTAAGGACAACACATTCTTATTGTGAAGTTGCAATTATTCAAAACATAGATCTGTGATATTTAATACAAATTAAATGTATAATTACAAAGAATACATTTAAGTTAATGCATTTCCCCGGATAGGAAAAGATCCAGGTTCTAATCCCGGTAGCAACAAAAATAGTCTTTCGATAAATTGATTTTATCTGTATGTCTTTATAACTGATGCATTTTATTTATATTATTATTAATATATTAATATAATAAAACAAAGCAAGAAAACATGATCATTAAAGAAAAACAAGTCATAGAACAGAGGTTATAAATAGACCGAGTAAATTGAGGTACAAGACAAAATTGAGGACAGCAGAAACAGAATGCCAGACTCAGTGAAGAAAGTTGGGAGAGATCTGTGTCTTGCAGTAGATTTTACAATGGACTGAAGAGTGGACAGTGGACAAACGCCGATATAGAAGGAGCTGATGAAGACTGCACGTGTTAACGAAGAACAAATTTGAAAAGTTTTAATAAAATAAAATAATAAATTGTCTGTATTCAACGCCCAGTATATATGAGCTTAGGTAAAGATGAGTGATGCGAGTGTAGTATTTTTGTAATAAAATATATATTTTGAACGCATTGTCGTATTTATCCATAGAAGTGATTAATATATTTTATTTGTATATAAAATGCATGTGTGACTGTTCTCTATGCAATCCTACCTTTGGCCGATCTAAACCAAATTGTGCACAGTTAGGAAGGAGACACACAAGATGGCAAAACAAAGGCATCCTACCCCTTCCCCGTGCCAAACAACTCCATCCTCCGAATATAAATGAGTATTATATTGAATGTCATCTGTTACAAACTTCGCTCAGTTGAAGAACCCTGAGGAAAATACATTTACCTCGCTCCACCCCCGCGGGCGTCTCATCGTTCCCCTATCTGGACCAAATTTCGCTTCACAATAAAATAGACCATTGTTTAAAATTTTATAACATTTCATCCTTCTACTTTGAATTATAACTGAACTTGATTCCCACGAACTGTTAATATTTTATACACACATAAAAGTTAAAGTATTAAAATATAAAAGTTGTATCAATATTTAACTTTTCATAAACCACTAGTTATTTTTACGTCAACGGGTTTCGATATTAAAGTATCTTCGTCAGGACTGGTGTACAAGTGAAGACTGGCGAGGGCGGACTCTCGGTAGAAATGAGGAGGTTACATTGAAATAGGGAATATGTTAAATAACAGATTGTTTGATCGATTATTAATTATATTAAAATTAGTGTTGAGAGATATTTTAATTTCTACGATACGTAAGTTTCGAAACCGGTTGATGTAATAACATTACGTAGTGGTTTACATAAAGTTAAAGATAGATACAATTTTTAATTATGTCTACCCGCAAAGTTGACGCTACAAACATCAAAAAATATTATAATATAATTATCACAGACTTCAACGGTGAGGATTTTTAAGAACACCAAAATAATTTAATTAACTTACAAACATAAAAAGTTAGCAGTACGTATTGAAAACACACAAACTCTTATAATTAATCTTGATCACATACGTATTTGACTATTTTACAAAGTATAGTTATTCATTGATTAGTTCAACACCACAATCCACCCTCACATCGTTCCCGACTTATTTACCTTGCATCCTCATTGCCTGCCGACTCCCAGTCCAGTACTCTGGCTCGGTTGCGCAGCTTCGCACTCGCGGTGGCCGTGTGGTACTCCGGAAGCTACCGCCGGAAGGACGGCGAGTTCCGGTTATGATAAGTCGGCGCTAACGAGCGCAGGGGTGGTGGGACGCTAGATTCACCCTTAACCGAGAAGACCTCTTTAAAAAGACATTATTCATATATATTATATCACAATGTCCTTCTGTGTATGGCGCTTAGGAATATTTGAAAGGAAGGTGAGAATGATTTCTATTCAAATAATTTTTTTTAAGACGGATATGTGACCTATGCAGTCGAAGTCTAGACGTTAAAATAAGCCATTTGAGATCTCGCTATACCATCGATTTACCACATAGCTAATATAACGTATGAATAAGTCATACATAAGGCGAGAGTTGTAGACAGTTGAAAAGATGCATCGGTATTAAATCTACATTAAATTGAATATATAATATATAATCCTGACATATATATGTATTTTTTTTGATGCTATGATGCATGCGTCTACGTGTGAGTGCCCACCAAAAATACCAGATATAAAATGTCGCATGTGGGACCGGCCGCAGATTCCGCATTCGGCCAATGATCTATGGCATGAAGCAAGATGGCGTAGCTGTCACTTTTTCTGGCGAGCGGATCAAGACTGGTGTGATTGAAGGAAGGAAGCTGGCCAAGATGTAAAAAAAAGGCGAAAAATGGAAGGCAAGGATAGTAAAGGCCATAACTAGAAGTCGGGCATCCTTGGATATATTTTTAGTGAATGGCGACGTGTTTTTGTTTACAAATTCTGCGATGGCGGTGTGCTTTGTGCTGACAAAAATTTTGGGACTTTCAAAGAGCTGATCCGCGTTGGCCACCGTCAGCTCTGATTCCAGGGTCTCTGGTGTGCAAGATTCATCGAAGAAGAAATATAGAAAGTAAAGTGAAACATGGACATGAGAACAAGGACAAAAATTAGGAATGTGAAGTTAAGCGCGGGTGGTTGTAAAATATTTATTGTTATATTACAGTTTTTAATTGTGAACGCTTTGTTATCATTGTGTATTCACCTTCCCTTACTGGCAAAAAAAAAAACTCATGTAAAATAATCTGTAAAAGCTTATAACGGCGTAAATATAATATAAATAATAAATATGCCTAAAAAACGGAATAAATCTTTTGTTTTTGGTATGTATACCAGCCTTTGACTAATGACTACGTTATACATTTTATTTACATAGTTGCCATATCAAGTCGTAATTATAATTCACCCATACATCATCCTGATCATAACTAATAAACGTATTTGTTCACGTAAAAGCTGCTCATATAGAACAAGATTATTTTTATTTAAGGATGCATAGAATAACATCCTATTTAATTTTTATTTGTGGTAAAATGTATGTGTGTAATAGAAATGAAAAGTATTAACAATTTATAAAGTTGACATATTAAATTATGTAAAATATTTCACATTAATATCTGCGCTATATTTTCTCCTTCTGGCAACATCAAGCATTACAGTAATATCGTGTGCCTTCAAATTGAATTTTCAGTCACGTTGGCCTCGAAGCGATTGAAAGGTGGGACAACGCCGTTGGTAAATGAAATTTAATGTTGGTACATATTACGACGTTGCAACCCTCAAAGGAAGAACTTTCGGGAAGGAAAATGTATTTACATTTAAGGATATGGTATCCAATATTCATGTTATAGAATAAAATGTTGTTGATTAAGAACATTACGAAAATAAGTCGGTAAAGTAGCTTGGAAATGAATTGTGAATGCTCTACCAAAAAAATTCGTCCAAAGTAGGACATCAAAAAAATTGTTTGCAGTATCAAACAGAATAGGCGTGCGTTCAGAACTCAATAATGGTGACTACATGAAAAATTAAATGTTACGTACTTGTCTTCTAAGTACGTCTTCAGTGTACACCTCGTAATGTGAAGGGCCAAGAAATAGACTTTGCAACAATTATACATTTAATACAATACGATGCAATTTAGTACAAGGTATATCACTAGTATAGGTTAAACGATTAAGCCGATGAACACGCAGAGAAAGAGACCGCGTCCTGCCTCACGCACCCACGCACGCCGGCGGTGCGGCACTCACACACACTAACATACAATCCCAAGGACATCACATTAAATAATAATATGGTTGATTGGATTTCTCCCTTTTTGATAATAAATCATATTTTTAACATTCAAATGAAATCAACGAAGATGATTGTGCCTATTTCCAGTGGCGTAACTATAATTTTTTTAGCCCCCAATGCACAATGGATGGGCCCCGTGAAGAAGTATTATGTATAAGATATAAAAACAGACAGAATCTAGATCGAGACGTTGATGGGCGATTAATTTCAAGATGTACGTGCACAAAGCCGGCCCAGTAAACTGGACGTCAAGTAATGGACGTTACTTTGTAGTGAATACGATCATGGACTTAATAAGAGGCTGATAAAGAAGAACTTATGTCTATATTATTATGCATTTTAATAAAAATGAAATATGGAATTTTTATCAAAATATAATAATTATTATTAGTAACTATATAATACTATGTACAAATCAGATTGGACTGTGCCCGTCTCACTAGAGAAATTCTGTGTCGAGACGGGCATAAATAAATAAAGCAACATCAGGTGTGTCGATGAAAGTTGAAAAAAATAAAATTAAGACATTGTGTTAAGCGAAATAATAAAAAGCAGATTTGACAGGATATCAATCTCGAACTATCCGCGAGGTAAAGGAAATGATGATATGAGAAGATATACATCAATACTGGTTTAGCTTTGATTAAAACCACGGATCATCGCAGTCTTGTATAAACACGCTATTCTAGGCTGACGCTAGTGTCGCCAGCACTGAAAGGTGTCCCGCCACTTACCCAGGACCGTTGTATGAGCGAATGGTCCCATATCGGTTCATCTCATTCGCCGCAAATTATCTACACTTTCGCCATAACACACCTTCAATATTATCATGCGTGCTTCAAATTGATACGACTGCGGTCACGTCTTCGAAATTTGATCCCGATCGCGTCATTTGCCTTCCGGCTCTTACGGTGTACGCAAGTCTGTACAAAATAAATTGTACAATGAAAAATGTAGATAATTTTTGACTTGTCCCCATACTGCACAGGTGACGGGGCGATGAAACACGACTACCTGACAAAATACACCCCTCACTGTCTCCCGGCAAGAAACCTCTTTATTACTTATATACAGTAACGCCAGAAATTTATTGAAATAACATGAAGGCATCCATAAAATTGGCTACAAAAAAATAATTTCTCATATTTAAAGGCACCAGAGAAACACAATCGCCATTCCATCAAATACAATACACCACCCTTGACCTTTGCACTGCGTTTGTTTTAAATCTATTCCGCCAGATGACGTTAAAGGTTTAATGGCTAACCGTAAAATCCCCCTAGTATCGTGTTGACATTCAAGAATGATCGCCTATTAACCTGTTTTCCAATCAAAAAGCGCCCTACATCGCATTTTACAGCGCCAGAAAGTGTAAGGAATTACGATGAAATAGATTTTTTTTAAAAGATAGAAACACAATTATGGCTTACACCCACAGACTAGTAAATGAATAGACATGATATGAAGTGTATATATATATATAGGAGAGAGGTTCGGAATATTATTTGCGGGGCGAGGGGCATTCTATTCACATACATCCAACGAAACATAAATCCGACAGATTATGACACATTTATTTATTATTCAGGCATTAACACAATTTATAAAATAACAGAAAATTTCATCACAAGTTCAATACACAAAGAAAAAAATTACATAGTGTCAGAATATTTTTACATAATCAAAATATAAAATGTGAAGTAAAGCAATTTATCCGCCACCATTGAGTTGAGACATAAAAAATTGTAATAATGTAGTCGTATAAAGAATTAAATTAACAGTAAAAATGTCGACAACCTTCGCATATTCATTTCTCAAAGAATGCATTCTGGGGATTGCGAAGTTAGCTAATGCCCGAGTTCTGACATTACCACTGTAATAGAATACTGAATTGTGTCTCTATGACCTCAATGGTGCGTGAAAGTCAAGCAGACCGACAATCTGGGGGCAGTCTATCATACAATTGAATTGAAATCTATCATACCATATGTAACAGTAAAAGTATTCCTTCTTCGAAAATTAAATCTTTGTGTAAACAAAACGTAATTTTTACATCAATGCATATTATATTGTCAGCGTTTAAATTTTCGTTCCAATCGAGTCATATTTTTAAAAAAAGTCGCGAAGCTAAAAGAAAGAAAAAAGTCTATTTAGTTAGTGGTGTGTGCTTATACTGTTAAATGTAATCAATTATCAATCAATTTCAAATGAGTTCAGTACAGTTTATGATGTAGCTGTACTGTGTATTTGTGGACTAATCAGTTTAAAAGCCACACTGTGTATGGTCCGTTCATTCAGCATGGTCACGGCACTGACTATGGTCATAGCAGTAGATAATCCACATGACGACAATTTCGATTTCCTTTTATTATTTAAGTATAAAGATTAAAGATGGAATTATCTTTAAAATATATGCTAATGTTATTGCATAGGTATAATTACTATGGGTGTTTATTTAATTTAAGCGAATGACTTTCTTTTAACTACGTCGGTCACTTTGACGTCAAAACAAATGACGTGGTTAATTAAAAGTGAGTTATGTAAAATTAATTATTTCTTAAAGCTGTAAATATTAGAATTGTTGGTATTTATTAGCTGTTGTAGAAATCGCTTATTTAGGGATGTTGGACCAGAAGAGTGCTTCTATTTGAATAATTTATCGTATCGAAAAATCACATAAGAAACGTTGTTTTTGTGAAAATGTTTTTTACGCAGAACGCGCGTTGTTTCCCCCGTGAAGCGATCCATTGCGACAAAATGTCCAAGAAACAAACTCCCGCGCACTGTCGCCCGCGTGCCCCTCCTTTGCGTGGTTCCCGCACAGGAGCGATTTAAAAAATGCAAAAACTTATGATTTCCCTGTAAATAGGAGGTAGGTAGTGGAACTAAATTTTGGGTTGAATAAACGAGGGTTGCTTCGATATTCGTGTATTGGTTCATGTTTGATCCTCTGTCAAGGTGCGGAGTACCTACACATATATGTTCAACATTATTTTAATATATATTTTAATGCTATGCAATTTAATAAAATAAATTATATATTTAACATTTAAACGAAATCGGCGACGCTGATTGTGCCCATTTCCAGTGACGTAACTATATATTTTTTAACCCTAATACAAAATGGACGGGCCCCGTGAATATGTATTATGTTTAAGATGGATCGAGACGTTGATGGACGATTAATTTAAAGATGTACCTGCACGAGGCCTGCCCAGTAAACTGGACGTCAAGGTATGGATGTAGCTTTGTAGTGAATGTAGTCATGGACTTAATAAGAGGCTACTACTTAATAAGAGGAATAATAAGAACTTATGTTTAAATTATTATGCATTTAAAAAAAAAAAATTCCAAAATATAATATACCTGATGTAACAGACCTAGTTAACAATATTTTATGGGTGGATACCGGACTAAATTACGAGTTGAAAATGTTCAAGAAATATGTACTTAAACTCAACAATGTCAAAGATATAAGCATTACAAAAAAAAATTGAAATTTTGTGATTATTTCGATTAATGAAAAAAAAAATTTGATTTTAAAATTGATATATTTAACACAAAAAATTAAAGCTCTTTGAATTTCGAGTGGCCGAACTATTTTTTGTTAGATGATTTAGATTTAAAGCAATGATTAATAATGGGTAAATTTCGCAAATATTTATTTATAAATACGTAGACTTAAAGCTTAACATGATCTTATACATATTTAAAACAATAACATTTTTTGTAACAGTGTAGACTCCAAATATAGTCAGGTATCCACCCATAAAATATTGTGAACTAAGTCTGTTACACCCTGTATAAATAAAGCAACATTAAACGTGTCAATAAAAGTTGAAAAAAAATTTAAAATTAAGACATTGTGTAAAGCGAAATTAAAGCAATTTGACACCAGATTACTTAATTAAGTGAAATGTTTACTTCCCCCTAAATTAAGGGAAGGGGCGCGCCGCCCCCGGGCCGCTGTTTTTCCAAAATACGAGAACATTTCGGAAATAAAACTTGGGAGATAAATTACGGCAAAACAAGTTCCAACGAAGCCGCTCAGATACTGTTACAAGTTTATTCGAGGGTGGAAAACGAAGGCGAATATCTTAACATAATCTTGGGGGTGCATACTATTTACATGTAAACACTGCCGTCAGATTCTAAAGATTTGAACCATCTAAAAATATATATTGTACACGTTTTTATTATATTATTTAAATAGTATTTACGGTGGTGGGTACGGTCAGTAAGTACAAGTTTATCATAATTAATATAATAAATATATTTTTGGTTGGACATTTTAATAGTTCAGATAAGTGAGTACCTTAATAAATAACTACTGATTTTTATACAAGGTGTAACAGACCGAGTCCACAATATTTCATGGTTTTATGAGTATGTCCAAATTCTGTATCATTTCTCAGCCTACTGTATAGTACCTAGTAAAAAAGAAAAGAAAATAAATACATTCATTATTATCAATAAAAATAAGTACACCATGGACTAGAATTATCTTAATTTTTATTTATTTATAGCATATAATTACAAAAGTCATAGATTTTAAAGATCAGGCCTGGCTAACGTGCAGAAGATCAGTATTACAATATATTGGTAAATTAAGAAATTTTAGGTAAACCAGCATTGATCTGGCTCTCGATTCCACAATGGTCACTTCCTCGGAGGATCTTAAAGAACCCGTTATCACCCCAGTCACTATTCCAGGAGTTAGCAGCGAGCCAGTAGGGGGTACCATTCTCTACACCCCATCCTAAAATTTTAATAGCGTGGCCACCTGAAATTCATAAAAATATAAATATAGTTAACATCTATTACAAACCAAATAACTAAATCTCAAAAGATAAACCAACACACGTAATCCTCGATTACGGTTTAAAATAAGAGTAAATAAGTAAGAGGTACAATTCAGGCGATGAAATCATTAGGATTTGTGTTAAGAACTGCCAAAAACTTTAACTCGCTCCGCTCTCTAACAACTTTATATGCTTAATACAAATTAAATGTATTAATTAGAAAGATACATTTAATCTCTATTAAAAATATCACAGACCAATGATGTTCTGAATAATTACAACTTCACAATAATAATATGTTCTCCTTATATAATAATTTAAAAACATATATTGTAAGAAGTAAGTACATTGGAATTTGTGGTCTCCATAGTATGGCGCTTACATATTATAAAAATCGAAAGAGTGCAACATAAATTTATAAGATTTATCAATTTTAAATTGAATATTCCAATAGAAAATATAAATTACGAATATTTAATGAGTCTACTTCATTTGAAAAAAATTGCCTGGAGAAGAGATGTGAGTGATGTAGTATTTCTATGTAAAATTATCAATAGCATGTTGGACTGCCCTGAGTTGACACAAATGGTTTCGTATAAAGTACCAACTCAAACGAGACAACGAGAAGTGTTCTTCGTAGGTCCACATTGAAATAATGATGCTATTAACTTGCCAATAATACGGATGCATCGGTTTGGTAACAAGTTGAATTTCGTTAATATATTTCGTTGCTGGAGCGTGCCTGAATTGAAGAACAATTTGTACGTTTGAGTTCTCCACCTCTCTGTATAGAAGAGAAATCTGTATATTGTAATAAAGATCATGTTAAAGAATTGACATCTTTAAAATATGATGTTGGCGAAGAATGGTCAATAAATTTAAAAAAATTTAAATAGTTTGTTTAAAACCACACAAACAGTAAAATATAAAAATTGAATGAGTACAATTCGTACTTTCACATTTATATGTAAACATAACGTGTGTACGTGATATGTAAACAGTTCACTGGGAAAGAAGGAAATATTATTATTATTATTATTAAGAATACATTCTTAATGTGAAGTTGTAATTATTCAGAGCATAGGTCTGTGATATTTTTAATACAAGTTAAATGTATTGATTAGAAATATGTACATATAAAATCAATTTTATCAAAAAATATTCTTGTTGCTACCGGGATTCGAACCGTAAAAATAAAGAAGATGGCTTTCAAATAATGGAACGATAGATGTATTCATTTGAAAAGTGTAACATATAAGTTCGAAGATTTGTCGTCAATCCACTGTGTTGGTATAGCTTAATCGGATTTTTGAACATGTGAACACTTATGGATTCTGAATAAAATGTGTATTCACCTTGGTAACGAGTATGACGTATCTGTTTTGTAATTTTTTTGAGCTCACTCTAATACGAAATTGTTCGGGAGTGAGCGAGATAGGATGTTTACACATCAAAATAACAGAAAAAATCTAATGTTAAATTAAAATGTTCGTATTGAATATATGGAATTGTTTACGATGGAATTATTTGAAGTAGAGTTGTATATACATGATTAACGAATCATAGTATAAAAACAGAGAAAACCCCAGTGAATTTAAATAATACAAACCACTTTACAGTACTATGATGTACCGATCAATTGTTGACATGTATTCATTCATGCGTGTTCAATACCGATGATAAAAATAATGCAACAGTTTCTCAAAATCATGAGTAATAATTATACAAATGATTAAACATGTTAAACAAAAGATTAGCAAACATGTTCAGCCACCAAGGCCGAGACAGTGATGGGTGTTTGCTACGATTTCAAACAATATTGGTATTTATTTGAAACGATATGATGTAAATTAAACATTGCATTGCTTTATTATTTTACCTGATCGTACATCGTAAACTGCACCAGAAACCGATCAGTTTCAATATGTACTGCAGGAATATATGGATTATGAAAGACGACATTGTGTTCGAATTCGACTTTTTGGACGGTATATCACAAAAAATTAGCATAATGCGGATTGATTACTTTGTTATACACAACCTCATGAATTTAATAATGGGCAGATTTTTATTAATACATTATTAATAATCATTAGCAAAAATATTTTGTTATATATACATAATTAATTATAAGTATTAAAGTAGAATTTTTGGTTGGAAAATTTTTGATTTATGGTCATTATAGATAATACGAAAATCCCTTCCGATAGTGCTAGAATCAAGTAGATTTAGTCTGTGTGTAAGTGTATTTTTGACTTTTTTATAGATCAATTTGATAATGAACGAGTCTCTATTTTTTAGGAACCCTGTACTAACAAAAAACCCTTTATAATATGTAGAAAAAATTGCTTAAAATCAGAAAACTACGAAAGTTATAGTGTCCACAAAAACTTATATATATCTCATATATAGGTTTCGAGATCTCCGACTTGAAAAATATGTTACTCTAGTCGGTACATTTTAATTGTTACCTTAGGTTAGGTTAGATTTTTTATTACGTATTAACTATTTAATTATAAATACTGACCATCTATTAAAGATACAGTTCAGTGTGACAGGTTCTGATCAATATATTACTTACTGATATTTTCTTATAAATACTAACTAAATGTCTATTTTAAATATTGATTAAAAATACTGACCAATTATTTAAAATACAAATTTAATGTATTAATTATAAAGATATACAGATAAAATCGTTAATGTTGTTGCTACCGGGATTTGAACCTGGATCTCTTACAATCCGAGGAACGTGCATTAACCAATTATGCTAAAGCACACAGTACATTGACGATAAATTTTCGAACCTATGTGTTACACTTTTTCAAATTAATACATCTATCTTTGCATTATTTGAAATATGTATTGGAAAAGATCCAGCTTCGAATTACGGTAGTAACAATAATATTTTTCGATAAAATTGATTTTATATGTGTCTTTCTAATTAATATATTTAATTAGTATTTAAAATATCATAGGCCTATGTTATGAATAATTACAACATCACAATAAGAATGTGTTCTCCTTAATAATTAATAATTAAATTTATTAATTCTATCTCAGCCACCGTCTTACCGAGCTCGTCTCCGGTAACATGTTGGTAAACCCCCGATTTATACTGCAGCAAATCTTCGTAAACGGTGAAAGCGCCCTCTACCGGTCCGTTGGTAAAGATTTCGTGTCGGATCTGAGTCTCCATCCCGTCAATAGAATAAGCCCGGGCACCGAAATGTTTGTCCTTGTTGTATGGCACATTGTACCCGGCCTCGCACTGCCTGTTGCACTTCGGGGTCTCGCCGTCTGGAACAGAGAGTCTGGAATTTAATGGGCCTGGAACAAAACGACTATAAGCGCCGCGGCTGCTCGCAACCACAATTAATGCAGGCTTTGATTTACCGGGTAGAATCGAAGCGGGACTCCATAGCTCTCATAACGATTCCGGAATAAGGTCCCTTTGGGGTTTCCTTCTTATAAACGCTAAATTAAAATTTCTAAACTGTGTGCCATAAGGAATAATTTAATTAACTGACGGAATAGAATTAAGTTTTGTAGATTTTGATAATTAACGTAAGCGTTGTTTTGCTGAACGGATTCGAACTGTCAAAAACAATCTCACCTCACAGTACGGCAAGGCGAATAATCATAAAATATGCTTTATTTTATGCTTCATCTATCTATTATTCACCCCTTCGTTCGAAATCTGTTACTTTGTTGGCGAACTTCATTCTGTCTATGTGCTAATGTATATTAAACAACGAGATCATCATCGGACAAACTCTCATCATTAAAACAGTGGGACAATTGAATGATTAATTGTCATATACTGTAACTTTGTCAGTTGATTTTTGAAACATCTGAAGAAAAAGTGAAGAGTTTGCGATTTTTTTAATTAACGATTTTTGGTTTTTACCATCAGATATTCGAAGGTAAAATTAGTTTACCATTGCATTACCAACAATCGAACAACCCGTAATAACCCGTTTTCGCAAAAAATAATAATTTTTATCGTAGTAACAAGTTACCACTGATCACACAACCGGCCCTAAGACTTGGTCTTTGGAACATAATTGTTTGTTAATTTTTCAAGCTAAAAATAAAGAGTTTAGTTTATTTGTTCTGCACACAAATTATATTTTTTTTTTACTAAAATAGCTCAACGCTTCCCATGAACATCGGAATGTGAATTAATTATAAGTTATCATTATAAATTCGTTCACATACTTTCTCCATCACACTTGGGCCTAGTGCCGTTGACGTGGTGTTCACAGGGCGGAATTTCGTATGGTTGGCAACCCTGGTGGGAGTCGTAGCTGCCTCCTGATACCAACCCTTCATCTACCCAGTACTGCCATGCGGATCCTGAAAAAATCAAAACAAAATAAGTTTTATGGCGAAATAAAATGTGCTTTGAAAATAATACTGCATCTAGGCTTCAAATTCAAACCATTTAAATAAAGTGTCAATGTATATATAAAGAGAGTATATAAAATATACATTCAATAGTTATCACTTCCAAGAAATTCATACGAATATCTATCTACTAATCTACATATCATATCACAAAAGTTAATAAATCAATTATTTCTGATTTACGTTTGGGAATAGTGAAAGTAAAGATAATTTTATGTACTCCATGAATACCGTATTAAAGTTAGTTCACTCCTTTTCCGCGTGCGGCCGCTACTGTCTCTTTTTGAGGGGACCGCTTGTTCAATTTTCCCCGCAGTAAAAGTAGCATTAGTGATTTCTACCTAGTAATACACACGATTCCGTTCAAAAAAAAATATATAATGTTCAGTAACTATGTATAGATAAAATAAAATAAGGTCCTACCTTTCGGGTACCGGAAGATCGAAAATAGGATCGAGGGCCGGAGCGGGGTACAAAGTGACCCCATTCAAATATGAGTTTTAATGAAGTATAATGGTTTGAGCATGTTATATCATATTTTTAATAAAATTTCTTATACAATCTGAACAAGATACTACTAAATTTGTCGTCATTTTATAAGAAACCGTAGTATTTTGAAGTGTCATCACTCATAAGCGTCATACATACCAGCTCAATATCATTAATATTAAATAAATAGTTCTAAAAATAAGATTTTTGGGGTTATGTTGTGCCCCGTTCCGGAACGGTAGTGTTAAACTTTTATTAAAATTTCTTATTGTTTTCGATCCGCTGAAAATTATAATTTTTGTCACACGACATTTTTCTCTGGAATGTGCATATACTGTTACGCGTTACAATATCAGTGGTCATTTCATTACAATAATTATATGCATGATATCATATTTTTGTATTTCATTTTTTTAAATATTATTACTGTTTTAACGTTTTATCTTAATTGTGTGTAATAAAATATCGAATTAAAATTAAATATACAATTCAAAAAAACGCTAAAAAATAAAATAGGTGTGATTTTAATGAATGTATAAAAATTTATTTAATAAATACGTTATGTACTAAATGTTTGTTTTCTTTTGAAGCAAATTTAAGAGAAAATGATCTATTTTTGCATTTTTTTCTAATCATACCTATTTTAAAACGTATCATATCAATACACTATAGGTATCAAAGTAGTGGGCTGTGAAAATTAAGTTATTTAGCGTGAAATGTGGTGAAAAATTAATCATTTTCTTCTCTCATCAATAAATATTTTGGCTTTTTAAGATAGGAAATGCCTCTTGTAGTATATTGAACGTCTTACAAGGAATATAGTTTTCCTATATATTAAATCACAACAATTACCTGGGAATCCTCCGTTGCATCCGTTTCCGCAGGTATCACAGCAGGCCAACAGGTTATCAGAAGAGAATCGAATGTGTTCGGAACCTTTAGAATGTATGCACAATCTATCTGACATTGCTTCTACGGCACCAAAGGCCCAACAGGATCCGCACGAACCCTACAAATAATTGAATGCATAATTTATTGATAATAAGAAAAAAATCATTCGAATGTATTGAATCAATCCTTTCACACTAATGAAACATAAATTGAAAATAAATGGTACGTGATTAATTGTAGAAAAAAATTAAAATAATTGTAAGGAAAATAGATTTCGGTGGTCTTTTACCATTGGACATAGTGATTCCGTGATCAAAAATCTAAATAATTGTAAGGACAAAAGATTTCGGTGGTCTTTTACCATTGGACATAGTGATTCCGTAATCCGACAACCGTGATTCCGCGCATGCATAAATAAACCGCGATCAGTCACGATGTTACTTGTTGTGAACTGGCTGTGATTCAGCGCGTGCGCATTTGAGACGAAAACATTAATGAAGAAATTACGTTATAATTGGTGTTTTACGCATATTTGCTGAGAATTTGACCAGAAAAATAAATTAACATATTTTAAAACGTTTTTATACTCTTTGTGATAATATTAAATTAGATTTATATTAATTATTTATGCTAGGATATGTGTTTTACGGAAATGAAGTTATAATAATATAAATAAATACGCACAAAATTATTTATTTCGTGCAATGTGATATTGTGCGGCGTACACGCATTTTAATGTGATCACAGTCACAGTTTTTAATCACTGATATTATTGAATACCAATCACAATCACACCAGTGAGTTAAGAGTACAGTTTTTCTCATCACTAATGATTAGTTCTCTCGGAGTGGTCGTTGTCATCCCTGGCTGAAGCGATACTGAGAATAAAGGCTGCAGATCAGAAAACAACTCAATAACCTATAAATAATAGGGCCATTGTCCCTTATATTCATCATGATGATGGAACTAGCAATGAGATTCGCAACGTCGGCTAGAGAAGACGAATCCTACGGCAGAACACCACAGAAAATTCTGTTTGTAAGATTCTGAACGATTGTGAAAACCTGACAACGGGAAATTAATAGTTTTTACAATCTTAATTTATTAAATAATCAAGAAAAATACGAAGACAAAATAACTTAAATATTTAATTTGATATGCATATATAATTTTTAATGAATTTCAAGGACATTTTTTTTTTCATCCACCTGTTAATTTAGATACTTTAAAAATGGTAATCTATTTTCCTTAAGCATTCTTTTATTTCGTCGATCAATGATAACCCACATACAAAATTATTGTGTTGAAGTTTGCGTTCGTTTAAAATTATTTAATGAAATATTATTGTTGTATAATTTCGTTGCTAAACGACATGTGCCAAATTGCGGAGGGACCTGTATGTATGTTTGTAGGATTTGTTTTCTGAAATCATGTTACCATAGAGAAAAATAAATATTGGATAACCTCTTTTTTAGATGACAAAAATTGGATAATATTATATTTTTTTAGATGACATCATGCATTATACATGTGGAGTAGATGGAAGCCTCTAGACTTATAAGATATTAAAATATTGCCAACAATAAATATAATATTTATATTTTCATGAAATATCTTTGTAAACAATGTGATACGGACGCCGATCTATCGAATTGGACCGAATCAGTATAATAATATACACAAAAATAACTAAACCAAATCAAATGTTTACTTCAATGTCTGACTTCCTCTTGTTTTTTTTTATTCCCCAAAATCAAGGAATTTATTGGCGGAAATGAAATGGATTACGACGCGTGCTCCGAACAACATTACGAAGAATGACTTTGAAAAAACGTCGGGCATTGCTTTCAGAGGGGTCTATTTAGAAGAGGATCACGTACCAGATAACAAATAATTATGTTCTGTAATTATAATTAGTTTTTTCTACGAATTTAACTGTCAGTCCTTGAGACTCGAAGATAATAGGCAATATAACGCTTGAAAATTCCTTAACATATATGATGGAAATACCAGTGGCGTTGCACTAGGCGTGGATTTAGGTCATGCTGTTTAAATCGATGTCGTAAAGAAAAAACTGTTTTATTATCAACGGTTGCAGTCATCTGAAAGAGCTTTCGGAAGCGTGTTTTTGTAAAAAGTTAATAAATATTATTCTTGGGAAATTATTATAATATATAAAATAATATTACGTTTAAAATTTATTCAGATGCATATATTCAATTTATCTGAAATACACATTTGCGCTGTTTTGCAACACATATGTTCAAGCAAAGACGTGTATTTATTGTAAAACACACGGGCAGCGCGTGAGATAAGTAAATGCGTTCAATTGGTATATATTATATTTAGACAAGATTATGCAAAAAAATGTGTAAAACACATGCGCAGCTTTATTTGTCATTTATAAAATTTTCTGCTAGATGGTTCTAGTTCTATTTTATTGTATGGAGTGCACGTCCTCAGTAAATACATACGCGTAAAAAAATATAACCTTATTTTAATAATCTCATTTACTATCTTTTGTGAGCGTGTTCGCGAGAATGCCCCACTAAAAGAATTCGTCCTTTTTATCCCGTCTTTTTGCGTTACAGGGAGTAAATAATAAATGATAAGTACCGAAAGGTTTCCATGAGATTGTAATTTGATAAGAGCCATCTCCTCCAAATAACTAAAATTCCCCCGAAATTGACAGGCACGTCTCAATGGTATTATTATTTTGCCGACTCGGATGTCTCTCAAAATACGAGCACGTACCTGATCTCTGACTTCTTTGATGGTGGGACAATTCGGCCAGGCATCACGGCTGTCAAAATTTTCTGGAAGTACACTTCCTTCCAGATCGTGATGGAGAACGGGTAGCTTTACCCCTCCGTGAGGAAGAACGCCCATTAACCTGTTATTTTTAAATGTTAATGTTAAATGTTAATACTAATAAAAGGACATTAGATTGTATAAAAAACATTATACAGGTTCAGAGGCCATTTTTAAAGTAAGAATCGTTTGCGGATATTAATAACTTAAGAAAGCATTTTAGATTGGAACGTTGTCAGAAACTTCTCTTTGGTATTTATTATCCATGTCTACAATAACCCCGCTGATTGTGAGGTGCGATCGGTGATTCGTTTAAGCATGTCAGTAGAGTTGTACAAGTTTGAGTGGAAGCTATTGGATCATCCTCCATACAACCGGTACCAGGAGCCTTTGAACTTTCATTTTAACCCAAAATTAAATGAGTTTTTGTACGGAAAGCGTATGCATATCGATGACGGCGTCAACAAAACCGTTTGCAACTGTTTGGGATATATATTTATTTGTATATAAATATTAATTATTGAACTAAAGTAATGCACTGTGCCTTCTCCCCTTCCCCTCCCTTCCCTTCCGAGACTCACCAATATGGTAACATATAGGTTCGAAAATTTGTTGCTAAAAATATCGTCGCTGTAGCATAGTTGGATAATGCACCTTCCCCGATTTGGAAAGAGATCCAGGTTCGAATCCCGGTGGCGCAACAACAATATTTTTCGACAAAATTGATTTTATATGTACATCTTTCCAAGTAATACATTTAATTCATATTTCATGCATGTACAGTTATAGCGTGAAATTTTGTCGAATTATTTTTTAATATCGCTCTTAAAAAAATGAAACAAAATCTTCATCACACTTCTGTTCTACATATTATGAAAGTTCCAAGGTTCTATTCAAAATAGACATACGTATAATTTCCGAGGAAATATACACACATTTTCAAAACTCTTTCACAATTGTCTAGACCACTCGATCATTATATTATCATTGGACATTCTGAAAAGTAAATAATAATATTGTTCTTATGATAAGCATGCGATCGTACCTTCGGATGTATTTGTAGTCGATATCTCTCCTAAAGTTTCTCCCCGCTCTCCATGTGGACTGCTTAGTATTGATGATATTTATGTATTCATCAGATAGCGGGTGTAGGTCTATCAAGTACGATAGTGCACAGGGTAGAATAAATCCGACGATCAGAAAAATCTTGCAAAACGACGAATCCATTGTGATTCTGCAAGACGGCTAAATAATACAAAACATGGTTAAATGTATTATAAAGGTTTGTTAGTATATACCTAACATTACGTGTTAATAAAACATGATCATTATTTTGTACTAGAATCGGCTGACGCTGAATACTTTAGTGGTGGCTTTGCGGTCAACAGTGGTCGCTGTGCGATCACGGCCAACGTTTTCAAAATTGATGAAACAAAAAAAACCCCATTAATATCGTATTCATCATCTCAAGTGCCTCATGGTGGCAGCTGTATGGCCATCTGTATGAAAAATAGGATATTTTATTTTTGTGCATGTACGTGTACCTAATTAATTATAACTAATTATTTACTTGTTAATAATTGGCTGTGCGTTACGCATATGTGACGGTACGACTTAAAACCTTTGATAGGAATATTATGTTTTATTTTGAATGTATCAAATGCATCATGATAATAAAAGTAGAATTTTCTATACAAAGTATCATTGCAATCAGACTAAGGATGATGGTGATGTATGTAGATATTACAAATATATGAACGAACATTTTTATTATATATAATATATGATAGGCTTTTGAGCCAAGGCCGCCTTCCTAAATCTTTGGACAATCTCTTCAAAATGAAATCAGTCCCATTCTTTGCAACCATTTATCTTAAAGAATTCAAATCACTGGATTTTATTATAATTTATAGACCTTTAGAATACATCGAATGTTCAACCGCACAATTCTTTTAGTACAAAAATACTAAACGTTGACGTGGAATCGTTCCTGACTATTGAGTCCAAAGTCGTATTCCGGGTTAAGCGTTATAAGAAATGAAGACATTCGCAGTAAAACCAAAGTATAAAACGTATTTCACCGAATAACAAAGCTGAAGTATATATGTTATACATATAATACATGTTTTACGGCCAAATTCATAATTCTACTTGGTGTATTAATGTAACATTTATTTATCCGATTCCTTAATAATCAAATAAATAAATCAAAACACACCTTGATTTATTTATGAATAAGAAAAATATTTATATTTAATATAAATATCTTTTTTATTATTGAAAGTCTCTTTTGTAAATAATGAATCCCTTTGAATCAAACTATTTTTTCAAGCAATTCTCTTTAATGTCAGCCCCTTTATTGGTCTCATGCATGCAGAGTAGTAAGTGAAAATAACATAATTTTTTAATGCAATATTAGTGTGGATTAAAAACTGCGATCTATTATATGTTCCCTATTGTATTATTTTTTTCTTTTCAAAATGACATTCAAATGTCATTTTTTATGTACACTGGACTGGAGCGAACCGTGTTTGCAACAACAGCAATACCATATATCATATAAGAATTGTGTGAACAGGAGAGAGACAGAACTAGTTTTAAATGATTTTGAAACTGAACTAAACATAGGTACGATTTTCTTGATTCGGGCGCAGTTGACAGGGAGGTTACAGATATGTGGTGATTACATTTCTTTGATTTACACTCCCCTAGCGGACGCTATCGTAAAACTAGTGATATTGAACGATTCCCTGCAAAAATCCAAATCCAATGATATAAATATCTTTATTTGAAAAAAAATTGAGATATGCCGTGTTGCTGCTGACGTTGACGAAATAGCTTTCATAGGTATGTCGGTGATGTGTTTTATAAAATCGTTTTTTTTTATATTTACTTTTGTATTTAAATATTCTAAATTTGATAGTCGTTTTTGAAAAAAACATACATTACAATACTTCTTAGATTTATATAATCATTATTACCGCTATGTCAATTAATGATATTGAAAATTATGTTTATATATTTTGCATATTTGTTTTCGTTGAATACAGTATTTGGTCACGTTTGTTTGGTGAACATATTATTATAACACGATAACAGAGGTGACCAAAGGTCACCTATAGTCATATTATTCTCGGTGATAAAGACAATGAGGTTGCGAGGTAATGTAACAGATTACACATCTTTCAAATGGAAGAAAAATAATTAAGCGAAATCTTTACTTCAGTTTTTTGCCTAACGTAAAATCATGTCTTGTAATCTTAAATCTTAAAGATCAAATGGACCGGTTTCGCAAAATGCTACTAAAAAAAGCTACTGATCGATAAATAAACCGTTAAATGTAAATATGATTATACTGAATCATTTATGATCTAGATAACTTAGTTAATAATATTTTCACAAATTACATCATTATAATACACTAGGTAAAAAACCTGTTAATGATAACAGGAAAAAATATAGCATTTTCAAATTTACTCAGAACAGTCAGTAAGTACCTATTTGTCTTCTGTAGATAATTGTTTTATAATTTAATAAATTATAAGTGAGTACCTACCTAGTTTGAATTTATTTGAAAATACGAAGCATAGAAAGAATTATTTTTACACATTCAGTCATGAGATAAAGTGACAAATAAATATATAATTATTTTATTCGAAATATGTGTGCAAATACTTTACGCCATTAAATTAATTATATTTTCATGTTGATAATTATGTGTAATCTTTATAATTATTTACAGATGTGATCGGTTTTGTTATATTATGTCGAGTCAATATTATCAGGAAAATAATGTTTTTATATTCAATATATATTAAAATTCAATAACGACATGTAATTTTTTGATGCCTTAATGCCGCGTAAACACGGATGAAACTTTGATATCTCGTCTCAGAGATTTGTACATATCAGTTGCGTCATTCTACTCCGCTTACATTAATTCAATATAAATAAATCGAGTCGAGTCTCATCCGTGCATACGCGCCATAAAAAATACCTCCGTACGTCAATAATCTAACCGAAGTGCAAATACGTCATTTATTTTCTAAAAAAATATAATAATTATCACTATCAAGTTCATAGAAATCAAACAAACACCATGATTCTATTTTAATGTTTATATAAAATATTTAATGGAAGTATATACAATAAATCAATGTCGCGCAATTTACGACTTAAATAGACTTGTGCCAATTTTTTTTGCTAACGAAATAACCAGAGAGAAGCACGCGAAAAGTGATAAAAGAATGGCACCAGTTGATACATTTTACAACGACACAATAAAGTGGACTTACCAAGTATTAATTATAACAGTTATCACAACACTTATGACAAGGAGCGAGATTGAGTTCGCAGTGTGTGCGCACGAAGACGGGGAGCAGCGAACTGAACCACAGACCAAACTGAGCCTCGTCAGGAATGCTGTCAATTATATATTGTAGTTGCCACTGACTAATGTTCGTCGTTAGAATATATATGGACGGCACATTGCAAACCTTTCTGCAATTCGGCGCTCATGTTCGTAAACACTCATTGTTACATTGTATTAATTTATTTCTAAAACTAGTACTTAAAACCCGTCCTAGGAAACTAATTTTTTACACGATAATTCCTTAATGCTTCGACGACTATTTTTCTTGTTAATATGAGTACCGTATTGCAGAATTTAAAAAAAAATGTTTAAAAAACGACCTTACCTCCAATATCGTTTTTTCCACAGATTTATAATGATAAAAAAAATAGTATGATTAACTTTAAAAAATGATCATTATGAATAGAATCCCATTTCTAAAAAAGTAACTCAAAATGTTATATGTAGATAATAATGAAACAAAATTACTAAATTAGACAGTTTTTATAAAAATAAACAAAATTATATTCTATTGATATCAGAAATATTACTTAGTTTTACAATTACGATCTTAAACTTTTGACATTAGAAATTGATTAATTCACCATCAAAACACAAATGATCACATATACACATAAATCAAACATTTCAAAGAAAATTGACACAATCAAAAATGGAGTTATTTAATATTAGATAAATTTGATAGATATATTTTCAATATTATTAATGCATTTACTTTGTTCCCTTAAGAATATACTAATTTATTAGTTACGAATTCTTAATTCTGTATTTGTGTTTGAAAGTTGAATGCGCTCGAATACAAAGTCGATTCCTGATACGGCGGGTGGGCCCGGTGGAGACACCAATCAGCAAACTGCCTGCTACAGAAATGCGTCCAACCATACGTACTATTATAAATGGACATAGTACGATCAGCCTGCATCACGACCACAACCACGACCACTCTGATAAGATAAAATTATCAAGAAGAAGAATAACGTAGGTACGTATGACGACTTTCAGAAAGCAAGCCCCTTTGCTGGACCCTGCGGGTGGCTGTATTGTACGAGGAGCGTTTTTTAAATAAGCACCGTTGCCAGATATTCCCGGTATAGTGCTGCGATTGCGATGTTGCACATACACAATGGTTTCCTTAATCTGTTGACTCACCACATGTAACGTTAGAGACATTCACATAGTGTGACCATCTTGTAGTGAGTGGTTGAAAGGTTCAAAACAATATATCAGCCCACCGACTGTGAAATTAGCTGACATTCATCGCCAAGTGTGTCCTGTTTTATCCTGATATGGCGCCAAGTGATTTTCTTTTATCTGAAGCAGATCTTTGTTGGCAAGCATTTTGATGACGATAAACTCAAAGACGGAGTACATATACGGTTTTTATCCCAGGCGGCGTCGTTCTAAGACGAAGGTATACAAAAATTGGTGTCCCGCGATGACGAGTGCCTTAATAATGGTGGCGACTATGTTCAGAAGTAGTTGAAGATGTGTAGCGTCCGAAGAAAGTGAAGTGTTATAAAAATGATATTATCGTTCTAAAAAAAAAATTCCGGTACTTAAAAAGCGCGCCATGTAGCTGCAGCGCGACCAAGGTTAGGAATCTTTGCAATTAAAAAAAAATTAAAGAGATCAATTTACAGTATGTTGTGTCCATGCAAAGTATGTATGTATTACGTCACATCTCTAAACATGTTAGTAATTGGCTGAGTGATGACGACGAACAAATAACGAATCAAAATCTTTGCATTGAACGTTTTAGGTAATATCACATTATAAAAGGTTAACTTTTGAAGTCTATTGAGATTATTATTAAAATACGAATAAGAATGGGGACGATATCGCGTGCATCGTTCGAATTATAATCCATTAAGATTATAGATACACATGTATACAAAGAAATCATTTCCGCCACAATGTGAAAGGTTTTTTAATTCACAACCGGGCGTGAGTCAATCGCATCTTTTCATAAAAAAAATATGACAAAACGCACAAATATTTATTCATTGTTTTGTGTACTTTTGGTAATACAAATAATACACATCGACACGACCATTAGTAATTTATCTTTATTACTCATTAAATGTATGTTTTGAAAAATGACATTAAATATTGTTGTTCGCGTCACAATATTTATTTTGAAAGTGAATACAATACAAGGCCACATGCACGATTACGTGTTGTATTTATTATATGTACTCATCATACGTACATTTAGGTGGGATTTACGAAAGACTAGCCGTCCGCACAAAAACAAAACATTTTAGATTTACCTATACGGTGGTACCTTTATATTCGTCATTAATCCGTTCCCGAGGGCCTGACGAATATGGTACCTGACGTATATAGAAACAGTTTTTCCCATAACAAATAACTGAAATTTAATCAATTCATTCACAGCCCCCAAAAATTGTACACAAATGAATAAATTTTATGTAAAAACTTTACCTTTATTGTACTGAGGAGTCATGATGGTAGAAGCGGAAGAGGAGGAAAGTTATCAAAATTTAGAAGGAGACAATTTAAATATCAGGTAACTCTAATTCTAGTGATGGTTTTCGTATGCCGATGATTTAGTAGCACTTGATATGACAAAGAACTTGCCTAATGTTGCCTGTTTTTTAAAATATTCATATTTTGGATGACTATGGAAACATTTGGGTGCCATTTTTCGATCAAATTCTGCGTTTTGGCCCAGTTAGACGGCATTGCCGGGCGGTGGAACGGACAAATATAGAAAATAACGAATATGGAAAAATATGAATTAGAAAGATATACATATAAAATCATTTTTATTGAAAAATATTGTTATTGCACACCGGGATACGAACCTGGATATCTTTCCTAACCGGGGAAGGTGCATTATCCAACTATGCTACAGCGACAATATTTTTAGCGACTAATTTTCGAACCTGTATGTTACTTGATATTAAAACATTTAATCGTTCCATTATTTAAAAACCATCTACCTTATTTTTACAGAATCTCAAATACCTTTGAGTAATCTGATAGCAGACGCCAGAATTATCAATTCATTTTTATAAAATTTTGGACACATTGATACAACTTTATTATTAGAACGCATTCTTATTATGAAGTAATATATATTAAATATATTAATTCAAATTTAAAATATCACAGACCTACGTTCTGAATAGTTACAACTTCACAATAAGAATGTGTTTTCTTAAAAACATTTGTTTGATATCAAAATGTGACGAATATCGAACCAGACGAATATAGAGGTTCCACTATATGTCTTTATTTCTTTGTTCAATTATATCCTATAGTTTTTTTTGTTGTTGTTTTATTTAATTTATAATTTATTTAAATTGCGCATTTGAAGTTTCCATGTAACTATTGAATTTAAAACGTGTAAAATGTTTGCATCAGCACGGGAATAGGCCAGTGAGGCTGATATCATGAACACTATGTGAATGGCGATGCAAACATTTCTCATGTTATGTAATAAATATTGCAGAATGTTTTGTATAACTTTATAAGATAAATTATAGACGTTGACATGTAAATATGCATATAAAAGTAACATATAAAATGAAGTGTATTTAATGAAGATTTCTACTGCTCATAAACTAACTAGGCTAAAAAAAAAAGATTTATTTATTTATTATTTTACTAGATCAAGGTCTGTATCGAGAATGGTTTTTTTTTTCTGATACAATAAGTGATTAAAATATAAAACACGAAAAAGTACATAAAAAAATTAATCATCCGTGATAAACATGAAAAAAGAAAATATTGAAAATTAATTAACCAAATCAATCAAATTCTACCACGCCAAAAAAACGTAATAAATGTTTAGCTAAAGCGACGCTTATATAAAGAAATACAGCAAAATGGCGAGCTTGATAAAGTGACGACGTTAGACAGACTGCTTAGGGAAAATGTTGATAGAATGGTAAATCGACACAGGCAAGAAATATGGAAACAAACGCAAACTAGAACGTACAACTGAAGTTCTTTACCACGTCAACCATCCTATGTATATTTTAAGCTATAGTGTTTGAACTTCGCCCTAAGACGCGGTTTAATCACTAGTAACAGTAAACAAAATTATTAGATATATATATTGGAATAAATATTAATTAATTTCTCGTTTGTTATTTGATTTATCAAGCTTTTTGTGAATTTCTCTGTTAAGTCCCAAGTGAACTATTTTTAAAATTCTCCTCTCCTTCTCCATCTTTTAAAAAATTTAAATGTTGTTTCTATACCAGAGTTTAAATTTACAACTTATTTGCAATTTAAAAAAAAATCTTTCACGACCGTGAATAACCAAGACCGTGGATAAAAAATTCGCGGATAACAAGGTATAACTGTTTTTGTGCGCCTTTCGTCCTTAACAATTTTGCGGTTATAATAATGTTTTGACTTTTAAAAGTGAGGTATGCATGTAATATTTAACAGAACTTCTAAAGAAGTAGTTAAACATTAAAATCTAGATGTCCTCGTTATGTATTTGAAGAAATATGTACTGTTAAACTCTTAATTTAAGTAAAATAAATTTGTTAATTTATAACAAAAAATATATTATACATATAATTCTTTACAAAGTGCCGGAATATTTAAATAACTAACCAGATGTAGATGGGGTCATAAGGGTACAGATATGATTAACTGTTTCTAAAGAAGAACATTTGTAACAGGGATGGATCAGTCTTATTTATTATATATGTCATTTTTTGACATGACATCTAAATCTACTGAGATTCTTTAAAATATCTCAAAAAAATTTGGATTGAAATATACTATATCATTATCATCAGTAGTTTTCTATTCACTGCTTTATGAAGGCCTGCCCAAGTGTTTTCAGCTTTTCTCTGTCCATTAATATTCGCTGCCACGAATTTCCGCAAAGATCGATGATTTTTAGTCCAGCGGGTTTGGTTGGCCTCTCAGTCTCTTCAGGTACGATTGGCTGTCCTCCGAGCGATTTGCCATTTCAGTTTCTCAGCAAATTATATCATATTATCTACTCCTATTTGTTCTCTTATTCGCGCATTTGTTTTCTACGTTTTTAATTATTTTAACCTTTATTTTGTAGAATATGCTTAAAACTAATACATATTTTTTTTACTGTTTCTTATGTCTCCTTATTTTAACTTGTTATTATTTTTTACTCCGTTTCTTTAGAATGCTTTTACTTTAATGTTCTTTATATTCTGTTCCTTACTTCTTACATGTCTTTAGTCTTTATTACTTTTCTTCCTTTTACTTATTCTCTACTTGTCTCCTTCTTGATTTTTATTTTTTTACTATTTAATTTGTTTAAATTAGTCCTACCTCAGGTCCTACTGATGCACATATCAATTTTCGGGAATATTAAAAACAATAATAAATAGCTAATTAAACCTACCCTACCTCTCTCAGAACAAGTACTTTATACGTACCTAGCGAGGTAGGAAACACTAACAGGCTACCATATAAATAAAATGTAATATTTAATACTTATTGTACTTGCTGGTGTATTCATACTTATTGTACTTGCTGGTGTATTCATACTTATTGTACTTGCTGGTGTATTAATGCTTATTGTACTTGCTGGTGTATTAATACTTATTGTACTTGCTGGTGTATTAATTACTTAAATGTTTATATTGATGCAAGCTTAAAAAAAAAATAATTTACAAATAAATGCCAATTTACCGTCATTGAAATCAAATCAAAAATAAAGTTTAATGTTATCATATTTACTTAAATATAAATGTTATTTTTATCTTGTAATTTTGTATGTTTTAATCTTTTCTACTTTCCAAATTTATGGTACATTTTGCATGGAATCGAGTTATTTTTTATACAATATTTATTCTTTATATATTACTTTAACAGTTAATAACATCAAAAGTATATAATTCCGAGTACGTTCCTCTTCAGAAGTCGCGGACTAATACAATAATCGCGACCTACCGGTGTGTTGAAAGACTTGAACCAATCCACACGCAACCGGTGGGACATCATTTCGTTGCAATGACACGATTCGGTTAGGCCCGAACTACAAGATGCCTCGAGAATCTCTCAGTTTTTGAAGACGCGAATTGAATCCGATTTTATTTATTATTACTAGAAATTAAAAAAATATCTGTTATCTAATGTTGACACAACTCCCGTTCTGGCTAACCAATGACTTGGGGATTTTGCCGAAGAGACCACAGAATGTTTTTTAACACTGAACTGTTAAGATCTTGTACCTGACAGCAGCGCCGTGTATAACACTCAGACCAAGAAGAAGCTCTGTTCTCAACAGTTCCGAAAGTGCAGTGATCTCTCGGTTCTTCATAACAAACGTGATTGTCAACTGGAGGTGAAAACGACGTTCAATCCAAGACTTTAAAGCAAAGTAGGTCAGATCCATCTGCCCTTATTTTCTTTCATAAATCGATACAGTCCATGGAATCTTATCCCACCATCTGGGATTGAATTTTATTTGTAGAAGAAGTTCTTTCCTCATTTTGTTGAAAAATAGAGGCATTCAAAGTGATGTGGATTAGATTAGATATAGCCGTTATGTTCGGTATAGTGTTACTTACAGCACACTATATGGAAAATATCTGCTGGTCTGATTCAATAGATATTAAGTAAGTAGTCGAAGTCTTCAGATTCATTACGGCTTACTGTGGCTGGCTTAATAACCTGCTGCGCCAGTTGTACTACCGGTTGTCAGTGTTATCTTCTTGTTTATAGGTTAGGGATTAGTCTCCTGACAAAGCCTTGACAAATCCAAATTATTAACTTTGTTTTTAACCACTGTAACTTTATTATATTCATCAACGGGTTTAAAAAATACATTTTTCTTCACCAGGGTGATAAAAAACTAACTAAAACAATATTTCAAATTAATCTTATGTTCATGTTTTGAAAAATATCAGAAATTAACTAAAAATTAAAACCTATCTAAAAAAATTGTTCGGCAGTTTCTGAGATTTACGGTAAGTATCGCAAACTTAAAAACAAGTACTGCCCTGAAAAATTTGTTAATTTGAAAATATCACCATTGTGCTCTGTACAGTTAATATATCAATATACATAACAAGGATTTAATTCAATATCAGATTTTTGTGCTGTGAGTATCCATGAAAGTGAAGAAAACGATACACCGCCACTGTTCCATATTTATGTTAATTTGTGTTTATCTTGTAATACACAACGTGACGTTTTATGTTACGATATTAAACAAGATAAATCATAAACAAAGCTGCCCGCAGAAGTACAGGAAGCAGATCAGACGATCATCATATTAGATGCTCGATTTAATTCATTATTATTATCTATTATTAGCTCTATAATTCTTAGAAAAGCTCGTCGTCCAGTTGTTTTTTTTATCACAATTGATCTCTATGGAAGATATACGAAGTGTTCCAAAAGTCTTATTCGTTATAAAAATTCTGTAATAAAATAACAGATGGGTTAATTAAAAAAAATGTTAAATATGAATTAAATATATTAATTATAAAGATATAAATATAAAATCAATTTTATCGAAAAATATTGTTGTTGCGCTACCGGGATTCGAACCTGGATCTCTTCCCTAACCGGGAAAGGTGCTTTATCCAACTAAGCTACAGCGGCATTATTTTTAGCGACAATTTTTCGACCCTATATGTTACCTTTTTGAAATCAATACATTTAATCGTTCCATCATTTGACAGAGCCATCTACCTTATTTTTACAGAATCTCAAAATACCTTTAAGTAAATCTGATAGTAGACGCCAGAATTATCAATTCATTTTTATTAAATTTTGGACACATTGATACAACTTTATTATTTTAATAAAATTTTATTAAAAAAAAAAATAATAAAAAAATAAAAAATAAAAAAGGATATTTTCTGTTAATTAGTCCAGAGAGGGAGGATTGTTACTATATATACCTTTGATTTATGGTAGCCCCATAGGAAAAAGACAATTAGTGTCAAGTCAGGCCTACGTTACCTCGTCGGGATATCAATTTTCCAGGGAAAACTTTACGAAAAACTGTCTAGCGATCGTCATACCCCCCCCCCCGCCCCTCATTCGATCGCTGCGTTGGTGCAGCGAATGAACCAAAATGACAAATACTTTAGGGACACACTGTAGAGGGTACTAGTTGTAATCTCAGCAATCTACATATTTTTTAATTTTGACAAAAACTGATAAGAACTTGAAACATAAAACGAATGCAATTCCTTCTTTCAAAAACAAATTAGTTTCAATACTGGTGGCCATTAAAATTTCAGATTAGCGAACTATTGACTGCTATATTGGACTGCTATTGGACGAATCTTAAATATCAATCATAAATGCTCGAATAACTTCTACACCGCTCGAATTATTGTCTCAGGCGTATCCTGTGAATTACGAAGCAAAAAACCTAATACTTATATGGAAAATTCGAAATATGGTTCCAAGAATGAAAACTACTTATTCACATTTCAAGCTCTCAAAATATATCATCAAATTGGAAATAATTATGACATTAGAGGTTTTATAATTTATGTTTTAATTGGTTGTTAAAATTGAGTAGAGCAGATACTGAGAGTAAACTATTGTCTATTTTGAAATAATTCTTGTAACTGTATTGTGTGGCTTTGAATGAATATGCATATTGTATGTATGCGTGATCTTATACGTGTATGTAATAATTTAATAAAAATTAAATTTATCAATTATCCTGACTAAGAAAATATCGACAGAAGTTATTAAAAAAAATGCAAATCAATATGAGCACGAACAACATACAATAGGAAAAGATAAACTGAGACTGCCATTCAGGAAGAAGGCTAAATCTTAGAAATCGATGATGTACAGTGCGATGAAGATATTTAACGAAATGCAATAAGATATAAGAAAGGAGGAGAAGCTAAATAAATTCAAAATGAAACGAAGCAAATATGTGCAAGATAAGTTGTAGTAAAGAGGAATATTATTATCGTTTTTATATTAGAGTATGTATAAATATACTAATGTATGTTTTATATTAAGAATAAATAAATAAATTTGAAATATATACCGGAAAATTCAATTTACATATAATTTGTATTAATATACCATAGAACTATGTTCTAAAAAAACTGCAACTTCGCAGTAAAAATGTGTTCTCAAATGCGAATGACCGCTTCAACATTAATCTGATAACGAATTGTCATTTTACTCATTACAAAAGAACTGTGAGAGATCCGGCTCGGAGTTTCAGATATCTTTCGAACCCTCAAATTATCAACGGATTTGCTACATTAACTGCAGGATTTGTTCGGACCAGGGATGTTGGACACGTGATGGCAAATGATCAATCTCGCAGCTGCCTGTCCGTCTCTAAATCCGCTCGTATACGGTCCGCTAATTATGACATTAAAAAACAGGTCAGATTCTTTCGTGGAAAGAGCTGACCTTTTGCATGATTTAGGTACACTTATCCGGCATCACAGCGTGCTCGTAAATTTCTCTCTGTTCTCTTATTAAATAATTAATCTTTCGCCAGGATCGAGGCACGCGATCGCAAAAACAAATGAGCGATGCCCGTTTCACATATTTCCCCCAATCATTCATTGGAAAACATCCCTGATTGTGGGCGTCGCCGTCTGCCTACTATTTTTTTCCCCTGAGGGAAATTTGGGCAAAAGGAGAAATAAATCACTGAAACCGGACGTTTTTACACCACGAACAAGGCGAAGACACAAAAACTCACATTAGTTTTTTTTCTGTAAGAATTAATGAACGAATCGTGATATGAGAGTGGGTTTTGCTTTATTTATTTATACAGATATGAAAGCTTACCTTATCTGTACATTTGCAGCAAAACGCAGCTAAAAACGGTACTCTGCGACTAGTCATACATACTCAATGTATTGGCTGCACCAGCACACACGCGTCAGCCAGTTCATTTTATCTACCGATGTGTCTTCGATGCCGCGTCCGATCTCGTCAAATTTCAACCATTGTGACTTATTTCAATAAATTCAATGCAACATGTAGTAGTTTATACTGATAAAATTATCTACACACCTGAATTACAATTATTTAATACGCTCCGCGATACACTAAGCACGATGGTAAAGGTTGGTCTTGGGTAAACTGAAACCTTTCACTTTAATCTTCAGCTAGCATCCATCGCACTCGCTCCAACACGTAGTCATGTATGTATATAGGACTACAAGATGATACCCAATACTCAATGACAAGTAGTATCATACACGAAATATATGAAGATAAAACACTTGTTTTAATTTACTTGAGACGCGTTTTGTCTTGTAAGGGCATTATCAATCTAACAATTAACCTCAACAACTTGTATTTATATCTATAGTATCAAGTATTTTATTTTCAATATCTTATTGGGTTTTTTACAAAGGAGTACGTTTTCTCTTAATTTGGAAGAAATGATAAAAAAATCGTTTATCGATAATAACCTGTCTTATATGTAAGCATGCAATGAATTGTTTATACTGTGACTGATTAGTTGTTATGTTTTGATTATATGAAGTGTTATAAAATTGATATAAATGTACCTGCAGACAAACGTCTAGCAAGACGATTTGTGGGTCTAGTTTTAATTAAAAAATAAAAATAAAAAGAAGGATGAAACAAAAAAAAATTAAGTTCTACAGACATACCTCGGAAACAGTAAATAAATACCCCATAATGGATGACCTGCAGACAGATTACATACACAATACGTTTCACCGACAATTGGTGATCCACTCGCTCATTTGGACCTCACTTGAACATTCAGACTAGCTAACACCAACACAGTGTACGTTCGTCCTGACAAAGTTTTAAAGTCGCACAGAAAAAAAAAATTGCCGGTTGATAGTTTTACACATTAATGATCGTACAAAAAGTGACCAAATTTCATCTGCATATGTTTCTAAGAGAGATATATTTTCTTCCCTTTTATCTTTGAGATTATCGTCTGGTTTTAATCCATATAGCTATCTTACCTTTTTAGCGAGACATCTATTTTTGAAATCATCTTTTTTAATTGCAATATTTTTCAAATGCATTTGAGGAGAACCTGCTAGATGATGCAAGGACTCCTACTCGGATAACACTCGCCTTATATAGTTTCTTTACTATAATATAATCCCTTCGCTCGTTCGAAGATTGATTTTCCACACACACTGTGCACTACTTTCGACCCTTTTACTTCCAGTAAATATAAAAAAAAATAGCTATAGCGAAATGATGAACGCGCTTTTCCGAATAGGAAGAGATCCAGGTAGCAACTAAATATTTTTACGATAATTAGATTTTTTCTGTATATCTTCCTGGTTGATTAATTTATTTTCCATTTAAAAAATACCACAGAACTGTGTAGATACTGAAAATGCAACTTCACAACAAAAATTTGTTTTTGTTAAAAAATAATTTCGGTTATTGTAGATTTATACCTCCTCTAGCACAGGCTTCGGTCTAGTTAAAGAGACCTTTAACATTATGTATGTATTACAGTATCAGAAAGGCTAAATAAATCAATTGAGGACGGGGATGGCACATAAGGCTATTATGTACATATAATGTAGCGCCTAATTCCAAACCCCCCTAAAACGACATTGTGTTTTTAAGTTATGGATGAAAATGTATATTTTGAAAGCAAATGTACAAAATGTAAACAACTCTAACATTTTTTTTCTGTACATATAGTTCGTGCAGCTATACTGGATTTTAGATCACGTGATCATCAACGAGCGTTGTGATTGGCTGATTTCATTTTAAGTGGAATAGCAACTTATACTCTGTCTGCTTTGAGGTATTTTGGGACTAACCCTGATTTTGAACATTTATATTGAACATAGATTTAAGTGGCTTTTACGAGAAACAACGTGTTTTGCGTGTGGCTAACAAAAAAAAAACATATAACTGCATATTTAATTCAAATTATCCGAAATCCGTTTTAAGGGATTTTGGAATTAGGCACTACATTATGTAGGATTATTATTAAACCTAAATCGTTATTAGGAAAATTATAGTATACGTTTCTATTTTCTTCCAGTATTAATTTGTTTCCATTTTTATGCGTTAAGGTATGATCTTTAATATCTCCTTCAGCAGGGGTGGAATCCAGTGACGTAGAATATTCAGTAGCACCGAGGAATGGGGCGGGAGGGGGGAGAACTGTTTACGCGTAGCGCGGGACGCTCACCTTTTCAATAATACAAGGTGCCCACGTACACGGCGGTCCGAAGTTACGCTACCAATCTGCGAGCAACGTAAAACCCAACAATGGCACTATTGACCGAAAGTCTTTCAGCAGTTCAGTTCAATTTATTTTTGAATTCTTTATTTCTTTCTGTAAATAATATGTGCCGATTCCATTCTCTCCAATGGCTAGTCCTTATTCGGCACGTCCGCTAACCGAATGCTATTACTTAGAAGTGTTATTTTTTGATTTTATCTGTTATGATACTGTTTTATTACTTTTTTTTAGAAGAAAATTGCTACATATTGAATACAAACAATAAAAGATCATAGAACTTGGTGACACCATAATATCTTTTGTTAGGTTATTTAAGCCCTGAACTGAAGATATTATTAATTAATTTAATAAATATGAATTAAATATATTAATTATAAAGATATACATATAAAATCAATATTATCGAAAAATATTGTTGCGCCACCGGGATTCGAACCTGGATCTCTTTCCTAACCGAGGAAGGTGCTTTATCCAACTAAGTTACAGCGACAAAGCGGTTAGGAAAGAGATCCAGGTACGATTCCCGGTGGCGCAACAACAATATTTTTCGATAAAATTGATTTTATATGTATATCTTTACAATTAATATATTTAATTCATATTTAAAATATCACAGACCTATGTTCTGAATAATTACAACTTCACAATAAGAATTTGTTCTCCTAAATTAATTTATTGTTATTATACACGCTTTATTCCGGCATTGACATAATTTGTAAAATGACAGTAAAGAAATACACAAAGAAAAAAATTACGTAGTGTCAGCAAAAAAATAATTTAAATGTGAAGTAAATCAATCTATCCATCGCCATTGAGTTGTAATAATGTAGTCTCATAAAGAGTTAAATTAATAGCAAAAATATCGACTACCTCCGCATATTCTGAGTTCTGACAATAAAACAATGAATTGTGTCTCGGTGATCTCAATGGTGTGTGTGAAAGTCAAGCAGGCCAACAATCTGGGAGCAGTCTATCATACCATTGATGATCCTGTATATATATATATAAGGTCGATCATCGTACGTCTCACTGATGATTTTAACAATTTTAGACGGCTAAGTAGATAATCATAATTGATATCCTCTCAGCGTATATTTAATTAAAAATTAATAAATCTTAGAAACTTTCTATATTTGTTATGTAATAATAATGGTTTAATTTCATTAAAATTTATGTTAAATCGTTATGTGACGATGATTGATAATTGAGATTTAGCGTTAGTAATTAAAATCTAATAATAGTGATTAACGCCCGGACGGACTTTAATGACTAGCTATATAAATAAATTAATGAAAACTGTTCGAAAATAATACAAAAAAATACACTTTTGTTGGTAAATTTTTTAAGAAATGACAAAAGAACACCTATTTTTTCCATATTTTGTGAACAAAACGGATCATTTATAAAAGTGACATATTTGCGTAGCTTTAAATAATTTTAATTAAAAACAAATAATTAATTTTATTACAGTAGTTTTCTTACTGAAATTGTTCCCGTCGTTCAAAAGTTATAGTCACTAAACAAAATAAAGAATGTTATAAATACTAGTTAAATGTATTAATTAGACAGATATAGATATAAAATCAATTTTATCTAAAAATATTGTTGTTACGCCACCGGGATTCGAACCTGGATCTCTTTCCAAGCCGGGGAAGGTGCATTATCCAACTATGCTACAGTGACATTATTTTTGACGACTAAATTTTCGAACCTATATGTTACACTTTATCAAATGAATACATCTATCATTCCATTATTTGAAAGCCACCTACTTTGTTTTTACGGAATCTCAAATACCTTTGAGTAAACCGATAACAGACGCAAGAATTGACAATTCGTTTTAAAATACCACAGACCGTCTGTTCTGAATAATTACAACTTCACAATAAAAATGTGTTCACCTTAATAATGAAAGTATTGTTTAGTCATTATCTAAACCAAAATTTTCGAATGAGAATGATACATTGCTATAATGTGTTCTCCTAATGTGCTCGAGATTGTTATAAAATGCAATAAATAAAGAAACAAAGTCCTTCCGACCCCGTGTCGTGGGGTTTTTGTCAATAAAATGACGTGTTATTTCTGGTATTTCCGGGTGTACACTTTTTTTAGGACGCATTGTAAAATATAATTATAAATATATATATATTTTTTAACAATAACATTATTGCGCCAATTTTCTACTTCGGCTAGGCCTGATCTAGGGAAACCGCACATTTTATAATATGTATAAACTGAACTTCCCAATGATAATGAAATTTCAATAGAAATAGGTGACAAAATAAAAACGGTTAATTTTACAATAATTTCGAAACACACCGTACCGCGTGGCCGCGTTCTCTTGTTTACAACTCCGTTTTGTTTTGCCACATAAAGTCGAGCGAAGACATATTACATATTGGCCCACCTCTGCGTTACCGGGAGGGCGTAAAGTTTAAAGGTGACGTCACACGCCACACGGCACGAGGGGTGCATTAGACCCGCACGGGCGCCACGTGTCCCGGAGGTATATCGTCTCGAGAGCCGTAAAAGTTCCCATCGGGCGGAAGAAATAAATTATGTATTTGGTGCAGTTGTTTTTACAGTGTGTATTTTATTTTTATCCAATTTATATTTTTGTTGAAAGATCGGTTAAAATGGCGTTTGATTATTTTAATAAATTCTACAATCAATAGTATTATATTTATGAATAAACTAACTAGCTTTCATCGAAAAATAAGCGCTCCATCTTTGAATGAAAACTACTTTTGATCAAAAATTATTGACCTTTCAAGCTCCCAGAATATACAATCAAATTGTAAATAATATAAGAAATTTAACTGACATTAAGACTTTTAAAAGGGATGTTTCTAATTGGTTGTTGAAAATAGGAAGAGCAGATATTGAGGGTATACTTTTTTATATAATGAAATAATTCTTATAACTAAATTTCGTGTGTTTTGATCTTGCATATTTACCTTTGCCTTATATGTGTTTACATTCTTTTACATATTGTACTGCACATTGGTATTTTTTCTCACTTTTATATTTATGTATATATATTTAAATACTTTCACGTTTACTTGCCTTGTACGTTACATATTCTATTTGATTGTGTTTTGCCTTCAATGAGTTATTTGGTTTTGTGAAATGTAATTTGTTTAGCAATTTGCCTTAAAACAGACTTGCCTAGTTGGGCAATGCATTTTAACAATCTGTGTAAAATATATGTAACAAACTGTGTTTTTTTTGTAGCTGTATAAATGTTATATAAGTCTAAATAAATAAATAAAAAATTTATTAGAGAGCATAACATTTTATAATTTTAATTGAGATTAATTGTTAAATATATTCTTTAGATTTTATTGTTAGATATAACGGTGGAACCTGTCTCCCTTAGCAAACAGTGAACGTCTCTTTGATTACGAATGTGAATAATCAAATGCTACATACTCGATAGTATTTTATAAAATGGAAGCATGGACACTTACTAAAAAAATGATTAGGCGATTTGAAATATTTAAGATCTAGATCTACAAGAATAATGCTCAAATAAGCTGGATGGATAGAGTTACGAATTTAATTTATATAATTTAATTATTCATACGTATTTATGTCACAATTCGTATGAATAACGAAAAATAAGTATTTAAAACAATAAAATCTGAAAATTTCGATATCTCGGACATGCGATAAGATATCCAAAGATGTTTGAGATCTTGCAACTCGTAATGCAGAGAATGCAGTGGCCGGTCTACTGTGGAGCTTTTCCGGGTGAACAAAGTGATAATAGCCAACGTCCGTTAAACGGCTAGGGCACAATAAGAAGAAGAACATCTCTATATTATTATTAAGGAGAACACATATACATTTTATTAGCATTTAAAATATCACAGACCTATGTTCTGAATAATTACAACTTCACAATAAGAATGTGCTCTCCTTAATAATATATAAGTTGTATCAATGTGTCCAAAATTTAATAAAAAAGTATTGTTAATACTAGCGTATGCTACCGGTTTACTCGAAGGTATTTGAGATACCGTAAAAACAAAGTGGATGGATTTAAAATAATGGAACGATAGATGTATTAATTTGAAAAGTTTAACATATGGGTTCGAAAATTTGTCGTCAAAAGTACTGTCTGCTGTAGCATAGTTGGTTAATTCACCTTATCAGGATTGGAAAGAGATTAATACATTTAATTTGTATTTAACTTAATTTATTGTATCAGAAAGACCAAATAAATTTAAACAATGGAGAGTGGTTAAATAATAGATGAGATTTCTCTCGGAGATTTCAGTGTGCGTAAATAACAGATCACCGATTCTCATTGAGAGATCATCGTGGAGAAGGGCCGTATGAAGATGAATTGGATCACAAATCAGTCGTCAACCTTTAATTCTCTCTCATCCGAGTATATAGAAGCATTCCCTGAAGAATAAAACAATCCAATTATTTCAGAAACTTCTCAAGAAAATTGTCACTATTTTTATTTATCTTTTTTTTACACATTACTAATGGTCCATTTTAGTTTCGCACTGGCTCATTTAATCTTACTGCCAAAATAATTATAACATTATTTCTTCTGACGTTTATTACATTTCGTACCTTTGTTCTGTGCGGCGTGAATTGTGGCAGGAGGAATGAATTAGTATTTGAGCAACTTAAAATGAGTAAGGTCTATTTTACATTACGCAATAGCATGAATTTCGTGCGATTGCGCAATGTATTCGAATTCTTCAATTCGAGTTATGGTGCCGGAGACGACTATATATCGACCCCTCTTACGTAAAGTATCGTAAGTAAAAAATGTAATTTTTAAAGATCTTTTTGCATCATTTGATACTTATTTACGTGTCAGATTTAAAAAATATACATATATTGTAATGTAGGTACAAATAAACATAATATTAAAAAAATTACAGCTTTTTAAAAATGTATCGAATACGAGGAAAATACTAGAATGATTAAAAATAATATTTTTTTACTTACGATACCTTACGTAGAAGGGGTCGATATATATATTTCACGTTTATTTATTCTATTCTCTACTCACTTCACTTTACCAGAGTCTATATCGAAATGGGCAGTATTTTTATTTTGTGTCATATGCAAAAAGTTTGTTAAAATAATAAAATGGCTTATCAAATTTTAACCTTCCCTTCCCTTTTTTTTCCTCACCTATACTTAAGCTCAAAGAAGAAAGAAGATGTCGCAGTGATTAAAGTCTTCCAACTGCAGCAAGTTCAGTGGGCTTGGAACTTTTGTACGGATAATTACCGTCGCTTCACTCCGCTAACGCTTATAATTAATCTTACTTTAATCCCGCTTATACATAATAATCCTTTTCGCAAGTGTTAGTATTCACCCCGCAACGCTTGTGTTTGTGGTGAAGAGGAATCAATAAATGAACCAGCATCCGACGGACAAAATGTAAGTGCCTTCCTTTCTTCCTCATATTTCCACCAAAATGTATAATGACATATATACATATTAGTAAACTTGTAGTATTAAACTATCTATAAATTTTCTTAGACTGGAAAAAATAATGAAGTAGACTAAATATGTAAATACATAAATAAATATCTCAATCCCTCAAAAGTGATATGTATGCTTAAAGACTTTGACAACATGCAGGAAAAGAATCATAGCTTACTTTAGGCATGCTGCCAAAAAGGACAACGAATGTCTCGAGAAACACAAACGACATGAACGAATGATTTACAATATGCATAGACCAAACAAAGGAGTCAATAAGCTGCTATCAACATGGCTCATGCAGTGCCGGATTAAAAAAATAGGTAAAGAAGGTACCGGCCATGGGCCCACTCGTTTTAGAGGCCCCGCGACAACGGATCAAAATAATATTGAATTGATCTAAAAAAAAATACAATCAAAGCTTTCTTAAATTGTCTCCAAACGATATAAAAAATTAATCATTTCAATGAAACGAAAATCGTATATTACATATTCTATAGATAAAATACTGTATTAATGCAATGTACTAATGCAATATATTAATGCAATATAGTGTGTGAATATTATATTCATATTATATACATATATTTGTCAATAATATTAAATTAAATTAATTAAATATTTTTTATAAAAAAATATCACAAACCTATGTTCTGAATAATTATAACTTCACAATAAAAATGTGTTCTCCTTAATAATTAAACATTAGTGTCTTAAAATGCCCAGGTGCCCCAACAGATACAGGATGAATATTATGTTCCAGGCCGATGTTGTATTTGAAGAACTAAGAAATCAAACATATTTTTAAATTTTTATTTTATTTATCAATTACTTGATTTATTATAATTGTATATGGAATATAACATCGGCCATATGGCCGCCTCTGGCAGCGGCACAAATGCGTGCTCATTAAACCACATTTTTCATAACATTCTCGCACACTTCGTGTGTTATTTCAGCAATTAATTAAATATTCTTCATAAATAAATATCACAGACCTATGTTCTGAATAATTACAACTTCATTATAAGAATGTGTTCTCCTTAATAATATATAAGTTGTGTCGATGTGATGAAGTAATTAAAACATTTAATATGCTATTAATTTATGATAATCGCTATCGTCATCTGTTGAAAAACTTCTTGGTAACCGAATTGAATCAATTCGACCCGCAACACATGCAGTTTCAACAAGATGGTGCCACCTTACACATAGCCCGAGCTACGCTTGAAATTTAAAATTTTAGTCTGTAATTTTTCTAATTGTGATGGGGAGATTGTTAAAAAATTTGATACCTTGATAAATATATTGATTTTGAGTTGCGGTATATTTTAGTTTTGGGATATCAATTTGATCTCTATATCTTGTAGATCGGAATTCGCTTCTAAAATTTAATTGATTTTTAATTTTGAAAATTTGAATTATTGAATTTTTTTTGTATATGTCTACTATTTTTGGTACTTTAAAATCTGTGAAAAGTTGTATACTTGGATAGTCTTTTTTTTTTAGTATAATTTTTATTATAATTTTTTGAGCGATTTCTAATTGTTCCATCAATTCTCCTGAACATTTGAAAACACCAATCCTGTACTATCTTCAATTATATTTGATAAATGGCGGACATACTCTAATCCCAAGTATACTTTATAGTTTTATAATCCATCCATTAAACTATGTTTTTAATATCGCTCTAGAACAAATCAGAAAACGAAGTAATAAAAGTGGTTTGACCTTCACAATTCACAATTCAACCGCCAATAATCAACGAAATGAATTAATTAATTTTTCATACAAACTCGTGTCATTAAATTGTGACCTAATTGTAATTAATGCCATTGTGACCATAGCGAAAAAATATAGCGCGCGCACAAATTTTAACAAGACTTCTTCATGTGGTGCCTTCTTTTAAAGGTTGACCACCAAATAGCAGTATATTGATATATAGTTCATTGTTATTGGCAAACAGAAAAAATGATCACTAAATATTGTCTATTATACACTCATATGTCGCCCAATATTATTGTCACCACACTTTACAAGAAAAACAAATTACAGATATTTAAAAAGTAGGTAAATATTTAATTATTCTGAGTTATGGTGGTCCAACAAAAAGTAGAGGATTTGAAATTGTCGCCGTTTTTCTAACAGCGCTTTTTGGAAATTGATACTTGATAGCTATCAAGTACAGTTTGCACAATGAAGCGCTACACAGTTCAGCAATGATTATTTGTTATGAAAGGATCAATTAATCAATCAATAAGTCAGAAGCATCGCTATCCAACATTCTAACATAATCATTATACAGTGCCTGCACTCACTAGTTCTACAACACTCACTACATATATATATATTGTTTCCTTTCTATTTTTATTCCTGTCGAATCTTTATCTTTCTCGAATTAAATAACACCACAACAGCACAAAAAAAACTGGCTACTTTAACATAGACTTCAGTCTAGCAAAGTAGTCAGGACGATGCTGTACATTTATTTATTTGTAACTATATAATGTAATGTAAAAAATATATTTAGACTGTGCCCGTCTCACTGGAGAAATTGTGTCAAGACGGACATATATCAGAGGTGGAGTCTACTCCATCCCACACAATAAACTACTTATTTGCAATATAATTGTATCTTATGTTGATCATGTTATATAATAATATATTCACCTCTGTTACAACAAAAACATGTAGGTCAATAAAGTCTAATAAATAAATACAAAAAATTATGGCTTCTGAATGAAGATTCCTTGCTATTTTTGGTCGCCATTTTGCACATAGAAAAAAATCATATGTCAAAAATCAGTGATGACTATTACTTCCAGATCAGAGAATAAACTGAATTTTCAAATTTAGGGAGTAGAAAATGTGTCATCCAGGAAAAATCCGTGCATTCGCTCCGAGTTACTGTTTGGTATGCTCTGCGGGGTGAATGAGTCATTGGACCCTTATGTAAACTAAAATGGCAGTTTAATTATATTTGGTATGTATTATTGTTATTGCCATCTCATTCTCTTATGTAAAACACTAAATATTGTCAATACAATTTTATCTTATCTTTCCTTACCTAGCTAGCAAGAAGTAAATGAAAACACAAAACAGTCAGTTTTTTTATGATATAATAATTCAGAAAAAATATACGCAACTATATATATATTCTATTATTCCGTTTTAAAAGCAATCAACTTTATATTGCAGAAAACAAAAATGATTATTATGAACTATGTTCTGAAATTGCAACTTCACAATAAAATATGTTTTTCATTCAAATATACAAAATATTAAACCACTTGAAATGTTTCTGTTTTTTTACTATTGATTTGAAATACTTTGGCTGTTACAATTCTAAAAATGTAAAATATCAAATTTTTATTTATTTTTTATTTAACAGTTGACAGTTTAATATTCGCCGCCTTTCGACAGTGCGCCACGCTTGGCTGCATTTAGTGGTCCTCGGCGATTAAAAAACAACTGTGCAAAGCATATAAACCGAACGATGATTAGATTTGTTTAGTTACATCTTATTTTCTTGAAGAGCAATAAGTGTCGTATATTGTTCAGAGACAATTTTCATAAATCGCGTAGGTAATCACTAGACCTAGTTGACGATATTTTTATATACTAATTTTATATATACATTGCTTATTTTTGTGTGAAATATAATACAACTATATAAACATAAATCGCAGGAAGGTAACATAAAATTAATTACTTTATTTTATTACCCATCAGATCGTGGATTGAATATATTGGGTTGATCAAAAAGTATTTGCGTTTTTTCTATGTAAATGAATCGCGAATTTTTCGTTGCATACAAAACTGTGTTAAATTATATAGGTTCACTTTATTTGATCACCTTTTACCGTCTTTCAAGCAACTGCGTGATTCTGTGCCTTTTTCGGCAAAAAGTAATTTCAAGAACGATTTGATATCCTCACCAGAAGAACCAAATAAATGGTGATCTGATGGTTCCAAGTCTGGCAAATATGGTAGATGTGGTAACACATCTCATCTAAGCTGCAGCCATTTTTTGACAAGCGACTAAACTTGTACATGGTCTATCGTTATCATGGTGAAACACAATATCTTTGTGATTCACCAATTCTGGACGCTTCTGTTAGATGGCATCATTTAATTTATCCAGTTGGCAATAGTACATACTCTAACTTCTCAAATGCAGAAAAAAAATTCCATCGAAAAATAAAGTCTTGACTCGAATCTGAAACATTCTAAGAGAGCTTTAGCGATTAAGCTACAATTATCATTTAATATATTTTTTCTGGGTATTTGTTTCATTAATTATTTAACCATTGTAAGTCTGATAAATAAATAAATACAAAAGTAATCTTGATAGTGGAAAATATATATTTATTAGATACATTACAGATGTCCCATAGAGACGAAGCTATTATTTTTTATATGAGAAGTATGGAAGTTATGGATATTACAGTGCTTACGACCTGTCCTCGGCTGGCTTGAGTGATTACTTTTACACAATGTAACTTTCACCAATTATACCTATGGTCGACTACCGCACCTATCAAATATTTGGAAGTTGTATATATGATCGGTGTGAGTCCAATATCGCAGAAGAACCATTTGTCAAAATGTTAAAAAAAGATAAAAAAGAGCTTGCTTTTTAGTGAGGATAGTTTATTTGCGGTATTGAATTTAGCCGAGTGCAAGCAGTCGATTGGTCAATTTCAACATTTGAATATGGCAATCAATGCGGCGTGTGCCGTTCAACTGAAAACGCCATAAAAACGTATTTTTAAATGATTGGCTCATACACGGTGTTGAATTTTCATAGACGATATGTTTTTACCATGTAAAAAAACCTTTCAAGTATTTTCTTACAGCTACGCTGTCGCCATCTACTGTTTTGAAATTTGATTATTTTTTAAATGGGAAGTATGGAAGTCAGGGATACGTGTCTTGATGACAATGCCTCTGGGGATGAATCCATTAATTGTGTTCTTACAAAAATTTGGACATACTCAAAATATTGTGTATATACTTTAACATACTAATACAAGGCTATGTCTTGATTCAAATCCCTGAAAATATTTTATTGTTTGTTAATTTTAATACTCGTGAAATATTACATTTTATATAAAGAGTACGATACATGTTATTTTATAGTTTTACAATAAATATTATATGCAGATTTTTTAACAAATGTGTACATATTCGCGAGTTAGTGGATGTGTGACTTGTGAATTCATAAATCGTTCAATTAAAACACGATAATTATTAAGGAGAACACATTATTATTGTGAAGTTGCAGTTTTTCAGAACATAGTTCTGTGAAATTTTATTACAAATAAAATGTATCAATAAGAAAGATATACACATTGATGTATCAATTTGAAAGTGCAATATATAAGTTTGAAAATTTGTCGCTAACTTATAATGTTGACGCTGTAAAACATGTCAGCGCACTTACCCGGATAGGAAGGGTTCCCGGTTCAAGTCCAGGTGGCAAAAAAAATATTTTTTCGATAAATTGATTTTGTATGTATATCTTTCTTATTGATGCATTTAATTTGTATAAAAAACGATCGATTAAAAAAGTTTCAATCTATTCAAATCTAAAATTATGTATAGGTATTTAATAAAAAAATTATTATTTGAACATATATTATTATACAAACATTTTAGAACGCTCAATGTTGAAATAATAAATGATTTTAATTTTTTTTTACATTCTTGCAAACAAATCAACTTTTTTTGGTACATTTAGTACCAGCCACGCGAAGCATTAAGAATAAATCAACAGTAGTCCTAGAAAAGTAATGGCCACTGAGCTTATCATCAGGATGACCTACAAATGGTTTATGGGGGATTGTGACATAATAACGTTATGTTTACGACGGGACAGACCGGAATCGGCGAGGTCACCAATTATGTTGTATTAAAAATGATTGTGCTTTGTGTAGATTGATGTTTACAGTTGGTGAGAGCGTGTGGTAGCTGAATCAGAAGAATCTTGTTTTATTTAAAGAATTTATTCGGGTATGGGTGACACGATGGAGCTCATTAGGTAGGTAGTTAGGGTGGACTGTGTGTGTGGGAAATCTTCACCTATGCGCCTACCTCTCTCTCTATTAATTCCACGTGTTTTACAACTCCGTTAGTCTGTCTGTCTGTCCGTGTGACTCAAAACATTTTGTGTCCATCTTCTGGGAATATTCTTGACGACTCGATCTCTGAGTGTTTATTTATTGTCCATTGTTTTATTTATTATTTATTGTTTGTCTGACTCATAATATATTTGTACATCTCTGTCTTATGCTGAATCTTATGTAATGTCATCTTTATTACTATGTATATATATATTTATTTTTCTCTTCTCATTGGTTTTATGTAATATGATATTTATGTTTTTTTTTAAATTTGTTTTTTTTTATTATGTCATCAATCAAATATAATTATGTAATCTAACTGTGTTTTTGAATGTATTTATGTTTATAAACTTTATAATATAAATAAAGACAGCACTTAAGGGACGCTGGGAGGTTATTAATAATCCCATTAAATTTATTTTATTTTTTCTTATACTGAACAATATATTGCATTAAAGTCGCTCAGTTTTATTAGCTTTGATGAGTGGGACCGACAAGGGCGCCTTAGCTTCTAAACCGGTCCCGGGTTAGGGTAGGTCCCCTTCTTTCCAGCTGTCCTTTTCAAGGCTCAATCAGAAGAATCTGTTGTGGTGTGAATGATGACTGCTCCAATAATCATCCATCATTTGAATGTTCGTTTGATAATGATCGCGGAAATATATTGTGCATGTGTGGCCAGAGCAGGTTGAAGAAAAAAAACTATTTTCAGTTGACATACGTCAATTGTTGACATGAGACCGTACAATACAGATACGCGCATATAGTTAACGGGAAGATGGCGACGAGTAGAGATAGTCATCCAAATGGTTGCAGGCCCACGTCATTGCCACATGTTGTTGTCAGTACCGGGCATGTTTTTTGAGACAGTCAAGAACTCTGCTTTACGCCCAGGTATCTGCAGGGTGCGTTCAGATATATTATTTGAGAATGTTTACTGTTAATAATAATCTTTTTGTGTGATTAACAGATATAAACGCTCCCGAAAATGGATTCAACGAACTTGTTCGTCATCCTCCTCCTGATGGCAATAATATCCACGGTGACCGAATACGGTGTGGATATAAACCAAATATTGCCCATAATAGACATTTTATCTAAGGGAGTGTCCATAGCCGGCAGCACGGTCGACGCAGCGGGACATATCATCCCACCCGTTTTAGACTTCGTCAATACCGTGTAAGGAAAATATTTACAACACATAATTTCTAACAACCTGCGATACGAAATGGATAAATAACCTGGGGTTAACATTCTTTTCTTCCCCAAATTGAAATACGTATAAAAAAATTCTCGACACTGTACAATTCATAAATAACTTTACGCAGTCAAGAAATTAATTGATGTTTTTTTTCCCTAACAAAAACGAAGCCTTTAAAAGAGGCCATATATATAAATATATGATTTTATGTATTGTGAGCAAAGATATCTGAGGGTACTCGTTGAAAAGTCAGCCACCTCCATTATTATTATTTTTTTATCTTTTAATGCAATTGTTTTATTATGTTAATTTATGAACAGTCAAACTTAGCTTTTTTGATGTAAATTGATCATTCAAAATCGGTGTTAGTTGCATTTGAATTCAACCAATAGCTGTCTTTGCAACACAGAAATTTAAATAGTTGCCAGCATGGAAACAAGCTTGTTTATGATTTTTAACCAGATTATAGGAATTATCATTTAAGTGCATTATTAAAAAAAAAAAAAATTATTAACTACTACATGCCACGAGGCACAATTACGTACAAAAGATGTGTGGTGTCCTCACCAGGAATGGAACACGAAACTCCCGGTCTAAGAGACCAACACCTTGACCGCTGAGCTACAAGGGTTGTGTTAATAAATATATTGTTTTTCAATACATCAGTTTTTCACGTGTTTCTCAAATATGGAGGTTCTTGACTTTGTAATCGCTATCGGATGTGCTTATCTATTGAATGTCTCGAATTTACAATATTTATTAAGTTTTTTGCATATCGATCAATACATAATACACTTGAATAATGAAATTTGTTTAAATAGTGAGTTTTGGGCGATTTACGTGAACGCTTTTCATCATTCTTCAGGAAAGGATAGGTTTAAAACAGAAGTAAATAATTAAATAAACAGTACTTCAGGGATGACCCCCTATTCAGTGTTAAAGTTTTCACATTTTTTATTCATTGAATATGTTTGTTGTTCGGCTAATTGATTTTATTTAGATTAATTACTTAGTCAATACTTCAAGAATGCTTTCTTTATCTTAATGTCTTAAACTATACATTTTGGCTTGACCACTTTACTGATCTTGCGAAGTTTTTACACGAATCAGTCCAATCACAAGGAACTTAATTGTATTACGTCTAGGTTTGTGTAAAACAAACTAAAACGCTGTTTTTTTTTCTACAACACAACTACCGTGCCGATGTGCTCCAATTAAAAAAAAACCGCTAATAACAATACATACTTTTTAGGGTTCTAGTTCTAAGTTAACGTACATAGTGACGTACATGATCTGTAACATACATGATCTGTACAATTGGTTTTAATTTATTTTTAATTTTAAAATAAAATAGAGATGCTTACATGGAATACATATTACATCAAAATTATTACTATTTTCAAACTAAACTAAACGCTTGTACTATGAAAATAGGACTATCTTGCTGGTTTCTAGGAAACGAGACGCGAACCCCCACCGACTAGATCACTAGGTCAGAGTCTTATCACCTTAGACCAACAAGATTAAAAAAATATATGTATATTAAAAAAAAAGTCTTTCACCCACAGACCAATAAATGAATAGACATGCAATAAAGTGTACATATAAGAGAGAGGTTTGGAACATTAGTTGCGTGACGAGGGGAATTGTACACACATTATTGGTAGAAACATAAATTCTATAGTTTATGACACATTTATGCAACATTAAAAGTATTTACTCTTCGATAATTAAATCTTTGTGTAAACAAGACGTATTTTTTACATTAATGCATATTATATTGTCAGCTTTTAAATTTTCATTCCAATCGAGTCATATATTTAAAAAAAGTCGCGGATCTATTTGATTGCGTGAGCGGTACCAAAGTGATCAAGTGCGTGGTACCAAAATGTAAATATTGTGTCAAGGAGTTTGCATTAGTTCATGTCTATATATTTGGTGGTCTGTGCGAAAAGTTTTATAACAGAATCGATAGTTTAAACTATCGTAATAGTGACACGAGACATTTTTTAAAAATTACATCATGTATGAAATAATTATTTTCTTTTTTTTTACAGTGGCGGTGGGTAATAATAAAAAGAGTGTCGTGTTTTGAAGGAGATGCACGATGTTTTCTTAAAATTCAAATGGATATCCACAAGTTTACTGCAATCTACCGTTTTAATTCTAAATATGTCATCGAAAAATAAACAAAACACCATTATAAACTTATTTTTTAATTAAATATTATTCACATTTCTTTACAATTAAAAGAAGTATCCAGAGAGATATGTTTATTTTTATTTTTGTGAATGAAAACTTACCCTTTGATGAAGTGCACTTATATTATGATCTTTATTAGTGTTAGTAGCAAAATCTGTAGGTTTTGCCCGCTGCTATTTATATTAGTATTCAACCAATAGCAGTCTTCGCTACTCAGAAATTTAAATGGCCGCCACTATGGAAACTAGCGTGTTTTTGGAAGAAGGTGTCGTATTTAATTAATATTTTAAACAAGATTATATGGATTATCATTCATAATATGATTGCATCCATAAACGTATTGTTCTTCAAGTTCTTTCCATCCAAGTCAAAAATATGAAGGTTCCTAACTTTTCAACTAGGACCCTATACAGTTCAAAGCGATATTATTTGAATTGAATAGTTTAGCACTAGAATTGAATGATCGACTAGTTGTCATCTCGAATTTATAATATTAATTGATTAATCAACATATACCAAGAAATTTTAAATAATATATAAATAATGAAATTTTTCTAAATACTGGGTTTTTGGTGTTTTAAATGACCCCTTTTCATTATTCTTCTGGACAGGATAGGTTATAAACATAAGTATAAATACTTCTTCAATATAAGCAAAATTTTATATTAATAATTAGACAAAATACTTTGTTTAAACCACTTTTTATTTATTATTCAATACGTTTCGATACCTATGGTATCTTCTTCAGGAAGTAATGTATACTGAAATTAAAAATACAAGCATAGATAAAAACGAAAGAGATGAATAAGTAAGAACTAATATGAAAACAAATTTAAAAGGTGACTATTTGCAAAGAGGTTATTTATAATATTTAGCTTGCTATTAACATTTTTTCTTATTTATAGAATTTCAAATTTATCTAACTGCAAACCCTTAGTATTTGTATGTATAATTTCTAAATTCTTGTTAATATCAAAATAATGGTTTGTTTCCAAAAGGTGATTGGAAAATTCTGAATAGTTGAATTGTCAATAAATAATAACATATGAAATCAATTTTATCGAAAAACGTTGTTGTTGCTACCGAAATTCGAATTTTGATCTTTTCCTATCCGGAGAAATTGCATTAACCGATTATGTTACGACAACCCAGTGCATTGACGACAAATTTTCGAATCTATATGTTACACTTTTTAAATTAATACATCTATCGTTCCATTATTTGAAAGCCATCTTCATTATTTTTACGGTATCTCAAATACCTTTGAGTAATCCGATAGGAGACGCCAGATTTAATAATTCATTTTTATAAAATTTTGGACACATTGATACAACTTATATATTATTAAGGAGAACACATTCTTATTGTGAAGATGTAATTATTCAGAACAGATGGTCTGTGATATTTTTTTAAATACAAATTAATTAAACAAACAGTGCTTCAGAGGTGGCTCTTGGTCGGTGTCGAAGTTTCCACATTTTTATTCATTGAATACGTTTTTTACTGAAAATAATTATTTTATTTATATTCAATATTTGAAAAATACTTTTATTTTAAATGTCTCTAAAACCATAATTATTGCTAGTCTTGCGACGTTTTTTCTCGAGACGGTGCTATCATTTCGGAAGGTTTTACAAAATATTATTAATGCTATTACACCTAGGTGTGGTGTATTTTAGGGATAGTACTAAAACCCCCAAAGCTCATCATTATTTTTTGAGTTGTTTGTTTTTGTAAAGAAGTAGATTAAGAGAAAACTAAAACGCTGTTTTTTCTTCCATAATTCAACAACCGTGCAGATATGTTCCAATCCAAAATTAATTTTCTTATACAATACATGCTTTTTAAGATTCTAATAAGGTAGTGCATATAGTGCAGTACCTTTAGGGATACATGTGTGCAGTTGGTTAAATAATATATTATAAAAAATTAAGTTTATGTTTTTATAATTAAATGGATGGTTTAGAGCAGTGGTCGGCAACTTACTACCCGCGGGTAATTGAATTACCCACTACGACATATCGAATTACCCACCAAGAAAATATGATGATGATATAGAATTAGAATTCATTGAAATGTTCAGTTCTATGGACAAATAAATTTAAAGATCTTCGCCAGCATCTCGAAAACATATGCAATATCATCATGCTGGGTGACATTACGACAAAAAATTGTATGCTTAAAAACATTGCATTTGCTCTATTATCAGCATTTGGTTCCACGTATTTTTGTGAGCTAACATTTTCCCAATTGAAATTTGTCTAGAATACGCTGCGGAATAGACTTACGCTAGCAAATCTCGATTTCTGTGTTCGACTAAAGTTAACCACATATTTGCCAAATATATAAATATTGAAAATTCAATACCAAGGTAGCAACTAATAAAAATATTTTTTTGTAAATGTTTGTTTTATAAAATAAATTTGTATTTACACATAGACGTATATTTTATTTTATGAAAATAAAATTTTTCTTTAAAAATTTTTTTTTTTTTAACTTTTACCCACGTATCAAATGAAATTTTCAAAATTGAAATTTTTTACCCGGTCTCTCAAAAGGTTGCCGACCACTGGTTTAGAGTATTGTAATAGCATACACGAAATATTATTTAAAAATTATATCATGTATGAAAAACTCTTACTTTTTTACAATGGCGGGTAATAATAAAAAGAGGATCGTGTTTAGAAACAAATTTACGTAGTTTTTTTTAAATTTAATGGATATTATCAATTTTATTGCAATCTAATGATTCAAATTGTAAATATATTATGGAGAAATAAACAAAACATCATTATAAACTTGTCTTTAATTTGAATATTAAACACATTTCTTTGGAATTAAAATGGTATTAGAGAGAGATGTTTATTTTTATGAACCCTACCCTTTGATGAAGTGCACGTATAAAACACGATCTTCATTCACTGCGATCAGCTGTACAGATCGAGCAGTTTCGAAGCACTTTCGCGACTTCACAATAAGTGATTTGCAAGAGTAAATAAATTGAGGTATTTGAGATTCACCGCAATATAAAATTGATTGTTTTTAAAAATGGAACAATAGATATATCAATTGAAAAGATAACAGAACATATGTAAGTTCAAAATTTGTCGAAAATGTATTCGATTGCAATAGCGAAATTATGAAAGATTTTAAAAATATTATTCTTGTGTCCATCTGTTCATCCGTTATTGTCCCACAGCAATTTTAAATAAATAAAATCTGCTGTCAATTCGGCATTGTTGTCTTAATATATACCAAAATACGGTTTATTTATTTATGAAACAAATTTGTGAAAAAATTGTGACTTATATTTCAATCAATAATTTTAAACACAAGAAATATTTAAATCGTTGATCAGTCGCAATAATTATACATGTAGAATATCAGATAGACATCACACTGCATATGTAGATACTTGCATTCTTTTTAACTATTAAATTTCATAGGTGGAATAAAAAGTGAATTAAGAATTCAATATAAAATTATTATTATTTATTTTCCTGTTATAATAGAAAATCTACAGTATATTTATCATTTTATCCAAACCATGAAATTTTTAATTGTTTACAATATTGAAGTATATGCTATATATGCTCCGAGTATATCAATTATGATTATCTCCTTAGCTGTCTGAAATTGTTAAAATTATCAGTGAGATGTACCATGACCGACCTTCGATTTTTTTATAGAATCATCAATGGTATGATAGACTGCCTCCAGATTATTGGTCTACTTGACTTTCATCATTGCACCATTGAGGTCATCGAGACACAATTCATTGTTCTATTACAGGGGTAATGTCAGAACACGCAACTCCGCAGTCACTACATAGCATTCTTTGGGGAATGAACTTGCGGAGGTAATCGACATTTTTGCTGTAAATTTAACTCTATAGGACTACATTATTAAATTTTTTTGTGTCTCAACTTAATGGTGATGGATAAATTGCTTATTAAAATTTTGAATATGTAAAAACATGCCGATATTACATAATTTCACTTCTGATGAAATTTTCTATTATTTTAAAAATTATGTTAATGCCTGAATAGGGGGTGTATAATAAGTCGACCGTACAATAATGCAGAATTTTCAATACAATACTACAACATATCGTCTGTGTAAGTCCAATACCGCCGTAGAACCATTTGTCAAAATGTTCAAGAGGGACGAAAAAGGGTTTGATTCTTTATTCGCGCTATTGACTTTAGCCGAGTGCAAGCAGGCTATTGGTCAATTTCAAAATTTTAATACGCCAATCGATGCGCCGTTCAACTGAAAACGCCAAAAAAAACGTATTTTTAAATGCTCATGAGCGGTATTGAATTTACATAGACGATGTCACATTTCTACTCATTTCTTATTAGAACTAGAACTAGTTTTCGACTCCTTACACGACATGGGTAATACAACAATAGTTGTACTGCTCGTACACTTTCTGTCTCATTACTTACACACACATATATATATATATATATTTTTTTTTTAATAACATAAGAAATAAATTATGGTTTAATAATCGCTGTTTTCAGTGTACCACGCTTGACTGCAGTTAATGGGCCAGAGCTATTAATGAAACAACCTTGCAGGCATATAAACCGAGCAATGGTTGGATTTGTTTAGTTAGATCGCCTTAAATTTGCTGGAAGAGTGTGTGATATTTTTTAATTTTCATAAATCGCGTTTCATAAAAAATACAACGACTTGTTTTTGTCGGAATTACGTAATAACTATCGCAATAGCAGAACACGTGTTACACATCGCAGAAGGGTACTAAATAATATTTTTAATTTCACCAATACAATATATTCATATTACCACCAATTCTATTTTTTACACCCTAACACAGAATCGTTTTGAGAGTTGTTTACTCTCGTTTCGATTCGTCAATATTAAATTTATTTTTTATATTTATTACATTCAGTTATTAACATCTTAATACCATTATTGGTTGGCTCCGGTATCATCGTACCAAAGCCATACCTGTACAATTTGACGCGAGACTCGTTATCGCATTAAATTCAGAGGGCGGCCAGAGAGAAGCTATGGAAATCATGCACCCCCAAAAGGGGAGGGTAGACGTCACATTATGTGTTGCAGTCGCAGAACTCGGGATCATTGTCTGGCAAAAATAGGTATTAATGTATTAAAATAAATGGTTTTAATAGCCAGACTCACAAAACAACCCATTCTAGACGATTAATCTATGTCGTGGATAATTTAATAGTTTAAACACATTTTAAATCAATTTCCCAAAAAAAAACTTAATTCAATTTAAAATACCGCCCAAACTCATCGACTGATAGCGAAATGTCAAAACTATAAATCTATTACTATGGAATATTTTTTAATGAATAGTGCTCGGTCCAGTGGCTATGATGGTCTGAGACGATTGGAGTTTCCCGTTCCCGTTTCCGCCTTTTCCGGTCTATGCACAGGGCTTTGTACAAACCTCAACATAGTAGGTTTCCAGATGCGTGTAGTAGTACAGGGCAACACCGCCGCCGATTACATACGCGGGATAATACATCATTGATAAAGTAAATTCAGTCAATTATGTTCTAATACCTGACACCTGTCACTTGTCGCATCAAGTTGTCAATTCCTGTTTGTAGGCAATCGATTAACATAATAAATAATGGACGACTATGATAACAGTTTTGGCATTTCTGATTGGTTGCAGCGAACACTTCTGTTTGACTCTTATTAGCTACAGAGTTTGCCTACATCCGTGTTCCATCTGACAATATTTAAACATCTGTCAGTTGAGTTAATATTTGTCGAATTACAGTTAAAACTGGCAGATTTAATTAGTTTAAATGCACTCACGATAAGCACTAAAGGCACAATAACTGCTCTGAGGTCACCTCGATTCGACAACCTGATACCTACACAGCATATAACGGTACATACATCAGGACGTAGGTAGATAAAGAAAAAAAAATCATTTTATTCACAAAGTGAAAATATTTACTTTCGAATTTGACTTGTGGGTAATTTATTAATCAATATAGAAACAATTTATCCCAGTAGCAACAATTTTTTTAAGGAAAACATATTATTGAATCAGTAAATGACTAATACAAATAAAATGTATCAATTAGAAAGATACACAGAAAAAATCAATTTATCTTAAAAATATTTTGGTTGCTACCGGAATTCGAACCTAGATCTTTTCCTATCTGGGGAAATGCATTACTATTAGGCCATACCAACCGTGTAGATAACAAATTTTTGTACCTATTTGCTGCAGCTCTTTCATATTGATATATCAGTTAAATACAAATTAAATGTATTAATTAGGAAGATATACAAAAAAAAACAATTTTATAGAAAAATATTGATGGTTCGAACCTGGATCTCTTCCAATCCGGGGAACATTGATTATCCGATTATGCTTTACCAACACAGTGGATTGACGACAAACTTTCGAACATATATATACACTTTTCAAATTAATACATCTATCGTTCCATTATTTGAAAGCCATCTACTAGATGTCATATCGGTCCCAGAAAATTAACCATCTATGTCTACAACAGTGTGTAATGGCACAAATCACTCTTGAAGGGTAGATTTCCTATTTGAAAGAAGAAGAAGTCTACAACCGTGTATAAAACGAATCCGAAATAATTATGCTCAGCTAAAAATTAAAATAAGAGAATTTTAACACTTAATAATTTTTTTTTTTATGATTAACAGATAAATAATCCCGAAGATGAACTCGACGAAGTTGTTCGTCGTTGTCGTCCTGATGTCATCGGCATCGCTGGTGATAGGAAACTATCCTAATATTGCTCCAGTCCTTGAAGCTGTAACTCGAGGGATCAATTTTGTTGACCATAAAGTCAACACAATGAGAGATATGATACTACCACCCATCGTGAATTTTATGGATACGAAAATTCATCCCTTGTAAGAAAAATATTTTTTACACAGATTTTTTATGTTTTATTTTTATAAAAAATAGAGGAATGAGTGCCATATCAACATTCTTAGAGCCGGTTAAAAAAGTTACTAAAGTGAAAATTTTTGCAAAAACAGGTTTTTTGATCGTTAGAAGTCATCTGACACTTCGAAAGTTGCAGTATACGACAATCAATCATTCAATATTCCGCTACCTTAGTGATGAGAGTTCTTCCGATTATGATCTCGTTATTTAATATGCATTTATTTGCACATAATACGAAGAAATTTTACCACCAAAGTAACAGATTTCGAACGTCCAAAGATAATCCATAAAATAAAGCATATTTTATGATTATTTGTCGCGCCTATACACATCTCCATCGATGCTTTGACAATAGTAAATTTGACGTTCGAATAACCCGCAAACGATTTTACCCACGGGCGTTAGTAAAAAGTTACCATAGTAAAAAGTTACTACTGATCACGCAACCGGCCCTTACTATTATCAAACTAGAACGTTAAACACTTATAATATAGAAATAGGACAAGCCTGATAGGAACGAGGTTCGAACCCCCGACCACTAGATCACTAAGCGAGAGTTGTAACCACTAGAACATAAGCCAGTGACTCAATATCGATCAAATGCCAAAATAGTTATATTACTTATTTTTTACAGAGGTTGATTATAACAAAAGATGGGCTGTATTTTGGATAAAAAAATCGAATTATTATTTTAATTCAAACTATATATCATTTGGTGAACTCTGCATACATCATGGAGAAATAAAAATAAATTATGATAAAATTTGCCTTTGAGTTTTATTATTTTGCACATCCCTATTGTTACGTAAAGGCATAGATACCGGAAGAAAATGGGATATACGAAAGGTTTGCACTCACCACAATCCAGTTCTTCAGACACCTCCAAAGTGGACTGTAAATTTATCACTATCTTTGTCTTCGACGCGATGTCTCAATTGAATAAAAATTCTTCGGTTCACGAATTACCGCATCGCTTCAAGGTCGTGCGTTCGACTGACGGCGGCGTTCCGGGAAAATAGGGGGCGGAGAAGGGAAGGCACAGTACATTATTTTCATTCAAGAATAAATAAGTAACTAACAAATAAATATATTTACCAACCATTTAGAGGAACATATTTTTTGTTATTTTTGTTCTTTTTAATTAAGTATATATAATACAACACTGTGTTTACTAACTGCAACCATCTACATAGACTGCAATTTTTTTGCATTTTTTTCAGAGTACGATTGTACTGGTAATTATTAATGTTTTTTAAATTAACCAATTAAGTCAATATTCCAAAAAAATACTTAAATATAAGAAAAAATATTTATCACAACTTAATAAAAAATATACGTACATTAATTAAAATATATCATACACTGTATTTCGTTTTAGCGCCGCGTTACACATAAGAAGTAGAGTGGTATTTACGAATGGAGGTGGTGCTTATGAGTGAACGTACAAGTGGCGCCAGTTCATTATGTATAAGGTACTTACTAAAGGTTATTTGAGTGAAATGTTAACGTATTCAAATTCTCATTAGCAGTAAACCTATTAATATAAGAAAATTGTTATTTAGTGCTCCAATGAATTCCTTCGATAGCTTGTTATTCCCGGGTTTCCTATTGATAATATGATCACCTGTGAAGAATGAAAAACCACCTCTAACCTAGATAGATAGTAGCTGTTGTCACCCCGTTGTGGGTTGGTCCTATGTATTGTTCTTCTTGTGCCCCGATCTCCGGTCGAAATAACACACTCCCGGAGCTACTTATTAGGAGATATTTATATGACGAGGTACCAACCGCAATTGTCGCTCCGATCGTGGTGTGAGAGCCATTCCCCGGTCGCAGAAAGCGGCGACCTTCACACTACATAAATCAATCATACCAACAACAAAACAAAACTGGGGTGCCAGTCGAAGGAATAAGAAAGTGCGTAAACATTTAGTATAGTTGTTTTTTACTACTTGATCAATAGCCATAGCGGTCTTTAGTATTGCCTTTATACTAGTATATGCATTTGCAGATATATATATATATATATATATAGAACTGGCGACTTTTCTAGGTTACATAGTGTTTTTTGTTGAAGTTTTCTTTGAGGAAACCTAGGCCGAGGTTTCGGTACGTTAAGCAGACAATATTATCGCCAAACAAAAGTAAAGAAGCGAAAAATAATTTCAATTTAAGATTGTCTACAAAAAAATACCGAGCTCGGACAAATCCATGGTTTTTCTATACCAAAAGATAAGGTAATTTAAAAAATTACATCGCAATTGGATTATATCAAATCACTGATCATGTTGTGATATTTGTTTATCACAATGACTATTCAAATTACCCCCTAAATTCATATATTATCTGTGATAGATAAAATAATTGAAAAGTATATTCCAAAATACTTAATGAACTATTTAAGGGCGGATAATTTAATTTTCTCTAATCAGCATGGCATTCAAGCGGGAATTGGTGATCAAACATTATTACTTAATTTTACAAATTTAATTAATGAAAAACTTTACGATAATTGAGTCGCACAGCGCCAGAGTGGCCCGGCCCATCTGCAAAGTATTCAAATGGAGTTACAAGAGATTGAAAAGACGACAAAATTTAATATTTTTATTTATTCAAAGATGTTAATATTTTAAAATCCAATAAATTTTAATAATATAGAACAATTAATTTTGATCGTATTAGTGTAGATATATAACTTAAAATATGAAATTTTTCACTTGAGTCACTCGATCGCTGTGCGACTTAATTATCACCTGTTGATACCATTAATTGACTTTGCAAGAGCATTTAATACACCCTGCCATAAAAAATTAATTATAGCGTTAAAAATAATCAGTATACGTAGTCCAGTTGAAGATTAATTTTGCAATTTTATAAAATACAGAAAATTGTTTGAAACTATGATCAATTATGATTACAAATTGACCAACATCTAAAATGGAGAAAACACATTCAGTATCTCACGAGCCGAATAAGAAAGCTTGTCTATTTTTTAGGGAAGTCAGAGAAGTACTCGATACATCCTTGATAAGAATTGTATACTTTGCACTGTGTGCCACTCGCTACTTAACTACACGATTGTTAGTTGGGGTGGTGCAGCTAGTAGTATTCTAGAGTCTGTAAGTAAAACCCAAAAAATGATTTTGAGAGTTATTCATAAGAAACCCTTTCGCTATCCTTCAAATGACATTCGTCAAATGTATATTCTTGGTATACTAAGACACTTTTACCGGCATAAACAATATTACCAGCAAATTACGCACCCTCGCTTAACAAGGACACAGGCTAACTGTCACTATCTTGTGCCAAAACTAAACAAAACCTTTGCACAAAGATTCCATTTATTTCTAGCACCAAAAATATACAACGGTCTAAATGCAAAAGTGAAAGATTGCAACCATAGTCTTGCATATTTCTCACGAAAGTGCAGTTCTGGCTCTACGAAATGGGGAGAAATTACGCCCAAAAAATTTTAAAGGTCCAAACCTGAGAATAAAACTGCTACAACAGTATATTGAATTATACTTTTATTTATTATCTTTGTTTAATTAACCACTTAATTGAGTTTAAATACATCTACAGGTTTCGAAAAATACTATTTTCTTCTTCAGGATGTCATAACTAACTAAAACATATATTATTGTTGCTTTAACAGAATCTGTTTTTAAAAAATCTATTTTTAAAAAAAAAAAATTTGTTTTAGTACCTAACTCAAATCATTACTAAATACAAATTTACTCGAATAAAAATTATTTGAGTTATGTATATTATTGGATTCGGAATTATTATTTTTTATTTAAAAATGTATGTTTCATTTTAAAAATACGCATTGATAACTAGCAATATTAAGTATAATTTTTTAACTAACTAACTATCTAACTTACTTACTACCACACCGTTTCTCCGAGTGGGTAGGCAGAGAGAATAGGGCCACACTCTTCTGTCCTGACACACAAATCTCGCCTCATCCACATTCATACAAGCTCGCTGATTATTGTGGCTTCTAACATAACCATCTTGTTTACCTGGTCCTACGAAGTCTTCCGCGAACGTCCTCTATTTCTGATGCCATCAACACTTGCGTCATATATCTTTCCTACCATTCTCTCCTTATTCATCCGTTCCATATGACCAAGCCACCTAAGCGATCTTTTCTTAATCTTACTCACTACACTAAGATCAGCTTTACACTATTTCCTTATTTCTTCATTATTTACTCTATTATAAATAGATTTGCCCACATATACGCCTAAATGATCTCATTTCCACTGCATTCAGTCTACTTTAGTTCTTCTTCTGCCAACTCCAGGCTCATTTCCATACATCAGTGTCGGTACCAGGACTCCATTGTGTACTGCTATTCTTGCCTTGGTTGACAAGTTTCCGTTAGATATAATTCCATTCAAAGCGCCGTTCACTTTTTTCCCTTCAGTCTCCGGTATAATTTTTTAGGGTGAGCAAAATCCGGTATAACGGGAAATGACTTTAAAAATCTGCCATGTTTTTTTATCATACTGAAAGACATATTTGTGTTCAAATTAATACAATAATTAACGTAAATACATAATAATTTTATTTCAGATGAAAGTAATAATGCTGCTCATTAATGTGTGACGGTTTTGCTAGATTTTCTCAAAATTATGAAAACGTCTTAAAGCGGGTATTAAAAGTTAGCTATTCATTCATTCTTATTTTAATTTCTTAAGAAATACAATTTTTCACCTACAATAGTTCAACTATTGCCAATTTTATTTTCTAAATCATGAATATATTTGTGGGATCTTTTACAGACGTACATTTGTTTACTGAATACTTATTTAAAATAAATATTATGTTCATATACTGACACTTATATACATTGTAAGTCAGCCATGTAACATTGCAGAATATTCAATATATTTCTATTAAAGTTTCCATCAGATTCTACAACATATTTCAGCAATTTTTTTAAAAATCCAATTCACAATCTAATACAGAACCTGTCTGTAAAGGGAACGCATAATATTGAGGAACTAATAAATATTTTAGTTTTATTTATTTTTATTTATATATATATATATATATATACACATACATTCGACAGCATAATACATCCATATGCACTCCCAAATAATAAAGATCTAGAATTATGGAGGTAGCTATCGACATTTATATAAAACAAGATCAAGATCTATAATAATACAAAGAGAAAATTAATAACAAAATATAAAAAATGTTGAGAAATTGATCAGATTAGAATTTAAGAATCAGTAAAGTGTCGAATACATAATTATTTAATAATTTTAAAGACGTTTAAGCCATTTTAGAACCTCTTTTTTGTACACATTTATATTTGCTGCTAATTTAGTTGATTTTGGCAGTTGGTTATATAGTCTAAGAGCAATGTATGATGCATGTCTTTGTCCTATTCCAAATTTGGACATTTTAAAAAAAACGTGATCATTAGTTTTGCTCTAAGTCTGATAAAAGATAAATTTAAAACAGGATCTTGTTAAATTGGGTAATCTCCAGCCTTTTTAAAAAATATTTTTATTATTATCATTTGAGATGTAATTATTAGTTTGAGATGTATGGGACAAGTTCCTCCCCAACCTAGTATTCAGTATTGTAATATTGATTCAATCAATATAGCATAGTATATCAGTTCTTATTATATTTTCTTTTCTTTTATGATTAGCTAAACTTGGCAGTCCCAATTACCAAAATATTAAATTTCAAAAAATAATATTTATCTTTAATAATATTTAGATTACAAAGAAATGACAGTTTAATAATCGCTGCCTTCCGACAATGTGCCACGCTTAGTTGTATTTAATTACTCGAGGCGATTAAAGTAGGCATATAAACTGAACGGTGATCGGATTTATTTAGTTAGATCCTGATAGATTTGCTTGAGTAGCAATAAGTGTACAGAATTTTTCAACAACAATTTTACCAGAGTAAGAAATCTTATTTACATATTCATTTGGTTGAGAAATATCCTCTCATCTAGTATGATTAAAACAATTTATTACTCTTTTGCCCCAATCTATTTTACAATACGGTATAATCGGTTGTGAGGGGGGGGGGGGACTTTCAAGACTAACCTCTTACCTGTAGAAAAGGTTCAGAGGCTGGTTTTGAAAGTCATCCTTCGAAAACCATCAATATTTCCAACTTCACAGTTGTTTAACTATTTAATGGGGTCACTACCGAGGACCATTTACGTTGAAAAGTAAGACCCATTTTCTCAGTAACCGCTAATCTGATTTCAATGAAATTATGTACACTTCTGATTTAGTATTAAATAGGTTAATGTAACTAAGGGTTTAAAAAATTAATTAAAATAAAAGCTTTGGCAGCTTTCAAATTTTTATATTTTTTTCCTCTGTTTTAAAAAAGATTGACATTTCCTTAGTCAAAAATGCAGTAAGTGATGCCATGAATATTTTTAAAAAAAAACCTCAATATATTTTATGGTTTCCAAAATAATGGGACTAAATGTACAAAAAAGTAAACTTTTCAGGAGAGCCGAAAAACTAAGAAGTTCCAATTTGAAGACTTTTATTCATGTTATTCGGAGTTTAATTCTGTTTTTTTTTATTGGTATCACAACTTAGTGGCAACACTGACTGATCGGACAAATCTTTGTTTATTTTGTGTTTGGGTTTCAAAATGTCATTATTGTGCACTTTTTAATTCTACTTATTTTTAATTTTTTTATTTTTATAAATATAATTAAATTTAATGTATATAGTAAAAAACATATATCATTTATAAAAAGTTGGATATGGGTGGGTTGCAGCGGGCAGCGGGCGGCCGAACCTTAGCGGACTGTCTCACGGCTACGATGATGGCTCATACCTTGGCCACTTTGTACTCAAATTTCAATTCAAATGTGCGGATTGAATTTTATTGTACAAAATAAAATATAAAAATTTAAAATGTTTTTTTTTTCATTTTTCTCCGTAGTGACCCCCCTTAAGGGTTCTCTGTGTAAATAAAATCTTTAAAAATAACGCATTGCTACAAATTCACAAAGACCATTTAAATTCAACAATTTCCACAAAAATAAGTATCCGACCAAGATCGGGTGGCAACATAGAAATTCCCAAATTTAAAACTAGTGCTTCACGACATCATTACACCTATCGAGGTATAATTTTTCAAATTGCAAATAAAACAAATATTAGAAAACTCCGACAGCAATTACAAGTTGTAATTGATTATGTTTATGTATACATATTTAATAATTTAATTCTATATTTATATCTCACTTCTATAACTACCTTTACATTATTTAAATACGTAAATACTCCCCAATTCAAGCACGAGAATTGATTTCTCAATTGAGTTGGGTAATTTTGTGTAAAAAAAATTATAATTAATTATTATGTATAATAAAATGTTAGTTATCGATATTTTTAAAAGGTTTTTTTATTTTTGTTTAACAGCTCGTTGATCCCGAAAATGGACTCCAAGAATTTATTCATTGTCATTTTACTCATAGCAATAATATCAATGGTGACAGAATATGGTTTTGATGGAATACAACCCATTTTGAATATTGGAACCGACTTGTTCAACACAGTGGAGAAAATAATACCACCCGTCGTGGATATGGTCACTACCATGTAAGATTTTTTTTTCACCCGCGACCCGGGGTTAACTTTTTTCTCTCCAAATTGAATACACAATTAACAACGCGGTAAAAATATCGCAGTATTATTTTACAGATTCGTTTACGAATTTTGCTCGCAAACTAATTAACTGTGATAAAATAATAAATAGTGTGGTTATCATGAAAATTGTCTATGAATAAATTAAATAAAATACACAATGCCTTAAAGATGAAACCTAGCCATTTTTTCTTCATAGAGTACGTTTGTATTAAGAATTATTGATAATATTCGGTCAATATGCAAATTTAAAAAAAAGATAAAATAAATATGATTATTAAATAACAAACATGTACGTAAAAAGCACAGATTGCCAAATAAATACACATGAACTAACGCAAATTCCTCGTCCCAAAGTTTTCATTTTGGTGGCATCCACGCGATCATTTTAGTCCCACTCACGCAATCAAAGAAATCCGCGACTTTTTTTAAAAATATGACTCGATTGAAACGAAAATTTAAATACTGACAATATAATATGCGTAAATGTAAAAAATACTTCAAGTTTACAGAAAGATTTAATTTTCGAACAGTAAATACTTTAACTGCTGCATTAACCGATTTATGTTTCGTTTGATATTTGTATGTAGAACACCTCTCGCCCCGCAAATATTGTTCCAAACCCCTTTCCAATATACTTATACACTTCATATCATGTCTATTCATTACTAGTCTGTGGTAAAAAAGTCATTTAAGGTATGTAAGTACATCAATAAAAAAATATTAAATATCACTTCCAAACAGGCTAAGTATTTCCAATTAGATCATTTAATTTTATTGAGCTGCGTATATATGATCTCCAATTACCAAACAGTAGGGGAGAGTGTAGATGTATGGGACAATTTTCGTTTAAAGTAGGAAATGAAAATGTTTAAAATGTAATTTATTTGAAATAGTTCCAGGACTGTTCTAACTTACATAATTACAATTAAGTAATCAAGTATGTTAAATGTATGTAAGGCATTTTATTGGCATGTTCAATTCATCCCATTTCTCCCTTCAGAGTGGGGTGGATTGGAACAGCAAAGCAGGAACGGTATTTATCAGAATAAAATTAAATCTGATTAAGGTACGATCAAATCTTTTTTCAAAATCGTATATTTCTTTTGTTCATTATGAAAAATCACGTTTTTGAGGTAGTTGTAGCATATAATCACTCGGTGCTACTAATGAACGATCTTTCTGAATTGAAAACATAAAATATTAATAACCTCAAATACTAGGTTAGGTACTAGAAGATTCTGGATGTACTCTTGTCAATAAAAATTCAGGTTATTACACATTAGATTTATTTACGAGAACTGGTCCTAATATATTCACCGTATCCTTATACAAGCGTGACGGACGTGACATAAATATATCGTACCTAAGAACCTTCATTCTTAGGTACGGTGTAACGTGGGAATTCGGTCGCAAGTATGTAGCAATACAGCGTGCACACGTGTTCTTTTGGCCATTTAAATGTGTCATGTGTTATATACTTTGTACATAGGGCACCATATAGTACAATAGTTCGTTTTTAGGTAAATAATCATGTACATAAATTCTCAAATAATTGTTAAACGTGTTCAACAACTCGTTCAAAAAACTCAAAAATAAATTTTTTCATGACTGGACATGACCTCCTTCATTGAATTGTTCAAAACCTCATGCATTAAGATTTTTCAAAAAATTAATTATTTTAAATAATCCTGTTTTTGTGTTATGTAAACACAATCCGTAAATATACCGTCTTTATCTTGGTCAACAGTCTCTCAGAAGGATATAAAATTATTTCACGCAAATTTTTACTTTTAATGCTTATGCATTAGTAATTATTTTTGTTGACAAACGAAATAAGTTATAAAGGGCACCCACATTAAAAGTTTTGTCCCATATGTGCCCCACTCATCCCAACTGAAGAAGGTTCATTCTAGAACCACATTACACTTAATAAGTAAAGTGGTATATTTACGAGAGCAAGTATTACCAGTCATAAGACATACATTATTTATTAAAGATTATTGAAGTGAAATGTTGGGATACTCTTTCAAAAATAATTCTAATTGTACACTAGATTTGACTTTCTTTTAAAACTATTACTTAGAACATTTACACTAATGTAAAACTAAAAAACTGAATGTTATTTTCCATAATTAAGAAAATACAAGCATTACAAGAAAGTCCGCGACCATTAAATAAATTTTCCGCGTGCCATAATGCCTTAATATGGAATATTCTTCCATATCTTGCGAAATATATCTTAGAGCCAAGATTACGGAAACAAATTTGATTTGAGAGAAATTAGAAAAATGTTAAAAATTAATAGTTGTAAATCATTTAATTTGCAGAATATATTATCAATTTTTGACGTTTTTAAAACACTTGGAGTTAGTGAAAACAAAATATTTTTAATAATATATTTTATTTACTTACGTGCTAGGCTATTTAAAATCAAGTTTAAATCAAAAATTTAATAATTTATTAATAAATAGTATTTATATTGATCATATTAATAATTGTTTTTATTGGGTTTTTTCATTTCATATATTATTGTAAATATCCTATCTAAGTAATAGCTTAAAAAAAGTTAAATCTAGTATATAACTTCTGATATAAATTAATAATAAAAACCCACATTTTCGTAAAAAACACGAAATTAAGAAAATTTTTTGAAAGCTTAGCCCAACATTTCATTTAAATAATCTTTATTAAATAATTTATATTTTACATACCTGTATAAAAAAAGCCGTAAGCGCATTTACAGTCTTCGAATTAAAACAGTATAGAACTATGTTCATTATAAACGTAGTAATAATTATCCGTAGTGAAATTTACGCTATATATTTTTTCTGTGGAATCTTCGCCCGCAATGTAACCACTTAGTGCGTATAATTATAAACTATAATAAAATATAATCTCGCTTGATGTGAAATCTTCTTTCACTGTTACAAATGTGCTTCAAACTCAAATTCAGTATTGAATACTCGAAACATTTTTTAGGGTTCCACGCGTAGTTGCATTATTTCACATTTATTTGCATCAATGAAATGGTTATTTATGGCTTCCTAAAAATGTGGATTTTTTTTAATAACTGAACCGACGGTTCAGCTTTATAATAATAGTGTACAAAGATATTATTAAAATATTATAATGGTGATATTAATTTTTTTACAGTGGCTGATGGATCATATTTTGGAGCAAATGTGCCAAGTATTTAAATTTTTAAAGATTAAAAGGATATTATAAATGGTTATTATAAATGGTTATTATAAACAATGACAATGTTAAAATCTAAAAATTCCATAATAACTTAAATACTTTATGTATATACAATATATTATTACATATTTTGTCGATAAATAGTTATTTTTTGTACATCTTTCTGGCCGATTTATTTAATTTGTAATTAAAAAAAACTAACTACCTAACTATGTTCTGAAAATACAACATCATATTAAAATGTGTTCTTAAAAATAAAATACATTTATGAACTTGCCTTAAAATTTAAGTATTTTCACTAATTTTTAAAATTAAATAGATGATCATAGATATGTTTTTATTATTATCGATTTTTGTCCCCTTCAATGAATAACCAACTGCATGAACCGAGCACTTATCAAACAACAAGAGAATTTCTGTAATATTCGAGAACTTTTTAACATGTGTTTATAAAAAAGAGCGTTGTTCCATAAATACCCTACTATTGTAATGAAATTTAGCACACGTATGCTGTTATAATGTAGCTGCCGTATAAACTCGCAGATTTTTGTATACCGCTAATTAAAAAAATATATATTTTGCTGAAAATCGCAAAAGTTCGAATAACCGTTGAATTTTGAAAAACTCTATTTTATGCTTAATGGGTTTCTAGTTATGTAACAGAAAGCTTCGTAAGGGCTAATATCTCTGGGATATCCTGTTTGTATGTTCATATACAGGGTTTAACAGACCTAGTCCACAATATCTTATGGGTGGATATTTGACTAAATTGCGAGTCGAAAATGATTAAGGAATATGTGCCTAATCTCAACCATGTCAGTGATATAAGCATTTCCAAAAAAATATAATTATGTGATTAATAAGATTAATTGAAACATTTTTATGATTCCAAATTATATATCGAATACTAAAAATTAAAGGTCATAAAATTTACAACGGCTAGATCATTTCTTCTTAGATGATTTAAGGTCCGAAGTAATGGTATAGATTAATAATTGAACAATTTTTTAAATATTTATTTCAAATTACATAGGCTTCAAACACGATTTTGTAGAAATTTTAAACAATAATATTTTCCGTAACTATGCAGAATGTGCACATATTCCTTGAACCTTTTCGACTCGTAATATAGTCAAGTATCCACCGATAAATTATTGTGGACTAGGTCTGTTACATCCTGTATATATGTTCAATTTAAGGTTTTGACGAGTTTAGCATAATGTTAGAAGATCAGTTTCATGGTTATCCCGTGTGAGTTATTGTCCAAAGTAAAAATAAGTGATTTCACTTAGAGCTGTACTGCCGGTCTGAAAATATGTGTTCTGCGATGATTTCAAAGAAATACTTCACCGATAAAGCATTGCCTGAAGATGAGTTTTATCAGAAACTTTGTGACAGAAATGATCCTTCTCAAAACCAACAGACGCGGGATAACCAAGAAACTTCCTTACTAACATACATAAATATATATTATTACCTTATATGTCCAGACTTTACGCTCTCTCCACCCTGTAGAATGTTCACAATACAATTCTATACCATACCGAAATTTGTTCAAAGGTCCGGAGCTCCGAGCAGTTGGCCATTCAGCCTTAGTATAATACCCCTAACTGGCGCTCCATGTACTAATTATTATTATCGGTCCGGAGTAGTGCTCCGCCTACAGACGCCGTAGGATAAGGGGTGAAATGTATTTTCATTGCATTAAACGTACTTTTGATATCAGTTCAAATTTAGATGACCTATATACCCACATTTAAAGTATCACAAGATGAAACATGTCGTTTCGCATATATTTATTTGTGGACAATAAAAATTTGTGCTGCTATATGTTTTATAATCTAATAATATCGATATAATTAATTAATAATTATTACACTACTGTTTTACAGTAATTTATATAATTTTCAATAGTTTAATTGATTAATTGTTTAATTAATGCATATTTCTGGTGCTCGCGTTTGGCTGCGAAATATGGAATTTCAATAAAAGAAACTTAGATAAATCCTAGAGTAGATACCCAAAGAGCCATGGAAAGATGTCTGTTGGGCACCACACGAAAAGAAACGGGGGATAAGAGAACAGACAAGAGTAATTATTGTAACTGAATAAGATTTATTTTTGATTGTTTTTTTCCGCCCTAGTAATTGATGTTTTCAATTTTTGTAAAACCATCCCCATAAATTGGCCGCCCACTAAATCGGCCGCTCGCGTGCCACACACGTTGGAGCGGTAATTTGTTAGGCCGGCATTTTGAAACTTGCCCAAAGGCGGCATTTTACCAAAAGGCGTTCTAGACACTATTGTTGACCACAAATTACTGCTTCATTAGGAAATAATTCTAATGTTATTTATAAGATTTGCTTTCTTAGATTGTTTATACCTGGATTATTTTTATTACGCACTATTATTGTTTTGCAACTTGGGATTTTGTTTTTCAATATTTATATATTTTTCGGGCGCCCCCTTGATTTGGCCGCCACAGGGAGGCGCCTGCCCCGCCTGTGCGTAACGCCGGCGCTGAAGCCAAGAAAATTAAGTGATAATGTAGCAGTCATCTAGTAGTAGGTACTCGAGCAGCATATAAACTGATCTAAAACCTGCTGGATTGACTTGACATCAAATTCTGCGGAAATACGTACCATTGAATAACAATCGACATAGAAAAATTGGAGCCACTTGTGGAGGTCTTCGTCCAACAGTATATAAAAACAGATGATAATGATGATGAAAATAATGTAACAAATATCTCATATATATGAAAGAAACCCCAAATGGTCCCACCCTATCCCGGAATCGTTTAGAGAGTTGTTTTCTCTCGCTTCGATTCCACTCAACAAAGCAACGCGTGCAATATTTCACAAAATCTTCTAAGATTTTTTGGAATATGTAATTATATTAATATATAATATATTGAAGAAGTTAGAGCAGTTAATTAAGCTCCGACAGTTAGTTACAAAAACCTTTAAACATTCCTTTATTTTAACTTTTTTTTTTTAATATATGGCACAGTTATTACATTCAGTCATTAACATCATATCTATCAGTACCATCGTACCAGATTCATATCTGCACAATGTATATCAATTTAACGTGAGATTTGTTATCATATTAAATTCAGAAGGCAGTCAAAGAGATGCTATATAAGTCATGCACCCCCAAAAGGGGAGGAAAAACGTAACATTTATGTGTTGAAGTCGCAGAACTCGGTCACAGTCTGGCAGAAATTCGCCACAAGAGGGTGCGAGGCAGATACAGTGGAATGTCTCATATATAATAAAATTGTTTGTTTGTACATCTGTAATATCGACATCGCTCTCATTTTCAATCAAATTGCAATGACGTATATTTTTGATGCACAGTCCATCAATCATTAACATGTTAGAAATGTTACATGTGTACATGCATGCCGTCAGTCAATTTCATAAATATCGTTATACGTGCAATCATTTTTTTGGATTATTTGATGACTTTATCATAATGTTTCGTCGAACATCTCGTATTGTTAATTCTTAAAATAAATGTTTAAGAATTATCTCTGTTTATGTTTAAAAAATGAAAAAATGGATTCTAATAACAAAAAAACAAGCATATCATGAAAGTAATTTGTCATCAAGATAAAGATGTCTCACAGAGACGAAGCTATTATTTTTATATAGTTTGGAAGTAATATATATGTTATCATGTTGGAATATTTCACATATTTATTACCAACTATGCTGTTGATAGATGTGGTAGCATGGGTAAATAAGTGAACGTCACATTGTGTAAAGTGATCACTTAAGCCAGTCGACGACAGGTCGTAAGCCCTGTAATGTCCAAGACTTCCATACTTCTCATATAAAAATAACAGCTTCGTCTCCGTGAGACATCTTTATCTTGATGACAATCCACCAGGGAATAAAATTCTAGTAATCAGTACCTACAAAGATTTGGACATACACAAAATATTGAAAAATAATTTGTATTATATGTATATTAAAATAATTTAAAATTTGAAGTACAGTAATAGAAATATTGAAGTATGAAATAAAACAATTGATATAAAGTACAAAAAAGCCAAGACTTACCTTTAAACAATTATTTTCAATATTCCCAACGAAGTATAATTATATATTTCAGTCCGAAAGAGATGGAAAATAATATTACATCGTAGCCGGCAAACCTTTGTTGGTATTGTGTTATACGAAAAGACACATTTTTAAGCAATTTTGTAATTACAGTCTCGACAATGTTCGCTGTCAAAAACTTTGTCATTTTAATGTCAAACAATTCAAAATGTTAAATGTGGTACGAAATTCTACGCGAATTTTACCCGGAGGCGCGAGACAATACTACGTTAATCGTGAACATTTACACTTTAATATTATAGTACGATTCAGGCAATTTATAATTATATATTATTAAAGTAACAATAGAAGTAAATGTAACAGTAAATTATCTATACGCGTAATGAATATATATAAATAAAATAATGTTTAATAGAGAAAACGAAATAAAGGAAGAAAATATGTATACATGTACGTATTATATGCCTCACCATAACCGTCTCACATCACGATGACACCTTGGATGTTATCTTAGCAGCTGCGACTTACCTGAAAATAAATAAAACAGTAATATTAATTTGATGAACATTTTGTGTAGGTGCACATCATATGCATATAATATATGTAATAACAACAATATCTGTACAATCATATATATGAACAAAAACAATTATCAAACGAAGAATTCAGGTTGGCAGTGAAAAGCGAATTCCGATCTACAAGATATAGAGATCAAATTGATATCCCAAAACTAAAATATACCACAACTCAAAATCAATATATTTATCAAGGCATCAAATTTTTTAACAATCTCCCCATCACAATTATAAAAATTACGGACTATCATAAATTTGTAACTGAAGTAAAAAAAATATGTACACAGACTAACTGAAACATAAATGAACTCGAATATACTCCTTCTCTATACACGAGTCTTAATCTCATAGAAAATAAACTAATGTTAATATATATATCCACTGATTATTGAAATTGTATTATATTTTTAATATTAATAAAAAAAATAAAAAAATGTAAATATTACACTGGATCAGCGAAATTTATTTTTACCTGATAAAGGAAAAAACTTGCTTAATTACATTTATTTATACATAATCAAAACGTTTGGATTAGTTCCAAAAAACACCACTGGAGCGCTACCATTTACTTTACTTTAATGCACGAAATAATAAAAAAAAACAATCAAGCCCAATTCACGCATTCGGCAGATAATTTGCCTAATTCAGAATAAAGTAACGAACTTGCACTTTTTATGAATTCAGAATTTGTTTGCCTATTTTACGTAATAAGAAATTTCACGGATTCGGTATAACGTATATACTCATACATACACAAACTAATCTGATAAGTTGATGGGGAAATTTAATGTATTCACAAATAATGGAATTAAAATTTTTAATAGTTGAACCATGTGTTTTTACACTTGATTTAGTATAAGTATTCACAAACAAAAAAATAATCAATTTAAATTAACGCTTTCGTTAGCAGATATGCACACCAACCACATAACTTTTATTATTTTATTTTTAAAATTTAATATGTCACGTCTGCTTGTGAATGATAATTAAGTAAATATAAAAAAATTAAACATGGTATTATGTAGATATTATAGCAATGTATGCATTATGTACGAATTGTAAACGTTTTTATTTTTAATTAATACAGTGAAGGTCTATCGCCTCCACTGTCATCATCACCGCCGTCGATTTTGAACGCTTTTGAACGATTTTGAACCGGTGCGTGTAACACAGCTCTTAATAACCGTAAAAATACTCGACCGATAAGTACCGACGCTAGATAACAATAACCATGCGACCAGCAATCATTTGAAAGACCATCTCACGAGCTTCACTCTTTTCGCTGACGCGCCTTCCCGACCACAGCTCCAAGAATCGCCTCTGTAACTTTATTGTACGAACAAAACTTTCTAAATTTGTAATTTATAACAATAAACCTAGTGAAAACCGTTAAGCAGTTTTATCATTCTTGTAACCTGCAGCCTGCTATTTCACTATTTTACATACACACCACATATACCCTACATCAACCATTCAATACTCTCCAACATTATTCTCATACCGATTGTTTCCCATAATGGTAACATTACATTACACGTGTTCATATATACAACAGGCGCGGTCGCTTCATACATGCTTTGGATGCTCTGTATCCCTTGTGTTCTAGAGTCAAAAAGCTTTGGACTTTTTATTTCTAGCCGAAAACAGCACTGCTACAAATAAATACGTCCTGTCCTCAGTCAGTCATAACACACACTATGACACGGCGCTCGCACGGAGCGAGTCGAAATACATACTATGATTCGCGTAAATACACAGATACCAGCAACAGCGGATTCTATCATTCGTTCCGTATCCACAAAATTTATAAGAATTCAACTTTCGCGCATGCGTATTCAGTCCGCCTGTCAAGGTCTTTACATACTGTATACGCGATCATTAACAGCATTCAACTTACAAAAAACTACTTTAATGATTATGGGTATAATGCACAGAATAGCATACATATTACGAAGAGAGCGGTTTGTTTTGAGGTTTTTTTTTTGTGTGACGCATTTTTGACAGTTTGCCTTGAATATTTGAAGCCGAATTATTGAATATCCTTGGTTTATATGTTAGGTTTGTTTATTTGATAATAGGTATAAACTTATTATCCAGAATACCTTCAACAAAAAGTCACCGACCGCCACTGATATACAACATATCTGTCGATCTCATAACATAACACCATTTCTTACATTAAACCCAAAAATACTTTTGCAAAAAATTTATGTAAATGCCGATTACTCACTTATACCTAAGTATACAAATTTATTAAGTTCTAACTGCTCACTGTGACTACGTGAAGTCAATACACTCAAGTAGTGATGAGTTCAAAATAACGAATCGTGAGTCAATCACTGTTATCTTACAGTCACACTTACTGCCAGTGATTGAATATCTGAGAAAATCATGATTCATAATTCTAATTTTTTTTTGTTAATTATTTTGTTGATTTTCTGACATCACTGTTAAAACAGATTATCTTTTAAATCAGCGCTATCTACCGGATTTTTCATAATTTTATCAACGCCATCTTTCTACAAAAGGTTTTACGCATATTTGCTGAGAATTTGACCCGAAACATAAATATACATTTTTTTAAGCATTTTCATTTTCTTTGTGATGATTTTTAATAAGATTTATATTAGTTATTTAGGTTAAAATATGTTTTCTACGCAAATTATGTTTTACTAATATAAATAAATACACCAAAAATTATGTTTTCGTATATTGTGAAATAGTGCGGCGCATGAGCACTAGTAATGAAACTGTGATCACAGTCACAGTTTATCGAATACCAATCACAATCACAACAGTGAGTCGAGAGTAGCATTTTTTCTCATCGCTACATTCAAGTGCCTGGACTCCGTAATACCGGCGGATACCACAATAAACTTTGACGCAGAACATAAAATTAACAGAGCTTGGCTCAAGTGGAGGTCATTGTGTGGAGTCTTGTGCGATAATAATAGGATTCCAATAAATACAAAGGTTTATAATATAAAACAGCGGTCAGCCTCTACGGGTCAGAAAATCATAAAAGTTGAAAAAACTGGCCATAGATGGATTCAAACCTGCATTCCTAGAGGGAGGACACTTAGCCCACTCTATTATAGCTGGTAATATTGGTATCGGTTAAGTGTATACCATGCGCAATATACGCAGCAGTTTTGGGTTAATACAATATGTTCGGTATTTATGACAGGACCAGATTGCTGATCGCCTTGCGTGTGTGGATGCTCCATTAGATTTACTATACCTATCTGTACCCCCCTTCATCATTTTACCCTTACCTCAGAGCACGACTTTTTCTGTGTGTGGTCTATGACTTGTGAAGTGTCAACGTCCTGCTATGTGCTCATTACACTAGTCTGATTGTAAAGTTATTGTTGCTATGTGTTTCGGTTTTCTAGCAGTGCGTGCCGAAGATATACAATTGCCATTGGGTGATACTCAGTGCATCGTGCTAATTATCAAAGAAGTTTCCTGAAATTCAGGAGAGCTGCGAGTACAGTAAGGAAATCCAGGAAAGTCGTGCTTTCTGGTTGGTCCTTGAACACTTATTGTTCTGTCCCTATACAAAATTCCCATCACCCTTCCTACATCCTGTTTCACTACCTTCTTGTGTAAGCACAATATACATGAAGAGACTAGAAATAAAAATATTAAATCACCATCTTTAACTATTGTCAGTCCACTGTCAGTCTTTGGTGCTAAGGCAGTCTTCGCCACGTCACCTACACTGCTCCGATAATTTTGTTTCTTCATCGAGATTTGTCTTTAGCTAGCCTTTTATCACGTGGATGTAGTTCAAGGGTATTATTTAGTTTTTTTTTTTTAAACAATTTTTTTTTCATGCTATACTTCTCTTGAAAGCATATACTTGTGTAGAGAATTATTTATTATTTATGCCCGCTCATTGTACACTTTTTAGCGATGACAATGTCATTCGTATATATTACACATAATAAATAAACAAATAAAAACCTTTTTGATTCCAATGATAAAACAAAATATCATTACAGCTGTCAGATGATAATGGAATTACTTCTGGATTATTACGCTATGAGTCGGTCTTACAAAGAATCTATTCTATAATAGAGACATATGCCTGAACACTTGTCGATGGTCAATAAAATGCTACTTCATACCAGTGCTACTCTAAGGAGTCACAATTTGTACATTACAAGAAGTCTGATGATGTAAAAAAGTTTAAAAAAAACACTTGAAAAAGCATTATTAAAAATTATATTTGTGGATACAATGGCGTAGCTGTACCATCTAGGCAACCTGCGTAGGTCCTGCGAGCCCGAGCCTGAGAGGGCCAAAAACATTGAACAAATTCAAATTAACGCAACAATTGCGGAAAAGGTTTAAAATCTTATCCATGAATGAATAACTATAAATAAAAAATAACTTCATGATACCATAAACGAGTAGTACTAACATTTCAATAAACCGCTAGTATTTGCGGATGCGAGATGAGTGGGTACGTGAATCCCAAAAATAATCCTTAATAGAAACCCAGGTAGTAGGAGAAGAGTGAGAAAGCTTCCGGAACGATTCCAAACTGGGAGAAGTCGCCAAAGATCAGAACATATGGAGGTAAAAGATTCAGGAGGCCAAGGCTCGAAACGAAATACATTAACTTGTGATATATAGAACCGAAGACTCCACATCTCCACCAGCTAATTCAGTCGTGAACATGAGATGTGGATCCTTCGAGCACATAATTCCTTACCTTTCCAACAATCTCCCTTCTGCATTCGTCCCTCGAGGCAAAATAATGTGTACATAATAATCTTTAGATAGGTAGTACTATTTAATGAAGTAATGTTCAATAAACTAATTTAACGGGAGAAAATACAACCTAAAAATATAATCACCTTTATACGGGTGATGGTCAAAAAAACAAGATCATATAATGATAACAAATCCTCTCAGAGTAAACACTCCGACGACAATAATAATAGCAACACGACATGGTGCGCGAGCAGCCCTAGGTGATTATGTAGACTACGACTCCCACAGTGGTAAAAGAATTGTTGGTTATTCAGCAACCAGCAACCACAGTAATTAAAACAATACAAAAGAAACAACATGACCTTTAGATACGGGACACCCTTTCTCCATATTGAACTCGTTAGGGAAAAATACAACATTTACATTTGTTAAATAATAAATAATAAATCGCTTTGCGATTTACAAAATCGGCCTTCTTTGCGCTGGCTACTGCCGCACGCAAAACGCGTGGAAAGCCGCCTCTGTCATCTAGTGGTGAATGGCCGTCCACGCTCCATACGTCGGCAGATTCGTACTTCTCAACGATTACCGAATGCGCATGCGCGAGTGTTGCTAATTATCACGATAATTATTCCCAATGATATTAAGTACCAAATAATTCAAGTACTTGAACGTAATTTGTAAATTATTTTAAAGATTTGTAAAATGATTAATTTTAAATATGTAAATAAACACGAAAGTTATTTTAATTTTTACAACTAAACTTTGTAATACACACACGTTGGGTTATTGTTACTACTAGTTTCGAGAGGTGCAGTCCTTCTCATAATCAATGGATAACTAAACTAAATACAAGAAATATATTAATATACGAAGCTATTATTTATTTATATGGGAAGGTAATTATGGACGTCTCGGGCATTACAAGACTTCCATTTTACCTTCCCATATAAATAAATAAATAATAGCTTCGTCCCTGTGAGACATCTATAATATATATATTGCGGACAATCCCTCAGGGGATAAATCCTAGTAGTCGGTTCCTACAAAGATTTGAACACACTCAAAATATTGGAAATTAAATACAGTTTAGTTGTGAAAAATAAAATAATCACGTTACATCACAAATTAGCCGCCATGTCAATTAATGATACAACAATTATTTTTTATAATAATTTTCATTTAAACAAAGTTAAACGAGGTGTGTTCAAAGGGGTAGGGGTCCGACACGCCACTGTATGTATATTTTGTAAATATTTTTAAAATTTAATATATTAATAGACTATCCCTTCAAAACGTTAAAATATGAAACGAATTGAAGTTTCCGCCGTACAGTGCGGGCGAGGCTAAAGCATTTCCGGCTTGCCCGTCCCCCGCAACCTCCTCTGAGGGGTAGGGTTTCCTGTTCCGGACTCCTGAAGGCTGCTCTACGGCCTATCTGTCTCGTATGAGAACAGTAATAAAATATTTTTGATGTTCAATGTAATACATGACATTTCCGTAAGAAAAAAAAGCGCTGAATGTTTTCAATTGACAAGTACATCGTTGAAGTGCTGAGTTAAAATTTATATCACTGTAAAATATTTTATATAATATAATACATCAATCTAAATAGATCGTCTATGATCTGTCTGAGAAGTATCCTCTAATTTTTCATACACATCGTTCGCAGAGAAGATGATGAATCTGGAGAAGGTAAAGACAGAAGGGGCCGAGTTCCAGCTCGCTCGACAAAATCAAATATACTACTAACTATCCTACTGAACTACGCAACAATAGAAACTTCGGACTTTTTAAGGTTTTTCAGGATATGGGTGAGCCGCTGGGTAATGCTAGAAAAGGGGTTGGGAATAATTAGAATATGTTTTATTTTAGGTCATGATTGTGTTCTGTCTAAATCTCCCTTCAGGGAGCATCTGTATGATACTACAAACTCTATGGCAGCCTTGGCTGCAACACCTCTCGCTTGTTACCATAATTACACCTTAATTGGTACTTGATATCTATTATAATTGTTATTTTTTTATGTTACTATTCAATATCTCAATATGCTTTCAACTTTAACCAAATGTTTTGTAATTAACTTTTACTATGTATTCTTTGTTTCTTAATAAATACTGCTGTAACCTAGTACAAAGAAGTATTTAACATTAGCTAAATAATTTATTTACACCGCATTCAAATTATGGTTACATTAGAACCGCGTTGCTTTGCTTTGTCGAGAGGAACTGGCACGAGAGTAACCACTCCTATAACAATTCCGGGTAGAATCGAACTGCAGAGAAAGGTGTAGGAAAATTGTCGAGGGCATCAGGAGGCTACAATCCGAGGATTAGGTTCCTCATCGATATCCCGATGAGAGAATTTCGAGAATTGTTTGTGATTTTGAAAACGGAAATAGTGAATAAGTTGCATACTTAGTGGTTTGGCTAATAGTTTACAAAATATCTAGTAAAATGAACACATTTTGTTTTATCATGTTGTTCTATTATTATATATTATATTGTGTTTCTGTTGTATAGATAACATTAATGTGATGTTAAAAATATAACTCTTTAGTTTTATAAATAATATTTTATAGAATTACTATTTTTATAATCACCTTTATATTTAAATAATGTCTTTATATTCGTCGGCGAAATGGTACCAGCGAATCGTCCCATTTCCTCCTTTAGTAATGAGGTAACCGACTAAAGAAGAATAATGCATTAATTAAGTAGTGTGATTATAAATGTGAATTTTTCATTACTGGTCACGCGGAGCATGTTAATTGCATTATTTCTTCATAAAATATGGTAGGGTCCACCTTCGTATTATGTGGTAGGCACTTTCTGCACAATATGTTATTTTCAAAGCTTATTCATAATTGAAACTCCACAATTAAATGCAATTAAATATCTATCCATCTATTCTATAGCAGATAGAAACGATATATTTATGACATCAATTAATAACTTACGAATACAAAATGAAATATCGGAGAATAAGGTAACGTATAAGTAAAAGGTACTTAGGAGAACGCATTCTTATTGTGAAGTTGTAATTATTCAGAACATAAGTCAGTGATATTTTAAATATGAATTAAATATATTAATTTGAAAGATATACATCTAAAATCAATTTTATCGAAAAATATTGTTGTTGCGCCACTGGGATTCGAACCTGGATCTCTTTCCTAACCTTATCAAAATTTAATAAAAATGAATTGATAATTCTGGCGTCTGTTTACTCAAAGGTATTTGAGATTCTGTAAAAATAAGGTAGATGGCTCTTTCAAATAATGGAACGATTAAATGTATTAATATCAAAAAGGTAACACATAGGTTCGAAAATTGTCGCTAAAAATATTGTTGCTGTAGAATAGTTGGATAATGCACCTTGCCCGGATAGGAAAGAGATCCAGGTTCGAATCCCAGTGGCGCAACAACAATATTTTTCGATAAAATTGATTTTAGATGTATATCTTTCTAATTAATATATTTAATTCATATTTAAAAGATACTTAGTAGTATTCACATAGTATATTCAGAAAAGTTACAATATGATACACGATTTGAAATACGACTAGATTTAGCGTGAAGTAACGATGAAAAGTTTTGCGTACACTCTCTTGGTGGCGCTAGTGAACGCGCCGCTCTCGTATGAAAAAAGTTTAGATGATGTTCCCAAAGATGTTGCTCAATGTTCATATTATAAAAGAATTTCTAAATATTTGTTAAATCAGTTTAAATTGATCTGTAGAGATACAGCGAACACAAAAAATGTCCAATAAGTAAAAAAAAATACTATAAAACACTTTTTTAAAGTAATTCTGACACATTTCTAAATTGCGTCACTTAAAATATTTAAATTGAATCGTGAGTCTGCTGACAAATAAATACTTTGAAAAACTGTTAAAATTGAAAGTTCCCAGTAATCCAATCGTCTAATTGAAAGATCAAGAGGCCAATACATTATTTGATAATACGCTCTCAACAATACAGTGAAAGAAATGACATTGTTATTTCGGAGAAATCGGTGAAAAATGTGATTATTAAAATATTGGATAAAACACTGACATTTAAAAATCCAAAACTTGAACTCTTAACAAGTAATAAAAATCACCGGTGGAGACTGGTGACAAATCGTTAGAAGGTTGAAAACCCAAACCAAAATTAATGACTTTATTTTTTAGTTTTAGCGGTTGTCATATTGAATATGTATATTACTCGTCCTAGTATATAATGGTCGGGCAAATTGTTGGATATAGCAATAGAAGATAAAAAAGAAAATGCAGTGGAATTTTATTTATCACCACAATTTAAAAAAATACAAAAGTGTACGGTAAGAATTTTTTTTTTAGCATAAAATAATACATTTGAAATAAACGTAATTACTTTACTAGACGTAGTCTATTCGAAAGCAATTGCCTGTACAGTTTTAATAAGTTGTATATTATTAAGGTACAATCAAAAGTTATAAAAAAGATTTTTTCTATAATGTGTTGGCATAAATGACAAATTAGTTTCATTTTGTATTTTACCCACATCAAGGAATTATTTTGTTATTTTTAGTTTATAATCGTTTATCACTTTAGACCCTTTAAGATCTAGTAGCAATTTATTAAATATACGCTGTGTACAAAATAAGAAAGATCGTTGATAAAATTTGGTGTCCTCTTTTGGCACTAAAAAGTATACTAAGGTTTTGCTTATCGTAAAATAATTACTTGAATCCTGGGATCGCCCAGGAGATGAGGAGAGGGGGATACCTTTGGTTTGTAATGCGCATTTAAATTTAAGTGAATTTATGAGTATTTTTTCGAACCAGAAAAATATATATAAATAGGTATGCAGAGATGATATATTTGAAAAAAAAACGTTTGACTTTACATAGAAACAAAGTTTAAGAATCTTCGCCATCCAATAGCAACCAACCACGCGTGGCCGTGCTTAATCGATCAGAGTAATTAAAAAAATATTACGAATATAAACAGAATGTCGATCCGAATTCATCAAATGTGGTCTGATTTGCTTCGAGGGCAATAAGTGTACATTATTTAGAAATACTATTTTAATTAAACGTGTAAGTTCTAGATACATTATCGGTTGTAACATGTGTAATATGTATCTATGTGAGATATAAACACGGATGCAATATCACAAAAACATCATTAAATTGTCTGAAAAACAGACCAAGAGCTGTTGAAAATTCTCCAATGGTATCATCCATGAAAACAACGGTGTCTGCTCTATTTTTTTATTTTTAGATACTGAAGACATACAAAATTCATGTCTATAAATAACTACATATATCATGTACGTGATTATTCAAAGCGTATCATTTCATCGTCATCATCGGCTGTTCCTCATGTCCGAGGAAGACTGTCCTTTACGGTTGTGGGTTCCTCAGGTGGCTGAAGAATCCAATCCTGGATCCACAAGTTCTTGTTCATGTAAAGACACTGCTCCGTTTGCTCTTCCCTAATTGTGCGTCTTCTCCTCATATTTGAAACAACGAATTGGCGTTCGAAGTATTATTTGCCATCCATCCACATCGATCTCTAATGACAGAGGATCGCAATCGCCATGAACTCTGCTCCTCTACTTTTCTCGGCATCCTATCCTGCAGACCTTAGGGCTGTCACCAGAGAAGTGCCAGTCGCCTTTTCCACTTGGTCAGCTTACTGCAACAAGCTTCTTCTAGCTATCTTCTCTTTTCGCAATATGCACAAATAATTGAAGAATTCATCTCAGGCTGCAAGGTTGAGTCTTTTTGCATTTTACTCCACCATTTTAGTTTTCTAGTGAATTTTTCATGATGTATTCTCCATATATGTTAAAAAGGTCTGGAGACAACATACATCCTTGTCTGACTCCTTTTTGCAATTTAAACTTTTTAGAGAAAATGGAGTAGATTTAAACTGTGGGTACCAATGAATATCATTGCCTTCCAGTTAGGCCTGTCTCCTACAGCTAATTAATGTTAGGCTTTTGAGTGTTTGCTTTCAGGTAGTCTTCGAAGAGTTTTTTTCGTCCCCCATGTGTGAATCTACCGTGGGATAGCTGAGAGTACATTATCTCAATTGGTAGTCTGGTTTCAGGCATTCTGACAATGTGACCGACTCATCGAAGTTGTCGCATATATCAGCGGTCGTGTTGAAGCTTGAATATAATGTGTAGTACGTCAGGCCAGAAGAGTTAGAGATACGGGTATTTAAATCTAAATCTAAATATTTGACGCACCTAAATAAAATAAATGGAAATTTCTCTGTTCCGTAATATGAATTATTTCGAATACTAATTGTGATTGATGTAGCGTATTTTTTTTTCTTTCTGTTTAACAGATAAATGAACCTGAAAATGATCGCCAACAACACGTTTTTTGCCGTCTTCTTGCTGGTGGCGATAGTATTCACGGTGATGGGTCACGCTTGTGTGTTGATCCATGATTATTTCGAAAATCTGAAAATTAAAAATCCTCATCTTTACAGTCAACATGCAATGACACCTGGTATGCCGTAGTCAGACATGCATAGTAAGAAAAATATTTATAACTCTCTTAAGAAAAATATTTATAACTCTCTCAAGAAAAATATTTATAACTCTCTTAAGAAAAATATTTATAACACAGACTCCTCAGTGTCCATGGATGAGATTTTCATGATATTTTGACGACTTGAGACAATCTCTGAGATAGGGATTATGCCTCGGTGAAATTAATTAGAGACAACTCTCCATAGGGGTTTCATAGATGATCGTGTACACACCTCAGTCAAACTCAGAGGTTCACTTCTAGTTCGCTGTATGTTAAACGTCAGATGTAAGTTCCTTAACCACTGATTTTTCGTACGCCAGCAGTTTCAAGAATAAATACACATTTTGAAAAGGGGTAAAGGATTTGATATATCTAACTAAAAATGAAATTTCAATGGTTTAGTTACCACCATAAATACCATACACGTTTTCTGGTATCTTTCAGCATAGATTCATTCCTGAACTTACAGTACCGACCTATTGAGAGTATCTCATGCAGAGTTATAAATTAAAACACATTCATTTTTCAGCAGTTTTGAAACCAGAATTATACACTGCTATTGTAACTAATTCACATATTATTACTTTATATATATATATATAAATTGTATATTTTGAATATGTGATCTTTTTTTTCTGAAAGTATATTTTTTCAAAATAGTAAACAAGTACAACAAAGTAGCAATAACTTTTTTTCTAAGTAAAAATATTCATTTTTTTCCCCGTTCCTAAATTGGCATAACACGTAAAAGTTTTCAAGCTAACGGGCTTTTACGTCGTGATCCTTTTTTTTTATACCACAGTGCTTTAAACTTTGTTGAAAAATGTTACACTCCGAATGCACACTTTTTAAACATTTTTCCTGGCAAAACTGTTTCTGTTTTTAAAAAACAGTGACACATTTCATAGGAAAACTTATTAGAAATTACAATCAACAAACAAAAAATAATATTTTCTTAAGTTTTAGAAATTACATTTAAAAAAGTAACAAAGGATACTAATTGTTCAAAAAGAAATAAATAAAAGTTCAAAATTGTCGAATACCGTGATTATTCTGATAGAGCATAGTTTCAGCTATCGATGGTATTCGTTTAGACCACTACTTACAGGACACCCTGTATAGATGGAGACCTAGTGTGGATTTTAAATACTATTATTGTGATAAATACCGACTACTATCTTCTTGCAGCCCATAAAAGATGAATTTCTTAGAAGAAGAAAAAAAATTTAATGAGAGCAAAAATGGCAATGAGTAATAATTACGATAAATATGTGTAAGGAAAAAAAACACAATTCTCATATTATTTCGGATGATATTTTATATATATCTTAAATTAAAAATAAAGGAATTATTAAGAAATAATAAAAGGTTTTTTTATTAACTTTTTAGACAAGAAATACAGATATATATATATATTTTTATAGAGTTGACATATGTACAACATAAGGTTTTAAAGCATGCGTGTCCAAATTTTTTAGATTATCTAAGCCACATTGAGCCTACAAAAAATTATCACGGACCACACGTACAATTTAACGTTTATAAATACACTAGAGGTCCATGCCTGATGTTGTTCGGTAAGTAACGATGTATACAAAATTCGTCCAGACTGGGGTATGTGAGACGTCCAAGAGAGATGGAAACATTATGTATTCTTCAGGAATCTAGAGTGCAACTGAGCAAAATTTGAAACGAGTGGCCTTCAATATAATACATATTGAGGCTTTCAACTCGTTGTAAAATGTGTCCAAAAAACTGAATTTTTCGATATAGGCACACGCAGTTTACGTGTGTACGTATACATAAATTTAAATAATAAGATAAAACACTTTGTTTTGACCACTATTTGTTGATAAATCAACATGTTTCGACATCTTCTTCTAGAAAACATGTTTCAAAGTTTCCCCACAACTATTTTTTTAATCTTTGCTTGCATTTTTAATTTTAGTTTACATTGACATTGTTTCCTGAAAAATATACCATAGGTATCGAAATATGTTGATTTATCAATAAATAGTGGTTGAAATAAAGTGTTTTATTTTATTATTTATATAATATGTGGCCACAAAGTATATTTGCCAATATTGAAGAAATAAATACTTTTATTCAAACATAGAAGAATGATCATAATTACGAAATAATCGGAAATAGAAAAGTACAGCATATTTTAAATATGAATTAAATATATTAATTAGAAAGATATACATATAAAATCCATTTTATCGAAAAATATTGCTGTTGCGTCACCGGGATTCGATTATCACAGACCTATGTTCTGAATAATTATAACTTCACAATAAGAATATGTTCTTCTAATAGTACATAATATTATTTTAATGGAAGATTCATTAAAACAGACAATTAAAGAATGATTTGGATGTTTTTAAATGTCACACCAATATTTTGACTATTTTTAAACTAAGCTATGAAAATAAGGTTAATTTGGTTATTTCCCGAAGTTCAAATCCACGATCACTAGATCACTAAGCGAGTGTTTTACTACTAAAATAAGCAAAAATGTTAATGATAAAGAAAGTACCTGCAGAATCTAAAACAACTATTTAAAAAAAAACTTGTATATCAATAATACTACGAATATGGATTGGAATTATCGCCAATAGAATTTTCTCAAAACTAATCCAGCGATGCATAATTGAGTTCTGGTTCCAACACTAACGCATGGAATGAATCCTGGAATTGGCAAAAAATTAACTAAAGTCAGCTGAATGCAGTGAAAATGCGATCGTTTAGGTGCATGTGTAGAAAATTTATAAACGATGGAGAAAAAAATTTGGTCTGATTGTCTGGTTTTTTTGGTAGGTAGAATTAAGAAAGATTTAGTGAGATTGTTTGGTCGTGTGGAACGGATGAGCGAGGATAGGATGATTGAAATAGATATTGTTTACGCGTGTTTGATATCCTTCGATTACTATCCCTGGGTTTTTATGTTGGTGATAAGACTGTTTTTGCTCTGTATGGATGAAGCACCACTTGACTTGACATAACGTATCGAATCGGTCCGCTATCAAGAAACGCTGTACAACACCCGAGGTATTAATGGAGACCGACCAAGAACATACTACATCAGGAATCAGCAGAGGATCAGCAGGTAAGCCACAAGTCCAGGTAGTGGTGATCACGGTCTTATTAGCGTGATCCTAGAGTGACACGGTCTTATTAGCGTGATCCTAGAGTGACACGGTCTTATGAGCGTGATCCTAGAGTGACACGGTCTTATTAGCGTGATCCTAGAGTGACACGGTCTTATTAGCAATAGAAAACCAGGGACCAGGATTCTGCAATCGAAGATGTTAACACGCACAGAGTTCATCCGCAAAAGACTTGGTATGATCAGGTAAACCTGATCTTATTCAAAGTTTCAACAACAGAAAATAGTGCATGAAAGTGGACGAGGCGAGAGTCCTGTGCCAGGATAGAATAGTGTGTTTTTACCCCTGCTGGGGAACGGCGCGATGTTAACATAGTTAATTATGGATCGTGAAAATCTATTCACTATATGATAAAAGATTCTATACATTCCATACATTACAATGTGAAGCGAATAGAAAGATCCGGTGAATGGCACGGGTGGGGCTAAAGCATTTCCGGGTTAGCTTTCCCCCCGGCGTTCCTCAGTGAGGGTAGGGCATCCGGTTCCGGACTCCTGAAGCCTGTTAAATAGTTAATTATTTCGATATTAAGATGGCGGATTTCACTGAATTATATTTTAAAAATGGCTCACTTTGCCGAAAAGCGCAGTAAAAAGGCAATTGAAATTGTGCCAACTGTCATCAAATACGAAAAAATCAATTCGATTGACGGTATTATTATTATAAAACCATTATTTCTATATTAATCTGGGGGCAGAAATTTTGTAAACCTGATTGAGTTCAAGCAAAGAATCTTTAGAATCACGTTGGACTGAGTTAAGGTATCTATAATTGCTACCTACCTCGTAAACGAGTATATTTATAATATGTTTTTAATAATAATGAAAACGAATTTATATTGAGAAGTTGCAATTTCAGAACATAATTATATGATATTCTTTTATATAAATTAAAATAGGTGATCAATTATATAGACATACAGAAAAAAATTATCTATTGAAAAATACTTGGTTGCTATCGGGATATGAACCCGAAACATCGCATATCCGGGGAAACGTGTTATCATTTCTCCATACCAACCAATTATATTTTATTTTTAAAAAGAACACATTCTTATTGTGAAGTTGTAATTATTCAGAACATAAGTCTGTGATATTTTAAATACTAATTAAATGATTAGAAAAATATACATATAAAATCAATTTTATCGAAAAATATTGTCGTTGCGCTATCGGGATTCAAACCTGGATCTCTTTCTAAATCGAGAAAGGCGCATTATCCAACTATGCTACAGCGACAGTACTTTTGACAACTAATTTTCGAATCTGTATGTTACACTTTTTCAAATTAAATTAAATTTTCAATAAAATTGATTTTATATGTATATCTTTCTAAAACATTTAATTAGTATTTCAATTTAATTTTCTTCAATATTAGCAAAATTACTATGTAGCCACATATTATATAAATAATAAGACAAAACACTTTGTTTAAACCACTATTTATTGATAAATCAACATGTTTCGATAGCTATGGTATCGTCTTCAGGAAACAATGTATACTAAAATTAAAAATACAAGCAAAAACTAAACTATAAAAGTATAAGCGGTGTGTAACTAAGTTCCTACATAGCTACCCACCACTTTTGTTTTATTGAATAGTTTTCATTGTATCAAGGTATTCCTGATTTATTAAAAAAATGTATTGTAAATCTTAGCGTCACTTAGTATGTATTATTCAAGAATTCTTGAGAATCAATTTTAATTATAACACAAACAATAGATATCTCACTATAATAAAAGATAAACATCTCTCTATTGTCTTATGCGTAGTGTGAAATCGTAATGTGATCTAACTACCTTTGAACTATCAACACTTCTCACTGATCTGTTATTTGTACAGTTACTGTTGCTATTGTGTTTCGGTTTCTCGCTGTGCGTGCCTAAGATTTACAATCACTATTGAGTGACACACAGTGCAATTTCCTGAAGTTCGGGAGAGCTGTGAATACAGCTAGAAAATCCAGGTAATTCGTGCTTTCTGGTTGATCCTTGAGCCCTTATTGTTCTGTCCTTATACCAAATTCCTATCATCCATCCTACAACGGGATGTACTCACCCCCTTGTGTAAACAATTGTCATTATTTCAAGTAAATCTGAGCAACTCAAGTATTATCATAGACACGTTAAAAAAAGTCAAAAGATGAAGCCATCCGAGAGAATGAACATTAACCGGTTGAAGTATTCTACAATTTCACACAACATCTAGTACCCAGAAAGCCATCCCCAGCGGCAGCTGCTGAGACTGTTTATCTCCAGGGGCCAGAAAATGGAGAAAATCTCCAGCAGTATTATCATAATATTCGTATTTATCGTCAGGACGAATTTTTTCACTAAAAATACTCATCTTGTGCGGGGTGGGGTTGCCAAGACTACGATTGGAAATTTTAAAAGGATCCGTAAATATTTGTTTGTATTATACATATTACCTGTTATAAATCGAAGACTGAAACTGGCGAGTATCGATTATATTAAGTTGATGCATAATTATGTGCCGTTTTTAAAAATTATATTGTAACATCAATAATATTGCAAAATTCGGACTCGCTCAGCTTTGTTGCTATCTGAGAGCCTGTGCGGGATCCATCCAGTCAATTTTCACACCTTGGCGAGTTTTCTGAGATGACAAACAATTGTGTTCTGATCGATGTTGAAGTTTTCGACCAGTGTCCTAGTGGCGCAACTTTCGTCCTCTTCCACAGCCGCCAGAAGGCCCTGGTCATCAAAATCTGAAGATAAACCCTTCTTTGATTTGCATTTTAAATTCCTAACCCTATTAAAGAATTATATTATGACAAATGTCAATTAAACTTCAAATTCAAAAAACGAAACGTCACGAAAAAACGGCGGATCTACCGTTTTTCACGATATTATCAATAGGTATCTTTACTATTACTTTTCTGAATTTACATTTTAATGTCAATTTAAAAAAGTCGTATTTCGTCGACTGAGCGAGAATATGTTTTCAAGTTCATATAGGACATTGTCGTTTATGAATACAAAAGAGGAAATTAAGTAGCCGGTGGTGGACTCAATGTTGTCGAGATAATTTAAGTTTCTACAATTTTATTTATTTATGTGATATATATAAATTTCTAATATAAATAAAAATAAATCAACTAGACAGATAAAATATTTTTAGTTGCTACCGGGATTCGTACCTGAACCTATCCGAGGAAATGCTTAATCCAATTTCGTCGCACTGAGTAGGTTAACTACAAATTTTGGAACTTATATGCTGTAGCTCTTTCAAATTGATACATCTATTATTCCATTTTTTTAAAACTATCATCTTTATATTGCGACAAATCTTAAATACCTTTGTGTAATATATAATAAGTAAGATTTTTCAGAACACAGTTTCGTGAAAATTAATATAAATTATATAATTTATATAAATCACAAACAGAAAAATCTACTCGTTGAATATTGTTTACGCGCCTTATTACTCCGATTGGCACCACTGCATTTCCTGATTGATAATATTGTGCGTGTGTGTACATGAGTATTGCCGCCTTTTTTTGGAGAGCCAAGAAGATGGTAAACGACAGGCGGATCAATTATATACCATGCTTCGATCAGTACAGAGGTCCGAATAAATCGATCACCAGGAGTGCGCACTTCGATTGGTCGAAATCTACCCAACCAAAAGAACAACAACATCGGATCAGAAAATCCGCACGTACAATAAAAAGGTTAGTGCATTGTTCATATATCGTATGTGCTCTTATTGTCGTCTGGGAACCTGGGAACCAGTCATCGAAAGCATTCACGTAAACAAATATTGTGTCGATATCAAAAAAATATAGTCCATTCATATTGTGATTTCATTAAAATTATTAAATATTGAAAAAAAAACAATTTTAACTGCCACTAATTTATAGTCTGTAACTAATCAGTTGACCAAATTCTCAATTAAACCGCCGATAATTAAGAAACTACCCATTATGACCGTAATTATGTACGTAGAAATTATAGTTAATTATATTCTATGATTTTCAAACTATCAAAAAACCTACCGTAATACGAAAGTTTGAAATCATTTTGTCTTATTGAAAAATATACATTCATATACTATATCACTTAAAGGCCTATTTTTAGTCATAATTCATCCTGTCTACAAATAATGTGTTTTTATTTATACAAGTTTTTTTGTCCTTGGATATATTAAATATTGCTAATATAATATAAAAAATAAGAAAATATATAAAAAATTAAAAATTAATATTTTTTCAGTCGTATTCTAGTATATGTTAAAAAAAATATTTTACAGATAAAGAATATTGCTTAAAAAATAATTTTTAAATCAGATTCTCATAGTGATGACATATTTAAAAAAAGGAAAAAATGAATTATCAAATTTGGTCCATAGATAGAGATGGTGTAGTGGTACTCGAAGTGAGTCCATATATTATCATATATACCATACAACTTTCAAAAATTTGATAAATGTGGAAGTGATGGGGTGAGAATTGGTGAACGTTATATTTATTTAAAAGTGATCATTTAAGCCAGCCGAAAACAGGTTGTAAGCCCTGTAATTACCCCATACTTCCACAAATTTTCCATTAAATATATTTAAAAATATTTTTGTCTATATGAGATATATCTCATATTTATTTAAGATAAAACCCTTATAATAAACTGATTTAAAATTTAATTCCTAATTATGACAAAGATTGTAATAATTAGAAAAGTGATGAATGGAGAAGAATCATCAAGGCAGCCAAAGGAGTGGGATCACGTCCAGGATAACTGTGTGTAGCAATGGACAGTAGGTGAGATCCAAAAATTGGGAATAAATGAGAATAAAACGTAGCAAACCAAGAAACAATAAAAACGTCCTCCTAACCAATATAAACATGTCATTGATTAAAAGTTCATTCAGTTTGGCCTAATTTTATTTGAAGTGTATAATTGGATTTTAATTTATTTTTATTTTTATTAATATTAAAAATATATTACAATTTGATTAATCAGTAGATATATATATTTTAACATTTGTTTCTTCTCTATGAGAGTAAGACTCGTGTATAGAGTAGGAGTATATACGAGTTAATTTATGTTTCAGTTAGTCTGTTGTACATATGTTTTTTACTTCCGTTACAAATTTATGATAGTAGGGTATTAAACGTGTATGTTTTAGATCGACCGCTTGTCAACAATTTTACTATAAAATAAATTCGTATTATTACAGCTAGCACGGCGAAGCTAAATAAAAACAATTACATACGTATACATGCGTAGATATAAATAATAACAGATAAATTATTGGCGAACACACCGATATAATAATCACGTGCGAAAACAGTCTCGTTCGCACCACTGAAGATAGATTCAGAATTTCAGTAATTTCCTTTCTTTGAAGTTCATCACAATATTATGTAGATTCAAAATCTTCAGTAGACTCCCTTCTTTGAAGTTGTTCAGCGAAGAATTTTTACGCACCAATTAAGATTAAGGGCTTGAGACTGACGAATCGTTTCATTAGCGAAAGCATCCTCTGTTATATACAAATTGTTTTTGTTTAATTAAAAATATTGTACGGTTTTATTCTACAAGGCGTGGAAGATGGAACGGGAGAGGTTAATGCCGGAATATATTGTATTAATAAAACATTTATTTAATTAAGGTAATGAGAGCAAAAATGGACTAACCCCGAGAATATTTATTTTGAGTAGCAAATGCAAAAACTGTTCATTATATAGATTGCCATTTTTTCTTTTTATTATTTTTCTTTCAGTGCATATCCGATTATCGACTGTAAGGGATCATATTGGTAGTGTTTGCAACAGCTTAAAATATTTATTATTTTAAGGATTTATTTTTCCTTTCGCATTCGTATCATCACATTATCATTTTTTGTAACCCTGTCAATCCAGCTAAATTTTATAAACTGTCTGTAGATACACATCTAAAATGCATTAAGTTACTTTAGTATTATTTCAGTGGGTGTCCGTAATATCTTTCCATATAAAAGTACAAGTAACATCTAGCTTTGTATCATTCTCATTGGTAAATTTTGGTTTAGATAATGTCTAAACAATACTTTCATTATTAAGGTGAACACATTATATGGTTAATTTGAAGAATGTAACATATAGGTTTTGAAAATTTGTCGTCAAAAGTACTGAGTGCTGTAGCATAGTCGGTTAATGCAGCTTCTCCGGATTGGAAAGAGATCCAGGTTCGAATCCCGGTAGTAACAACAATATTTTTTGATAATATTGATTTTATATATATGTATATATTTCTAATTAATAAATTTAATTAGTATTTTAAAAACTTTTATTATCATGGCAAGAATGCAGCTCGCGATAGCTCTACGCGACATTTAACTTTCATAAAAGATTCTCAGTTTTTATTTATCCAGGTAGACTATTTTAACATAATAAATAATTCATTAATTTTGTTTTTAACCACTGAGTTAATTATGTTCACTAACTGGTTTCGGAAAATACATTTTCCTTTATCGGGGTGATACATTTTTAAAATTAATAGAACTAAATTTATTATTAAAGATGATTAACCACAACGTGTTTGCGTTAAATATTTAAAAAAAAATACTCTTTTATCTATTTTTAAGCATCTACTAATCTTTTTTTAAATCAGTGTTTATCCATTATTACGATTAATATATTGAGTCGTCTAATAAGTCTTTTAGGATTTTTTAAAATGCTATTTTTCCACTCTTTTATTATTTTGTGACAATAAATGACACACTATTCGATATATTTTTTTCTGTTCTAAAACGTCAGTATCGCAGTTTTCCTGTATCTTATAGTTTTTCTTAATTTTTAAGCTTAAATAATGACAAGTTGAGAAAAACAAACATTTTTGACATATACTCGTATTTATTTTCGCCTTTAATCAAAGTTATAATGGTTATCTAAAAACTCAACAGGGAAATTCTGCCGCACCCACCTTACCTGTCCCGACCTTGCTCTGTCCGATTATCACTATTGTCGATCGCTGTCCAATTAAATGCATGGCGTTACGTTCTACAAAAATGATGGCCTGAGAAATTGGCTCGATAACTATTTTGAAACCAAACCACACGATTTTTATAGAAAATACATTGACAGATTGGTTGAAAGACGGGATGAAGTCCTGAACAATAATTAAATAATTGAAATATGATTACGATTTTTTCTCTCACCTCGATGACCTTCATCTTCCCACATTCAGATGGTTTACAGATAAATCTCGAGCCGATTTCGGGGCTTATCATGTTGGTTATATATAATAAGATTTAGAAGTAGATTTTTAAGTAAGTATTTTTTTAAACAAACACAACATCATTTTACAATACTTTACTTTATTCGGACGCTACACACCTTAAACTGCTTCTCAACATAGTCGCCACTATTATTAAGACACTTGTCATAACGGGACACCAATTTTTGTATACCTTCGTCATAGAATGACACCACCTGGGATGAAAACCATGTATCATCGTTTCAGTTCATCATCGTCATCAAAACGCTTGCCATCAAGGAACTGCTTTAGACGAAATTACTTGTCGTCAAATCAGGACAAACCAAGACACACTTGGCGATTAATGTCAGATGGTTTCATGTTTCTTGCATTCTAGAAACGAATCACGGACCGTATCTTACAGATGGCCACACTATGTGAATGTCTCTAACGTTGCATGTGGTGTGTCAACAGATGAAGGAAACCATTGCTCATGCGCAACATCGCAACCGCAGCGCTACACCTGGAATATCCGACAACGGTAGATACTTAAAAAACGCGTCTTGTTAATATGTATAGGATAACTGTTTTTATACCACGTTAGTAAGTAATTTTATAATTTCATAATTAATACAATATAAAACAGCTTTGTCTCTATGAGATATCTGATATTTGTTTAAAAATAACCTCACCTAATGGTGTGGCAATACGAATAATTATCAAATATCTGAGATCATTAAATTTGATTTATTTTAAATATTCACCATTGGCAACATACAATTTTAGGCTTTATCTATGGCTTCTTTATTCACCCCTGCATTCAAAATCTGTCACTGTGCTGGCGAAAAATGTTCGGTCTATGTGCTAATATAAATTCAACAGCTAGATCATGTCGTGTACTACAGCTTTTAAAGTATCAATCTGATACTTTAAAAGAGTGAAGAGTCCGCCATTTTTAACTAACGATTTACGGTTTTTATTAAAATTAGTGAATGTGATTTCGATGAGTAAATATTTTTACCAACGAACTAACAACCCGTCATTGCAAAGTTTTTAACTCAAGTAACTTTTTTACTATAGTAAAATTTTACCACTGATCAAATAACCGGCCCTTAGGAATTCACGACTTTGTATATGCTCGGTCTATGTCGGGCCAACTCGGGAGCACTAGATTCCAGGTATGCTATTATTGATAGTTTAACCTAAAACATCGTTTTCATATCTGCGTTACTGGTCGTAGTTTATGTTAAATAGTAATATTATCATCCTTGTCGTGGGACAAGGGGTCCCCAAATTGTCCAATAACCCTTGCATCATAAATCAGGCCTCGCTGCTGTTTCGTTCGTATTTATATTGAGTCCGCTTTGTTATTGAAAATATATTATGTACATAAATAAAGCCAGGATTACAAACCGTGTTCAGAATATACTAACTTATACAACAGAAAAAAAACATACCGTATACGAAATAGTTAAAGTTATAATATTATGATGAATTATTATGATACCGTGTCCTGTACTAACCCGATAATAGTGTGTGGATGTCGCGGCGCAAGTGTCTCCCCGGGTGTGGAAGGGCCCCCTTTATTAAGAACATAAATCAGCCTGCGGCGCACCGCTGTAACGTGCTATTAATATTTTATTAATGATATTTCGGGCAGAGTGCTCAATTTGGGTACCTTCATAATACATTAAAACCTTTTTCACTCCACATTTTGCCTAATTGAGTTTTTTTTGCGGGATTTACAATTTTTTTTACATTTTTTAATTTACAAACTTTGTAAGTAGAGTATGAACACTGTAAGAATGCGACTGGGATTTCTGCAACGCGAATCCGGCTGATTAGATTGAATATATTAAATAGCTATCTGATACAACAAAATAGACGGACTTGCTTGCAAGTCAAGCGGTAAATAATTTAAATGAATACCGATTGGCGTCAAATTGGACTAGGTGACACCCCTTCTTCAAATGCGTTTCATACATACTCTACCTACCCAGTATTGAACAATTTTATTATAATTTGTCATTAGCGGTTCTGCCTCACTCCTGAAACCAATGCGTTGGTGAATTTCCCCCCCAATATATATCATCATTATTAGCCTGTGTTGATCCAATGAATTTATCGGAACTGATTTGAGATCTATCGCCTCCATATTCATCATCACCGCCGACGACCCCGAACGCAACTTGTTTATACCGGTGCGTAATGCGTAGCTCCTAACAGCCGTAAAAAAGCACCCAGTACATCGGGTGCCAATAACGTGCGCCCGCAATCATCTAGAAGGCCAGATCTCGGGTCTCACTCTTCTCGTTGCCACCTTACAGATAATATTTCCAGGGAACTTCTCTGTGTTGACTTTTTATTGTACGGTTACAATACATCCTGTGACAAATGTAACAAGTTTTTGTTCTCCATTCTAATCTGACCATACACACTTAAACAGTACATTATTCAATAATCATCAAGCGAACACGTGAGTTACGGGTGGTTATTGGAGCACCCACTACTCACACATCAACAAATCTTTCTAATTGATCTGTCATACTCGTACACCTACATAAATATCAAACATTAATCCACAAAAACATTATTTATTAACTGCACCTTTTTTCTTCATACACCATTGCTCTCACATCAGTTCCGCACAATAAAGCAGCCCGTGACTATATTCTGACTTTACATTTAATTGTGCAATATTTTTTACAAAACTCCCACGATTCTGATTTAAAAAAAAATATATTCTACTGTACAAAACTTTCCTGACGGGATGAACAACCTTTATTATTAAACTATGTAATATATTATAAAATCCAAGAGAATATATCATAGTATAAAAAAAATCAACGGCAACATAACAGTAAGTTATAGAATCAAAGATGATAAAATTAAGTAAATAATGTATAATTACATAGAATTCATTCAATTCAATTCAAGTGAGACCTGAATCCAAAAATTAAGATAACTATTTACGTTTTCATTAAATTGAGAAACATCCTATTATCTAGTATGATTTATTTCTATCTTGCCTAACCTATTTTACAATATAATATAATTGGTTGGGGGGGGAGAGAGTTTTTAAATACTAAGACTTTTTTTAAAAGTCATCATAGTTTCATCTTCTTCAAAACCTTCGAAAACCATCAACATTTCCAACTACGCAGCTGTTCAACTCCTTAAGAGTTTTTAGTTTAAATAAAATCTTCAAAAAGAACGCTTTGTTACAAATTCACAAAATCATTTCAATTGAACAATTTCGTCAAAAATAAGTAATCGACCAAGATCCCGTGCAATTTAGAAATCCCCAAATCTGAAACTAGTGCTTCTCAACACCAATCAAGGTAAACTTTTTTTAATGCCCTTTCACATAAAAACAAAACAGAAATAAATGATAAAACCATTATAAATCAAACAATTACTAGAAAACTCCGACAGCAATTACAAGTTCTAAATTTCTTTTGGCATAACTCTTGTTTATATATTGATCTATAATCTTTCTCCGAGCATAAGAGCTAGTTACATTTTTGGAGAGGTACAGCCGATATAAAAAAAAAAAAAAAATTTAGTTTGTATAGAATCAAGAAATATCATAAAATTGTAAAAATTAAAAAAAAAAAAAAAAAGCACAGAAGTCAGACGATACAGCGATGTAATGTATTAAAAGATGCATGCTGGATTACACTAGATGAGACCGGAAATGCGATGAGTGGACCGAACGGAAGTTGAAGACGTCATTCAGTCTGCGAAAAGTTTAAATGAAAATGGGTAGGTGATATTGTACCCTCTCTCTATCTCGTGTTTAAAATAAATATTCAAGTCACTGAACTTCGTCACAGTTGACAACTCATTGCAGGAGGCCGCGTATACTTCAGATATCATTCTGTCAATACATTATACTTTTTTTAATGAAAATACATTTTTGTCGCGATGCTGAAATTTAAGAAAATAGTTTTGTGGTATTTTTAAAACAAATTAAATTTATCAATTCGAAAAATTTACAACATTTGGTTGCCCCGGTCTAATTTGTAGATCTTTCCATCAGGAGCATTTTTTAGTACTTCATTTTTTTGTGCCAACTTTTTCGATATGAAACGTCACTTTTTATCATCCAAGTCATCTTTCATTATCGCTGTCAGTCTAACTAAAAATTAACTTTTTCTGAATAATAAATAATCTTTAACTTAGACAATTTCATCTGGTAGTAAATAAAGTTGTATCAATGTGTCCAAAATTTAATAAAAATGAATGGATAATTCTGGCGTCTGCTATCAGTTTACTCAAAGGTATTTGAGATTCTGTAAAAATAAGGTAGATGGCTCTTTCAAATAATGGAGCGATTAAGTGTATTAATATCAAAATAGAATATTGTCGCTTTAGCGTGGTTGGATAATGCACCTTCCCCGGTTAGGAAAGAGATCCAGGTTCGAATCCCGGTGGCGCAACAACAATATTCTTCGATAAAATTGATTTTATATGTATATCTTTCTAATTAATATATTTAATTCATATTTAAAATATAAAATGTTTTTTTTTTTTATTACAAATGTGATTGTTAGGGTGACATCCAGCGGGCATCGATATGTTTATGTAATGGTAATAATAATGATAACGACTTGATTGCGATCAAGTGGGGTTCTAGTTTCGTTCCAGGAGATCTTCAAGTCACAGCACATGCGTTTAGCTTAGTTTGAAAATAGTAAGAATGTGACAATCTTTCGATAAGATGTGTTTAATTTTATCTCTGATTTATATTATGTTTAATCTGTACATTAATGTTATATAACAGTAGATGTACGTTTACTATTTACTCTCGGATAAAGCTCTCGAAATCTTAACATTAGATTAAAATAGCATCGTCGTTGTCTAATTAATAACAACTTTTCCGAATTCGCGAACCACATCATGGATAATAATTTTTTTTTTTATTCGTGTACGATTAAATTTCTCCATCCCGTCACGCGTAAATGTAATCAAATGAATAATTTTGAAAGTTTAGACATAAAAAGGAATTTGAAATCGGGTATTAATTTGTTAAACAATATTACATTTTCTAACTCATCTTCTATCCTCTCAATATTCCCGTTACAACCACACCACCACCTTTCAACAGTAACTCAGCCCCCTCCCCATCCTTCTGTCAGTACCTAATTACTTGTATGTCTACCACCTAAGCCTTGTCTCCTATACTTGTGTGTATTTTGTTTAATACTTCACCTGTCGATGGAAGTTATTGTTTCTTTCGAAACTCAAGGAGTGTTAATAAACTCAAGTAGAGTTGTACATTGTTTTATTTATATTTATCCATTTTGATGATGAAACTCTACAAAGTTAACGCCGATTTTATCAATAATATAATTTAAAATGTTATAAGGTTTAGAAAGGACCCTTTTTTAAATATATTCAACTGCTCATTAAGTATGTACACACTGGGAATGGTAATATTTCCTCAAAAGTCTCGTCCGCTAAATAGGTAAGGGTGGAAATTATTAATATCCAATATTTTATGTGGAGCCTTCGTGTTTCGTTTAATATTGAATAAAATGTTAAACAAACGATGGCCGTAATTGCTTCCGAAGAAAGGCTGGGGAAAACGCGAACATCTGCGCTAAGAAAACGGTACAGAAAATTTTCCCTAGAGTCAATATTATAATTGAATTATTTTAGCAAACAAAATGCTACCTGAAATTAATGTTTTTTCAGTAAAAATTGTACGTACATTTTTGAATATGACAGTTACGCCATTGTACTAAAATTGTCTATGTAAATGTAGCTGAAGTAATTCTGTCTAGGAAAGAAGTGGCTGAAATATCTGGGAAGTAGTGGGATGAATTAATTTTTTTCAGGGTCCTAGAGTACAATATAACAAAATTTAATAAATAGCATTCAATATAATAGTAGAGAGGGTAATGTGTCCAGGGGAAGGAGAATCGTATTTATGATTTAAGCTGGGTCCTATTGATTAACTAAACAAAATTGGATTAGATCTATCAATAGGTGTACGATCATATAAAGAACAGACAGATATACTCATTTTTATATACTATTTTACTAATTAGATAAATCAATGCAAGGTAAAAATAATATTTTAAAAATTTCGCAGATTTGTTGGTTGGTACCTTAGTTCTGGTAATTAAATTATTATTTAAAACGTGGTAAGTAAGTACCTATCTAGGTTGGGTACCCAAATCTCAGTTGATTTATTTGGAAAAAATATTACGCCCAGAAAGCAATATTTTTCCACATTCAGTCAAATTGACAAAATACTATGATTAGAGAAATAAAACTGGCTACTTTAACATAGACAAAAATCTAGCAAAGTAGCGAGGATAAGGCTGAATCTATCAGAAATGTTACTTACTACATCACATTCAATAAATAATAGATTTGTTAACTTAATTGTTATATATATATATGTGTGTGTGTGTGTGTGTATATGTATATATATAACGTTTTTTCGTCTATATTTATGACATTCTGGATGGAATCAGTGGAGTTTTTGTTAGTGTCATTTACTTCGGTAGGTTGTAAAGTACTTGCTTGAATGGCAAGGTCTGTGAGACTCCTGTCATCTCATCTGTCCCATAGTCATATCGTTTGGCACTCAATGTTTTTTTTCTTGTCTATGTCGCTGTCAAATGTGACATGAATGTTTTGTTCGTATTATTCACGTTTGTACAATTCCAGGGAGAGCAATAAGACCCTGACCGCGCACCGTTCACTATTGGCCGCGAAGCGGCTACAATAGCCTATCAGTAAGCGATTTTATCTGGTAGTATTCTATTTATTTATAATAGATAGACACAAATAGAATATAAGAATTGTACAGCTACAAAATAAAAAACAGTTTATTACATATATTTTAAAATGCATTGCCTAACTAATATGAAAAATGTATAAATATGTCAATAAAGCTTGTTCTCACTACATCTCCATTTTATTCAAAATATACGTGCACATATCTAACGTTAATAAACTTAGTTAATTTTTAAAATATAACTATAAGTTTTTACAAAACAACCTATAAACACCGAGAAATTTTAATGTTGATTGTAGATATTTAATCATGTCAGAATTTGTTTTATATTGCTAATCAAATTAAGGAATGCAATTTCAATCAAATACATCTCACACTAAAAGATAGAAAAAAATAGCTATACTCTTATAAATACAACGATGATATTTAACAGAAAATATATTTAATTTATGTTTTGTGTATTTTCAAAATTCTCACCAAACAAATATCGGTAGAATTTATAAGCGAAATTGAGACAAATCATTACGAAAATACAAGAGAAAGAGATAGAACGAGAATGTCATTCAGGAGGAAAACTAAAACTCAGAAATCGGTGTTGTACACTGCGATGAAGATTTTCAATGAAGTGTCAGATGATATAAGAAAGGAGGAGACACAAATTCAAAATTAAACTATGCATATATGTGCAAGATAAGATATACTAAGAAGGAAAATATTGATATTGTTTATGTTAGAACACATTTTCGTACATATATATATAACACGCCAGAAAGTAAGGTAATATTTAATTTAAATAATAATAAAAACACTTTGTTATAACCACTATTATTGATACATCAACATGTTTCGGTACCTATGATATCTTCTTCAGGAAACAATGAATACTAAAATTGAAAATACAAGCATAGATAAAAACTAAACTATAAAACTGAATGTAATATCCCTTACTGCTGTCAAATGGTCATACGTATGTATGTGAGATTTGATAGACGTAAGGAGGTGTGTAGAGAAGAAGCTACATTAGTAATCATAAAGAAACACTACAGTACATAGGGTTGCCAACCGTCCCGGAATTGGAATCGCTGTCCCGTATCCCGGATGAATGCTATAATAGTTAGGATAAATATAAAAAATTTAGTTTTGAGCTATCTGTCCCGAAATTGTACCAGAAAAAGTTGACAACCCTAACAGCACAAGTGATGGGTAACTAATATGTATCGAAAAATGTTCATGTATCAATAAATAATCGTTTTAAATAAAGTATTTTTCATATTATTTATATAATATGTTACCACAGAGTAATTATTCAAATATTTTATTTATTTAAACACAAAAGACAAGTAATGATTCGAGTGTTGCCAGCATACGGATAAAGATGAAAATGAGGAATACGAAAATAAATAAATAATTTGGTTTAGTTATTATTTTTTAACACAATTACACAATTACATTTCAAGTGAAGCAATATTGTCGCGAGTCCATATCTGTATAGGTAGGTTTGACCTCTACTTGGGTGCGCGAGCAACCGCTATACTTATTAACTATATTAACCAACCGGTCGTACAATGTACAAGATATTAATTTTGGTATCAATCCTCGGTAGGGGGTCAATACGAAATCTGTACGTGATTCTGATATTTATTATTAGCTTTTCTACGATTAGGTATAGCAAATGAAGTATGATAAATTTTGTAACTTTTACGATTTTTTTTTTTCTTTTCCACTTACCAAGACCTTAGTTGACGTGCCAATTAAATTAATCAATTAGTATGATATAAACTCAATTTATCGAAAAAACATTTAGTTGCCACCGGGATTTGAACCAGGATCTCTTCCTATCCGGGAAGTGTGATAATCAATTACACTTTATCAGCCTCGTAAATAGACGACAATTGCATGTTGCAGGTATTTCAAATTGACACATCTTACATTCCATTTATTTAAAAGCTATCACCTTTTTATTGCGAATATCTTTGAGAAATATTCGTTTATCTTTATATGAATATTTCTAATTCGTGCATTTAATTTGTATTAACAAATATCACAAAACTATGTCTTGAAAAAATTACAACATCACAAATAATAATGTGTTCTCGTTAAAATTTATAGTGCCAACTGAAATGTGAGCGTACACCAGAGCATCTTGACATAAGAAAGCACCTCTAGTGCGATCAAATATATTTAAAACAAATTTGATACATCACTTTAAAAAATACAAAGAGAAAATATATCTTTCAAAAAAATTTGGTTCCACCGTAATTGTACAACCTATAATTATTGCCGTCAAACTTTACCATTATAGTCGTATGTAACTTTTTTTCATTTATTTTTTTGAGTTGAATGAAACTATTTTTTTTTTATTATTGCAATGTTTCTCAAACACCTACTAAATGGCGCCATGATTTGAAGTTAATTTTTTATTAATATAAATACACTAAATATTATATGTAGATCTCTTTTTTAATGGGACCAATTATTTATTATTCATAACATGGTTCCACGACAACTGTTATAAATTACAAATTACCTAGACATAATATCGCTTAGGAAGATACAATAAAAAAAATTATCTGAATACAAATTAAATGTATCAACTAGAAAGATATACAGAAAAAATCAATTTATTCCGGTGGCAACAAAAATAATTTTTCGATAATTACCAGCCACCGGGACCTGATAATATAATATATATGTTTAATTTAAGATTAAATGTATTAATATCAAAAAGGTAACATATAGATTCGAAAATTTGTCGCTAAAAATATTGTCGCCGTAGCATAGTTGAATAATGCATCTTCTCCGGTTAGGAAAGAGATCCAGGTTCACATTCCAGTAATACAACAACAATATTTTTCGATAAAATTGATTTTATATGTATATCTTTCTAATTGATATATTTAATTAATATTTAAAATATCACAGACCTATGTTCTGAATAATTACAACTTCACAATAAAAATGTGTTCTCTTAAAAATAAAAGCATAATAAATATTAATATTAAATTAATAAAACATTATTTATTTCTGGTTTTAACGCATTTTGTACATGGCTCTTTTTTTCGTAAAATCAAAAAAAATATATGTTTGGTGCAAAAACAAGTGAACCGTTTGTACGAAAATTTTTTTGTTTTCGGTACAATATTGTGCCTCCGTCAAAGGGGTGTGTTGTTTTCCGGCGGTGTTATTTTAGAGGAAGCCGTGCATATGTATTGTAAATCCGGTGATCTACTGCGCGGAATTAATTAAAATGTTGAAAAATATTACTAGACATTCAAATGATATTCACAGACCACAAAATAAATAGACATGAACTAACGCAAATTCCTTGTCCAAAAATGTTAATTTTGGTGGCACCCACGTGACCACTTTAGTGCTACTAGCGCAATCTAAGAGCTCCGCTACTTTTTTTAAAAATATGACTGGATTGGAGTGAAAATTGAAACGCTGTCAATATATTATGCATTAATATAAAAAAATACACTTTAAAATTAGCAATATTAACTTTGTAGTTAAAATTCTTTTTTTTTTATTTGTTTATTATTTTAGTTAGTTATGACATCCTGAAGAAGAAAATTGTATTTTTCGAAATCGGTAGATGTATTTAAACTCAATTTAGTGGATAATAAAACAAAGATAATAAATAAAAATATTAAAAAATACGTCTTATTTACAAAAATATTTAATTTTCGCAGAGTGAATACTTTTACTGTTGCATAATGTGTCATAATCTATCGGATTTATGTTTCGTTGGATATATCACATCACATCACATCATATCTATTCATTTACTAATTTGTGATGATATTACATTTTATTTGTTATGTTGCGGTTGTTCAAAACAAACATAGTCTGCAAAAACAGGCGTCTCATTAATAAGGTGATATTTCAATATTGAATTTTCTTCAATATTAACCAAATAACTTTGTGGCCACATATTATATAAATAATAAGACAAAACACTTTGTTGATTTATTAATAAATAGTGGTTTAAACAAAATGTTTTGTCTTATTATTTATATAATATTAATATAGATTGATCGGTAATACTCGTAATTAAATCGGCAGGATAAGTTCAATTCTCAGTAGAAGTTATATTTTTTTGTAACTTTTTAAGTGGTGTACTCAATTTGTTATAATAGTAAATATTTAAAAAAAAATGTAATTATGCTCACAGAAGGGGGTATTTTATGTCGCGCAATCTATTATTCTGTCGAGATATCATATTAGAGTAAAGAATGTGAAGGAATGAAGTATTCCTTTAATTTATCTAAGCCAAATAGATTATCTCTTAATTATGAAGGTTTTCAGGAATAATAAAAACACGAAAATATAAAAATATGACTTGCAAATTGTTCACGCGTTTTTATACTTCGATGGGTAGGTCTGGTATTATAGTTTGAATATGTGCATTATATTTGTATGGGTTTAAAAAGAGAAAACAAAATAAAAACTGCTTTTGTTCAAAGACGACATTGGGGTCGATAATATATTTTAGGGCGGTGATATAAAAACATTTTGCATATTGTATTTTTTGGTTATCGGTTGTGCTAGAGTTTTCGGAGGCTGGACAGCCGAGTTTCAGAATATTCGAGACTACAGGGTTAGAAGAATCGGCGATTAACAGCTCAGTTTTGCAAAGGTTGGTGTCTTTTCATCCACATATGTTGAATGAATATTTTCATAAAACCAATAGAAAACCCAGGAATAGGAATAGGAATTAATTACGGCAAAACAAATAGTGTTATTAACTATTTATATAATAATTTTCATTTAATTCTTTGTCTATTATTAAATTTAAGTATATTAAATCTTATTTAATTGTTAAATTGGATAAATTAAATTTAAAAAATATATTATTTGAATGTTGTTATTGTAGGGTAATAATTTCACTGTTGGTCGATAAATTTAATTTAAAATGCATATTTTTTCAGTGTTGTTCATAGAATAGCATTTAGAGTTAGAAATAAAGACAATAAAATCACTGGAACCATAAAGAAACTGATATAATTTTAGGCGTGTCATGAGATATCATAGGATACCGCACCTTGTCATATAAGAAAAAGTTAACCGACTACAAGATCCCGGTAGATGGAGAAATTTATGACTTAAAATTCTTGGACAATGGTTGAATCACTCTTATGAGTAGCTATAAAGTAACTCCGAAAAGCTAACATAATCACGATTTATTTATTGTTATTGTGTTTAGTTTGTAGAACTCCATGTTTATTTTTAATTAAATTTATAATTCAAATTATAATAAATATTATTATTGAGTTCTGTTAGTTTGCGTAAGCATTATTATATATGCATATTATACAGGCATTTATGTTACATAGACAGGAAGAGCTTTTTCAACTAGATTCACCGAACATATGCGTTGCTATAAAAATAAAAATGTAGATTCAAAATTTGCAGCCCATTTATTGAAAGAAAACCATGTCCCGCTTGATAACAACGAGCCACCACCTTTTCATATAGAAACCAAAGGTTTTAGATTAAATTTGCTTGAACAATTAGAAATTAACAAAATAAAGAATGACCCAAATATAACTTTAATCAATAGCCAACTGAAAATTATCTTCTCAACACTTCTTAATATGTTCAAAAAACCTAAAATCAAGATAAAATAACCAATCACAATGGAATAATCTCGGTAGTTAAAATAAATAGAGGCACTTACAGAATATTTCAAATAATCATTTACAAAAACGTGAAAATTGACAATTAAGCTTAACCATTAGCAAACATAGATGTTATACATATTAACGGGAAAATTTTAATGATAAGGTAGTGTCTCTGAGAATAAGGAATATTAATATACACCGGTTCCACCGAAACCACCTAATTACCCGTGTATAGAGGAAGGGGTAACTAAAATCAGTTAAATATGTCGATTGTACGTCGTTTATTCACTGTTTGAAAATGGTCTTAACCGCCGAAATAGCTGTAACATATAATAATACTTACGCAAACTAACAGAACTCAATAATATTTATTGTAATTTGACTTTTTAAATTAAATTAAAATCTCACATCAACGTTATTTACAGTTTTTAAAAGGAAAAGACGACAGTGAAATTAATCTTATTAATTATGAATTTATTATTAAGCAGACAGTGAATGTTGCCGACCACCACCTTAATCTGTGAGATATCTATACCTTAATTAAAATTTATTGCCGACAGGAGTACAGGGGAATAAATAATAATAAAAATAATAATTTGGCTTAATGCCTACAGCGACCAGAAAGAATGTGGAATTAGCTAAATTAATAGCGATCTACTCAAAAAGTTAATTAATTGAAATAATTACTGATAACTAGTAATAATTTTAATACAAATTAAATGTATTAATTAGAAAGCTAAACATACAAAAACAATTTATCGAAAAAACGGATTCGAACCTGGATCTCTTCCTATTCGGAAAAATGCATTAACCGATTATGCTACGCCAACACAGTGAGTTGACAAGTTTTCGAACTTATATGTTGCACTTTCAAATTTATACATTTGTCGTTCCATTATTTGTCAAAACTAATTAAATGTATTAATTGTAAAGATATACATATAAAATTAATTTTATCGAAAAATATTGTTGTTGCGCTACCGGGATTCGAACCTGGATTTCTTTTCCAATCCGGAGAAGGTGCATTACCAATGATATTATACAATCAATCCAAATAAATCCGTCGTTTATATGACCCTACCATGTATTTATTTATAATTTTAGAGTACTGTTAATAGTGTTTTTAAAGTTTATGTTTTAACGTAAAATAATACCCATATAAAAATGTATGGACGTTTTTAAGAACACTTTCTATGACTGAACATACTTCATTTATTGTTTGAAAATCCTTCACGTAATAACTTACGAAAATAATTATTTTTATTAAAGGTTAACGTGGGATATAGTTCTGTCAATTGATTTTTGTTTTTATCAAATCAAAAACCAATCCGTGCATTAAATTTAAAGAACAATCATGAAATCTACACGTTAAAAACAGTAAGATAGTAAAATTCTCTAATTAGTAAAAGAGGAAGTAGACACTTCTGTCACTAGCTTAAAGATAGAATAGAGTAATGTGAATAGCTCGATGCGGCGAATACAAAAGAGCGCCATGGGTACAGCGGTGATTAACGTGGTAGTTTTTAGAACTAAGCAATTAAAGCCTCTACTAGTACAAAGATGGCGCTTATTATAAAATAATGTTTTCGTTTATGTTAATTCAATTATTTGATTTATATTTGATTCCCAGAATTTTTAGTAATACACAGCTTTTTTGTTTGTGTGCACCGCACGCCCCTGAATATAACATATAATAGTTTAGTGATATTAAAACAAATTAGATGAATTCTTATAAATGTATTAATAGATGTATCATTTATAAAGACTCTCCATAAGTCCCAAAAAATTTTGGAAAACTTAAATGGTTAATGTGGCGAATTTCCGGTGGTAACCGAATTTTTTTTTTTAAGATATATTTTTTCTGTATATGTTATTGACGTATCACGGCTCAACCGTGACCTCATGGCTAAATAGATCAACCTACCGAATACTTTGTTTAATCACATCATCTAGACTCTAAACTATTGTTCAGACACCTGTCAGATTCCTATCATCTTATAATAATGGACCTGACAGGGTTCGTATAAAAATATTTCTTATACGTTATTAAAGATCACGTAAATAGTTAATGCATCATTTTACCTCTATACAAAGGTACATAATTCAGGAAATAAAGTAAGACTTTTTAGCTATCAAAAAAAAAATAATTATACAATTGTATTTATAAAACACAGTAATTTAATATATTTATTCACATAATGACCCTCTACATTTAAGCATGTATATATAATATCTATTCACGAGCTTTAATGTCCCGCTGTTGTGGTTGGCTACCGCCAGTCTATTTAACCAATTTTGCCCAAAACTGTTCAGTGAAGCCTTGTGCAGAGTGAAAAAAAATAATGTTGAAAAACTGCACAAACCGATTTGAACCTGAAAGCCGGACTCCTCAGCCTACTTATCGTGTGATATTACCGTATAGATTTTACATGTAAACAACGCAGCGCTTTTGGAGTAATTTAATATAAAGATATTAAATTATCGTTGTTACAATGTAATAAGGCTAGGAAAATTATATTAAGATGTTAATTTATATCCTTAACTTTTTAACAAAACGTTTAACAAAGATAATAAATTTAAAATCAATTTATTATTTTAATTAAAGGTTCGACGAAGTTTTCAAACTGAGATTATTCTGTCCAACGATAATCATCTTTGTCAGTTTGTTTTTAAAGATCTCCTTATATATTATATAATCAATAAACATGAGCCTTTTACATTCGAAGACAGCGGAGAAAAGAGATCAAACAAAAAAAAAATACAAACAGACCTTTCAATGTTGAAAATATATTCAAATATTTCAGTATTTAATTTGAGAAATGGCCCATTCGTCACGAAGTTGAATTTTTTTTTTCAAAATTGTAATACGCGAAATTAAATGAGATAAATATACAATACTTACACTGGAGAATCTCACTCCTGACAGGCACAACTTGCTGTAGGTAAAGGGGCGGGGGTGAGAGTTAGGGGGTTAGTGAGACTCGGTGAGACGAAAACCGGAAAAAGCTTTTACCCACCTCAGTCATTTGAGACACTCGAGAAATGTAAAGAAAAGGCAAAAAAAAATCGTTCTTCTGACAAGGGCGGTAGTATAAAGATGTTCCCATTGTAAAAACAATTAAATCATAACAAATTAGATAAATAATTTAAAACAGATTCACCAAAAAAAACCTATTTTTTGATAAAATATAGTTACCACTGAGATCTTTCAATTTCCAGTAGATTTCTTTGAACGATTACGCTATAAGTAATGGGGGAAGTATAATTGATAGGAACGGAAAGACTGAGAAAGATATCGAAAAGAGGGTGACTGCAAAGAACAATATAAACGTCTCCTATGTAATAGTTTTATGGGCTAATAAAAGACAACTGAGGGGGGAGCCACCCTTTTCCGGGACCGGTTTAGAAGTTAGGGCTTTCTTGTCGGTCCCACTCATCAAAGCTAATTAAAATACGTGACTTTAATTCAATTACTTATTTAAGTATAAACAAAACGAAAAAGGAGAAAAACTTCAATGTAGTTATTAGCAATTAAGATTTAAAATTTAGACCCTCCAGCGTCCTTTAAGTGCTGTCTTTATTCATAAAAAATCATACATAGAACATAGTTTTACAGATGGAAAATTAAGGTGCAGTAGTTTAAGGCAGACACTCAGGGATTCATTAATTAAAAACAGTCCCAAAAGAGGAACAGTGGATGAGACACAAAATGGATTGAGTCACACTTACATGGGCAGACTAACGATGTTGCAAAACACGAGGTATGGAAAGTGAGAGGTAGGTGTGCAGTTGGAGTCCCACCTACGTAGGCCGGTCTAAGGAGCTCCAACGAGTCACCCATACCCACCTAAGGAGCTCCAACGAGTCACCCATACTCGAATAAATCCCTTATATAGAACATGATTCATCATTTTACGGGCTATTTACCGTGTATATCTGACCTTTCTGGCCATCGTTTCGGATCCCACAGCGGTCGAATAGTCCGCACAGATGGTGATCCAACAGTAGATGGAACATACACATAACACAACACTACTATTTCCACAAAACACCTGTTTTTGACATGATATTGCAAATCTGTACCTAAATACGACACAACCTGCTTTCGACACGGTACTGCAAGCCGGTACTTAATCACAACACATAACATCAGCTCTGATGATGAACCCTACAGTGAGAAACGTTGATATATGAGATATACACGGCAGACTATGAACGGCCGTGAAAACCTATGAACATTTAAAAAATATACGTCGCTTTGAATGCAGTAATTCTTAATAGAAACTTGCTTACTGAGGAAAGACTAACAGTACACAAGTCTTGGTACCAACACTAACGCGTGAAAGAATGGGAGGAATAGCTGATTAGGTCATGTCCAATAAATGAATGAGGAGAGAGTGGTAAGAACGACGTATGAGGCGAGTGTTGATAGCACCAAAAATGGACGACGTTCGCAGAAAATCAAGCATGACGGTCCTGTTGGAAGCCTCAACAATCAAAGAACTTATATGAAGATGTATGAATGCAGACGAGACGAGGCTTGTGTGGTATTCCATTCTCTCTGCTTACTCTAGCGGAGAAACGGTGTATAGTAGCCATTTAAAAAATGGTAAAATTTTAATTTATATAGCTAATTTTTTAATGAGACATCTACTTATTACCGTTGGAAGTGGTTTATTGAAATAGAATTACATTTAAGTAAGTCAGGTGACGGACATGTTAATTAAATATTATCGCAATTAATTATCTTGATTTTTAAATGAAATCACATTTTAGAAAACAGTCTCTTAATAACAAAAACAAATTAAATTAATCACTTAGAAATATATTAATTTGTTTTAATTATATCAAAGGACTATGATATAAAATCGTTAATTAACAAAAATGTTATTTCATTTAAAATTTAACAAATAATTTAGATATGCCACGATAAAAATCTAAAACTGGATAGGAAAAATTTATAAAGAGTTTAAATGTCTAAGAACGAATTTGATAAGAAATAATGATATATATATATAGTAATAAATAAATAGCCGTACAAATCCAGGAAACATTTATTTATTTTGGTCTACAGAAATTACTGTTGTCGAGGTTCTTGTCACATAATCTGAAGATTAAACTAAATACAATGTTGATGTAATCGATTGCTCTGCACGAGTAAGCTTGGTGTCTGATTTCAAGCGAGATTTTACGGCCCAATACGTGTTAACCTTACCGGAGAATGGAGGAAATTAAAGAATTCAGAACTTCGGAAACGACATGACACCCCCCATACATAATATATTAAGGAAAGTGAAAGCACGAAGGCTGCAGTGGGAGGGACATATAAATGGAGTAGATGAGTCCCGTAACATGCAAAACGTCATCTTGCATAAGCCAACAGGATCATGACCGAGGGGAAAACCGAGACGTCATCATCATCCATGTCGGTCTCTCATGATTGACAATCATGATCTTCATGCTCCTCCACTTTTCTTGGTATCCTGCAAATTTTTGGGTTGTCACCAAAGAAGCGCCTGTTGGTGGGGGGATCTTTCTCTTCCTCTCCGTCTTTTGATGCTGCCCACCGCAATAAGCCTCTCCGAGCTATCTTCCCTTCTTGCTAGATGCCAAATAAATTGAAGGATTCATCTTAGATCGGTTGAGATTGAGAATTTGTCCTTTATGTTTAGTTCCTGCAGAATGGAGACATTCGCGCATCTCGCTATCCACGGTATGCCCAATATGTGTTTCCAGTGCCGACATATAAAAATATATAATGCACCCGAGACTGTACAAGTCATATTTTGTCAAGTCTAGACATAGAACTTTTCGCCATACCTATGTGTCAGTGAATTTCTGGCTCGCAGCTACCGTCGTCAGTACTTATTGACCCGAGATGGACCGAGACGTATATGAGTAGGTAATTTTAATTAAAAATAAAGATAAAATTTATTTGTCTACGATAAATACGGAAGTTTCATATATGTACGTACTTGCATGACATATGTGGTAAACTATTCACAGAAGCAATGTAAGTAACAGCAAAGTAATTCATAAACTAGTCAGATTTCCCCGGGGAGGGAATGACGCTAGATTACGGGTTGGAGCAAGTTTATTACCATTGATTATTTTAATGTACAACACGTTCCATTTCAAAAATAATTATTATTTACCCGTTTATTAGGAAAATATTGGTTTTTATTATTCATCTATATCAGAAGTTACACGCTAGATTAGACTTTTTTTAAAACTATTAGTTAGATAGGACCTTCATACTTATATAAAACTAATGAACTGAATGTTATTTGCCATAATTATGAAAATACAAGTATTATAAGAAAAAAATAAGAAAAATCAATAGAGTTATAAACCATTCAATTTGCAACACATATTATGAATTTTCGACGTTTCTAAAACAGTTTGTGTTAGTGAAGGAAAACAAATTATTTAAAATATTATAATATATTGTATTTACTTACATGCCTTGAGGTTTCAACTTCTATTTAAAATCAAGATTTATATCAAAAATACTATAATTTTATACTTTATTCAAATAGTTACTATAACATATATGTATGTAGGTATGTAACAATTCACAATATTGACATAATTACTATATATACATACATATGGATAGCCGACGTTGAAAGACGAAATCACTAAAAAATCTTTAAATACCGTCCATCGACCGACCATCCATCCGTGCACGAGTATTGACCTCTTCCTAAGACTTACCCTTAAAACAAAGCTTAGTATCATCCGCGAAAGTGATTATATTTCCATTATTTAAAGTAGCATTACAAAAGTCATTAATATATACCAAAAATAATATAGGGCTTAAAATGCTTCCCTGTAGAATACCGTATGTTATCAATGATGGATTGTTGTATTTTTCATTGTTTCGGACAATTTCACGTCTATTTGTTAAGTAGTCCTTAAGCCACTTATACGCTGTGTCCCTTACTCCAATTTTTCAAGTTAACGTTAACGATAGTAGATGCGGTACGGTGTTAAATGTTTTTGTAAGATCAATATGTGTGTAGAATTCCCCATCCTGTTAAATGCTTTTGCAAGATCATATATGTGTGTAGAATTCCCCATGCTGTTAAATGCTTTTGCAAGATCATATATGTGTGTAGAATTCCCCTCGCCCTGTAAATAATGTTCCAAACTCTTCTCCTATATATACGCTTCATATCATGTCTATTCATTTATTGGTTTGTATTTAAAACTACATTTTTAATGAAAACTTTGACAATAATTTAACAACGATTGAAAAACTTTCAGCAAATGGGAATCGAAGAAGTAAAATCATTCCGAACTAAAATTAGGACCGAGAAATAAAGAGTGATGAATGAAGATTCAGTGTCTACATTCCCCACCCCCGAGCCCTGCCGCGGCTCCTGCCGGGAACAACTCGGGTAGAAGTTGAAGAGAAGGAGAATTTAAACTCAACGTGCTCAAGTGGCCGCAAAAAGGCTGAAATACTTGTATTTTAAATGTCTCCTGAATTTTCTGATGTAATCAACATTTTAAAAGTTTTTTTTTTTAACTTCTTTAAAAGATACCTGAATAACGAAATGCTATTTGGATTTCGTAAATTTATTATCGCAGACGGTGTGCCTTCAAAAGGGCGGTTTACCTTTGTGAGCTTTTGTTAATGAAACTAATGTAAATGTATATACGAAAACAGTAAAAAACGCTAATGAAACTTTGGAATAATTGTTGTTGTTTGTATTGTGTTGAAAGTATTTCTGATTTCAGATCAAAAGGTTTTCAGTTGTGTGGTTGTTGTGTAAGGCTGTTCCAATATTCGTTTCTTTTGATCGCGGAGTGTATGGCTTGCAGAATATGTGAGAATATATGCGGATTTGAATGTGTGACCGCGGCGGTAGATTAAAAGAACAAAAACTATTTACGGATGCACTGAATATATATGTCACGTCAATATTCTTAGAATTGTTCAATTTCCAGGTCACATGTCCCGTGGAATGGATTACGACAATTCCGGTCGTAAATCAGAATCGCCGCAGGGTAGAGGAGGGAAGTAGGGAATCGTAGTACAGGATGAAGTCGGTGAGGAGATAGGGGTTCTAGTTGAAGGACCAGTAATCTCGGGAATCGGGATTCGGAAGGACTGATCGCCTTACCTTATATATGACTCATCCGTGATCCCTGCATTCGCCGCCGAGATCATACAATAAATGGCACCACGCAGATAAGCCGATCTCCCTCTACAATTGATGACGGTGATGTCACAAGTTCACCCACGGCACACACAAACAACAAATAATACGTGATCACAAATACAGTGCTGGTACACTGGAGGTAATTGTCCACACCGCGAATAGTTTCGCGGTGTCGAGATCAATCAATCAATATTGATCCAGTTGACGTCCGTTAGCGTTAAGGTCACAATTTACACTGAAAGACGAGCACGAGGAAATGTATGTATGGGAATTTGGACGCGGAATGTGTCAATAATATTGGTCGCGGCTGTTTCGAAAAGACCCACCAAAATTGTGTTTATGAATTTGGAACATTCTTACTATTTTCAAACTAAGCTAAACGTGTCCCTCAAACCCCCGACCACTAGAACACTCAGCTAGCACTTTAACCACTACACCAACAAGCTACTCTATATTTAAGCTAAATAGAACAAAGGTAGAGGATAATAGTAGATGCATAAACTAATATCGAAAACGACTACTGGAGCTGCCGCTCGGGAGACGTCGATAGAGTGGCGCGTCGTGGCTCAGCCAGTCCGGGTGCAGGCTGCCGGTACCCTACGTCTTTATGGCTGGTGAAAGTTGTGTTGTAGATATCGTCTCAGTGGGCGCGCGCGATCATAATCGCATTGCGGTCTCTAGATAACGAGATTGGAGACGATATCCTTCCACTGAACGAATGTGCACATTTTACATGTATAAAAGAGTTGTGGTATGGTCAGGTATAGTGAGTCAAAAAAGAATTTGAACTATCCCCCTCAAAATTGTTTCTAATACATAATATTATAAATACTAATTTAATGTATTAATTAGAAATATTCATCTTACTGGATGGCGGTGGTTCAATATCATAAAAAATGTATAACTTTATAATATTTGAAATTGTATCTATAATCTACCTTTGTTTAGACCGCTGTGAGTTATTTCTACGTCAACCGGTTCGATACTAACATATGTATCTACGTCAGGACTGGCGTATTACTGTCCTTAACCAGTCCTGACGAAAATACGTTAGTATCGAAACCGGTTGATGTATAATTAACTCAATAGTGATCTAATCAAAGTTATATGTAAATACAATTTTAAATCATGTTAATGCTAAAAACATCAACAATATTACAATATACCTAGAAAGAAAAAAAAGACTAAGAAATATACCAGTCATTTATGTATTGGATTTTTTATTATTTTTAAGGTACGTAAATTATGGATACGAAATATCTCAATTTTAGATTCGGGTTGACTGTATTAACGGACACCATTACGAAAAGTTCAACAAACCTCATTTTGTCGCCTCTCCAATAATTAATGAAATATTTTTGTCTCTTTTCCATTGTCAGAATTAAATTCTCAGTCGGCCGTCACTGGTATTTTAAAAAGCAACGATAGCAACTTTTTATTCGCAGTTATCAAATATTTAAAAGTCAGGCAATGTAAGAAAAAAATTAACGATGTAAAAGTTCGGTGGCCGCCGGGGTAAAGAGGCTGCTGTGAACATCGTTGATTTATAGTTTGTAGGGAGGTGCTTTAAACTTGGTAATTGAGAATAATATAATGGCTATTCTATGTTGAAAAAAACTAACGGATTTAGTTAAGAATTTATTCACTACAGCTGGCGCGAGGTTGAGCTGTGGCTTCCACAGAGCGGGCCAGACTTTTTTTTCTTCATATAATGTAGGTACGTTTAACAATAGACCTCATGAGTACAAAAATATACATCTTACATGTAGAAAGCAATTGACTTCTCCGATGTCCCCTATCGAACACTATTGCTAGGTAGTTTAGTGGCCGTTTCGCGTCCCACGTTAACCACTGCGCATTTCCGTAAAACTTATTTTTTCTTTAATATAATTTGTTTTTAGGAGAGTGAAGTTGCAATTTATCTTAGGGCCGGTTGTGTGATTGTTAGTAATTTGTTACCAATGTCCGTGGTTAAAATCATTTGCGGGTTGTTCGAACGTCAAATTTACTATTATCAAAGCATAAATGGAGATGTCCATAGGTGTGACAAATAATCATAAAATATGCTTTATTTTATGCATTATCTATGGATATTTTCGCCTAGACGTTCGATATCTGTCACTTTGGTGGTGACATTTTTTCGTATTATGTGTAATAATGTTTATTGAACAACAATTGGATGAACTCTCATCACTAAAATAGAGGGACATTGAATGATTAATAATCGAATACTGCAACTTTCAAAGTATCAATGTGTCGGATGACTTTCGGAACAGCTGTGAAAGTCCACCATATGTAACCATCGATTCTCGTTTTTACTATCGGATATCGCAGAATAAAATGAATTTACTACGGGATGTACTTTTGAAATGTAAATATTTTTTTACTAACGATCAAACAACCCGTTTTCGCAAAACATTTTACTATTGTTGTTGTTGATGTTGCAATTTTTCAGAACATAGATCTGTGATGTTTAATATAAATTAAACTTATAAATTACAAAGATATACAGATAAAATTAATTTAATATACTTCCCCGGATAGGAAAAGATCTCGGTAGCAACAAAAATATTTTTTCGATAAATTGATTTTATCTGCATATCTTTGTAATTGATATATTTAATTTGTATTAAATATAATTTATTATCAAAAAAATTTATTATTATATATAACACGGTAAAATGTAACATAACTAATTAACGCAAATACATGAATTCCGGATCTCGTAGCCCTAGCGGCTATAATATGTTCGAAAGATTTGATCGCCATCTTAGAAGCGATAGTTATTATTTTGAAAGATTGACGCATTGGCGGCGATTATTTAGTGGCTTTTTTAAAAATGTTATGTTTTGATCTAATATTAACGGAGTTACGAATTTATTGAAACATGTGTAACCAATTCAGTGACGAACTTATTTTTTCAAAAAAGTTATAATAGTTTTTTGATCACTGCGGGAGTTATCATATACCATATACTAGTGTATATATAATACGTATAATTTTTTTTTAACGAAGGATGGTTTCCCAATAGTGCACTAAAATTTGGAAATCATGTATCCATGATACCACTATCGAAATGTACCTAGTATTGTAGAAATAAGAAAAGAATTTTTGAATATTCTGTAGAATGCGTGCCATCTATCGCCTTTTCATCCATGTTGATCATTGTGATTTAAAACTTGTATTTCAGCGAAAATAAAGTTGGGAATCCCCGAGTTGAACAAATAAAAAGTTTTGACATGTTTATAACATCCCGAATAGGACCAAAGGTTGTATTTTATTTTCTCGAGAGTGAAGATAAAGTTCTGTGAAATGCTGAATTTAAAAATTATACATAGAACATGTAACAGATCGAGTCCTATTCAAAATGTGTGTTGAATTTCAAAATGAATGAAAAAAAATCTCCATCCGCAAGTGGCAATGGGTTGGTTACATTTATTGAAGATATGATGGGTGGTGGGAATGTAAGGTCCCCTGATGATATCAGAAAAGTGATGGGTAATAGAAGGATGAGAAAGACTGTAAACAGAGAGAATCGGTGATCTTGGGATAGGTTTTGTAGTGGTACTGCTACAGACATAGCCGCATAAGGAAGTCACTCTATAGCCATACAATCCGACCGGTACCCGCTAAAGTAGGCAACAATACTCCGCGCCGCAACCGGTCCGAGGAGGAAAGCTGGAACCGACACTCTTTTCCTAACCAGCTCCTCGGATACATCTACCGCACCTCGGCACCGCCTCCAGTGCACTGCGGCTATATTATACTTTGTCATATAACGATCAATGAAAATTCAATCTCTAAATAAATGCCCACCAGTAGGTACTGTTTCATTGTCATAACCTACCTACTCTAGCTGTACACGCAAACACAAATCATAATAAGTTTTAGCATTGCGTATACATATGAGAGAAGCGAGGAGGTATATATCCTATTCCGATTCTCACCGTACATATCCTTCTGACAACTAATCCCTGTTAGTGACCTCAACGAGTCTAATCAAACATCAACCACACAATAACACCTAAAGTCTTTATATCCAACAATACAGAGACAAAAAATCTGTACTTTTTAAATTAACCGTTAACCATTAAAAAATAAATATACTTATACTGGGATTGAGATCAAATCATATTTTATGAAACGTCCATTTCACCGCTAGCTGTAATAGCAATTTTTTTATTTATATAATATGGTGAAAGAAATCGTTTCTTTTAAATATTATATTTAATCATGATTTATTACATAGTTTTTTCATGCTTATATATTACGATATTTCGGTTTATACGAATTTTGTTCAGAATTGACTCTTTAGGTATGTCAATCTTTGAAGAGACGGGATGTTTGGGACATACATTTATTGTCATATATAATAACATATATGAATTACTTTGAACGAAATAATGATGTGATAGCCTATATATCCAGCTCGCAGGACCAGAAGTGGTGGGTACTAAATTTTAGGTACCAGAAGAAATACAGGACAGGGAAGGAAAAAAGGACTCACCGCACTCCGTCCTTTCATGAATCTCCAAGTATCTCCAAAAGTGGACTATATATAGGATTATCACACACAATATCTCGTTAAAGATTCCAAAACACTAATACACACTGAAATAATTCCGAAATTGATAACAGCTATCGCCGAACTGTTCCAATGCAGGGCCTCCTATCGACTAACGAGTGATGCCGGAAGGGGTAGGGAAGGGGTGAGGGGGGCAGAGCAAATGTGTCTCCCAAATACATACCAAAATAGTATTTCGCGTTTGTAAAGATAAATTTATTTTATCGCGTGTCAAAAAATAGTATTTAATAAAATATATAATAATAAAAATACGGTAATAGGTTCAATAGAAAAACCAAAAATACATGTTTTTTCACTAAATCCCTTTGCCATACAACTACCGAAATGTTTCTGTTATAGTGAATAGTTTCTTTTGAAAAGACGTAATCTTTTAATTTTTTTAATTGTGATGCCCCGTCGTACAAAAATACAGAGACAGTAAATAGATATCATGTACAACTCTTATGGTCCGTGTCCACTCACGATATTTTCATGAGATTCAATCAATCAGTTAGACAGGAACCGTTCTTTCATGAAATTTATTGGGCAGAGCATTCATAATCCACTATGAACAAATCTCAGAGATTCACCACTACTTGTATTTCGCTTCACTTTACGCTTGTTGTACGTCAAACGTAAAATGTCAGTCCATTGACCGTTTATATTCCATTCATCCGTTGTGTGAATTTGAATCTCTCCTTCAGCAGTTAAAACAGAACAATAATTTTGTTTACATAACGTTACAAAATAAATAATTAAAGATATCTATTGTTCTACGAGTCTGACTTTCAAATCAAATGCCGTGTAAACGAGACGAACGCTTTGAAGCGGTGATCTCTAATTGTGTCTCCAGATTAAAATCTAAAACACTCAGAATTATCTCACCATATCTCATTCCGTGTACACGGGTCATTAAATAGTATTTTTCGATTCCTTGGACCATTCTGTAAACACGGATACTTAAACAGCTTTCTCTTATTCCCTGAAATTACAATATATTTATCCTGTAGCCAGTGTTGATAATATCAAATAATGCGGTTTCAAAATCCAAAAAAGAATGGTAGCACAAATTTTCACATATTTCTATGACCTGGCCTATATATGATATAACACAGACAGATAAACTCATTTTAAATCCTTATTCGCATATTTTAAAAAGCAGTACAGGAAAATAATGGTATTATGTAATGTATTATGAATAAAATTACTGGAATTATGTAATGTAACATGATTACTGAGATTATGTAATGTGACATGATTTTACTGTACTGTTTTTCTCAATGAAATCAGAAAAATCCAATAATTAGAACTGCTTTGAGTCCGGAGTGGAATGTTCTACAGTTTATACTTTAAAAAATGTTTCTTTTTAAATACCTTATCATTCAAGAACAGCGTCTTTTGCAGGGTATCTGTGTTTTAGCAATAAAAATTCCAGATCATTCCAAAAGCAATTTCCTCTGACAAATGAGATGAAGCGAGAAAAGAAAAGCGGCTGGCAGTCGGCAACTTGACTTATTGATTTAACTTGTAAACTAAATACATACTATATAAGTTTACCTAATTCTACATCATATATTTCTCCTTTATTTAACTATGACTAGTGGTCCGTTTTAGAGCTAGTTCAGAGGTCGAAATATTTTTGGTAGGATAAGATCCCGTAGACTGTATCGATTAAAATTAATGATTAGTTTACGCAATCCGAATTGGAACAAGAAAAAGAATATTGGCAGATGGATTTGGTCTACTTCGATCTCGGTCCTGGGTTGGACGTCAATTTTTACACCTCCAGTTAACTCGCACTTTTGCAGTGAAGAACGGAGATATCACTGCATTTCCGGAGATGTTTAGAATACCGGTTAGTCCTGGCATTATGCACGTTAAAAGAAACACAGATATTGGCCGTTTCGTATCGAAATGTAATCTGTTCCCACGTCGACGAAATCCCTAAGTAATTAGTTGGCCAGAGCGAGAAAGGTATTATTATATTAAAGTAAATTAATATCAGATATACTCATATTTCGTTAGATCATGTCGGCTGTGCATCGATCGACATAAGTGCATATATACAAAATGCTGCAGCTAAGTTATGAACTCAATAAGAAGGTCATTGTGTACCTTATGTACTTTGTACTTATGACGTCTTTAAAGTTAGTTCTGAACCCTCAGAGTGTTTAATTTTACGAGGGGCTCACATCTCCGGTCCGTAGTCGAGCTTGCTCCGCGTCAGTGAGTTTAATAGAAGTCTTCAGTGTGTGGGAGGTCGAGAATAATTACATAAATATCTACGAAACAAATATTTTATTTAGGCATACTCACGTGTTCGACAATTTTGTAAACACACCTGATTTCACTGATCAGAGTACAAATAAAAGTGATTATGTCATACAAGGTATCCCAAAAATCTTTTTCATAATTAAAATTCTGTAATAAAATAATGGTGGGATTTAATAAAAATAAATATTATTTTGCATTTAAGTACAGTCCCCGAGGATTTATTAAAAAAAAATATGTTTTCTAAATGTGATTCGTTATTTCGCTGGCACTCTTCTGAACGGGAGGCAAAATTTCTGAGAACTGCTCGGCACGTATTCTCCGTAATCGCTGCCATTTCTTTTCGGATATTTATTTTAATTGATCGTTACTGTATACCTTTGATTTAGGGTAGCTCCATAGGAAAAAGTACATTGGTGGCAAGTCGGGGCTCCGTGGAGGCAAGTTTATGCCACCTCGTCGGATGTCAATTTTCCAGGAAAAATTTCACGAACAACGGGTAAGGACATGCTCCATAGTGACTTAATTCACAAGGACGCGGCTAGTGATCAGTGTACCTTTCACCCCTCTACATTTCTACTCTCCATTTTATAATTTTCGTCTGAAGTATGTAAATCAGAATCACCGTTCAGAAATATGGGATCAAAAAATCAGAAAAATGGGATCCATGATATCGGATATATACGGAAAATTAGGCCAGAAAACTATACACAGAAGACTGTATAAATAAATAAATCTAATTCTAATGAAAAAAATCGAGTAATGATAACAAACCGTTATGTGACTGACTATGATGAAGATTGGTAACTAAGATTTAACTGTATACTTTCTAGTGTACCAATCATTTCTTTAAAACTAACTAATAATCAGTTACCAATCATCGTTACAACCGAACACAATCACAGTCACAACAACGATTTAACTATCACTAACACTAACACTATCAAGGTTATGTATAAACATTACATATGTACAGTTTACTAGAAAGGAAGGAAGAAATTAATGACATAGTATTACATTTATTTTGGAAAAATAAATCTTCAAAAAAAAAATTGTTGCTATCATTGTACTGTATGTATTTGTTTACCAGGTAGAATGAAGAAATAAGGAAATAATGTAAAGCTGATCTCAGTATAGTAAGATTAAGAAAGGATCACTCAGGTAGTTTGTTCATGTGGAATGGATGAATGAGGAGAGAATGGTAAGAAAGATATGTGGCGCAAGTGTTGATGGCACTTGAGACTTGGCACGACCAGATAAACCAGATACTGGAGGATGGTCCTTTTAAAAGGCTTAATAATAGGCGAGCTTGTATTAGAAGATGTATGGATGTGAATGAGACGAGAATTGTGTGTCAGGACAGAAGAATGTGGCGCTCTATCCACTCTGCTTACCCCCGCGGAGAAATGGCGTGATGGTAAGTTAGTTAGTTACTATGTATATTTAAAAAAATTTAAATTTAAGAATGATATCGCGTAGGTACTGAAATCACAATTTTTTTTTTTACTTACCTTCCACAGGAAAAAGCACATATATTCATTTTCTAATATGAGTGTTATTAAATATTCAGTTTGAGGCTTATAGATACTGAATAGTCACCATCGTGGTAACATATATGACGTATTTGTATGGTCATATTATCGTCGCATATTTTTCGAGATTACTCTAGTACGAAATTTTTTAGGGGAGAGGGGTGCGAGCTAAGATGTTTATAAATATCTCTTTAGTAACAGACGAGAGAATTGAAAATTTAAAAATTAAAAAAAAGATGTAAAGTATAAAGTTCCATTATATGAGGGTGCAAAATGCAATATCGGCAACCTCCGTGTATTTTTATTTGGATAAAACATTACAAACTGATAAGAACAATATATTAACTAATGCACTTATTATTATTATTATTATTATATATATTTTTTAATATTGGTCGAATAACGGCGAACAAAAATAACTGATTCGAAATATTGAACGACTGATTTACATTAAAAAAGCTATGTTTGAGTGTTACTAAATTTTAGCATAATACGTTAAAGTTATACAAGATAAAAAAACTGCATTAAAACTTAGAAAAAAAAATAGAGCTTGATGACTTTGCAGTTAGTACCTTTCATATAACGTTTTTTTTTAATCCCTTTTCGAGTTTCTTACATCTTTAATGAACCTAAAAGATTTTTATTTTATTCTTTAGAACATTTGTGATTTCTACAAAGTATTTAATAAAAATATATTTTGCTTTCTAAAATAATTCCTACATTCTTTATTTTATATTTGTAGATAGCTAACCACCACATCCATTAAAGTATCTCGTATCGTAGACAGTTTTACAAGACTTGTTTCTCCCCTACAGTCAGTTCCTGAAATGTGGAACACTTGCGGCGTTATTCACTGAAATATACGTATAGCTCGGTTGGAAAAGAACTGAAAAAAATAACAATATGGAGAATGTATAAGAAACTGTGTGTGTATATAGTAGACGCGATCTTTTTCAGAGTCACCCACCACCTCATTTTAAATTTAAATAATTCATTTCTGAGGTTATGCATTGTGTCCAGCGCGGGCGCTAGACTTTTTGCGGCCCTAGTAACTTAAGTGAAGATGATGTTTTCAATTTTTATAAAATCATCCCATAAATTGACCGTCTCCTAAATCGGCCACATGTTAGGGGTGGTATTTTGATAGGCCGGCATTTTGAAATTTGTCCAAGGCCGACATTTTACCAAAACACGTTCTTCACGCTAGTGTTGACTACAAATTACTGCTTTATTAGGAAATAACTATAATGTTATTTAAATAATAAGATAAAATACTTTGTTTAAACCACTATTTATTTATAGATCAACATGTTTCGATATATATGATATCTTCTTTAGAAAACAATGTATACTAAAATTAAAATACAAGCATAGATAAAAACTAAACTCTGAAAATATAAGTGATGGGTAACTAAGCAGGAACTACTATTAACACAAATTTAAAAGGTGACTCTTTGCAAAGTGAAAACAAAATATTTTATCTTATTATTTATATAATATGTGGCGACAAGATAATTTTGCTTATATTGTTATTTATTTGATTTGCTTTCTTGGATTATTTTTATTGCACACTATTATAGTTTTGCAACAAGGTATTTTGTTTTTCAATTTTTATATATTTTTCGGTCGCCCCATTGATTTAGCCGCCGCATGCAGGCGCCTACTCCGCCTGTGCGTAACGTCGGCGCTTATCGTGTCTAATGACCTGTGTGAACTTTTTTTTTAATAGAGACGCGAACTGGAATACGTGTCATTTTTATGTTCCACCAAGGGAGATTTTGAGATGACCACTCGGTGCTCGTGAAGAGTTCATATTATTAAAGACAGGTACAAAATGTATAAAATAATGTATTCACGGAGATGTATTGAAACAAGCAGACTTTCAGTTCATACTCGTTTGAACTTCAGATACGATCTAACCACTGATGGGTTTAACTACAGTTCGTAATCATAATTCTGGAGATAATGCTGCTCTGGGAATCATTACATAATTCAATATGCGGGGGTGTTAAAAATGTAATAAATGTTGTCCATTATTATGAAAGTGGTCTAAGTCGTATTTCTTTCGTTTCGAGATATTTAAAGGTGTACGTTTGAATTGATTAAAAAATATTTTTATATTACGCAACACAAATGTTTAAATATTTATTTAGTCTACTAGATTACAGATTACTAGACGGAGTACAGCCATGCGGAACATCCCATGCGGCGTTGTTCTATAATAAAGGTATACAAAAATTGGTGCCCTGTAATGACGAGCGCCTTATTAATGGTGGCAACTATGTTGAGAAGTAGTTTAAGGTGTGTAACGTCCGAAGAACATAAAAACGCGCCTCGTATGTTACATTTCTACTTTAAAAAAACTCGTAGAATTGATAGAACGAGATACAGGATAGCCTGTATATTACGACACCCTTACACCCATACAGTCTCGGAATTTTCGTTTGATTTATTGCTCACTCGCGGTGCGACCAAGTTCGCGTGTTCGCCAGATTTCCGCGTCGACCATGCGGAAACAGCATTATTGGAAAGAAAATTTCTTATTAAATAATAAAAAAATAAACCTACATAGACGATAAGGCTGTCAGACTTCTGGGAAAGAGTGAAACTATTCTCACACCCTTCGAATGATTTACAGATTTGAGAAACTCTATTCACATTAAAAAATGTCTGAAGTATTTATCCTAAACATTTTTGACTGTTTTTGTACAATATTAATTTCTTATTAGAGATGTTTTAAGGTAATTTCGATACCTATTGCAGAGACGCAACTTTTCTCGATCGTGATCAGGAGACATCAAACCACTAAAGAGTTTACATATAAATATATTTTCTTCTTTAGCCAGTCTGCGCTCAATGCTGGATAAGGGTTTTTCTTGTGGCTTTACATAATATCTTCCAATCCAAGCCACCAGTCTAGATCGTCAGTGGTCGGTTTGAATTTCTGTAAAGATCATCAGTTAGTTTCGTCACATAACCAGTGAAAGAAGTGTACGTAAAAACGTTTCTCTACATTTTTCTCGCTCTAAATAAATTTAAAAAATAATATTAATAATTATTTGTAACTCCATTATTTTAAATTACCCTCTGAAAGAGGTGGTATGAGTATTTCTATGGAAATCTACCTAAAAGGTATGTTATTAAAATAATTGATTTAGATCGAAGCATGACAAAACAACGCTTGATTCGTAATAACCTTTCAGTATCTAAGCCTCTTATAAAAGGGGGTGTAAAACATTACAAGCAAAAAATAAATACACTCTGACATATCAAGAGGATGAGGTCTAAAATGGACGAAATTTAGTAATCTCAATAAATGTTCGGCCCTCGCTATTTCCGCGATGATTAATTGTTGAATTGAACGAATTTATCTGAATAAATAAAAGTACTCTCTTGCTCTAATACTCCCCAGCTTCTGAGAGAATCAATATAGCTGAATCGCTTGCCGTAACTCAGGAACTGACGCAGGCACCGACACCTACTTTGGAAGATAACTTTTCCTACACTGAAAAGTTTTATTGCTTTTAAAAATGTCGTTGACCTCTGGAATCACGTATTCAATTGTATTGGAAAGCCTTTACGACAGTACTATGTGGTGCGAATAAAAATCAGCATCTTTAAAAGTAATCTATGACCCCCGATAAAATGGAGAACGTGTCAATAAATTGATAGACGAGTTCGTATATTATGTATTTAAAAATGTAAATTTACAGTTTTTTTAAATATTTTATGTTAAAATAATTTCGTTTTCATCGCGTGTTTAACGCATCGCCTACGATTTACAAAATGATGCATAATAAAAAACTACGTAATCCAAGAAGGTGTACTGTTACTCACTACTGTAACCGTAAGACGTAAGCAGTTACCGATGTACTTGGCTTCAATATTATTGAGGTTGTAGATTATGGTTATTGAGTATCAAATGGCCAAATTTAACCCGACTTTTATGCGTCAATATCTCACTGGATATGGGTAGTAAAATCGAAAGTAGCACTAAAATATTATTAGATACGTTCATTTACACGAAACCACCCCCCAGGAGATATATAAAAAATAAATAAAGAAATATATGTTTCGTGTTTCATCGATCATAATTTTTATTAGTTATTTTTTTACCTATGTACCAATATCACACAATACATCATCGAAGAAGTGAGACAATTTTTATGATAGTACTATTATTTAAACATGGATAAGATAATGGCAGTTGATTTAATAGAATGTCAAGAAAATTGTTCGCAGAACAATCGAGAATCACACAATTATTGATTAATGCGATTAAATACAAATGCAGTCTTACTTAGCAAAATGTAGTTTAATTTATAAACACACGTGGTAACAGTCAGAGTGGCCAATATACAAAAACAAGAATTAGATTAATGCTTATAAAACAAAATAAACTATTTACTCTATATTACCAACACCGCATTTCTTTGAGAATCTTACAATTAACTCTATTTAAAACCTTTGTTAACATATCTGCCAGTTGCTATTATTATTTTTTAACAATTCTGTTACAATGTGATACCGGATATTAATATTTATTTATTTAATTCTAAGGTGCATACATAAGCACTCCATATATATGCTCTAATGTAAACAAGATTAAAGTATTTTCTTTAACTGAAACTTATCTTTTGTATATTTAGTCAGTTTCATTATAAATCTATTCAATTTCTCTTCCTTTCTTATATTTTCTGGCATTTCATAAAAAAATTTCATCGTACTATACATCATCGATTTCTGAGATTTGGCCTTCTTCCTGAATGGCAGTCTCGGTCTGTCCCTTCTCCTGGTACGATGCTCGTGCTTATGTTGATTTGCATTCATTTTTCGTGTGAATTCCGCTGATATTTTCTTATTGATGATTTTGTAAATAAATACTATTAAATAGTATTAAAATATGTTTCAGACGTTTAACAGAGTCCGTGCTTACAATTGTTATTGCTGATTTATTATTACAAAAAAATGTTAATTGGGCGCACATTTTGCACATGTGAAACATTTTATATTTTGTTTTTGCTTTGATGTGAGACTTACTTAAAACATTAATTTTATATTAAGTGTAAATAAGTGACTTGACAAGATAAGTTTAATTATATTCACGTTTTATACACCACTGCATGCGCTGTACATACTATCCTCACTTTAACAATTTAAATCAAGTTTTCAGGATTTTTAAATAGAAAAATGTAAAAAGCTCTGAACATATTTACTTATGGTAAAAATTATTACAATCGTTTTTGAGCTATTTATTATATTTTTTATTATAAAATATTTTACAAAAACTTTGTATTTTTAGAATATATTTGTTATGTGAGCAAGAAACAATTACAAAATTATGTAGGTCCCGAAGACAGCGATGGGCTGGCCATGTTGAAAGTATGCCAGACGACAGGACATCAAAGATCATGACCAAATGGATGCCCCAGTGGAAGCAGAGCTAGAGGCAACCCAAGGTGGTGAGCTGACAGCAGAAGAAGACTGCAGGAGGATGGGAGGGTCTAGAAACTGGAGAAGAAATGCCAGGGATAGTAATCGGTTGAGAGCACTTGCGAAAGAGGCGAAATCGCACCCTGAGATGTAGTGCCGTGGAAGAAGAAGATTTTTGGAATTTTGATGTTTGATGTTTGATCTAGTTGGTCTAAATCTCATCATACCATTTTTATTAAATAAAATATTGAAATTTTCTCAAAACCAAGAATAATTGAATAACACTTTAATTTTACGGATCACCGATCCACTAATCTTCTTGTTGATTTCTTATTACATACCGTTTCCGGGATCACGATCCCGGAAGCGGTAAGTAATAAGAAATCAACAAATTGTCCCAAGAAAAGAGTGCTCCAGTCGTAGCTCGCCGAGGGGTCAGGTTTAAAGGTTAATTCGCCAGAGGGCTCTCGATCGTTCCCGGGGGTCAATCACAGCTTTCATCCCCTACTTTATTACATTTATCCCGTTCCGGGGGTAAGGAGAGTGCGCCACTGATTGTGTTTGGCGTCGAATTACGGAAATGGTGTAACAATCAATGAATTATTTGGAATATATATTTTAGTTTCCAAATGATTACATACTCTATATTTCTTTCTTATATTTCTTTTTTCTTTATTATATTACTAAAAACTCTTGACTTTATACCTTTTTCTATTATTAAAAATAACATTATATTAATACAAAAATCCGTTCGAATCAACAAAAATTGTGAAAGTGTTATTGTAATTTATATATTTTTAAATAGAAATGCGTACATAGAATACAAATCACAATTATATTATTACAATTTTCAAACCAAGCTAGACGCTAGTGCTATGAAAATAGGCCTACTTTGGTGGTCTAATTTTTTTTAAAGTAGAGATACGTACACGGAATACGTGTCACATTAATATTCTTACTATTTTCAAACTAAGCTAAATGCTTGTACTATGAAAATAGGATTAACTTGCTGGTGTCCTGGAACGAGGTGCGAACCCTCGACCACTAGATCACTAGGCCAACGTCTTAACATCTACACCAACAAGCAACTCATTGTCTATTTGTCTGGTGAGTGTGATTATAAGTACTAAGGAGTAATACGAATTGATGATAATTTAAAGTGGAAAGAGCAAGTAAGTTCTAATCAGTAAGATAGAAAAACCTATACAGTAGAACATCGATTTTACATGCCCGGAATTGACGTTTCCCCTCCATTTGCGTGTTATTTCTGTGTCATTTTAATACATTACAAACCTTATTTTACGTTTGTCTTTTCCGCGATTTACGTCGAAAATTTATACGAAATTCGTTTGGCCAGTTCGCTTTTCGCCATAAAGCTAAAAGTATGGCTGTCGCATGTATACCCATTTTTCATTACTTCTAATACCTACGTAATTTGTGCATCTGGTTGTTATATTGCTTTTATAAATTACGTGTAAGATAGTATGGACAACATTGATGTCTGGGAAATAATTCATGAATAACCATTGCAGATTTATTTAGACATTGACACCAACGTAATAACATTAGACGTAGTGGAAATTGATGAAATAGTAGACAGTCGTATAAACAAAAACTTGACAGAAGTTTCCTACGAAGAAGGATTGCAGGTGATCGACTACTGTTGCGCTAAATTGAAGAAAATCATAATATTATGATATTAGGAGAACACATTATTTTTGTGAAGTTGTAATTATTCAGAACGTAGGTCTGTGATATTTTAAATATGAATTAAATATATTAATTAGAAAGATATACATATAAAATCAATTTTATCGAAAAGTTTTGTTGTTCCGCCATCGGGAATCGAACCTGGAGCTCTTTTCAAATCGGGGCAGGTGCATTATCCAACTATAAAGTTGTATCAATGTATCCAAAATTTAATAAAAATTAATTGATAATTCTGGCGTCTGGAAAAGGTATTTGAGATTCCGTAAAAATAAGGTAGATGGCACTTTCAAATAATGGAACGATTAAATGTATTAATATCAAAAAGGTAACATATAGGTTCGAAAATTTGTCGCTAAAAATATCGTCACTGTAGCATAGTTGAATATAGATATGAATTAAATATATTAATTAGAAAGATATACATATAAAATCAATTTTATCGAAAAATATTGTTGTTGCGCCACCGGGATTCGAACCTGGATATCTTTCCTAACCGGGGAAGGTGCATTATCCAACTATGCTACCTTTATGTTACCTTTTTACCTATATATTACCTTTTTGATATTAATACATTTAATCGTTCCATTATTTGAAAGAGTCATCTACCTTATTTTTACAGTTAATTAGTTAGAAAGTTCAAGTATTCTGGTGAAATTGATAAGACAGGTAAAATTGAGGTTCAAGAATATTGTAAACATCACCAATCAGATTAAAAAACATAATCCTGGCCCGTAAGCGGTCACAAGACAAACAATGCGGTCGAAATTTAATCGAGAAGTTTGTCACCGGTTTTCATTAAAACTTTTAACAAGATTCTTAATAATTTATTTTTATTTTGTGCCGCGTTAGTTTTTAACAACCACAATCTGACTTCAGACAACTTCTTTTTCAAAATATTGAGTGACTAAATCCTTAAAGTCAACGGTCTCCATTTTTGTTTTTTCTTTTTAACACTTTCTTTTTAACACAGTCGTCTTCTCGTATAGTTTTTACACATTGTATTAACTTATGAACAGAATAACATATCGGTGTTAGTTGCAAAATCAGTCACTTTTGCCGGCTGGCATTTATATTAGAATTCAACCAATAGCAGTCTTCGCTTTCTAAGAAATTTAAATGGCCTGTAATTAAACTACCTTAATTTTGGAAGAAGATGTCGTATTTTTAAAATTATTTTAAACCAGATATAGGGATTATCATTAATAATAAGAAGGGCATTAATAAATATATTGTTCAAGGCGAACACATTTTTTTTGTTGTGAAGTGGCATTTTCAGAACATAGTTCTGTGGTATTTTTATACAAATTAAATGAATCTATCGATCTAATATTTCGATATTGCATATCATTCAAGTTGATCAATTGGACATTGTTCTGAAAATAAAGTGAAGTATTAATGTTTCTAAATTTAATAAAATGAATTAATTCATTAAATTTTGGCATCTCCTATCGGATTTTACTCTAAGACATTTGAGATTCACTGTAATATAAAGTTGATTCGTTTTAAAATTGGAATAGTAGATGTATTAATTGGAAATATTACAGAATATAAGTTCAAAACATATTCGATTGCTACAGCAAAAGTGGAGGATGCGCTTCCCCGGATAGGAAGATGTCCAAGTTTTTAACCCAGTAGCAACTAAAGATTTGTTCTGTATCTTTTTCTGGTTGGTTAATTAAATTTTAAATAATATGTTTCTCTGTTCATTCTCTATGCAATCCGCTTTAAGTCAAATTTTGCAAAATTACTCTTTAGGACCCTGCGTAAAGGATTAATTTAATTTGTATTCAAATATATTGTTCTTCAAGCTCCTATTAGTTTTCCGCGTTTTAATCTATTAAAAAATATGAAAGTTGCTGAAATTGCAACTAGGTACCCTCAATTGTAACTCTTTTTTAGTTGGTCTTATTTTCTGGGACAAGCGAATTTGAGTTTTGTTGAAAATAAATTAAAATTTGTTTTTGAAGCAGCACACCTTTGCGGTTAGGCATTTACAATATTTAAAGCAGTATTACGTTTTGTTTTACATCTGCTGTTTTATATTTTGATTCTGACTGTTTTTCTTCGAGACTTGTAAGCAAAATATGTTTCGTTATCATTAAATTTCTTCACTCAACAACGACGTTTGCAAAATAACAAAATATTCAACTTCATACGATTTTGTGGTGCAATTTGCATTTTAACTCCTCCAATGCAAAATTTCGTCGGCGCTAAGCACTACAAATCGATTTTTTGGTCATGGCACTTCAAGAATGTGTTGTGTCATAATTATTATTATTAAGATGTGATAAATATTATTTCATTCCTTATCTGTAAATAATTAATCATCAAAATAATCTTTAACATGTAATATTATTTTGTAATAATAAAAAAAATTATACTAGCAACAGATTCGTCAGTGGCCAAATGTCCAGTTCCATGAGTAAAAAATCTAAAATATGGATTTTTATTATTCATTTATATCAGAAGTTATACACCAGATTTGAAATCTTTTTTTAAAACTATTACTTTGATAGAACCTTTATACTAACGTAAAACTAATAAACTGAATATTATTCGCCGTAATTAAGAAAATACAAGCATTATAAGAAAGACCGCGACCATCAAATTTATTATCATCGTGTCCCAAAATTGCCTTAATATAGAAAATTCTTGCATAAACGTAATATATTTTCTTATAATCTTAAAGCCAAGATTACGGAAACATATTTGCTTTGAACAAAATTAGCAAAATATTAAAAATTAATAGAGATCATTAAAAATAGCTTCGTTTCTATGAGATATCTGATATTTATTTAATAACAGTGCCTTTGTAGGTAAAAATACAGTAACTGTAACATATTCAAATATTGCTAAAAATATATACTATTTAATTGAACGCTACATACCCTAAAAAAATCATTTACGTTATCACATTTAATATTAATATTACATACATTGTTAAAATTTCATCTTTTATTCCTCTTCAACTTTAAGAATATATTATACATTTTTAAAGGTGTTTTATTCCTTTTGGTTCTTCCTTAATGGTGGAAGTGACGCTGAAAGCAGTCTGTTGGTTCTATGGCTTATGGCTTTAGCCACAGGCAGAACATCAGGTAAGAAGATTAAGGTAGAAAACGTCTTTGATTGAAGTGACTACTTTTAATATACCGTTATTAAAAATGGACAAAGCCATTTACTATACTGGAACTACGCAGAAAATATGTTTTATTTATATAATTTCAGAGACTACGTATTTAAGTACAGTTTTCATTATTTTTACTTAAATATTTAATGAAATCCACCAAGAACTTGTTAGTACCAGATATTAATACTGAAATTTTAATTACTTTCTGAATTGTGTATTATGTTAATTAGTTTCCTTACTAAATACTTTATTAGTTAACTCGCATTACTATTATATAACTTTTTATATTCATTTTTACCTAATTATTTTAAATAATAATTATTTAGATGGGTTTTCTGGTTTATAATAATATATATGTGAGTGTGTGAGTATTGCCACCCTTTTTTCGGAAGCTAAGAAGACGGTAACCGACAGGCGTCATTATTACATCTCATTCTTCGACCAGTCCAGAGCGGTCGAAATAAACCACCAGAGCGCGCGTAATGAAGACAACCCTGCTAAAAGGACAACAACATCGGACCAGAGAGATAGTAAAATTAAAGAGGTTAGTGCAGTTCATATGTCATATGTATGCTTATTGTTAACCAGGAACCTGGGAACACCAGCTATCGAAAGCGTTTACATAAACAAGATAAATTTACATTTATTGCATTAATACGATGTCTCAAGCCTACAACAGATCCAACTGCAGCAAGCCTTATCTACCAACAGTGGACAGAAAATTATTCCAATTCTCAAAGTGCCAGCCTAAAAAAGGAGATTGTCCTGGCACAAATTTGGGACGAAGAAATTCCGGAAGAGGGCGTGAGTCGGGAGTGAGGGCGACTCGGAACCGGTACTTGTGGAAAGATTATTATTTATTAGTGCACCAAAAATTTTTAAAAAAACGCCTTAAATATTTCAAACACACGACTATCAAATTGACAAAATTAATTAACTTTATGGCCAAGCGGAGATTTTAAAATTGGTATGCTTTTGATAAAATCCTTCTAAAACATACGAACATATTCTCAAGAGCAGTTATAAATTGGAAAACTTAGTAATCATTTTCAAAAACGACACTCTATTTTTGTCAATTGTTTTTATTTTTATTTTTAAGATTAGCAAAATAAACTTTGCGGTTAAAATCCATTATTTTGGATTAATAACATTGTTTTATTAACCACTTAATGAATTAAATACATCTACCGGTTTCGAAAAATATCATTTTCTTCTTCAGGATGTCATTAACTAATCAAAAACAAATGTTATAGTGTTTCTATAACTGAATCTATTTTTAAAAAACAATAATTATTTAAAAAATGTATTTAGTGCCTAACTTAAATTAGCCCACGAACAAAATGCAATCACTGACAAAAATAGTTGGTCAAATTAGATTTATAGCTCCTTCACGCTCCGCAACATCAATTACAGGTCCATTTTTTATATTTAAATGATGAATTAAATAGATAATCGAAAGATATTTAATGTTTCAATAATTCGGCTTCAAGTATTCAAGTCAAACTGTCAAAAATGCGTCACACAAACTAATTACTCAAAACAATCCGCCCGGAACGAAAGAAACATGACTTACTTTCGTAATAATGGGCACAATTGTCTCCTGCGAAATAAATGCATCGTCTGTAAATAATCTTATTTTGCTACGTCACATAATTGAATACCGGATGGCAGTTAGGTATTTTATCAACTATTCTATATAAATCTATTTAGACTAGTTTTTACATATTTAAATAAGTAGTTATTGACGCAAGTCCAGTACCTACTCGCTATGCATGTTGACCTGGCCAACTAATTACTTAGGAATTTCGCCGACGGGGGGATAGATTGCCATCTGACACCAAACTGTCAAGATCTGTGTTCTTTTTCTACCGTCCGAAAGCTGCGCCATGCGTGACGCTAGGACCACGAAGAAGCGGTGTTTTCAACAGCTTCGAAAGTGCAGTGATATCTCGGTTACAAAACAAAAAAGTGCTAGTCAACTGGAGGTGAAAACGACGTCCAACCCAGGACCAAGGTAGGATCAAGGTAGGCCAGATCCATCTGGCTTTATTTTCCTTCCTGAATTCACTTCGGGTTGGGTCAACAAATCATTATTATAATCGATACAGTTCACGGGATCTTATTCCACCAGTAGTAATGACAATCAATAAATAGTTCATATTTTTTCACTATTTTGACTACAAATACAATATACAAAATAAATAATACGAGTTATTTTTAATTGCACCCTTATCTACCGCCATTGTTTCTACCTTAAAATACTTATCGATTCCCATCGCGCGGTTAGACATGGAAAACAAAGTAAATTGCGATCCGGAACTCAATATTGTTACCGCTTACCAAACAACAATTGAATTCGCCAGACAAAATTGAAAACGACTTAAAAATAGCAAAACTCAAAAGAATGTTAAACGCCGAGAAAATTGACTGAAATTGGTGTTTTCGATCGAAAATGCGGTTACTTTAAAATTGTACGTTTGAAAATATACGAAATAAAGCGTATTTTCTCGAAAATGAATATCTTTTGTTAAATGGTATTTTTCAAATATAAACTCAGAGAAGTGAAAAGATTAAATTAATTAGACATTTATAGATAATGAATCTGTAAAAATGTATCATTTAAATTTAATTTGTATTTATTTATTGTACAGGACATAAATATTTTAATGATATAACATACAAATTTATGAAAGTCCTCAATATAAATGAAATCATCATATAAATGAAATTGGTCAATATAAATGAAATCATCATATAAATGAAATTCGGCAATATAAATAAAATAATAATATAAATTAAATTTGTCAATATAAATGAAATCATTATACATATGCTGACAACATACGTGAATTGCAGTGGTGTCTAAAATCCGACCCCTAAACTAAGGTCAATTTATTGTAGGTACATCAAAATAAATAGGTACATTTCCTCTGTGTGTGAAAGAAAATAACATTATATACCTGTAAGTGGTCTACCATTTTTTTTTTACTTTTATCCAAATGTTGTGGAGTTGTAATTTTTTTTAAATAATACTCACCTTGGAATAGGATGGTGGAACAGGCTGACTAATGAACTTATGAAAAATATACAAGATTAATTTTTCAAAAAAGTTTGTTAGAAATCTGATTAGAATTTAGAGAGATATCGTGTCCGTACAAATCCATTACATTCCAATACATATATATATAGTGTGTAACAGACCTAGTCCATAATACTTTATGGGTGGATACCTGACTAAATTAGGAGTCGAAAATACATAAGGGATATAAGCATTTAAAAAAAATCGTAATTATGCGATTATTTCGATTAATTGAAATATTTTATTGATTTCAAATTATATATTGAATACAAAAAATGAAAGGTCATCGAATTTCGAGCGGCTAGACTATTTTTTGTTAGATGATTTAGAGCCTGTAGCAAAGATATATAGAAATAATTGAAAAATTTCGCAAATATTCATTTCAAAGTACGTAAACTTCAAGCTTAATACGATTTTGTAAAAATTACAACAAAAATATTTTCCGTAACAATTCAGAGCGTGTATATATTCCTTGAACATTTTTGACTCGTTACATAGTCAGGTATCCACCAATAAAATATTGTAGACTAGGTCTGTTACACCCTGTATATATATTGTGTATTGAATTCGAACTAAAATTTACCGTGCCGAAACGTTGGCCCAGAAACCATCTTCAAAAAACGCAATCTAACTCCGAAGAGACGCCAGTTTCATATAGTTAGTATGAATGTGAAATTCCATCGTATCTAGGTGATCGCAAATCGTGAATATCGAAGATAACAATTTATTTCTGATAAGAAATTTTAGTTAACAGTGTGTTAATAAATTGTTCTATATTATTGCCACTCTCTCCTGAAGGTCATTCTTTTCATTCTTTATATTTTGCCTGTTTTAATATATTAATTATGTAAAAAATAAGTTTATTTAAATATTCTATGTTTGTAATTTCCTTGCATAATTAAAATATTTTGATAAATTTAATATTCCACAAGCAAAGGAGAAATCTAGATATTTTAAGGTGAGTTTTAAGGTGAATGAACAATTTTAATGTTAGGAACTCACCCACTCATGTTCTGTTGGCTGAAGCTGCCGGTGAAGGGTGAGATTTTAGATTTCCGCGAGCATTAGTGACTTTTATTCTGGGTAAGATTGCGTTTTTTGTATATGGTTTCATTGAGGAAACCTAGGCGGTAACACGTGCCATTGTCAAGGCGTTGCTGCAAAAAATTACAGTATAACCGTACTTTTTCTCAAGGGATTATTACTCGTAAATCTCCCACAGTCGAGTTAATAATAATTGAGAAAATAATAACGCACTTAATGAATCAAAACTATAGACCGACGTTTCGGCACGTGTTTTAGCCTAGTTTTTAGTTAGTTTTTATGATTTTCGAGACATTTTTTTTTGTATTTACGAAAATGAGCGGTGAGTCATAAATATCAGGATGAAAATTGATACAAGGATGCTGTGATAATCTTGATATCACGTAAAATACCAGATTTTTGTGTGCGGCTAATTAAAAATGATTAATTATTATTTTAACTTTTTTTCTGTATTTTTCTGGAATATGCGTCATGAGACTTTAGTACATCTATCGAGATCTACCGAAATTTCACATTTTAATCTTTCGGAGAGTATAATAAATACGTGTTGACATATTTCGCTTTATATATAATAAAAAAAATATACTGAAACGAAACATTATTAACTATTCCGGGTGTTCGGAACTCTGATATTTCGTTTATATTGAAAATCCATGAGCGAGTGCTGGACCGGTCTGCGTCGTTGCTCATTATTTATTTAAGGATGTGATATAAAAAATATTTTAAAAAAAATCTACAATACATAACAGTAAAAAAATTAAATTATGAGACGTGCTTGAGATTTGTGCTAGAATGAGTATATGTATATGTCAAAATGTGGCCGAAAGAGCAGAAGGATTTGCTTGCGGTATAAATTAAGAGTGCCCTAACCACCCATCATTCACATGTTCGTTTCATCATGATCGCTGAGTGTGTTTAAGTGCGTGTATGCGTGTGTGTGTGTGTGAGTGTATGCGTGGCCAGAGTAGAACAAGAAAAACTACTTACAGTTGACAAAAGTTTATTTGTTTATAAGTTTATTGTTGCTTGAGCACAGTTACAGTTAAGTTAGGCGGCTTCCCGGACGGCTGTCAGCAAATATTGTTTGCGTCGGTAGCGGCGTACTTTTGCGGCTGGTGAGAGCCTAGTTTTACACCCCGGTAAATGTGAGGTCGTCGGCGGTGTTGATGATTATGGAGGCGATAAGCCTTTACACAGATAAAAGTGTTTTCAGGTCTATGATTCTCTGAGAACACCGCATGCGATTAACCGCTTAATGTATTATTGCAAGTGCATCAACACTAATAACTTGTCAACTTTTTTTCACTTAGTACTGACTACTTTTAAGAAGAACACATTATTATTGTGCAGTTGCAGTTTTTCAGAACATAGTTCTGTTATATTTACTGATATATACAGATAAAACTTACTACATTGATATGGTGTAATGGTCAGCGCATTTACCCGGATAGGATAAGTTCCCGGTTTGAATCTCTGTGGCAACAAGATATTTTTTCGATAAATGAACTTTTTTTGTGTACCTTTCTAATTGATACATTTAATTTGTATTAACTACTTTTAAGCTACTGTCATCTTAATTATTTTGTATTAAGTAATATATAAAATGAAACACGAATTCATTTGTACAGGTAAATGAAATATTGTTTGATCAAATGAAACTGACACTTCAAATCCTATGTATGAGATTCCTTTCAAATCAGCGTAAGCATCAGAAAGCATTAGACAAAAACTGTAATTTTTTTTATGCTTAACAACACCTAAAATCTGACTCTTTTATCAAATAGAAAAAAATATCAATGGTTATTAACGTCAAGAACTTTAATAAGCACAACAGCCTATGGAATAAAGTGCATATAAAGGATAGGAACGTCTACGCCCTATCAGGTTGAGGCGGGATAAAATCTAGACGTTTCTTCGAAATCCTGGGAGAGAGGTAGTCCCAAGGGCACGAAGAATAATGTAATAATTGAAAAGGGTTAACGAGGACATTAATCCGATAGTCTGAACTTTATCGTGGAGCTCGTGCAGGACTCTCAAAGGCTCGGGAATGCCGGTAGATATTTCACGGACAATGGGGACAGGGTTGATATGTCAAAGTGGGAATTCTCGAACCGAAGTCGTGCTTCCAAATTTAAATTATTTATTTAAATTAAATCGTAATCTCAAAATTAAATTACTTTAATGTCTTCTGTATTTATTATCCTACTAGCATTTCACCCGTCGTAAGACGCGACTGTCTGGCAGGTTGTTGAATTTTCAGACCGTCAGGATTTTATGCGATTAATTTTACACACAAAAGCAGACGGGTGCGACATAAAAATGTTACTTATTTACTAACTTACTTACCATCATGCCGTTTCCCCACGTGGGTAGACAGAGAGAATAGATCGCCACACTCTTCTGTCCTGACACACAATTTTCGCCTCATCCACATTCATACAACCTCGCCGATTATCGTGGCTTCTAACAGGACCATCTTCCGCGGACGTCCTCTATTGCTGGTGCCATTAACACTTGCGTCATATGTCTTTCTTACCATTATATCCTCATTTATCCGTTCCATATGACCAAACCACCTAAGTTCTTTCATAATCTTACTCACTATACTAAGTATTAATCAGCTTAACATTCTTTCCTTCTTTCTTTTTTCGAAACTATGTCATAAATGGATCTACCACATATACGCCGAAGTGATCTCATTTCCACTACATTAGTTTACTTTCGTTTCTTTTCTGCCAGTTCCAAGGCTCACTTACAGTGTCGGTACCAGGACTCCATTGTGTACCTACAGCTAGTCCACGACTCCATAGTATACATATATACATCGAGAAATGTTACTCAGATACAGCGTAATATTACTGTAATATATCATGATGTAGTGTGAGTGTGTGACGAGCACACGTTGGTTCTTACCAACCAAAAGAGCGTCGCGCTCGGGTGCGCGCTCTCTCGCACCGGAATCGTAGATCAGAACACATCTAACATAGTGTTCTTATAATTATCATTGCATAATTTATTATTATTATAATGCATTGCAGCCGAAACAATCGGTTCAAGGAACTTAATTATGAATTCACAATTAAGTACTATATTTGTGTCACTTGGAAACATTTTGAACCACATCTGAAACATTCCCAATTTATTTTATAAAATTGCCGTCCAATAATTAACATTTTCAACATCCACAATCGCAGTAAGTATGTCCGAGTTGGAACTCATAAACGCAATGTGTCTTATTAGGAGAACACATTCTTATTGTGAAGTTTTAATTATTCAGAACAGACGGTCTGTGATATTTTAAATACTAATTAAATGTATTAATTAGAAAGATATACACATAAAATCAATTTTATCGAAAAATATAGTTGTTGTGCCACCGGGATTCGAACCTGGATCTCTTTCCGATATTATATGTATATCTTTCTAATTAATATATTTAATTCATATTTAAGATTGTCTGTTTGTTTGTAATGTTGTTATATATCTATATCTAAGAATAAATAAAGGTAGCACTCAAAAGGGCGCAGGAAGGCCTTAATAAAAATCTCGTTTTGCATATCAAATTAAAATATAATTTTTTTACATTAGCTTTTGATTTCTTCTTTTGTGTTTATTAATTGTAGATTTCGCATTTCTGTAGCATTGTGTGTGGAACCGACAAAAGAAGTTGCACACTTTTACAACGGTTCCGCGAAAGGGTAGGTCCACCCCCCCTTCTAGCGCCCCTTTGTCAAGCTTAGTTACTAGGCATGTGATGCAGGCAAACCATTAGATTAACAAGCTTATGTTTTTTTTTGTTTCGCTCCGCCCAACTTCAAATATCATTTTCAAACATCATTCTAAATTTTATTTCAAGTTCAAGTATTCTTTTGTATTGTGTAAAAAAACAATAACTTTTAATACATTTATTTTATTTATTGGATATCTTATATAAACTTTAAGACGTGATACATGCACGCGATGCTTAGCGAGATGAAAGGTCCTAGGGGTACAGTGAAGGGCGTACTGGGGATACTAAGGAGTGATTGGGAGACAGTAGTTATAAAACCATAATTTATTTAAATTAAACGATTTAAAATATAATTCTATATTAATTGCATAACTGTTATTATTTACGCTATATTTTAAGTTAATTATATTAAATGCAAATAAAATAAAAATTAAAAACCACATTAAAATGTTAAAACAATAAATTAAAAATGGTTTATCACAATTCGTATAAGTAATAATATTTAACAAAAAAACGATTTATTGTAAATATGAAAACATTCTTAATTATATAGAATTATTTGTTATTTTGTACGAGAATAATGTTTTTATAAATTTCCTCCCACCATATTTATTAGTGATGGTAAACCGCACGTGACTGTGATTGTGTCGATGATCGGTAACTGAGATTCAACGATGATTGGTAACTAAGATTTAACTGTCGGAGACTTACTTTCTAATGCACCAGTCAATGGTTTAAGAATTACGTTAATCAGTTATCAATTATCGTTACAAGCTAACAAAATCACAATCACAATAACAGTTAAAATAACGGTTTAAATAACGATTTTACCGTCACTACTATTTATAACATTCACGGATGCCGGTATTTACGAATATAAATACTTGAAGTTTCGGGGGATCAATTGTCCAGGGGATCAACTGTCCGAGGCAAGAACTATCGGAGGATCAATAGTCAGCGAACCGATATAGTATATAAACGCAGAAATGTGGGACAATACACAGTGACAATGGCCAAATAAAATAAATATTCGTAAAATTTTTCGGCAGATTTTCGTTTTAATCGTAATTTAAATTTTTCAACAAAATGTCTCGGCGCTAAAGTGAAAACGGTCCGTTTCAAAATGAAAAGTAGATAATACAAATAAACTTAATGGTCCATGAATTTATTCATCTGTTTTTTTCAAAAGTTTCCCTTTTGTGATAATTATTCATGTATTCCTATAGCCAGCCGTACTTCGCGTCTCCAAAATTCATACATATCCAGCAATTCATTATGGGGAGGTTGCTTTTAACCCATTCTCATCCCATTATCCATTTGAATTGAAAATTATTTTCTAAGTAAGTAGGCACTCAACATATTTTGAATCTTTTTTTTTTCAACGGAGGACTGAACTACATCTTACCTACATTGTATTTTTTTTATTCCGTTGGCATTTTAGTGACTTGGTGTTTAATTATCTAGACTTGTTAGAGTCACCAATAGGGATCATTTGTGTCAGAAGAATGTGTACAGTAAGAATCGAGTATGCATATGGAAAGTTACCAATATAGAGGCTGGTATGTGTACGAGTGTTTGTGGCTAGATCGGGCGTATTATGAATGAAACAGTACTTAAGATAGTTGCGTTTATTTACAAATTGAATTTGGATTTGCTTGTTACGTTCGATCGCAGCGTATTGGTGCCTGCAATTTGGCGGGTACCAGGTGGACTGTATGGCTCTTAAGTGTGAGGTGCGAACAGGGCCACCACAGCATTATCGCATTAAACAAAGAAACGTCACTATGTTTTGATACCCGGCCGCCATTGATTTTTCTGTATTACGCGCTTACTATTTGTGTTTATTTTATTCGTATTTCAAGGTGTATATTTATTTTTTATTGTTACTTATAATTTATATTTAGAGAAATATATAAACTGTCACATAAAAAAAATGATAATATCATTTCTACATTGTCAATTGAATGTCTTTTTAAATCGTTGGGAATATTAATTTGAATTTTTATGCATTTGCTTCAGTTATTTTATGATTTGTTCACTTTTTTTATTAGTTTTTAAGATACATTATATCATTACTAACGGCCAATGCCTGGCGATAGCCGAGATTCAAATTTAATTATACTTTATTTATTTGGATCCGAATAGATTAAAAATATGCTTCATAAATTTATTAAAAAATCGTAAAGAACACCAGAAGCTGCGCCTATGTCCGACCATAAAAATGTTCATAAAATTAATATTAATTTTATTTACATTTATTTAAAAATATATTTTAGCCTTGCTGCTTGGTACGAGTGTGTTAAAAATTATAAAAATTAAAGAGTTTTGGTGGCTAAGCGGGCACAATTCTCCAGTGGTTAATCAATCCAGTAATTAATTCTACTTCATAAGATAAGATCAATAAGATTAAATTAGCTATTACACAAACCATCCTAATAAATTAGTGCCGCACCCAGCGTAATCAGCAAATCACGGGTTAGACTTTTATGAGAATTTCTATTCGAGATAATCTCTTCGAATAAAACTCTCGGCTTTCATAGTCAACCAAGTGCATGCACCAAGTCTTGAAGATTCGCCGTCTCTCTTCACGTTTGTTGTGTGTCAAACATCAAATGTCATCACACTTACCATTTATGTTCCAATATACTATCGGGTGAATTTAAATCTTTCCGGCAGCAGTTTGTGCGCACGTGTTGGGTCTTTATAATTGCTTTACTTTTGGTAATATGTACCTGCTGAAAGAATTATTTTTGTACATTTTTATATCGCATATTTGTTTTAGTTTTTACGGGCATAGAAGTTTGGTTTTGTTCATGGAAATATTGTATATACTTAATACAAGATAAATATTATAATCCAGACCGATATTGTTTTTAAATAACTAGAAAATGAAACACAATTCATTAATTTAGATTTAATTCATTCATTTTAACCATATTTTCCATAACATTCTCGCAGACTTCGCGTGTTATTTCAGCAATTTTATTTAGTATATTGTCTTATTGTATCGGAATTGTTATTGGCTTATTGGCGTAAGCCTTTTCGGTCAAGTACCCCCCACAGAAAATAGTTAAGAGTCGTCAAATAAGGTTATCGAAGAGGCCAGTCGATATAATGCTGCCGGGAAAAATTTCGTCATTAATTAATAATTACAGCATTGCCATTATTATTTAAATAAAATATTTTAATGACTTCAACACGATATTGAGGCATCAGATGCTCCATAATAAATTGTAATTAATTACTCTCTATAATTATCAAATGCGAACTGCCAAAATGCCAAGCCAAAATGGAGGGCAAACAAAATCAGCCTGGAATATAATTTTCACCCTGTATTCTTATAATTTTTATTAATTTCAACTATAATATTAAACCTTATGACCTTATAAATAAGGGTCGCGTACACAATTACCCCGTCACTTATTTTTGTCAAGCACCTTGACATTTCACAAATAGTTACCCTCAAGTTGGTATCACATTCGGTGTCTGAGCTTTTAAAAACGGTTGAAATCTATGGTTTGTTTTCAAACTGTCGCCATACCTGTCTGACTAAAATGTAGCCGTATGTGATTCACTCTACCTAGAGGGTAAGTATTTTTTTTTATTGTTCAATCACTAGTGCATAATTTAATGTTAACTTGTTAATCTAATCGCATGTTAAATGATCTTTACAGGAAACAAGACGTTTCCCTCTGGGCTTAGCCTCTGGATTTAACCTTTGGGCTTTGCCTCTGGTTTTTTTTTTGATTAGATGTCTTACTTTTACTAAAGACTAACATATTTTATTTATCACCTTCAGGTATTATTATAAATTTTTCCCAGTTTAAGATGAAGGCAGAATGTAACAAAAATGAGGTGGGTATGTGTGCTCAAGATAAAAGAACCCGCGGATCTCATGTTCTGCACTGTCTAGCCGATGAAAGGGAAGGATGCAAGTCTTCTACCCCACAACCTGCAGAAAAGCGTCTCGTAAGATACTCTAGTTTACAAAATAATATAAATCTTTCTCCCAATCGCAAGCAGTTACTTGGGATATAAAGTCTTTTTTTTTAATTCTCAAACTATGTGGTCTTCAGAGACATCAAACCTTTTAATAGAATTAGACCACCAAAGTATATAAAGAAGGTCTCTTGGGCTTATAAGCCCATGCAGGGTGAGTGGGGTGATTTACAGGAACACATTTTTATTTCTCAAATTTAAAAATTACGCGGTACCTTTACATAACTTCACCCTTGTGGAAGGCACGACCTAAACCTACTTATATTACTAGGGTTAATTCCAGCACATTCAAGTCGCCCTTCACACAAGTGCTGACATTTTAACCAACGGGGAAGAATAATTCCTCGTTTATCCGAGTTCCGCTCTTTTTGGGTGGCGTGAAATATAGAAAAAAATTTCGTCACAGGACTTTGAAGTTACTTTTAAAATATTATTATTTTCGCGGACTGGGATCAAAACGAAAGCTGAAAACAATTTTAACCTTTCTCTTACGTTGCTAAAATAAAAACGTTAATAAAATCAGTGTATATGTTGACTTCTGCGATTTTTAAGTCCGATACACAAAAATATTTTTTATTTTTTATTACTTATATTAATCATTCGAATAATAGTATGTATATATATATATTATAATATTATATTTGGTACCTACCGGTCACGAGATATTATTTTAAGTTAACATTTGACAAATGGCAACATTGCACCGCGGGAAGAAATTTCTCTATGGTATTTTTCCGTTGACGGCTCTAGAGTATGCGAAGTGAGCTGCTCGTGGATTGATTATAAAAAAAATGTGAATTCATCTTTGAACAAAGAAGAGTGAAAATAATATAAAATATTCTGCATCTGTGTTATCCTGTATCGTGTTAGTAGAGTTTTTGTAATTTCATTTGTGTATTTGCAGAATGTGAAGCATTCTTTCCTTACTCGACATCTGCGAGGTATGATTTGGTGAACAATACTAATTTCCTCGTGAAGGATTTCTCACGAGCTGAGCATGAAGGGCACACGATTAGGTTCCATCTGCTCAATTTATTCTACAATTTAATCTATTTTACAACAAATGAGGACGCAAGGGTTCTGCGCGACTTCAGAAACCACGCCAGGAAGAAGATGACCCAGCCTTCATGAAGTTTTGCGATGAGAGGAGATACAAGTATTCTACGGATGCCTCGGAACATCAAAATACTGAACTGAATTGTTGTGAAAGAAATTTTTGATGTGAAATTTTAGAGATGTAGTAAATCTTAATGTTTATTCTCACATCGAATTTTAAATGCTAGTTGCTAATTTTGATGTAGTCGATTTGATAAAAGTCTATTATTTGTTGAAGAAGATTGGTTAAAAATATTTATTTGTAATCACACTGTGGTGATATTATTTTTACTATATTTTACCTGGTAGACTCATATATTTTCGTATTTTACCTTGCTCAACTTTTGTAAGCAAAGACTATTTAATTATAATATTGTAAATTTATAACATATTCTATTATTTTTCCGTGAGAATGATTGCTGATATGGATGGAGTATGGTAAATTCTGTGCATCCGAATCACGCACCTCATGCTTTACACTGAGCGAACCGGAGAACGAATAAAATATAACGTCACAATATATATCAATTATTGTGTAAAAGTGTTAACAATTAAAAAAAATATTGATCATCACGAACGACAGCATAAAGACGCATAAGACACGTCTAACTCAGTCAGCGCATGATCTGCCACTAAAGTGACGATCGGCATCCGGCACTCCAAGTTCTTCGAAAAAACATTTTTCATTGTTGCGTATGATAAATACTTATGCATTGAAATTATTTTATCCGATATATAAATATACTACGAAGGAATATCTAAAATATGAATTCTGTATTTAGTATTTTTACAGAGATATTCATATAATTAGCAATTTCAACTAAGTTTACATCATCGGAGAGGAAAAGATAATAAATGAAATGTACCGCCCCTACCAGGCTGATTCTAACGACACAATTGAAATAAGACATCAAAATAAGGGAATAAGGGTACACTGTTATTGACTAAGTGATCCATGAAATGTAACTGTGGTTGGCTTGTGAGGGTCGAATGAATGAATCAGTGATTAAATAGGTGAAGTGCGAGTGGTGATGAGTCGAAGACGACCACTGAGGTAAGACCTAGTACAACGAAATTTAATCAATTCTTAAGTAATTTCAGAAATGTGGAGGACTATCGCCTTCACACAAATAAAAATAAATAAATTGTTAAAGGAGTTACGAAGAAAATGACGCTATCTAAGTATTGGAACGAATTTTTTAAACCTTGTATAGATAATGTACGAGGCGCGTATTTTAAGTATCGAAATTTCTTACACAACTTTAATTTCTTCGGACGCTACACACCTTCAATAACTTCTCAACATTGTCGCCACCATTATAAAGGCACTTCTCGTAACGGGGCACCAATTTTTGTTTACAAAGAACGACGCCGTCTGGGATTAAAACCATGTCTGTAATATGTCCTTAAGTTCATCACCGTCATCAAAACACTAGCCACCAAGGAACATCTTCGGACGAAGGAAAATATAGAAATCACTTGGCGCCAAATCAGGACAAAACAGGACACACTCGGTGATGAATGTCAGCTGGTTCATATTTCGTGCATTCGAGAAACGAATCACGGGCCGTATCTCACAGTCGGCGGGCTGATCTTGAACATTTCAATCACTAACTACAAGATGGCAGCATTACGTGAATATCTCTAACGTTGCATGCGGTGAGTCAACAGATGAAGGACACCATTGCGCGTGCGCAACATCGCAACTGCAGCGCTACACCGGCAATATCCGGCAACGCTACTTATTTAAATAAGGCGTCTCGTACAAGCACTAACAAAAATCTATTACTTCGACTAGATAATGGCCGCGTCGGCAATGTATCCAAAAATAATATTACAGAAAAAAGAAAATAATATCATTTAACTAGTAGTTTTTCAAGCTTTTATTCGAAAATGAAGTGGTTTGTGTCTTGGTTAAATAATAGGTGGACCGGAACTGGATGTCGTTTTTTAAATGAAACAATTTGATATGATTAAAATATTTATTTATCAAAACTTAGTCCAAAATATAATTTCCATTTCCATCATTCATCCAGTTTCTACTTATCTGTTAATTTTTCAATCGCTCTTTTATAAAATTCAGCTGGTTTTGAGGCAAAATACTCAGACATGGCCATCGTTACCTCCTCATAACTTCTATATTCTTTGCCATTCAAAAAGTGTTGCATTGACCGGAATAAATGATAATCGGATGGAGCAATGTCTGGTGAATATGGTGGGTGACGTATAGTGTTGTAGATATTGTGTTTTTGAATTTAATTCCAAGTGCTCTGTGCACGCGTTTATTGGCTCACCTAGATTCTCTTCACTCAACTCGTGCGGTATCCATTTCCTTTGTTTCCACATCTTGCCGATTTTTTTAATACGCTTCTGTACACTTGACCATGAACATCCGAGTTTGTTCACGAGTTCTTAAATCGTTGATGTTGGATTTTGTTCAATCAAATCGGCTAAAATATCGTCATCCATTTTAACTGGTTTTCCACATCCAGGATTATTTTTTAAACAAAAATTTCTTGATCGAAACTGTTTAAACCACCACTGATATTTACGAACATCCAAAATATCTCCCAGTATTTCACAAATATTTTTTGTAACACTTGTTACGGTCTCTTTCTTCAAGAAATGGTAAACCATAATATTTCAGATAAATTCCTCATTCGGCACAAAGCTATCCATTGTAAATATGGTTGTTAAATTTTATGTTTAATAGTCTCAATACACCATAGGTATGTATAGTCAACGAAATGACCGAAAACACGTTGTTAAAGATTGACTGACGAAACACAACTGACCATTCAAGAGCGATAACAATAAAAACGACATTTTTCCGGTACACCTATTATATAAAAAGTAAACAAATGATACAATGCTGGTAGCCGGGGTTTCTAACCTGCCCATCTATTGAGAAAGGCCCAAATTCAGCCACGATAATACTATATGTGTTAATATTACTGTATTTAAAGCAAATATGTAAGTACACCATTAGTAAACGCAATGCGTCAAGGGTTTAATATAAAATTACTGAGCTTGAAAGGTTCTTGTAATTTTCTACGATTTAATTTCCATTACGAATATTTTTTATCACCCAACCACTCGCAATCTCCTGGAGTGTTAAGGTTTTGCCAGTAACTTTCAGACACAAATCTCGGCTTAAGGGGTAAAGCCTTCGCTAAAATCTAATCAGCAGGGTGTGGAACACCCTTCGCCCTCTGTTCAAATATTTTAATACCCAATTGATCAATTAGTAATCACAGCCAAGGAAGGTCTTTTTATATAGAGACAATATTTTTATCTGCCTAATGGTTCGAATGTTTCAAGTGGCTACATTCTATAAATATATTTAAATCTATCGCATAAGTTCTTTCGTACGTTTGAAAGTTGCCTGCGATCAATCATTTAAGCTAAATAAATCGGCTAAAGTTTATACGCTACACGTAAGTATAGTTTGGAAAACAAATAAATACAGTTTATTTTAAGATAAAACAAATGAGTAGGTATATTCGTGTTTGTCCAAGGTTCTATTTTTTCTTGTCCCGAAAGATCATCCAGTTATATTTTGATTGTGCAGAGACATGGTTTGATTTATCTATGTATGTATAAATTATTAACAAATCATTTATGATGGATATTTTATGTGGATGGAGATCTCCGCTTTCAGATTATATACAATAAGAGTTATTACGAGTAGGGGAAGCCGCCTTATGAAATTATTGGTATACAGTTACAGTAACAACCAATCACCACACTGCTTATAATGTCTATAATTTGGCAAATGTCATGTTCGTCAAATTGCATTGAATTGTACGTAATGTTATTCTATGACATGTTCCTCAGATTGCTAACAATCAGGCGCATGTTAAAATATAATATAACTATGACGATACACAAAATACATATTCTTTTTAAATTAAATATATTAATTAGAAAGATATACATATAAAATCAATTTTATCGAAAAATATTGTTGTTGCGCCACCGGAATTCGAACCTGGACCTCTTTCCTAACAGGGGAAGGTGCATTATCCAACTATGCTACAGCGACAATATTTTTAGCGACAGTTTTCGAACCTATATGTTACCTTTTTGATATTAATACATTTAATCGTTCCATTATTTGTATTATTATTATTATTTAAAATATCACAGACCGTCTGTTCTGAATAATTACAACTTCACAATAAGAATGTGTTCTCCTAACATATTCTTTTTGTTAGGGAGAATACTTTATTATTGTTAATTTATACATAATTATTGTTCTTAGTTAAATTATTTTAAATATTTATTTAGTTAGACTAATAAATGTTTAATAAAGATTTAAAACAAAGAAAAAATATGGAAAATACGAAATGTCACACAAAGTTGAAGGGTGTGGTACTTTTATTTTGAATTGCATTAATTGAGGGCACTATTTATAAAGTCTGTAACCTCCATATTTTTCTTTTGGAAATAAACGCGAGATACTGATAGGATCTTGTAAAACAGTATATTTATTATTGCATCAAATAAAACACGATGACTTTGTATAAAACCACGTTTTTTTATGTTAACATTTTTTCTTCCCTTTGCGTTGATAATCTTCCTTTTGATGTAAGAACACCGTTCTACACAAACAACAATTTAGGAAAAATTTTAATAAACTCAAAAGACACAGATGACAAATGAAGCCACTCGGGTGTGTTTTATTTAATCTAATATGTCAAACCACAAAAGTGATTGCTTTTTACGAGAATATTTATTAATGTACTTTTTATTATGAATGATAATCCGAATAATATGGTTTAAAATACAAAATAAATACACATTCCAAAAACAAGGTAATTACCACATCGGTGGCTATTTAAATTTCTGAGTAGCGATGGCTGCTATTGGTCGAATTCTAATAAGCGGGCAAAAGCGACTGATTTTGCAACTAACACCGATTTTCAATAACCAATTTGCATAAAAAAGAACTAAGTTTGACAATTTATAAATTAACACATTAACGCACTAAAAGTTAGAACCACGTGAACTGGTTGCGTCAACAGCTTTAATCATCGCGTAGCGCCAATGCCGCAATGCCCTTAATTCATCACTTTCTATAAAATAATTTACGTATATATATATATTCTTTTTTCATTCTTTTTTTTTTTAAATGTTTCGCGGAGTGTTGAGGCCAGTTGCTTCTACATTTCTAAAATTGGCAAAATTAACCTTATGGTTAAAATTCATTATTTTTATTTTGAACTCATGTTTCATTAACCACTTATTGAGTAAAAATACATCTACCGATTTTGTAAAATATCATTTTCTTAAAAAAAAAAATTTTCGAAACCGTTAGATGTACTTTTACTCAATAAGTGGTTAATAAAACAATGTTAAAAATAAAAATAAGAAATACAATTTTTTAGAATCATTTATTCATGAGTTTCCAGGAGAGTTTTGAAGACAAATCGGCAAAATCACGAGTTTACCCTAAAATAGGTAGACAAAATTAATAACGTGACGCTAATTTCTGACGTATTTGAGGTGCGAAAATATGGACGGTATTACACCTAATGCCTTTTTATGATCGTATTTATAAAGAATTTCAAATTAAAATACGTTGAAATATACTACTGTGGCGAATCACCGCGTGTAGGTCATCTGACGGCACGATCGCCAAGTTCAGTTACAGACGCGTAGTGCGTCGGACACCCGCCAAAGAGACGTTTCCATACATGACCAAGAATAAATCAACGACACAAACCCAAGGTATTGTAATCTTTCATTAACACACTCTGGTTGTCATCCTTACCCACAATAACGCTAAACGGCATTAATTAGAATTCAATATATTTGTCGCCAATAAAACTTTATGTGATATGAATGATCAGACGAATGCTGAAAATAAGCTGGACGAATACAGATGAGTAAAGAAAAATAAGTAAATAATACATTTATAATACATAGGAATACCAGCTCCAGCGACAGATAGCTATGATTTGTTTTACGAATTTAATAATTAATAAAACGTATTTTTCAATGAAAAAAATATATTTTTTTATCAAGAAAAGGGAAATGGAATACCACAATATAATCTAACTTCACCAATTAATGCAAACGAATATTATTCTCATAACGAAATACAATTATGCTTAAACGTTATTTATTACATATTAAAAAGAATTATTAAACAAGTAAAGTACAGTTTGGGCGTTAATTTGTGACGCGTTTAACAGCCTAAGAATGAGAGCGATTGGCAAATTCAGTTACTGACGACGTCAAGTGGATCCAATGCAATGCAGATGCGGAAGTTTGTGGAACTATGTGATACTACGGATCACCGTCTGAATCAAAATGTCGTGTTTCGGATGTTTTAATATTTATTTCAGTACATCATCAGTTAATAATTAATATCATTGCAATCCTAGGATGGAAGGGGCGGAATCGGTATTTTAGATATACGAACGTTTTAATTATGTATAAGAATTCTATATATTTTGTTTCAAATTATTCGTGTAGTTAAAACCGTATTATTATTCTATACTGAAGTCATGTACGAGTGCTCGCGTTGTAATCCACAATATTTAATTATAATTACTAATTGTATGTCTCAATATAATACAGATCATTACACCGAGATAGGCATAGAACTCTAATTAATAATTAGTATAATAATGGTATAGATATGTTGGATTGTAACATATATTCGTCCCGTTTTCTCAGCCTGGTCGCGTAACATCATTATTTCGACTCGTTACTAACTTCACGCACACAAATATTATACGTCATTTAATACACACGGTGAACAAGACAAGTTTATATTTCAAAGGTCATTTTAATTAATAGAGTCAGCGCATTTTGGAAAATTTTAAACATTTTAGAAAATAACGAAAATTTCAAAACAACACTTTAGTTTCCGAAAAGACAAAAACGCGTTAACTTGTAAAAAAAAAAAGTGATGTATACAGAGCCACTGTTGTGATTGGTGACGCAATGTGCAGGAGAAAGAAATGTTAATGTCAAAGCTGCACATCGCTTCGGATGACCCGTCATCACTGACATGGATAAAATTAAGGCCAAGATTGAGAGCGATCGCCATTTGTCGACACGTAAATTTAATCAGGCGCTAAACATTTCCCCCTGACATTTAAACACGTTAAGCTTGAAATAGCCAACAATCGTACTACTTGGGTGCCGCATCAATTGGCAAAAAAAAAATCGAATTTCTGCTTGCGAATCGCCACTTAAATGAGGATATTTTAAGGATATCGTGTACTGTGAGCTGCTGCCACTAACCTAAATATGAATTTCAATAAGGGCTACTGAAAAATATGCAGAAATATATTGTATTCTAGTAACACAACGCCATACCGCACTATTATCTCGTGAAGTTCCCATGCACGAAGTGCATCCACCATATAGTCTGGACCTCGCACCTTCTATCAGGACTCTTTTGGAGGTGAAGATTTTTAAATTTTGAATTCACCAGTTTCTCGCCAACATGTTCCACGAATTCTGCACGTATCATTCAGAAAAACGAAAGAATATCATCAATCATGTGTTGATTAAACATATTTCTGAATTTACAAATGATTTTAAAAACACTGAAAAACGGAACGTATGTACGTACAACCCAATATAAATAAACAAATATTTACTGTTTCCGAGGTATGTTTGTAGAACTCTATAATCACATATATATGTGAAAATAAAACACTTGTTTTTTGATTCTACTCGTTTAATTTACTTAAGACCCGTTTCACTTTCTAACATTATCAGTTTCAATACTATGATATTGATATGAACATGACATTTTAATATCATGTTCATTTGTGGAAAAGGACAGCTATATAATTTTACAATCTAAGAAGCTAATTCGGCAAGAGACATTTTTGGTAAAAAAAAATATACATTTTTGATATTTTTGGTATGGTTTTGAATGGGTTACATAGAATAATTAGAAACATTCAAAATGTATGTAAATCCTCAGAATTCCAATGAATAATATTGTCCCTTTTCATCTTATGAAAATAAAATTGTATAGCTGTCCCCCCATTATAGTTATAAATACAAGTTGTTGAGTTAAATTGTTAGATTGATAATGCCATTACAAGGCGAAACGCGTCGCAAGTAAATCAAATGAGTAGAATTGAAAAACAAGTGTTTTATTTTCATATATGTAATAAACAAATATTTAAATTATATAAATACTGACGTCAAAGAAGACAATATCAATTACATAAAAAATATTTTTGATTACACGCTTTGTTGAGATAGTTCGTTCAATATTCAGTAAAAAATTATTGACAGCGTGTCAAACGAAACAAGTCTCGGATTGTTTCATCATTTAAATTTATTAAATAATTCAGTCATATTGGATTTCCTCGCTGACAATGTATTCAGAATTTCATTTCGGGATTCCTCTTGTCAGAATATAATAATAATATTAGAATTTTCATTTTAAATTTTGAAACGTTACGCCATTACCGAAACATCAAAGAAAAATGTCGAAGACGATATAAACTGGGAATCCCGAGCCAATGTCGACGATACTGAATGACGATCTTTCGCCATGATCGTACAGACGTATAATCAACTTAAAAAATAAACATTATTTGACAAATGAAAAATTCAATCTGAACAAAAGTAAAAAGATTCATTATTTTCTGTGTAAATGAAGCACCAAAATGTGATTAAATTGATATTGTAATATGGATACATGAACATATAATACATACTTATCATAAGCCAAATTTGCACTATTCGCTTTAGATCGCCGAGGAAATATATGATGTGATTAAACTACGTTGATCTTGAAACTCACGCAATATTTTATTTGTGCAGTAGTTTTAATACCATATTTATTCTCAATCTGGTAACATAACCTTTATTTTTATTTATTTACTGTTTCTAATTTTTATGTGTCACGTGATTAAGTTTCGTTGACCTTGGATCTTCCTTGCAGCGGTTAAAACTGAATTTTTTTTTTTATTATAACGCCTATATTAATGTTTAATGTTTTAATGATTTATGTCAACTTGTCATAATAGTTAATTAAACGGATCAATAGTGATATTTGAATTTATCTAAGAACACACAATTATATATGGCGATAGTATAGTGGTTCTCGAAGTGTTTCCTCTTATTTACATATGTACAACTTCCAAAAAAAATTGACAGATATGGAGATTGATTAATGGGTGAGAATGGTGAACGTTATATTTGTATAAAGTGATCACTTAAGCCAACCGAAGACAGGTCATAAGCTCAGTAATTACCCATATATTTCTAATAATATAATAAAATAGCTTCGTCTATCAGATATATATTATTTGTTTGATTAATTGTGATTATAGGTAACGTTTGTGTGCACTTGTCAAATGAGATGAAACGTCTTGTACACTTTTGTAGATTTTTTGTTTCTTTCTGTCAATCTCAAACTAATCTCCAAATTGAAATCTCAACACGTGCACATGTATGAGGTGTGTCTCAACTAATTTTCTGAGATTATCTTCTTCCGTGAACCCGGCCATAAAACCGTAAATCTTTAGTTCATATTTCAAATAGTTTAGATATGAAATTAAGGAAACCACTTGACACCTAATTTGCGCTTTATTTATCTTTCTTACCGAGTACCCAGGATTCAGATCTATACACGAGAACTGGCCCGGCCCTGGAGTGTTTTGTAAACTTGAAAGTGGACCGTCAGTTGCTTTCATATACAAAAATAACATTTGTTGGTCGCCTGTAGTCTTCTTGTAATTTCTGCTTAAGAAGCTTAAAATCAACACACAGAATGATTAAATTATGAATGACTTAAATAATTATGACAAAATGATTTTTATCTCTCCTTTTAAGAAGAGATTGATATATGTGAAGACAATTGTGTATAAAACCTTACGCGCTTGGATAAGTAGGAGAAAAAAATAGCGAAAAAATAAATGGTGAGAAAATGGAGAAGGAAAATCTGAAAAATGTACATTGAATTGCAAAACATAAGCTGAGAAAAGGATAAATCACAGAATGGGAAATTCTTTCAATATATTCGGTTCGGCACTGTGACATGTGAAATATCAATAAACCCTATTTGGCGTATAAATCTGCAGGTTGGAAATAAAATACGTTTATTTAGAATTTTCACAAAAGAAAAATAGAGAGAGATATTTTACACTCTACCAATTACAATGTATTGCTTTAGGATTGCAAAAAATATTTCAATATTCAAAAATGCCAAGATTTTCATTTTTCAATTTCCACGTTATCTGGAACGGCATAAATGTTACAATTAAATTTCATAGCACAAATATAATTTATCATAAAGTTTTCATAACAGAAAAATAATATCCAGTAGTGTTCGATCTTTATAACAAGATTATATGGATCGCCGATCGCCGATCGCTTATCGCCGTCTTGCGCAAATATAAACGCGACATATAGATAAGTTCCTGTACATTACATACCCATTACCCCCTCCCCATATACCAAAACACGATATTTTTCTGCGGTTATGTTCTCTATGGTTTTTTGGATCTGTTGAATTTGAACCTTTGAACTGACAGATATCATCTTACCATTGGGTACGTTGATTGCTACCAAGTTCGTCCTGCCGTGTGGGAATGAAATTGGCTTGTGAAGTATCATCCTGCTACTTGTGTTGCTGATACTGTTTGTATGAAATCGGTTTCTCGCCATCATGCGAACCGATGTGTTCATCTTGCAACTGTGCATGGTGCTTGTTGACATTTTGCGCTATCACCGAAGTGTACATTCAATAGTGCTTCATGCGGAACAACGGAGTACGTGTCCTGGAGCCAGGTGATCTATGGGTTCAGTGGAAGAAGATCAAGATACCGAAAGGAGCATTTCACAGATGGGTTTCTGGTTCTCGGTGGTCCTTCAGCCGCCCCTTGTCCCTTATTCCTGTCCCTCTCCCGAATTCCTTCCACCCTTTCTACATCTCGTATTTCTCCAATCCCTTATCCAGATAAGTAGCATGAAAAATATATAAATAAATATGTGCCGATATTTAGCCACCTTCCGAGCCAGCGCTAACTCGTCTTGCGTTCTTAGCCCCCACGAGAATAGGCTGCCGAGTGCTGATCAGAGGCGCGAGGAGCCAAATACTGTCGTCTCATCAGCCGTCCAGACTACACGTGTTATTTCATATATATAACTTACAGCGTCCGTGATTTATTAAAGCGCTTTTCAACTTAAATACACCTTAACTTACAGGGCGTTCCCTTATGACATTATAAATTAGGGCAATGCACACTGATTCATGTTATCTTGAATTTTTTGACTTTTCGTTTTCTTGTCGAGATTGCCAGTGTTGACAGTAAATTAAACGATAAATAATTTTATTAAAGACTCTTAAAATGGCCACTTTAAAATTCTCTTTCTCATAATAATCATAATTATTATTTTTATTAAATCCTGGCTGGCAAAAGCACATTTGAAAGGCCAGAGGCTTAAGTGATTTAAAAGCCATTTAATTTTTTGTTAAGCGTCTGAAGGAAAAGTGGAACAGTCAATTATATAACCATACCATTTATGTATATATTTGTAATTTTACGCAATTTTTTCTCATTTTTTAAAACTGACATTTTTATTTCAAAATGTTTGTTTCTCTCGATGTACAAGTTTGCATTAGATATTAGAGCATTTTAGTTTTTTTAGAACCATGCCATGACAGAAATGATTCTTCAAACTTTTTACAACTAATAATATACTACAACTAATAATTTATTACAAGTAAATAGAGAGGCCATCGTGCAACAACGCTGTATATTGGTTTTTACAAATGTTGGTATGTCCGACATCTTGGATGATATACAGCGTTTCGGCTAGATAACATAACTCAAATCTGATATGTGTTGTTGCAGGGGTGATCTCAATTATTGTAAGATTTATTTTAATTTGTATTTTGGGTTCAAAAAATATAATTATGTACATAATATAAAAGATCTCTCTCTATATACGTGAGAATTTTCTCTGACATATACATAGGTAAGCACATCAACTAAAGAAAAAGTAATTCAGCCTATTTTAAGGATCAATTAATATATTTTAATTTTATTAAAATTTTTGTGTGAAGTAGAGTAAATAAATATGAAAAATACAAATACAAAAATTAATGCAACTTTCATTTTGTCTATTCTCAAATATCAACTGCTTGCGCGTGTCTAATTAATAAATCATGCTTTTGTTTATTATAATGTATTAAAACATTGAGCGCTTAGTCAACAAAACAAAAATGTAATTCAGCCTATTTTAAGGTTCAAATTATATTTTTGAATTTTATTAAAATTTTTCTATGAAGTAGAGTAATAATAAATATGAAAAATATAAATACAAAAATTAATGTAACTTTCATTCTGTCTATTGTCAAATATCAACTGTTTGCGCGATTTTTATTAATAAAATATGCTTTTGTTTACTATAATATATTAAAACATTGAGCGGTTAGTTAATTGTGACGTACTCAGATTAAATAGTGCTGGGATTAATCTTTCCACTATGATGATGGAAATATTGATGTTTCGTGTACTTGGAAAAACAAGGCATCATCTGATATTTACTTTTAACTGAGATAATGAGCTTCAACATTTTTAATATTAATTTTTCGATTTCTTTGGCAGAATTTGGTACAATGCCCATTATGTGATTTTTTTTTACAAAAGTGACATTGTATAATATAATTTAGTGTTAATCACCTCCTTATTTCAAGATATATATATATATATATATATATATAATATAATAAAACTATACATGAACTTTGTATTTACTACGTGAGTTTTGTATATGAACAACCGGTTTCTAAAAAATCAGTTTTCTTCATATGGGTGATTAGAAATTTTTCTTCTTCTTCTTCTTCTTTCAAACAGGCAATCCACCCTTCAAGAGTGATTTGTGCCATTAAACAAGTTTAAACATTATTTCATAGAAAGCAGTACAACAATATTATAGAATAGGGAATATTGCGTTACAAGTTAATACCATTGACATTCAAGAAATTTTCTATTATATAACTTAAATGTGGCGAGTTGAGGGAAAGAAGATGACACAAGTTAACCGGGAGTTGAAAATTACCATTGACAAGATTATTGTAAAAAAAACCTGTGATCCGCAATGGACAGGCAAAAAAGACATGGTCAAGGGTTTCCTCCTCGGCACCACATTCACACATTGGGGAGTCTATTATGTTCATTCTGAACAAATGTGAGGCCACCTGGCAATGCCCAATTCTCATTCTAGTGATATTTGCTACTGTTCTTTTAGAAACTTTCCTGTTGGAGAACCAAGGTGTTCGGGGAATATATCTTTGGATTATTTTAAGACGATTACTCTTGTGATTGTTTGGATCCATCCATTGTGCAGACCAGATAGAATTCGTATGTTTTTTTACAATATTAAGTCTGTCATAGCCTTCTTGGCCAGTTTATATTAGAAATTTTTATCACCCTGATAAAAAAAAGGGTTTTTCAAAACTGGTTAGTTCATATGTAAAAGTCACTGCAAAGTTACTGTATAATTTTATTAAAAATGACAAATCAACGTGTAATGTTTTTGTAGTACCTAAGTATTAAAAATATAACCCATGTTTATACAAGGGGCGGAAAAACGGAACGTAGGAAGGGTGAGAGGAAGTTGGTGCAGGGACAGAACAATAGGGGCTCAAGGATCAACCAGGAAGCACGACTTACCTTGATTTTCTTGCTGTATTTACAGCTTTCCTGAACTTCAGGATACTTCTTCAATGATTAACACATAGCAACAACACAATAATAATTTAATAATTCAAGTCAGTGTGACGAGGTCGTAGCAGGATATTCACACTTCTTGACAGTTCACAAGTCATAGATCACACACAGAAAAAGTCATGCTCTGTGATAAGGGGGAGGGAGTGGCAGATAGGTATTGTAAACATCATGGAGCATCCACACGCGCACGGCCATCGGCGATCTGTAGATCTGTCATAAAAACCGAACAACCCATATAGGAATTTCTTTGTATTCATATCAGCAGCGTTCTAAAGAATATTAAATACTTCTAAAATATTGATTGTAAGAATTTTGATATCTTGTGTTCCGAGTCACGATTTGGCCGGAGATTTATAAAGATTCAAAGTATGTACGGCATTCATTATTTTTCAGTCAGATATGGAAGATGTGAATAATTCAAGAACGATCGGCAACGAAACAAAACAATGTAAATTACAAACTCAGAACGGAGCTGAACTCACATTGTAATCTGCTTTGCGGACTTTTGGCACGGTAATATATTTTTACAAGTGATCATTATTTATTTAACAAAAGTATTACGTCAGTGCCGTCAGTTTATAAGCTTATCGGCTGGGTTACAGCCCGAAAGGGGGCTTAAAACTTTTACAAAATTGCTCCATCCAACATCGTACAAACACATAAATAACGAAAGTATTTTCACAGCATCCGATCGATGGTTCCATCGCAGGGAAGTGAGCAAACGGCGTTGTAGGATAGGCGATGCCAACTGAGACCAGTAAGAAAATAATTTCTGCCAGTTGGTAATATTTCAAATTACCGCAAGCAAAATGAGAGTGTATAAAAATGACACGAAATTTTCTAACGAAAAATATTTGTTATTTATTAACGTATATGTTGTTAAACCAATTTAAAAATTTTGGGGGACCCACTGAATAAATATATTCTTAGGGCCGGTTATGTGGTCAATAGTAACTTTTTACTAACGCCCGTAATAAAAATCCTTTGCGAGTTGTTGATACATCAAATTTACTACTGTCAAAGCATATATGGAGATATTTATAGGCGCAACAAATAATCGTGAAATATGCTTTATTTTATACATTATCTATGGATTTTTTCGCCCAGGCGTTCAAAATCTGTCACTTCGGTGGTGAAATTATTTCGTATTATTTGCTAACGAGATCATCATCGGACGAACTGTCATCACTAAAATAGCGGGATATTGAATGATTAATTGTCGTATACAGCAACTTTCAAAGTATCAATGTGTCAGATGACTTTTGGAACAGCTGTGAAAAGTCCGCCATATTTAACCCTGACCCTTACCAGACAATGGCAACGTCTACAGAATAGCTACAGGTATACAGGTATTTATATATATGTGTGAACTTTTTATTTATTTATATTTTCTTTGGTTTTTTTTTATAACATAAATAATATATTATATAATATGTATTATCCTTATGGCAAATCGGATCTTAATTTTTTTTTTTAAATCTTTTCACGCTGGAGTAAACGCATTAGTATTTACTATCGATTCTCGTTACTACTATTGGATATCGGAGAGTAAAATGAGTTTACTACGGGATAAACTTTCGAAAAGTAAATATTGTTTTACTAAAGATCAAACGACCCGTTTTCGCAATTTTTTTTTTACTTTAGTTTCTTTTTTTACTATAGTAAAAAGTTACAACCGATCACACAACCGGCCCTCGGTATTCTTAGATGTTATTCAAATGTATGCCTTCAAATGAAACAACATTATTTTGAATTATAAAGGCAGATGATAATAGATGGGTGGGTTTGTATTACGTTTCGCGACGCTACGTTCGTAGCATCTTTCGCAGCCTTATAGGCAAAAAATCTGTCGTCTACACTAAAATCACTCAGTTCCCGAAACGAGTAGAAAAGAGACGGAATGAAACGAACATAAGTTGAATTTTTACAATGGCTGGCTGTTTATTTGCACTGGATTAGCATATATTACAAAGTATTGAACTAGTTCCTCGCAGCAATAAGATATCAAAGTGTATAGTATCGAAGTGTGTATGTGTAGTATGTGTGTATATATTTTTATTTAGCATTTTATTTGTAACACTTTGGTAAACATGAAAAATAAATTACAATTACAATTACAAAACTTTTATTTTATTTTATTTGATTTATTTCTTTGTTATTCAAAAACATTATCATAGTATCATATCATATTTACATATTTATACACGTTTAAAAACATTGCCCAACTAGGCAAGCCTGTTTTAGGGCAAATTGATAAACTAATATATATGTATATATAATAATAAAAAAATAATAATAGTAATACCAATAATGTAAGCAGATATAAGGTGGATGGAAATATACAAGATCAAATCGCACAAAAGTAGTTATACAAATTATTTCATTATATAAAAGAGTTGACTCTCTGTATCCGCTCTTCCTAATTGCAACAACTAATTTGAAATATCCCTTTTAAAAGTCCTAATATCAATTAAATTTCTAATTTTATTTTCAATTTGATTATATATTCTGGGAGCTTGAAAGGTAAATAATCTTTGACCAAAACTAATTTTCGTTCTTGGAACTATTTTAGGCTTGTTTTCTCTTGTGGAATAATATATTTCAGTCCTCACAGATGGAGCGCCTATTTTCCTATGAAAGCTAGTTAATATAATTGTCTTATATCCAAAACTAGTTCATTCCTTCACATTTGCCGGCAGTTCAATGAACAATTTGAAACCTTTATAGTATAAACTATTTTGTGTTCCTGCCAGATTTGTTTGTGGAAGTCTAAAATCCCACCGACTTATCGTTAGATAAGTGTGTACCTCAAAATTATATTTAAAATGTGATCCAGTAGGCATCTGGTTACTAGGTAGTACCGTTTTACATCTGTTGACAATAACGGTTGTGGCGTACCGCCGCTAGATGTCGTGCGATAACTACAGAAATATGTATCTGGACTATTCATCGATCGATTATTTTCTGGCTGACGTTTCAGACCACGTTTCAAAAGTCATCATCGTGGCTGATAAAAGATGAAGGATCTCGTCAGCGTAATAACGACCGAAGAATGACAGTAAAATAATCGTCAGTATGAAAAACAGAAAACCGGATCTCCTCGGTCTTGTAAATGGATTGCAAGAAAGATTTTAATCGACAAGTAATAATACAAGAAAAAAAATGGTGATATATAAATCGAAGATGAAAATGAAATTAGAAAAACTTCGCGATTCGAAGTCTAAAGTAGAAATTTCTGCGTCGCTAGCTAGCCTCTGATAGGAGATGTCACACAAAAAAGAAAATAAAGTTGTAAAGAGAACTAAGATACTCGGGGATAGAAAGTGCAAATCATCGCCAACGTAAAACCTGCAATATTAATTAACTTGCTTATATTCAGCGGTGTAGTAGGGCCAGGGCTGTCGTCCTGGCGCTTCTTTTGACATGGAACTATCTTTTCATGTATAATAGGTACATTTAAAAACATTTTAATACAAAATATTTCGCATAGAAATTTATACAAAAATATATAAGACCCATTTCATTATATTAATTTCCCTGAAACAACATAGATGTCATTAATGAAAATCTTATTCTTTAGAAATATGAAAGCTATTATATATATATATATATACTCTATATAAGCTTGTTTACGCGTTTTTAGACTTCGATAGGAAAGCCTGGTATAAGATTTAAATATGTGCATTATATTTGTGTGGATTTAAAAACAGCAAACGGAACCGAAACTGTTACTGGTGAGAGACGGTTTCGGAATCGGACAGATATATTTTACGGCGGTGTTATAAAAACATGTTGTCTTTTATTATTCTGTTATTATTAGTTGTACAAAGCTTCGGACGTTGATCAGCAGACATTGAAGATTTGAGACTACAAGGAGAGTGACCAACGGCGTCTAACAGCCCAGGTTCACAAAGGTTTTATGTATTTTTATTTGCCCTGGATTGAATTAATATATTCAACAATACCAATAAAAAACCCAAGACTAGCTATCGAAGGGTAATTACGGCAACAAAGCTATTTTTGGACATACTCAAATATTGTTAATATAATATACAAGTCTAAATAAGAAATATATAATTATTAAGAAGAACACATTCTTATTGTGAAGTTATAATTGTTCAGAACATAGGTCTGTGATATATTAAATGTATTAATTAGAAAGATGTACATATAAAATCAATTTGATCGAAAACTATTGTTGTTGCGCTACTGGGATTCGAACCTGGATCATCTCTTTTCCAATCCGAGGAAGGTGTATTAGCAACTATGCTATAGCGACAGTCTTTTGACGACAAATTTTTGAACCCTTATTTTACACTTTTCAAATTAATATGTATATCTATCGTTCCATTATTGAAAAATTAAATTAACTTTTCAGGCGTATTCTAGTATAACATGTTAATCATTCGTCATATATACAGATAAAGAATATAGCTTTCATATTTCTAAAAAATAATATTATCATTTATGACATCTATGTTGTTTCAGTGGAATGAATATCAATTTTCAAACCAAAGATGGCGTTAGCGAAGTTGTATTGAAATACTTTAGAGAGACCCTGGACCGAGACAAGCGGAGGTACATTACGAGTCTCTTCTGATTGAGACTACTGAGTGAGACTCTCCCTGCAACAACACTGCATATCGTTTTTACAAATGTTGATAGATAGTCGAAACGTCGGCCATTTTGAACGATATTTTATGTGATACGTGCTAAGATCATTTACAAATTGTGTACAGTGGTACTTTTATTTATTTCACGATTACGACATGACATAAAAATATCATTAAAACTGAATGGCCACTTATGATAATTAGAAATATTCAAAATGTATGGAAATTTTCAGAATTCCAATTGAATAATGTTGTCCTTTTACAGCTTTTTGTATAGCAAAAAAATTATTATATTATATATAGTAAAAAATACATAATGCTCTTACAGGGCGAAACGCGTCTCAAGTAAATTAAACGAGTAGAATAAAAAAACACAAGTGTTTTATTTTCACACGTCATATAGGTGATAATGAATTACGGTCAACAGTTTAGGGAAAATGAATGTTGTTAATGATTATATATGTTGTATGAATATGTAGGTTATGCGTGTGAGAGCTGAATGCCCCATATATTTTACCCAGCGTTCACGTGTTTGATAATGATCGCGGATATGTATTGTGATGTGTGGCAAGAGCAGACTGAAGTAGAAAAAAATTGATAAATGTAAAGATTGATGGGTGAGTATTGGTGAACGATATATATATATATATAAAGTGATCACTTAAGCCAGCCGAAGATAGATCTTAAGCCGTAATAGGTCGTAATTACCCATATATTTTCCGTTAAAATATAATAAAAAAGTAGCTTTGTCTCTATGAGATATCTGATATTTGTTTAATATGGTTTTATTAACCACTCAATGAATTAAACACATCATTTATCTATTTAATTCATTAAGTGCTTAATAAAACAAAGTTAGCAATCTAAAAAATGTATTTCAAGCACAAAGTTGATTTTTAAAATCTTAAATATAGAAAAACTACTAACAATTGACACAAGTTTATTAATTATTGAGAACTGTTATCGTTTAGAAATAAACAATGAAAAGTCTACACATGGGAGCGTTTGCAATAGGCAATTGCGAGGGGAGTGGCGCTCGGGATATAATTTATTTATTATGACATCGGTACCGGGCGTGTTTATGTGGTTGTTAGGAGCTCTGTTTTACCCGCCCAGGTATCTGCGAGGTGCATTCAGGTGATGATGATTATGGAGGTGATAAAGCTCTACAGCCACTTACTTACAACGGCACTTATTTATGAATTAACTCAAAATATTGTTTGATTTTTACTGGACTCCAAAATCGATAAACACAGCTTTTTCTCCATTCCCAATCAATTATTTTCAAGTACATGTATACACATACTCTAGCAGAAATATTTCTAGGGTCGTATTTTAATGAGAGTAAAATTGGAAAAACGAACAAATTCTTGGCCTCAATTATTTAATTAAAACGTCCGAAGAATAAGGTAAAAACATTAATAATTAAACGGAAAGCGTAAAAAATTATGGGATAAAATTAAAAACATTATTAAAAGTCACCCCGAGTTATGGAGGGTTGGTACTGTGTACATATTTATAAACTCCGTTTATCCCCGCTCGATACTCGGGTTGGAGTGGCAGGTGCCAGCTGAAGGGTGGGCTGTAGCTCGGTCTCCGGGTAATGGCATTCCCGGGCATCCCTCAGGATCAGGGTAGCCTCCCGTCAAAGGAGTATGTTAATATGTCCAGAATCCAACACTATTCCAAATGATGACCGAAGCGAAATGCGAAAAGCGTTTGCGAAATATTCGCACCCGAAGACAAGTTTGGAGATTTTTAAAGTTGCTTAATTTGAATTATCATTTAATATTAAATTACAATCTTGAAAGATACACTCGTCATATACACATGGCTCAACGCACAATAAAATCAATCAAATCAACGCGCTCTGCACCCAGTGCCCGGCCTCATTGTTTTAGCATTTTACCGCACAAAAATTACTTGCGTAATATTATTTATCATTGTAAGACGTAATATAATAAACACAGTTTTGCTTTCACATGTAAGCACAGTTTATTTCAATTTGCTACGCCACTGTCAGAACATCCAACTCTTTCATGATATAAACCAAAAAGAATACCAAATTACACGAACACGAATGATAAACCGACTTGTAGGCAGATTATCATTTAAATAGTTGATCTTTATGATCTCATACAACAAACACAATAATATATGCCGCAACCCAAAATCACTATATTTATCAAGGCATCAAATTTTTTAACAATCTTCCCATCACAATTAGAAAAATTACAGATTACTATAAATTTGTATTTGAAGTAAAAAAATATGTACACAGTCTACCTGAAACATAAACTCTCGTATATACTCCTTTTCTATACACGAGTCTTACTCTCATAGAGAAGAAATAAATGTTAAAAGAAATATATAATATCATACTGATTATTCTAAAAATGTATTATATTTTCTAATATTAAAATAAAATAAAAAAATCAATAGCCTCCATATGCACAACATGAGAATAAGTTTAATTTAGAGAAATAAAATACAAGTAAATGCAGTTTAGTATCACCAATGAGAATTAAACCACCACAAAAAAAAATGAAAAACTTACATGTGATCCAAAAAACAAGAATGCTGTTTATGTTTATTGAAGATTCCTCATTGCTTACCTGGAAAAAAGAAAAAAATATTATATTATATTTAAGATACAAAATAAAAAAATTCAAAGTAAATTAGTTTTAACTATGAAACCTAATGGCCAGGTTCCATAAGCTAGAACGTAAGTTGGAAATAAGATAACAAATTATATTAAATGGTAAAAAGCAGAAAAATCAAAAATCAAAAAGGAGACGAGTAGAGAATAAGTTACATGAACAAAGTATAATTTTTGATACAGACTAAAGACATGTAAGAAGTAAAATTAAAGAAACAAGCAGGGATGTAAGGACAACAAATAATTACATAAAATGAGTAACTTTGATCATTTAAGAAACTCTTCCAGCTGACTACACTACACTGACTCATTACGTGTGTTCATATTAAAGGGGTGACCATGCTATGAACATACGCTCGATCTGAGTTTTTAACCAGGTTTTCATTGTGTATTTGAACTGTATGTGATGCTCAATATTTTTTAAACACTTATCGAGACAATTAGACAATTTGGGTGCTATAAAAATATACATTTTTTGCCCGTAGATTGTGCATATTCTAGGAATTACTAAATTGTGCTCCTCTGAGGTTTTGGTACTTTTGGCATTTCCATGGAAACCCCTGATATCCTTATTGTTGAATATGTAATTTAATATAATTTGCTCATGGTCATAATAAGAAATTACACAAAATTTGATTTAGATCGATTAAAGGATGTCGATGTATGAAGAGAAATATAATATATTTAATTTTTTTTTTTTTTTTTGAAAATTTGAATTTTTTGAAAATTGAATGGTATTTTTCGAAACCGGTAGATGTATTTAAACTCATTTTAGTGGTTAATTAAACAAAGATAAAAAATAAAAATATGAATCTTAACCACAAAGATAACATTGCTTATTTTAAAAGTATATATTTAATTCAATATAATATAATAGATAAATATATCAGATATATATTGTGAGGTGTATGATACGTCAGCCCCTCCACCGCCTAGCTACAACGGAGAGCATGATAGTGAGTTTTTCGCGATCAGATGCTACCTACTACCATGGTGTGTAGATCCATCTTAACCATCTTCTGGGAAAATAAATAAGATTTGAGAGGTGATAATCCAGAATAAAAGAGTCGACAAGTTTTAGTTGAATTTATTCAAATGATTAATGAAACAGAACTACTTTGATAAATTAAACTCTAAAAAATTTAGGTACGGAACTACTTAACAGGTGACGACGACGATAATAATAATATCACAATAATACGTCGACCTGCGTCAATTCCTCTTGTCCCCATGGCAAAATACGGCATCTCCGCGCATCCGTCTCTCGCTGTGTCCTGGGAGCAGCTTCTGCCGAGGTATCCGAGTGCCTGGCAATTTTGGTCAGGTACTCCTTCCATCAGCGGCACATGCGCGCGTCCTCTTCTCCCAGGTGGACCATTGTAAGATAATGTCGACGGGTGTTGGGAATAAACCGTGATTTTGCGTGGTAAGATAACGTCAAAATGAAGGAAAAATCAATAACGTCGGAAAGAAGATCATAAGGTAGAAAGAATTATAAAGTTGCTTAGAATAATTTTAAGGAAGCATAAAAAGAAGGATTAAAAAGAAGAATTCCAAAGAAGGAATAAAAATAAAGTCAAAAGAAAGAAGTTAAAAAAAAGAAGGGAAATTTCAATATTTCCTGCAACAATAGAAATTTTTACGATACGATTAGAATTTGTAATGCTAGAAATGAGTGCGTTATGAGAAAGATTAAATAAACGTTATTTTTAACCTTCAATCGGCATAATGAGCGCGACATTCAAATGTCATTTTGGCGTCGTATCCGCTACTGGATTCCGTTCAGGCTCCATCACCAAGCAAAAGTTCTGAAACGTGCAAGACGGTTACCGCCGCCCGCAGAGCGCGTCACCTTCCAGCTTGACACACGAATGCAAAGTGAGCTCCTACTTGCGCCGGTCCGATACGTACACCCGATCGCCCTAGCGACGAACTTTGGAACCGGTGATCGGCGTTTCGCTCTGTGCGTGAAATTTGCCAGCAATGTTGATTGTATTTTAATTTAGGTACTACCGTTATTTACTTCTTGTTTTCTAAAATTTATAACGTTACAATATATATAGTGCAGAAACGCACCGACTAATAGCAAATGTCAATACATTGTGACGGACGAATCCTAGAAGCTAGCGAAGGCCAGCCACTTCTCTACAGACCGTTCTTTCGACAACACTTCAAGCGAGCCACTCCAGTCTTCAACTTTAATCCCATAAGTAACTTTACACTCGCAGTACTTGCAATTGTAAATCGTTCCGCAATAAATGCCAACTTTTTGTAATTTATATTTTATTTAAATATCTTGCTCTAGATATTGCATAACTACTCATACACACATTCATTTACACTGAGACATGCACCCACACGTGTGAGACATTGAAGAGAGTTAGTCTTCAGTCTCACTATATATGAAACCGTCTGATCTGAATCGCATAACCTCGTATGTAATAATCTCACAGAGCTTAGACTTAATTATGTATCAACCCTCCCTGACTTCCTGCGCAGGTACACGCATAATTATAATGTGTTGTAATAGATCAGTTTGTCTTCTTATGTACGTACGAATACTACGCCAGTATTGGTTGTAAAAGCAGCTACACAATACAAATGTAAAGTTGTAAAAGTACATAGAGCTTAGGTATAACCACAAATAACTGGTTATCATTTTGAGAAGGGTAAGGGCAAAAAATATTTTGTTGTTAACTAAAAATATGTAAAATAAACACCAGGTCGCTGGCACTGAAACCAAACATAATTATATTTGCTTCTTCAGAAATCACAAATTTTCTAAATAAACGAGGCTTAATTAGTTGAAAATTACGGAAAAAGTTTATGTTTTAAAACTGTTCGTAGAGCAAAGATTAAACAAATTAGAAGTGAATTTAAATCTGATCTCAGCAGCGTGATTCGGATTAAGAAAGAATGGTTTGGTCGTATGAAACGAATGAACAAGAAAAATATGTTAATATTGATACCTATTCTAAATTTATAATTGATAAACTAATTATGTATTATGTATGTAATTATGATTGTTGATTAAAAATATAAAATGTTTGCCCCAGCACTGGCGGAGCCTAGTGAGACAGATATTAAAATACGACATGTACTTACAACATATGATAAATAAAAATAATAAAATTATAATAATATACGAGGCACCCGATATACAGAAAAATCTATCTATCGAAAAACTAGATGTCTCACTGGTAACATGTAGATGAAACCTGATAACATTATCTATTATTGGCTAAAGTTGTCTATCAGCGATAGAAAGTTCTGAGTTCGATCCCGGTGGTGACTATATTTATTTTGGATAATTATACGATTTTTTCTATGGATCTACTCTATGAAGCAACCCTGATCTACTCAAGCGTGGTAGGAATCTGGATTTGTTTAGGACCTTTATTCGAGTGTAGGTCTCCCGATGGGTGATCCTTCAGAGAACATCAAACTAATGAAAAAAAAAAGTATTTTTTCTTCTTTTTACTATAATATTTCATCTTTGTCACTAATTTAATCTTATTCTATTTACTTATATAATTTAACTAATCTGCGATACACAGTGTTCTGCTTCCGAAGGTTAAGTCTGCCAGCAGTGGTACGTGGGGTGAGTCCCCTTTCCTTAATTGTATTTATTTTTGTGTCATCTTTTTCCCCGAAAGGGAGTGTCTCCTAACGTCCCTCCTGCTTCCCGGCCTTATGGTTTGTAGGTTACTATAATTTAATTATTATTTGTGTGATCTTATTTGTATAATGTTACTCATATGTGGTATATATTATTATAATAAAAATAAAACAATGGTCAGGTACAATGAGAGCAAATTTGGTATAGGAGGCTGCGCACTATCGCTCTATCACTGTGTGAATTGAACAGCCTCCTTTGTAGCATTAAAAAAATGACAACCAGGCGGCGTAAGAGTAGGACCTAAATAGAAGCTTTAAGATTATTCATTTTCAGTGCCGATAAATAAGCGTTTATTTTTAAAACAACATTGCTTTAAAGCTTGCATCAATATAAAAATCTTTAAAGTAACCAATACACCAGAAAGTACAAGTATTAATACTACATTCCATTTATATGCAAGCCTGTTGGCCGTTAACTACCTCGCTAGATACATATAAAGTACCTGTTCTGAGGTAGGTAGCCATAAGGTTCCATAAGCTAGCATATAAGTTGTAAGTATGGTAACAAATTAAATTAAATGGTAAAAAACATAAAAATCAAAAAGGAGACAAGTAGAAAATAAGTAACATGAACAAAGTAAAATTTTTGATCCAGACTAAAGACATATAAGAAATAAAAGAAAAGAAACAAGCAGGGATGTAAAGACAAAAAAGATTATTAAATCGGTCCTGGGAATGTGGTGGGTCCTCTCTCATTATGGACCTTTCTAAGTGGATCATCTTATTTGTTTTAATTGCATTATCAAGTAATTATGTTCAGAAAAATTGAATTTTATAAATAATGTGCAATAATAATAATACGATATGCAGTTAAAATGGGATCACTTAAACGTATTATACGTGGCAGATCCATTTATGACAAGAGTAAAGAATTAAAAAATAAGGAAAAATTATAAAGCTGATCTTAGTATAGTGAGTAAGATTAAGAAAGGATAACTTACATGATTTGAACAGATTAATGAGAAGAGAATGGTAAGAAAGATATATATGACGCAAGTGTTGATGGTACCAGAAGCGGAAGACTTGGCACGACCAGGTGAACCAGATACTGGAGGATTGTCTGTTGAGGTGAGAATTGTGTGTCAGGACAGAACAGTGTGGCGCTGTATCCTCTCTGCCTACCCCCACGATATATAAGTATGTAAATAATACCAATAAAAATAACGTATTTTTAAATTTGTATCTATACATGAGGTATCGTTTTTTTCTGTACACCAAGTGATTTATTTGATTTGTTTTAATTACCAAGAAACTATGTTATGAAAAATCGCAACCTCGCAAATATTTGATCAAAGATCAAAGAAAGTATTGGTTAGGAAATTTTAATAAACAAAATTTTATCGTGGAATTATATCGTGATTTTCAGTAACCAGACTCAGTATCACTCGGTATCTGGACCAACTTAAATTGACAACTTTTAGTGAGCACTCCTTGAAGACGCGGGAAGTTTTCTGTATAAAAGTTACTTTTTAATTGTGTTTGAGAGAAGTTTGTTATTTCATTTCGGATAAAAAATAAATATATAATTCAAAGCCAGACAAGACGAATAACGAAGTCTCTGAATGCCGATATGTGAGAGTAAACCTGATGGGAAATAATCTTTTAAAAAACCTTTTGCGAAAGCAATAAATTTATCGAGACCTTTGTTACAAAGAAAGATAGCTCACTATCTGTCTAAACAAAATAGGCGAGTCAATGTCAAGCATATATTATTCTCATTTATTTTTGTCCGCTTCAACTCGGCTTCTAGAAAAACATCAAGTTTTCAAAACTACATTTCTATTTTTTAAAGTGTTTCGCTTTAAATTCAAACTCAGATTTAAAAATGTGGTAAACAGATAAATATATATATTCAAGAACCAAATAAATTACTACGTAAATATCATAAATATTATTATCAATATTTGAAATGTCCAAGAACACACAATTACAATTTTTTTTATCTAAAAAGGCACTGTTATTAAACAAATATCAGATATCTCATAGAGACAAATCTATTTTTTATTATATTTAATGTAAAATATATGGAAGTATGAAGTAATTACATAATAACATATACACAACTTCAGAAAATTTGATAAATGTGGAGATTGAGGGGTGAGAATTGGCGAACATTATATATATATAAAGTGATCACTTAAACCAGCCGAAGACAGACCGTAAGCCCTGTAATTACCCCATACTTTCATATATTTTCCATTAAATATAATAAAAAATAGCTTTGTCTCTATGAGATATCAGATATTTGTTAAATATTATTATATTGAAGAGACAAAAACAGCCTAGGGGATGCCTAGAGACTTATTAGATTGACGAAATTATCGGACCAGTGGGGGTGAAGATTGACGGAGGTCCAAAAAGAGTGTCATAAGGAAATCTTTATCTAACAGTGGATTGACATTTACTGATGACGATGATGCGATTTATAAGTTATAAAAATGTAAAATATAAAACTGTAATATGAGTGGTCTCTTGCGGTTTTGAAACGTGGCACCTAACCCAAATAGAAGAAAATAAATTAACAGTATTTGAGCGAAATTTATGGACCTATACTAGAAAATGAATCATGAGCTCGAAAATGTAATTGATCAAGAAGGAATTGTATGATTCTGTAGGTCTCAAATATTGCGATGGCATATATTATGACCATATATGATACCCCAGTGGAAGCAACTTAGAGGCAGACCCAGGAAAAAATGGAGCAGGATGAGAGGGTCTGGAAACTGGACAAGAACGGCCAGAGATAGGAGTCGGTGGAGAGTACTTGTGGAGGAAGCCAAATCCCCCCCTTGGATGTAATGCCATAAAAGAAGAATAATAAGACTGTGTGTAAACTGTAGGTTCAAAATTTAAAAAATAAATATTAGATTAATGTAAAAATAAACTATTTACATCGAATGTGTCATTTACCCTTTGGATTAGAAAATTAGGAAATAAAAAGTGAATAATAATAGAACATAATATTATTAAAGAGAACACATTCTTATTGTGAAGTTGTTTTTATTCTGTGATGTTTTTAATACAAATTAAATGAAAATATGAATTAAATATATTAATTAGAAAGATATACATATAAAATCAATTTATCGAAAAATATTGTTGTTGCGCCACCGGGATTCGAACTTGGATATCTTTCCTAACAGGGGGAAGGTGCATTATTCAACTATGCTACAGCGACAATATTTTTAGCGAAAATTTTCGAACCTATATGTTACCTTTTTGATATTAATACATTTAATCGTTCCATAATTTGAAAGAGCCATCTACCTTATTTTTACAGAATCTCAAATACCTTTGAGTAAACTGATAGCAGACAAATATATTGCTCTTCAAGCTGCTGCCAGTTTTTCTCCAAATAATTGCAACTAGTACCCTCAAATATTTATGGGTTAACTGTTGGGTACTTAATTTTAGCTACCAGAAGAAATATAGGACAGGGAAGGAAAAATTGGACTCACCGCACTCCGCCCTCTCCTGGATCTCCAAGAACCTCCGAAAATGGACTGTATATAAAATTGTCACACACAATATCTCGTCAAAGGTTCGAAAACACCAATATAGACTCCAAAATCTCCGAAATTGATAACAGTTATCGCCGAACTGTTCCAATGCAGGGCCGCCTATCGACTAATATTAATAATATTTTCGAAAAATATTGTTATTTGTATAAATTATGAGCTAACTAAAACATTTTTTTTAAATTTAGTATATTTAGTCAAATATATCTTGTTCCCTAGATTTCCAAAGGATCCAAAATAATATGAAGCTGCAATCAATAGGCCTGATTGGAAAGTCAATATTTCAAATTATTATTCAAAACATTGCGAAAATGCTTTTCCAACCGAATTTATATATTTGGTAAGAAGTGAATTGAAAAATAAAGTAATGAATTAGTATTTTCATTTTGTGCTAACAATTAATTGCATTTAAATAGATTAGAGAAAACTTGTTAACTGTGGTGAAGCTCAACAAAAACGTGGCTTGGCTCTCTACAAACCAAAGGTCCACAGTTCCCCATAATATTGGTTAACTAATGAGAGTTCATTGAATTTGATAAAAGGAAACTGTTAAATGGATAAATACATATTACTAAATACTATTTTCTTTTTCATCCGTAAATCTGTAAAAACTGGTGACGGTAGCGCCTCTGTTTTAACGGGAGGAAAAAACGTAGTGTAATTCTTTATGTTCTAAAGCATTTCTTTAAAAAAAATCTCTAAATGTTTTTGTCAGTTTTAATTTATTTAACATTGTTAGTTTTTTATGGTTAGTTGATGTTTTGTAAAATCTTCGATTAAAGCAATGAAGATGAAGAATTCTAATTTTTTATTTTTTTTATTGTCGTAAAACATGGATCTACAGGGGAAACCATTTTTAAAACATGCGTCTACCACTCTACCTCGAAGGTAGTGTGAAAATGAGTGAATTGGTGACTACAAATTTATCGAATTGAAACTTTGTAAGTCATATATCGTGAGAATAGTTGTTCATACAAAAAATTTGTAATAAACATGTGTGTTGCGTTAAGTTGTTCTGTGGTAAACTGTTTATAATATCAACATTGAAAATTGGTATTTCGAAAACATTAATAATATTTTTGTTTCCGTACCACCCTCTACCCGACAAATCTAATCCTGTTTAATTTAGTAACAAATCTCCACAAACTTGGTCATATTCATTAAATTTGTAAATTCAGTAAATAAAAATATATAATGATTTTTAATGTTACATTATCTTTGATGGTTTTAAAACGATTAAAAACATCTCAAAGAATGATAATGCAACATTTTAAAACAAACAAAACACAATATAAATATCAATCTTAATAAATAAACAATATTAGTGTGAAAATAAAATAAATTTACATAATTAGTTTTGTAAAAAATGACTTATGGTGTTATTGGAAGTAACATCTTTACGTTCAGGTATTTTCGAGAACTGCCTATCATCGCCGAATAACCCGAATTAACCTCTCTTAAACCGTGGGGAAATGAGAAGGGGGGGGGGGGGCATAGAGCATTATTTCGTTCAAAGTAATTCATATGTGTTATATGGCAATAAATATATGTCCCAAAAATTAACATTATTTTACAAGATGTTCAAATTGGACACTGTATATGAGACGATAATGTGTTAGATTTTTTAGCATACAATGTATTATCAAAAACAACTATTCTTCAAACGTCATCCAGTCACTGAGTTGTTCTGTCAAAAATTATATTTACCTGAAGAATTATATTTAGAATGAAAGGAGAAATTACTACACTGTACCGGATACTAAGATGTTAATTTAATTTTCCTTTATGTCATCAGCATTAGCAATGCCTGACTGGTTTCGACGCGTTTGTTAGGAAAACATTATTTTACTTCCAATCAGCGCCGAACAGCCAGGTGGGCACGTTTTGATACCTGGATGCTTTCATTACCTAATCCACTCATGAACAGTCATCACGTCATCACAGACTATGGTGAACTATCGGTTGAACCATAACTCCACGGACACTGCAGGATTTATCATAAAACGAGAACAATGCCAATATCAATATGTTATCTTACATAAGTGGTAAATTTCATGCAATTGTGATAATTTCAATTGATGTATATATTTTTTTAAATGATTAATATGAATTTGAAATTTTATAAGCATATTATATCCCAATGTCATGTGCGTCACAACAAAGGAAATTTTAAAGAAAATTTATACATTATAATGGGGAGAAATGTCAATTTCCTTGAAATATACAAATTAAGTGAAAGTGTGATATTTTTGTAGGTACATTTTTTAACAGGAAATAAAGAAGTCGATTAGTAAAATTGTAATTGAAAAATATTAATATTTCTGATATAAACATTTGTGATGCGTGAATAGGACATTTTTTTATTTTTAGAAATGATAAGTTGACCTGAAGTATATGAGATGTGGATCTCAAAATAAGCCGGTCGAACAGTGTTACGAATGAAGATGTCATGCTTAGGATGAATAAAGAAATAATATAAAACTGAAAACTTCAATATTTCGGACATATGATGAGACATCCACAGAAGTATGAAATCTTGTAGACCTCATAATGCTAGAATTTGAGGCCCTGGAAGAAAGATAACATTATGGCTGAAGAAACAAAGGTAATGGTTCAGCCAGTCTATTGCGGAGATTTTCTGGGTAGAAGTAAACAGACCAATGATTGCCAACGTCCGTTGAACGGAAAAGGAATGAGAAGAAACCAGAGAGAATTGGAGATTTCCTCTATGGTAAATAGGCTCATTTGATGATGATTGTGAAAATGTGCAATATAAATTGCATTGAACTATTATTAAATAAATGTTGTGAAAATTTTTTTTACTTCAAATATTGGGTTATCTCATAAATAATGCGGTTTTTCATACTTCATTTATTTTTCAAAATTAAGATTAACAAAGTTCTTTTATAATCTAATATATACTCTCTGTCATTTTCTACAATGCTCTTCTATCTATCTTTCTGGTAGAATTGCAAGGCTTCTCTTTCAAAATACATTTGTCCGTGACTAAAAATACTCCTCCAGTACTGTTCTGACCTCGTCTACAGAATTCGTATTTTTTCCATCCATATGATTTTAAAGACTGCGGAATAAATGATAATCAGATGGAGCAATGTCTGGTAAATATGGTGGGTGTGGCATCGTTTCCAAAAATGGTTCATTCCCGAGACGTGACAGCAAAGGAGACCACACATTCACTCCCTGCACGCGATTAGACTCTGGAAGTTTATGAGGATCTTATTGACACAATTTGCTGACTTGTCCGATAGCACGCAGGTGGCGATGAATGGTTGAATGACCAAATCCAAGCATCTCCAAGAATTTTGTTCCACCGGAGTTTAAGGGACGTCCTCGTCGAGCACTACAAATCTTACAGGACGAAGCTCGTCTTCTAGACTGTAGTTTTCGGCTCGGAATTTCTGGAACCACCATTGACACTGGCTTACGCCTATTGTCTAATCTCCATATACTGTTATATATTGTATTCCTCCCACTTTCCGTTGCGTTGTTGCTTTAATTGAACTCATAAAGTAAAATGCTCCTTTGTCACTTTTTTATTATATTTATACTTTTTTTATTGTATTTTGTAATTTAATTGATTGATTTTATATGAATATCTTTCTTATTATTACAATTAATTCAATTACGTTTTGATTTTCTTTTATATTCGTATTCCTTGTGCTATCCAATTGCAGACTTGAACTACATTTAATTTATTTATAACTACACCATTATTAAACATAATTATTGTTATACTATGCATGTCATCTCGCCAGAAAAAATCTGTGTTGCGACAGTAATGTACTACCAAAGGAACTAAATAAATTTATAATATTGAATGTGTCCCTAAAATCTTTGACAGTTATTGCAACCAAAATTTGCATAGTTACTCTGTTGGACCCAGTGCAAAACTTAGATTTCTCTCTTCTCTCCTGGCCAATCCATCTTCTTCTTTTGATATAAATTTAGATTATATTGGATGCCAAATGTTTCCAATTAAGACACTCAACACCCCGGACCCGTACCACTCGGACATCTCACTCTCATCCTGCCTGTACAATATATTTAACTGCACTCTTCAAAACTTGCATTTAGAATAAGTTATTACCTAATTTTATATCAGTTAAAAATTAAACCTGATGCAGGTAGTTTATCCTGTTCCCCTCCGATTTTTAGTTCATATAATTGAAAAAACCGCATTATTTATGGGATGACCTAATACATTATAAAATTCAATGAAACCTGGCACATATGTCAACAACATATATGCGGGCGTATGGCGCTTGTATTTTAAAACCAGAAATAAATTAATCAAAATACGATGGGACACCTACCACAATAAAATATTGTACACACTCACATACATTAAAATTATAGGTGATAGATAGAACCAAGCGAGTCCAAGGCCAGGATACGTCAGCGGCCTAGTAGCAATAAATAATGATTATTTATTTAAAGTGTAACATTTTTAGAAGCGAGAATAAAATAGATTTCATAAAACTGTGCCGTCCTCCGCCAGATGTCTAAAGGTAAACATTTATGTGGGGTCAAACACAACAGGCGTCTTCCGAGTGCGGTCCGCGGTCCGACAAGTAATTGCTCAAACTGTTTATTTAGTTTCAAGAACTTACCACTCTTACATATTTTCCATAATTTCAAAGTAGCTGGTTATCGAGTAAATTTTACCGATGAAGAACGAAGTCGCTTAAGGTTCATCAATGGCATCAACAAACGATGTCAAAATATCTGAAATTTCCCTTGAAGCGGATTATTGTGAGACGTTCAGAAAATATTAAAATATTCTTTAATGATATTGCAATATTATTTATACGATACGAAATAAAAAAATTATGGCAGATGGGAAAATTTCCGGTACATATTAAATTATTCTTACTACTATTCATTATTCAATTTAAATAGTAAAAAAAAAATTATTATAATTTTCAATCTAACAAAATACCAATACAAATGGTAACGAGTCTAGAAATAAAATTGTTATTAGTGTATGGTTTCTATTCGGATTTAAATACTTTACCAATGTCAAAAGTTGAAAATATAATTAACTTTGTATTTCCTAATAGCATCATGTAATTCAACCCATTCAATTTTAAGAATAAATTAAGATTTTAATTTAACTTTACGTATCGTCTTACGATATCTTAAAGGTGTTCTCATTCGCTAGCTCTAAAATCAGTTTTCTTATATTTATTATCTCGGAAGATAACTCTTTTAATTTTTCACAAAACTAAACAATGTAGGTACTACATACATTTTAAGTTATTTTGTCAATTCTATAATTTCGAGAATTAAATTCAACTTGGAGATCTAAATAATATATTTGGTTAGAAGAGCGGGGTGTGGAACGTAATGTTATTAATTAATGTTTTTTCTTAATTTTTTTTTTTTTTCCCCTCCCTTAATGATCCGTCTATCTGTATAGGTATTCTGTCTCTCTCTTTGGCATATAATTTTATATTCTGTCTCCCTTGATGATCTATTTAACTATATATGTATTCTGTCTCTCTCTTTCACATGCCATTTTATATTCTATCTCCCTATATATGTATATATAAGTGCACTTTTTTGTATTTATGATTAGTTTCAAATACGTCCTGATGAAGCTTGAGATAAGCGAAACCAGTTCAGGTATAATAAATTTCATGGTTTCATACAAAGTGATTGTTATTTTATTTAATATATTCGAGGATTTGTAAGCAGTTCTTTATTAATCCTTTATAAGGTATTGAGTGAAAACGTTCTAATTTATGGCTATTAAAATATTACATATTTTCAATCATGTGATTAGAAAAATCAGAAAAGTGATTATTTTTAGGTAACAGCAATGCTATTTTATAATCGTATTTAGATTTATCGTGGTTTGGCCTATGTATTTTTATTGTCTCCTCTTCAACTACCTGAATAGGTCGGTACCGAGCCTTATTTAGATTAGATATAAATTACAGCTGATGATGAGATGGGTTTAACCTCTCGAAACTATAGCAGCGACAAAATATTGAAGTATAATTTAGCGAAAAAATGTAATAATCATGTTGCTCCACAAAGCAACTGCCGTGTCAATTAATGATAGAAATGAATGCAACCAAAAAAAAAAAAAAAATCCGTGTTATTAAATGATGTTTTATTTATTAATGATATATTTTTAATAATAAAATTAATACACACTGTACTGTATAATACAAGGATTATATTCCCATTGGCGGATTTAATATGTGGATAACCTGTCGACCCGAAATAAATATTTGAACGTTTTGTTATTTAAAAGGATTATGCCGGTACTATTGTACAACCATTATAATATTACGCTTCCCCGGCTTCAGATTTTTCAAGAATATGGTCGCGCTGTCAAATGTGACGCGAGATGTAAAATGTTTTCTCTTTTATTATGCATTACATTACAGTACAGTGCCGCGAATAATTATTGGTTATGATAATATAATTTTTGGTTACGATTGCAACCTAATATTTGTCAAATGTACAATATACTGATAAAATAGCATTTTTGTGTTTATTATTATCTCTTCGCGATTCTCATACATCATATAGATGATATTTTTATTCGTTTTAACAGCTAACTTACAGGTGGAATAATTTTAATATAGATTCTATTGAGACTAGCGCGTAGCGGTCAGCAATGGCCGCGTAACGACTAGTATCGGTCACGAAGCGGCCACTAGCCGCCCGCTGGGCCTAGCAAAAAACAATTGGTGATATCCGATGAGATCGTGACCGAGCATTGGTTACGAATGGCCGCGTAGCGCCCACTATTGACTGCGAAGCTGCCACATTATTAGTTAAAAAATTTCGAAACAGTGGTCGCTAAAAAAAGAGAAACGATTAATTACAAAAAAAGTTATAACGTTTTTATTAACAAAATAATATTTTTTTATTATTTTTATTTTTACTTAATTCTAGGTATCAGCCTAAAATTTATATTATCATCTAAATTACTTTTTGACTGAGGTGGATATTAATGGCGCTAACCTATATTAAAAATACTGAAGTTAAAGAAACATACTTTATTATTAAGATGCTTTCAACACTTAATTGAATTATTATGATCATTATTAATTTGTTTTATAATTTGCTGGCTTAGTACTTAATTATTAAAAACTTAACCTATGTACCTACATTTGCGGAGAAAGTTGTCAGAACTATTTAAACAATAAAGGCTATTAAAGTATCTCTAAAATGAGTTGAACATTGATTAGTTAATATTTCGTTAATATCTTTGATTTTCTGAACTGTAAAAAAAATTCTATTTTTTTTTTGTTGTCCATACTATTGCAGAACTTTTGAAAAAAATTCATAATTTTGTGAGATGAGGTGTTCAAAGGCAAAATCGCTACCATCCAATTTATGATAAGGAAATAAACGCATTTAAAACTGATTTATATCCAAAACGGAGATTTAAAACTAATATGTTTTTGATAAAATATGTACTTTTGCAGTATACAAATATGTTTTCAAAAACTATTACCAATAAATACTGTCCCTATTGTCAGATAATCATTTACAAACACGTCAACCTCTATTTTTGTATTTGAACCCTTCAAATATAGATGTGAAATTATTTAATAATTTTGCAATGTACAGATTGGTACGTATTTAAAATCAGTTCTTATATTTAACCAAGGAAGCCCCATTAAACCATTTATTTATAAAACAAATTAATAACAATTGAATAAAATTAATTAAATTAAGGAAAACAATCAAAACCGTTACCAAGAAAAAAATTAAATTAAAGAAAATTCTGAAATTGGTTCACGGAGAAAATTTAATTTTACATCACCCAAATACCCAAGTCGAATAAAATTCAAATGAAGTTAGCTCAGAAATACGAGAAATTCTTCCAAATACAATTTTTCAACACAAAATCCAATATAATCACATTCTTCCTGAAGTTGAACAAACATCGTGTTATTGTATCACCTTTCTGGTACACACGCGAGCAATATTTATTGATTAAAATGTAACGTATTTATTTTTTTAAAACATTTCAATGGACGTTTTTCACGGAATGGTTAAAAATATCTGAGAAATTATTTAATAAATTCTCGACATATAATATTTCAATAATTTTGGTATAGCTTATAATAGGCAAGGAAAAAATAATGTAATAATGTTATTAATAATTATCATATGGCCCTTATCCAATTAATTAACTGTAGAAAAATATTAGTAAACGATATTAAATTAATTTCGTCTAAATTGGAGTCTTCCCTTCTAGAATAGTTAACTTTAGTATTACCTGACTACAAAATCCTTAAATATACAGAGTGGGCCAACCTTGACTGACTGATTTAAAATGCATATAACTTTTATTATTATAATATTGATTATAAAAAAAATTATTATATAAAAGTTTACTTTGTCAACTTTTTTTTAATCTATGTGTGGAAAATAACATTATTTAAATGACGTACATTTTCTTGTTGACAAATAATTGTTTTTTCTAAAGTATTTTGCATTACATTACGCAACGTTTCTGTCTCCAAATGTGTTATTTCTGCACAAATATTTTATTTAAGCTCCTGAATTGTTGCCGGTTTGTTCGTATAAACTCGGCCTTTTAAGTAGCTCCACAAAAAGAAATCAGGCGCCATCAAATCTGGGAAACAGGGAGGCCAAGTAAACTCTGTATTTTTTTTAATTAACCGGTCACCGAAAATAGATCGTTGCGAAACATAATAAAATTCAATAATTTAACGCGCTCTTGTACTTTCATAAATTTTTAATTATCTACAAAAAATATATATAATAAAAAATAAAGCCCACCAAGTTATAAATTTTAAAAAACAGTCAGCCCAAGTTGGCCCACCCTTTACATTCCTAATAATAATAACTCCCACATTAATCGTATGTAAAAATACGTGTCTCAAGGAATAATATAATGGCATATTTATGTTATATCGACCACACCAGTAAAGTACAAGTAAAGTAATGTAAAGAACACCATACACGTAGGCAGGAAGTCTGATTATATAAGACTTGGTAAAACGCCGTTGAATAAATCCAACGTGAAACAATTAGAGTTTGTATTGACAGAGTACAATTTGAAATCTTAAATACATAACCTTTACGCATGTTTCTACAAATCATTATCAGTCAGTTAAATATTCAGAATATTGAAAAAACTAGCAACTGAGAAAGTATACGAAAACGAGAAAATACAGTCTTTTTTCTGTACATAATATTCTGGATTGTTTTTTTTATGGATAATAATTATATATTTTGACATTATATAGACCAAATTTTAATATTGCTTCTAAATTAAATAAATAAGTACATCTTAGTTAAATTTTTGAAAGCCACTTTAATTATAAATTTGCCAAAAATTCCTTACCTTGACTTTTTGTCCATATAAAATATAACTAATGATATTAAAAATGATTTCAAAGTGAAGGCAAAAAAATAAAAACACCTGGCTTATTTTATAATACAATGTCGAGCGTGTAAAGTGAGTTAAAAAGCATTATTTTATGACTATTAACCAAGATCTAGACAGTGTCGTGGTTCTGGCCTCGGGGGCTCTAAGCGAAACGACAAAAACCACTTACAGATTTTAAAAAACTCACCTTTTTTGTGGTTATTTTATTTCTTCTTTTCAAATTACAAAAACACTGCAGCCACGGCCTTGTAAGGGTAGCACGCTTTGCAACCTTCATCTTGATAATAAAAAAATACGCTAAGAAAAAAAGAAGAAAAAAAACAAGGTGAAATCGAATTACATTCTAGGAATTAATATCACTGCATATATTCATTATTCTCGCGCAAGAGTTAGGTTAGAGAGAGATGGAGTACGGTCAGGAATTCCTTTATATATTTCATGTGACATGTTGATTTTTCAAGCGGCCGCCATATTTCTTACTTGGCCGACTATCAAATAATTCGAATTCTGAAAATATTAATAATTTATATAATAGATAAATAAAAATAAGATAAGATAAAAAAACAAGAATCAAAATAATATCTACGATTCCTTGTTATTCTGCGAATGGCTATAAATCTTACAGAATTATCAGAGTCTGAAATATTATTCTATACGTACATAAATAGAACTACCTGCGCGTTAAGAGTATTTATTACTCATGTGCTTTACAAAACACGACTTGTTTAATATCGACGATAAAAAAAAATGTCACTTTAAAAAAATTATACTAAACAACTCTTTACAAAAACCTACCTATCTCGGAACAGGTACTTTATATGCACCTAGCGAGATAAGAAGCAGTTAACCGGCTTAAATACAAACAACATTTGCACTTATTGTAACGTGTCATGATGTAGTGATTGTATGACGCGCGCAAGTTGGCAAGAATGGCAGCGAAAAGGTCATAAATAGTTCATGTTTCTATTTTTATGTTAGAAATATGATCTATTGTTATAACTTTAATAATTTTTTACACATCAATTAAAATAATTTTTTGACTAAAATTAAATTAATGAATTAAAGAGATATACAGAAAAAATCTATTTATCGAAAAAGTATTTGGTTGCTATCGATATTCGAACCTAGACCTTTTCCTATTCAGGGAAACACATAGTCTTTAGACGTCAGAATTAAATCAATCCATTTTATTACTTATATATATATATTTATGTTTTTAAGAAGAACACATTATTATTGTGAAGTTGCAATTTTGTTTTCACTTTGGATATCAAATGTGTTTTCATTAAAAAAAAAATGTTTTTTAGTAAATATTTAAGTATGGTAAGTATTTTTCACTATTTAAAATGAATGTATGGTGATTCATCAACAAAATTATCAAGCCAAACGGTCCACGTAAACAATGCACTTACTGACTTAAACATCTTACATTACGGCTTATCAAATTAGATACAATTAATTCAAGTTAATTTCATACAAATTCTTAATATGATATTTTATTTTATAGTCAGATCAACGAACGCGTTTAGATTTAAGCCCACTTGAGATACCAGCAATTCAATGAACTCATAAAAGCTGTTTATATTAGCCTAAAAAATCTTCCCTTATAACAAAAAATGTTTATATTAACTGAGATAAAAGGATGTAGATTATAGAAGGCCCGAAGCCATACCTAGGGGATCACTGTGTTTTGGGTATCGGTTGTAAGAAGTTCTTCTCAAATAAATAAATAAATTTATCTTGCAGAGTGTATAAAGGGCTATTTTCCCTTAAATACGACACTATTTCGGCGCGAAAAATATAATTCACGTACTCCTACGCTTCTTCCTTCCCGGCCTCGGACCAGCAGCTTTTGGCGTGCACTCCGTTTAACTGCGCTTAATAAATAAATATTGTAGATTCACACGTGCGTAATTCCTTTTTTGTGATATATATTAACCTCCAAAAAATATATTCTGAATAAACGTAATCTTACCGTATTATGTTGTTTATAGAGTAGCTGACGTAATTATCCCAACCCGGTAGGAATGAGTAGATTAAAAACAAATTAGAATTTTTAATTTACACAGAATATTTGATAGGTGGGTGGGGTTTGTCCTCTGACGTTCAAATGGCGATATCAGTTCTTAAGAAAGTGTATTATTCATGTAACAAAGAGCTGGAAAACCTCAAAAAAATCTTACTTATAAATTTTAATAAAAGTCCTTCAAATTGATATTCATAAATTCGTTAAATATTTTATTCACCTCAATATGAAGATAATAATTGATTGATTGATTGATGGATATGAAGATGATATAAGTGATTCCTTTAAAGATCCAACTTCTAACCACACAATTTCATCTGTTGTGTCGCCATTGAACATTCCTTTTTAATTTATTTAATTTTTGTCAGAAAATAAATATTATTCATCAACACGCGGGAATCGGGCATTATGCATCAATATCGATGCAATTTGAAGAAATAGAACGTCCCAGAGCGCAATATTTTTTCATATCCAGTCACGTGACAAAATATTATTTTTGCCAATCGATTATAGAATTATTAAATTTTCAAACGTTTTTGAATGATATAATCAGATCAAAATATTGTCCAGCTTCTGATCAGCTCATGATTCGTATTCGTGTGTTTCGAGATTCACTTTGGTTTACTCACATGAATACGGGAGATGTAATATGTAATTAACGGTACTTTCACGATAAACACAGAGCTTATTTTATTTCATTTTACAATGATTAATAATACTACGTTGGTAGCATTTATGTGGCAGAATGCTAATACAGAGTCCGAAGTGTAACGATGTTGCCAGGTCCAGGATGGCTGGGAAGTGACGGGTGTTAGACGCAATGCGCGCTCCCGGTGGCGCTTAGTACTGTGTATTGCAGCGTGTGGCTGATGTCACTCAGTGGTGGTTTGATAAGTGCGTTCAGGGCTGTGGCCAGCTCACCATGCTTAGATTGTTAATGTTCAGACCAAGGTTAATGTTCATTAAAACATCAAAACAAATACAAACCTGACTTTTGGAAAAAAAAAATTATGAGCGACGAAGCTCATTTCGACTCAGCGAGTTTTGTTAATAAACAAAACAGCCATTATTGAGGCACTGAAAATCCTCAATTTATACACCAACGACCTACTGTATGGTGCGCCATGTGGGCCAGCGGAATCATTGGGCCCTATTTCTTTCAAGATGCAAGAGGCAATGCTGTAACCATTAATGATGATCACCATCGTCACATGTTAGAAAACTTCATGGTGGCCGAATTGGGTCTATTGGTCCTACAACACACGTGGTTTCAATACGGCGGTGCCACTTCACACACAGCCCGAGCTACGCTTGAAATTTTGCGAGAAATCCAGATATTGGCCTGGAACATAATGTTCACTCTGTACTAAAATGTATTATTAGTACTGCAAAATGATGTCTAGGGTTGCTCCTTCTCGTATTGGTACCTGCACATACGTTCATCCAAAAAGTCAATTTTCTCCACAATTCTTCCATCCCTCCTCACGTTCGCAAAATTTCCGTTTGATTAATTTAATGAAGGAACTGTTGGCTACGCGATGTGACAGCGAATATCCTGCGAGGAAATCTGGCGACGACTATAATACAGCGAAATGTGCGGAACGGAATTGTGTCACAGCAACGCCAGGGAGGGACATCTCGGAGAAATAACGCGGCGCCCTCGCAGCCTCCGAGCGCGGGACAATCGCTGGCTCTATGACATTTCAAACTTCGAATAAATAACGGTTGACGTGTTTTAATTATACTCGGCTCCGCGTCGAGTTTACACGTTCATGGCCCGGCCGCGCGGCAGAGAAAAGAAATTAATCTTAAAAACAAAAAATTACCCCAAAAAAGAAATGAAATTAATGAAAATTTTAGGCAAATCTATAAATATAAACGAGAGTGTCTGTTGGGTGGGTGGGTTGTGTTTATTTTTTACACAAATCTACAGTTTTATTCCGAGCTTTATGAAATTTTGCACACTTGACCTTAATAATAATAAGAAGGTTCACATAAAATTTCGAAAAACCACCCCCATCCTTCTTTGCCACCCCTCAAAGCAGAATTTTGGTGATTCTTGATGAAATTTTGCACACTTGACGGACGTTCAAAATATGAGGAAAATTATTGTCTACATGAGATTTCAAAAAACTACCTCCATCCCCCCCTTTTCCGCCCCTTAAAGTAGAATGTTGGTACATCTTGACAAAATTTTGCATACTTAATTTTCAAAATAATAGGAAAATTACTGTCTACATCTGATTTCGAAAAAAGACTGCTCCCATCCCCTTAAATGAAGCCTCTTCAGTTCGCGTAAAGCCCGGGAAACGCCGGGTACTTCAGCTAGTTAGCTATAAAAGTAGATGTTGTTTGTTTGAAAAAACCCGCGAGAGTGGGAATTTTGTTTATGGCACAACAGTCATAAAGCCGGGGACGGGGTCGTTATGTTTAGGGTTCAGCAGTAAACAAAAGATTTACGTGTGAAGAGCGTCCTGTGTAAGCATCATCTTTTTCGAATCAACCCTACCTGTTACCAGGTTTCTAAAAGAATGCTGAATATTATTTATTTTGTATGTATTATATTAATCGTTTAAAAGATTGTCTCTAAAAGCATTAACGCATGGTACATCGCAATATTATTGTCTAATATTGCGACACGTATTGACAGAAGACCCGAAAGTTTTCATCACATCTCTGAGAAAATAATTTTAAAAAATCCCTGATCTAATGACAATACAAACAAATTTAAATATTCCTACCTGATCAGTGAAATCTCCAACCCTATTTCATTGTTTTATAATAACAATCCAGTCTCCGTTGTCTAAAATGCTTAATTATTACAATGAGATCTTTTCCACTAACGCTAACCTAAATTTATTCTTCGTGATTAGGGTTTAATTTTAAAGCAAAATTGTAATACACATGGTACATATTAAAATAGTCATTCGAACCTGCTTTGTACTAATCGTTTACGAACGCCGAAAACTGTCGCGCGTCACGTGATCCGATATGATTGACCGAAATGATTGATTGATTATATCAACCACTAAAAGTGTACTCGGTTTAATTTTATTCTCTTAATTATCTCTTTTCTCCTCTTTAATGTTATTATTTACATATAGCGGCCTTAATCAAATGAGACTCGGCTCGTAATGTACCTCCATAAGTCCAGGTTCTGGGTCGCCCTCACAGCTGACTCCAACTCCAGGGTCTCTCAAGCCAGATGCAATATATTTATCCACCATTATGGTACTTTTCCAGGTCTTTAAGGTTATTCCCAAAATAATCTCTTTTTCTAAGCAATCGCTTTAACACGTTGTAATCCCTGTTTAAAAATTAATAATTTTTAGTGTTTGAGCTGTTGCTTTATGCATGCATTCAATCATCATACACTAACGAATATTATTGAATGTTATTTATCACATTTAATTTTAACCTACGTATTCTTCCCTTTATTTCCTATTACCCATCCTTAAGCACTGTTGTGTATAAGCATAGATGCCGGAAGAAGTCAGAATACGGAAGGAGTTTGGCACTCACCACAATCCGGATTATGCTGGCACCTCGTAAATGTGGACTGTATGTTTAAATCACTATTTCGTCAAAGGTTTCTTTTAGACGACGGCGAGTTCCGACACTCTATAGACACGAAGTCTCAAATGTATAATATTGTAAATTCTTTCGATTCACGTATAACCGCACTCATTTAATGTCGTCAATCGACTAATCGGCGACATTCCGGGAGGGGAATGGAAAGGGAGAGGGATGGCACAGTACATTATTTTCATTCAAGAATAAATATGTATTTACAAATAAATATATGTCTCAAACAAGCACAAAGAAGAAAATAGATATTGCAATAGTTAGAAAACTACTAATGGCAGCAATTTCAGTGCGCATCGAATGTTGTACGGTTTCATAACGTCGCTAAGATGATCAACGCCCGCTACCGCATATTTATAATCCTACGCTAATTATACTTAATAATCCTTTCGCGAGTGTAACTAATACACGCCGTGACGCTTGTACATGCGGTGGAGAGGAAATCTATGAACCAGCCAGCATAAAAGTAAGTGTCTACCTTTTCCTCCTCATATTTACACCATGCGTAATGTGGCCAAAGAATTGGAAAAATATTATTATTGCGCTACCGGGATTTGAACCTGGATCTCTTTCCAAACCGGAGAAGGTGTATTAATAACTATTCTACAGCGACAGTACTTTTGACAACAAATTTTCGAACCTATATGTTACACTTTTTAAATTTTAATACATCTACCGTTTCATTATTTGAAAGCCATCTATTTTATTTTTGCGGAATTTTAAATACATTTGAAAAAAAAAGATAGCAGACGCCAGAATTAACAATTCATTTTTATTAAATTTTGGACACATTAATACAACTTATATATTATTAAGAATAGAGGTCTGTGATATTTAAATACAAATTAAATGTATTAATTACATGGCTTTCAAATAATGGAATGATAGATATATTAAAATTTGAAAAGTGTAATAATATAACATATAGGTTCGAAAATTTGTCATCAAAAGTACTGTCGCCGTAGCATAGTTGGATAATATACCTTCCCTGGCTTGGTAAGAGTTCCAGGATCGAATACCGGTAGCGCAACAACAATATGTTTCGAAAAAATAAATTTTATATGAATATCTTTCTAATTTAGTATTTAAAATATCACAGACCCACGTTCTGAATAATTATAACTTCACAATAAAAATGTGTTCTCCTTAATAGTAAGTTAAATTGTCTGCTTTATATCACTGTCTTTCCATATTCTCGTATGTTGATTCATAAAAACTTTATCCTGTTGTATGCGTCACCAGTGCTCGTGATCAGCGAGCCTAAATAAATTGCCTCTTGAACTACCTCACATCCTGCTATTTGGATTTTTTTTTTGTTGAGATGATTAACGCGATCCACAACCAGTATTTTTATCTTAGACCAATTTTTTTATATTAGTTGTCGTGACCGACGCAAGTCGCCAATCACAAAGTGGCGAGTGATGGAATCAAAAGAAGAAGTAGATAGGAAATAGGAATGAGGGAATGGAAATAGAGAAATGATGAGGGATTTTCGATAGCGGACCAGGATGGACTCACGGTACCAAAGGACAGCTCGACTCACCCGGTCAATGACGCCGTCTCGATGATCTTCCAAAAGTTTACCTAATGTATGAAACTGCCACACTACAAAAACTGCAACAAAATCACAGAGGTGTATGAAGTAGTGATCCAACACGAATAATCACATTAGAACACTTCCTCTCCCCGAAAATTTACGAACACGGAACAACTGTTTAAACATGTTAATTATTTGTAATATATATTTATAAGACTATTTTCAAGAGTTATGAATGGCGTATTGATAATCTATTTATTAAAAATGAATATAAATAAATATTGAACACCAAGTAGAAGAAAATGTGCTCAGTTTTTAACTGCCGTTAAGAATCTTTGGTGAATAATTTACTGTACTTTTAAAATTAGCAATATTAACTTTGTGGTTAAAATTCATATTTTTATTTATTATCTTTGTTTTATTAACCACTTAATTGAGTTTAAATACATCTACCGGTTTCGAAAAATACAATTTTCTTCTTCAGGATGTCATAACTAACTAAAACATATATTATTGTTTCTTTATCAAAATCTAATTTTAAAAAATCTATTTTTAAAAAAAAATTTAGTACCTAACTCAAATCGGACTCGTAGTTAAATTTAGTTGGTTGTTTATAATATTTTGATTAGTTTTACACGCTTTATTTATCTCCAACGATTCCAAATTATTTAATTTGTGACCAACACCGTTTATATGCAAAATTGACAATCCCAATTTTTTATCAAAACCATGTCCATTTTCTATCAAATGATCAGAAAATTCTGAAAACCCACTATTGTTCAAACATCTCAAATGCTCCCTTACTGTTATATTAAAATTTCTACCCGTTTTACCAATGTAAAATGCAGCACAATCCTTGCAACTAAGTTTATAGACACCAGAATTGTTAAATTTATCATCTTTGCATTCAAAGATGATAGAACTGCTCAGAAAACTATACACAGAAATCAAAACATAACACAATAGATAAACATCTCCCTGGCGTAACTGGTTATCCAAAAAAAAAAACGTATTTTTGATGATTTTAAGGCAAAAAAATATTTCAAATCATTTAGCAATGATATCATTCAATTACAACTTATATTATTTTCTCAAAGTTTCGCTTACTCTTTACTGCTAGCATTTCTGCACGACATTCAAACGATATGAATATTTACCGTGAAAAGGAAAAAAAAACATATTTCGCATATTTAAAAAGTCTAGTTTTAATGTGGTGGTAAAAAATATATGTATAAGATATTTAATTTACATAAATAAATCTTTCATGATATATGAATAAATACGTATGGGATATAATAACTTTATTACCCGCATGGAAATAGAAATGTAAATTCGAAATGTTTCAACCGTCGAGTGCTAAAAATTGGCCCATTTAAAGAATGTTACTGTTTAATTGTTAAATATTGAAATACATTACGTGACTACCTGGATTCAATCCTGGAGTTACATAAATTTAAAAAACTTTCCGCATTAATTAATTAATGTATTAGCATTTTTAATGAAACCGAGATGTAAATTTTAAATAAAATATTCTACATAATTAAACTGGGCAACAGAGAGAATACAGAAAACACAAACAAAAAAGGACAAAATCCTTAATGATTTTATTAATTTGCATTTTAAAATTATATAAATAAATAACAGTGTTATTAAACAAATAATAGATATCTTATAGAGACGAAGCTATTTTTTATTAATGGAAAAATATGGAAGTATGGGTAATTACAGGGCTTACGACCTGTCTTCAGCTGGCTTAAGTGATCACTTTACAAAATGTAACGTTCACCATTACATCCAATCAACCAATACCACTATACTATCACCATCTATGGACTGAGTTTGATATTCATTTTCTCTGAAACAGCATATACGTCACAACTAGAATCAATTTTAAAATTATTTAAAGCAATATTCTTTATCTGTAAAATATTTTAATACATTATACTAGAATACGCCTGAAAAATCAATATTTTTCAATTTGTATATATTTTCTTATTTTGACCAGTATGAAGCTTGATAAATAACAGTGCGTTTTAAAACATGAAATTATTTTGCGATGATATTATAATCCGTGTGTATGAACGATGGTCCATATAATCTATTATAAGTATTTTCTCAATATTAAAATATTCCTGTCCCTATATCTGAGATTCCAAACCTATTTCGTATGAAGTTTTACAATACCAATGTAATTTGCTATATTCTGCCTAGAATGCTAAATTACTACAGCGATATTAACACTATAGTGAATGTATTCTTCGTCACACGCTAAGTTCAAAAATAAATTTATATCGTACATAGTGTTGGAGACGGTCCTCACTGACTAGACAGTATAGAGCATGAAATTTACGTGAGTTCGACTCGAGATTTAAATTACCTACTCACCTCTTACTTCTTCTGCTGGTCATCATCGGAGGAATGTATAATTACGTCATCTAAAATATAAAATATGACGTGTATGTAAGAAGAGGTTTCCAGAATGAAAACGGACTTTAACTTTAACTTTAAAGAAACAAAATCATTTATTCTACACATTGAAATAACAAAAACTTAATAAAATTCATCGTTCATTAAAATTGAAAATCAGTTTGTGGAAAGAAAAGTATGTTACAATGCACTTTTATGGTATCCTTGCGGGTAGTTTACGAGTTCATACCCTCTCGCAGGTCTTGAGATCCATGATATGGCACAACATTTCGTCCTTCATGGTTGTTTGAAAGTTATCGTCCTTCATTTTGGTCCTTATATGCGCCAGATCATCATTTTATCATCTTCCTTAAGTGTGTTTGCCTTCGTCGGTATGGCAAAATATAACGGGGGACCAGGACAGTCTTTCTGACTGACTCGCAGAATCCACAAACTATTGCGGATCGACTCCGCGATTCCCGCAGCCTAACATTCGGCCGGGATTCAAAAACATCGAAAATCATTAATAAATAAAAATATCAATCGTTACAGCTATAACTCGCCAGAGTACCGGACATTTTTACGGATTCTTAATCACTTCCCGCCGCAACCGAGAGAGGACACAGATGCCTCTACTCTGTTGGGCCACCAGTCGACGTCTGAGCTCTCAGCGCGAGCGCTCCCGCAGCCGCGCGCCGCGCCTCCTCAAAACCATAGATTAAAATTTTGTAATAATAATGCTTACTAAAAAAAATAATTTCATAATTATAACAAACCAATATTAATTTTACAAATGCGTGACGATACTTTGTAATGTCACAATAGTTAATATTCGTTCGAAAGTATAATAAATATTCGTTTATACGAAGTTCGAAATATTCGCTTTTAACGCCAATGACTGTTGCATGTCACGTGATTACACTTCGCTGACCTCGGAACCCCGATACTTGTGTACTTTTGTGTTGTATTTTTAAATATATTGTTCAATCTTCTCAATTATCAATTTGCACCATAACTTTTATTTTAATCTCTTAACTATACTATACTAACTGAAGTAGCCGGCGTTGCCAGGCTTTACGCAGAGTGAGGAAACTTCATTTAGAGGGATGGTGGTAGTTTTTTTAAAATCTCAGTTAGACAGTGATTTTCCTTTTATTTATGCAAAATTTAATCACCTTTAAGGTATGGGAAAGGGGGATGGAAGTCATTTTTTGAAATCTCATGTTGACAGTGACCTTCATCAAGATCGGAATAAAACTGTAGATTTGTATAACAAACAAACACACTCACAGACACTCTTCTTTATTTATTTATTATAACATTAAATCTTGTATCTACCGTGCGCAGAACATGTAGGGATTAACATTCTCAGGTTGGCAACACAGCTCACGCGGGACACGATTGCGTGCAACGGTTTTATCATCTGATAGCTGTCGAGTGCAACGGATTGAAATCCGATTATTTAATTAAGCAAGATGTGACTTTTATAAGAGGAAAGGGTTAGAACGATATAATATATTAACATCTGTGTTGTCCTGCATCACATTTAAACTGGACATTTGGACTAATAATATGTGAAATTTCAGGAAACGCATCCCTTCCTCCATGCAGTTTCTTTCTCAATGGAGTATTTATACAAATAGTTTATTTCTCTACGTAAATTTTTATATTTAACTTTCTTGATATTCCTTTTATTACTCTCAAAATGCCAACCACGCTAAATTATTGTTCATCAGTGATTTAAATTACCCTTTAACCCTAAAATCTTACGAAATGAAAGTGTTGTCATAGACATGACAATCAAGGAGTCACGCCACAACACACCGGATGCAACGGGAAGGATTTCTCCCGTACAAGGGATGAGGGCAACGTGTTAATCTGACACGGACTACTCGACAGAGTGAATTTCTCCAACCGAAGGCGATGTGACAGAATCCAGTTTGTCTGATACACGGCACCAGGAGTGACAAGTTTTTCAACGTGTACCTCGGACTGACTGAATGGACGGAAACAGTGAATTTCGGCAAAAATGGACAATAATTATCGCAAACACGCTGGTTTTAAATATTCATTTTTTTTATGTACAAGGAATTTCAAATTTAGTTGTCTTTTTGTAGCATATTTGTTTCTCTATTTAATTTGAAACTCACGGTTTTCCAGCTAGCATTAACCGATATATTTATCATGTTATTCTGTTTTATACTTTACCTGACAAACTGTCAGATAACAATTTTGTTCACTTTGTTTGGTAAAAATTAATAGTAAACTTTATATTTTATTTGGCAAAAGTGCCGAGACCACTCTTACTTAAATAGCAATTTATGCAGTAATGTTTTGATGATTTCTATTCCTTTTTATATTTTGTTTCATAGTTTTTTTTTTTGTATTAAATTAGTGATAAAAATTTGTAATAATTTTCCCTGAGTACGACGGCTGAAGTGACAGGCAAGACATTTTGGTAAATTCTGTGACCAAAGACTCACGTCCATCATGTGAACCTCTGAGAAAGTCGATGGTGTGAAAGCATGGCGTCCTATCCTGACGATTACCAGTCACGTATAGGCGACCACGTCACAATATATATGTCTCGACACAGAATTTTTCTAGTGAGACGGGCACAGTCTAAACAGATGTTTACATTGTATTATATAGTTACAAATAAAAATAAATAAATAGAATAGTCGCCTAAATGGTTTAAAATATTTTCACATTGTACCTTAATGTCATACTAGGACTATCTGTTCAGGTCATTAAAGACATGTTGGTAATTTGTATATTAAAAATGTAATATAAATAATAATTTGTAATATATACATAACTCTCGCCTCATACAATGTTGAACCATCCTCCAGTATCTAGTTTACCTGATCATATCGACGCTTCCGTGGAAGACTTCTTTTTCTGATGCCATCAACACTCGCATCGTATACCTTTTTTAACAACTTTCCTCATTCATTCATTTCACACGACCAATATAATAATAATTAATAAATAAATATTGAAAAAAAAATTTACGTAAAATATGGAATATTGCTCGTGCTGGCATAAAACGAAGTATTGTGTTATAGAGGGAAGTATATTTGAAGATATAACTGTCATTTTAAATAATTTTTTCAAGCTTTCATATTAATAGGTAATTAATAATTGATCATAGCTCTGTACCTACTATCGCTTACTTTCGAGTCGAGTCTCATTCGTGTAAAATGCGCCATACAATCAAAAAGTCTCTTATAGTTTTAATTTTACAAAATTACCAAAAATTGTAAAATTAATACAATACTCGCGATTATCCGGTACGTTGGGGAATCAAAAGGAAACAGTGGCCGTCGTCTCGAAGCGGCCATTGTTGCAGTCCGTAAAGACTTAACCATTAGACTTGAAACTCGGTAACGAATCATCAAAGTCATTTCTGAGTATTTATTTTATCAAACCGCAAATAAACATGACGGTGTGAGTACGCCAACTAAAATACAATTTAATTTATTTGTGACTGCGATATACACACATCACACAAATACACAATTATTGCGATGAATAATTATTAATAATTAATGTAGACCCTTGTTTAATTAATGATATTGGAATCTCTAGCGAGAACAATATTTTACGATGGAGGCAAGAACGTAGGAATAATATCAAATACAAATAAGATTCTGATGATGTAGAGGTACACGGCCGCTGATTATCGTGACACGTGACGTGTACATAATTAATTAATATCAAAGTATTACAACTATTACAAATTAGAATTAAAGTCACGTTAAAGAGAAATGAGCGTATATTATCATAACAAAGGATGTTTTTTTAGAGATTTGTTTTTCGAATTGGCAAAACTTTTTCGAGAGACAACTAATTTGACAGCTGACAGCTGATTTGTGCTCAGTTTGGTTTGCCATTTTAACATGATTAGACTTACGCTAGAATAACGCTTGCAAATTGTGTAAATTTATTTAGAAAATCGTCGTTCAGTTCGCGAAACTTACCGTGCGTTACGTCCATTTTACGGTCGACATAAACGTCCATCCGAGCAAGTAATTCGAATAACCATGGATCGTTTCATCTAATTGATAATACGCACATGCAGAGATGTTGTACAGTGCGCACCGAAGAAGCTGTTGCAGCAGTGGAGTGTAGTATTGAGGAGGACCCGAATGAGTAGATTCGCCATCGAGAACGCTATCCATGATTACTGATTATTTCGTTCCCCAATTGAATGGCACTAATGCGGAAAGAGCTGTGGTTTCAACAACACAGCGCAACATGCCACACAGCGCGCGCTATAATCAATTTATTAAAGGAAACATTCGATGAGCGCATAATTTCGCATAATGGACCTGTGAATTGTCTTTCAAGATCATGTTATTTAACAACTTTGGATTATTTTCCGTAGGGATATGTCTAGTCGCTAGTCTACGCCGATAAACCAGAGACGATAGACGACTTGGAAGCCAACATTCGTCGAGTTATTTCCGATATACGTCCCCAGCTGCTCCAAAAAGTGGTCGAAAATTGGACTTCCAGATTGCGCTTTATTCGAGCCAGCCGCGGCGCCCATATGCGTTAAATCATATTTAAACACTAATGGAATAAAATCATCTTTCCAATAAAGCCAATACCATGGCCATTACCACGATTTTTATTTAATTTTAAAGTTCAATACCTCTAAAAAAACAAAACATAAAAACGCGTTTTTGAGTTAAGTATGCAGATTAATTCGAAATAAACAATTCTTTTTGTAACATTAAGAAAACTTTTCCCAAGATCTAAAGGAAGTGAAATAATCCAAAAGTTATCTTACAAATTCGAAGTTAAAAAATTAAAACAACGAAATCTTCGTGTTTTACTTTAGTTTATTTAAGCAGAAAATACCTTTTATATATCTCTTAAAAATTGGTTTGCTTATTATCTTCAATTAGCTAAAAATCAATTTTCAATTTCGAAAGAAGTTTTTTTCTTCTTCCCCGAAGATTGGTTTACTCAAAGATATTAGAGATTCCATAAAAACAAAGTAGACGTCTTTCAACTAATGGAACGATAGATGTGATGTATTCATTTGAAAAAGTGTAACATTTAAGTTCGAATATTTGTCGTCAATAATACTGTCGCTGTAGCGCAGTTGGATAATGCACATTCGCCGGTTTAGAAAGAGACCCAGGTTCGAATCCCTGTAACGCAATAACAATATTTTTCAATAAAATTGATTTTATATGTATATCTTTCTAATCAATACATTTATTTAGTATTTAATAATAGATCTGTGGAAAAGAAAAAAAATATTTTTACCCAGTTGAATTAATATTATATTGGCCGCATTTACAGTGCCGTATTAAAGTTTCTCAGTACCTACAAATATACGTAAAGATACACACCTAATTGAGAAATAAAGTTCTCCGTGTGGTTAGTTATGTCACCCAAAAAAGATCTAGTAGATCGATCAGACTACTTTGCTACCGGAGAGTTAGTCAGATCAATCGACGTGCAGAAGATATATAAATCAATGGTATTATACCATTATCCTTTCTATTAATCTAAGCGGGGAAATGGCCTAACTTTGAACGAGTTATATCCAGTTTTGTAACAACGTAATATAAGGGTATTCAATTCAACTATCAAACTAAAAGGAAGTTTGTATTTAACAATCGACTTTAAATTGTGATAAACGAACTGCGGTTTTGGACCAATTTTATATTGATATATAAACAGATTATTGGCTTTATCTAAATATTATTTGTGTGTAATATTACCGCACCACGAATAAAATTAATATTAATCTATAAAACTTATGGTGAGCGGACACAGAGCGATATCCAGAGACGAATACCACAATAGCGAACGACACGGCACGTCGTAAAGTGGGGAGGAACGCCTCTGCTTCGAATCGGTTCGCTCAGACCAGCTTCTTTACTTATCTGCCAAACATGTACCTATCATCATCGTTTCACTTCAATCTCCGTACTTGCATTCCGCCGCATAATAAGTAATAAGTCAAAACATATTGTGTAAGTACTGGATTTTTTTTTTAAAGAAACAACATCATTTTACTTTCTTCGGACGCTACATACCTTAAATTACTTCTCAACATAGTTGCCACTATTATTAAGGTACTTGTTATAACGGGACACCAATTTTTGTATACCTTCGTCATAGAACGATACCCCTTGGGATTAAAACCATGTCTGTACTCCGTCATTGAGTTCATCATCGTTGTCAAAACGCTTGCCACCAAGGAACCGCTTCAGATGAAGGAAAATATGGAAATCACTTGACACCAAATCAGGATGAAACAGAAGACACTTGGCAATGAATGTCAGCTGGTTTCATGTTTTGTGCATTCAAGAAACGAATCACTCATCTCACAGTCGGCGGGGTGATCCATTGTCTTGAACATTTCAACCATTCACTACAAGATAACCACACTATGTAAATGTCTCTTACGTTGCATGTGGTGAGGAGCAGATGAATGAAACCATTCCGCATGCGCCACATCGCAACCGCAGTATTACACCGGGAATATGCGGCAACTTAAAAAACGCACCTTGATTCCATTCACGTCACTATATACATGTTGTGTTTCACTTCATTTTCCTACCAAGTGAGCCAAGAAGATAATAGAAGATAGAATTATACGAACACAAATGGTGAGCCGACTTACGAACAGTTCCACATACAATAAAATTCATAAACTGACAATCTCTTTATAAAAAACCTCTATAAACTCTTTACTGGTTTATCGATCAATAATATTTTGGCCACAAGACAGAAACATCAAATTATATTAATATTTATTATATATAATAATAATATTAATTATTTCTGCATATTTTTTATTCAAATATACATATTAGATATTCATCAGATCTTATATTTAAAGAGTATAATGCCCTAGACATAAAACACATCTACATGTTGAGACCCGTCCAATATTTCCATGCCAACAACGACTCACCCCAAGCAATAAGTCATAGATACAACACAAAACAAACAACGAACATCTACACGCCAGTACCGAGAGCAACAACATCTTATCAAAGATGTTCTTAGCTCCGAAACTGTACAACACACTTAGCACCAACTGGAAACCGTTTACTTCCAATAAGATTACACAAATATGGACCCAATCTATGATCCATTTTGGTAGAGATTAATCAGAAGCATTGCTATCCAATATTCTAATATAATCATTATATAATACAGTGTCTACACTAATAATTCGCTAATTCTACAACACTCACACCACATATTTTCTTTTTTTTTCTCTATATTTTTCTTTTTATTCCTGTCGAATCTTTATCTTTCTTGAATTAAATAACACCACAACAGCACGAAAAAAACTGGCTACTTTAACACAGACTGTTTAGATAGGTTTCGATAGAAATACTACCTATTGCAGAGTTTCATAATGCAACTTCCACAAAATTTCAATGCACTATTTTCAGTCATGACCAGGAGATTTCCAAACCACCTTCCATATTAAAATGTTGATTTATACATATATAGAGAATATAACAAATTTGTAATCACGATAAGTTTCTAAATTTTCTGAAAAATGGATCATATATTTATCCCGACTAAGGGCCGACTGTGTGATCAGTAGTAACTATTTACTTTAGTAAAAAAGTTACTAAAGTAATTTTTTTTTTAGCGAAAACGGGTTATTTGATATTTACTTCTCAAAAGTACATCTCGTAGTAGTGATTAGAGTTCGTTCGATGATGATCTCGTTGTTTAATATACATTAGCACATAATCCGAAAAAAATTCACAGCCAAAGTGACAGATTTCAAACGCAGAGGCGAAAAATGCACAGATAAAGCATATTTCATGATTATTTATGACGCCTATAGACATTTCATCTATGGATTGACAATAGTACATTTGACGTTCGAACAACCCGCAAACGATTTTCGAACTCCCCGCAACGGTTCGAACAACCCGCAAACCACGGGCGTTAGTAAAAAGTTACCATAGTAAAATTGTAATACTGATCACACAACTGGCCCTTAGTTACTGTACTAGCCAGCTCCGACATTTTTTTTCCCATAATTTCAAAACGGTGGGCCGCTAAACAGCAGTCATCGTCTCAAAAATGGCGGCTATTCAAAAATTAACTATTCGTAACGTAACTCCGTTAATATTCGTCCTAGAGCAAAAAGAAAAATCGTTCCTCATTTTTCTTCTTGTACTTTATCTAATTCACAAAAAGATACTAATTTGTAACTCTGTTTAAATTGGACTTAGATTAAAAATAAAGTAAAAACATCAAACTCTACCTGATCTTGTGGATAATGCCGGAATGAGTATTTTATATATGTATAAATTAATTAAATTTATATAATCTTTTAGCTTTTCGATGTGTCGTATTCTGTAAATATCACATTATATCAACAAAATATAAATATTATGAACGTCTAGGTTGATATCTGCCTAAATATGAACATTATACCAACTGAAACCTCGCCAAAACTTTGTGTTCGAAAGCTCCATCCGATATCAATTTCAAAGGATTTGATTCTTCATACGGCAGGACTTTCTAAGGATTTACTTCAAACGAAATTTTCGATGACTTATCGTACACCAAGACGAGGTCGACTGTACTAAACAGTTACTTATATTTATTGTATCATTTTTCACAAGAAATCTTTAAAAAATCCGTTCAAGCACTGGTTACAAGATAGATAGATGGATAGATAGATAGATAGATAGATAGATAGATAGATAGATAGATAGATAGATAGATAGATAGATAGATAGATAGATAGATAGATAGATAGATAGATAGATAGATAGATAGATAGATAGATAGATAGATAGATAGATAGATAGATAGATAGATAGATAGATAGATAGATAGATAGATAGATAGATAGATAGATAGATAGATAGATAGATAGATAGATAGATAGATAGATAGATAGATAGATAGATAGATAGATAGATAGATAGATAGATAGATAGATAGATGATAGGTAGGTAGGTACGTAGATAGATAGATAGGTAGGTAGATAGATAGATAGGTAGGTAGGTAGACAGATAGATAGATAGATCATAGGTAGATAGATAGATAGATAGATAGATAGATAGATAGATAGATAGATAGATAGATAGATAGATAGATAGATAGATAGATAGATAGATAGATAGATAGATAGATAGATAGATAGATAGATAGATAGATAGATAGATAGATAGATAGATAGATAGATATATAGATAGATAGATAGATAGATAGATAGATAGATAGATAGATAGATAGATAGATAGATAGATAGATAGATAGATAGATAGATAGATAGATAGATAGATAGATAGATAGATAGATAGATAGATAGATAGATAGATAGATAGATAGATAGATAGATAGATAGATAGATAGATAGATAGATAGATAGATAGATAGATGATAGATAGATAGATAGATAGATAGATAGATAGATAGATAGGTAGGTAGATAGATAGATAGATAGATAGATAGATAGATAGATAGATAGAATTAGTATATATTGTGCTTTTTATTTATTTCTTTAAGATTATGAATAGCTATAATTTTTGAAAAAGTCGATAGCTTCGGTTAGCTAAAATATTCACCAGATAAATTTTATCGAAATCTGAATAAAACTAAAGTTCAATAAAAGTGTATAGAACATTTCCGCATGTTGCGTAATTAGACCATCTGCAATAGATAGTATTTTTTATTGAAATCTATCTAAAAGATATTTAATTATTTTCTTAAAAGCAGGGACGTGCAGTATATTAATTTATGTTATATTATTTATTTATATTATGTTAGCTGTGAATAACTAAAACCGATATTTTAAATTTTATTTACATTTAACCACTGTGTTATTTTTACATCAACCGGTTTCGATACTAACGTATCTTAGTCAGGACTGGCGTTTTGTAGAAAGCGGTTAAAATGATGTTAAATATAAATACAATTTTAAATTATATTTAACCACAAAGTTAACGCTAAAACATCAACAACTAATTAGTTTAAACTTGAAATCATTTCACATAAAATAGAATTTGTGTGTGAACAGTTTGACTTAGGATTAAATTGGTCTAAAATGAAAATACTGGTTGTGGATTGTGCTAATGCATCATTACAACTCTCCAAAATAACAGAATATAAGGGAGTTCAAGAAGCAATTAATTTTAGCGCGCTGATGGCAAACACTGGTGGCAGTGGGTAGAAAATTCGAAGACGCAACAACTAGCTAAAGTTGCTAGGAATCAACTAATTAGAATATAGAAAGACAGTGACATCAAGCAGGAAACTTGGAACTTTTGTACGGATAACTACCGTCGCTTCACTCCGCTTTACTTCGCTAACGCTTATAATTAATCTTACTTTAATCTCGCTTATACATTATAATCCTTTTCCCGAGAATTAATCAATGTATTAATTAGAAAGATATGCATCGAATTGATTTATAAAATAAATTTTATTGAAAAATATTGTTATTGCGCTACCGGGATTCGAACCTGGATCTCTTTTCCAATCCAGGGAAGGTGCCTTACTAACCATGCTACAGCAACAGTACTTTTGACGACAAATTTTCGAACTGTTACACTTTTTCTAATTATATAAGTTGTATCAATTTGTCCAAAATATTACAAAAATAATTTGTTAATTCTGGCGTCTGCTATTGGTTTACTCTAATGTTTTCAATGGCTTTCAAATAATAGAACGATTGATGTATTAATTTGAAAAAGTATAACTCATGGGTTCGAAAATTTGTCGCCAAAAGTACTGTCGCTGTAGCATAGTTGGATAATGCACCTTCCCAGGATTGGAAAGAGATCCAGGTAATAACAATATTTTTCGATAAAATTGATTTTATGTGTACATCTTTCTAATTAATACATTCAATTAGTATTTAAATCATTACTATAATAATCAAACTTAGCTCTTTTCGTTGTAAATTGATCATTCAACATCGGTTTTAGTTGCAAAACTAGTTGCTTTTATGCACCGCTATTTGTATTAATATTGTACTAATGGTAATCTTCACCAATATTCCCACTATGTTTGGATCTCGACGGGTACTTTTTTTTTGGCAATTTGTGCCCTGGTGGAGAAATTAATAAAAATATTACAATACCAGTATAAGGCTACTAGTCGAGCTCGGGTTGACCATATTACTAATGGAGATGTATTAAGACGCGTAAATAAGTCAAGAGAACTAGTGACAACTATCAAAGAAAGCTGCACACTTTTATTACTCATAATACAGGCGATGCTGGAAATCAGTAGAAGCGTGGGGGTGAAAGATATTATCTTGGACGTGTAACCTCTGTTCTTATACAAGGATAATCAAAAACACTGCAGTATGGTCCGCCTACATTCGATAGAAGGCGGCATTTGTAAAAAAAGTATTGTTAAAAATTGTGTGCGTGCCATATTTTATCGTGTGCCCTATGATGCTAAATCGAGTGCGCGCGCGCGCACACCCGTACACCTTAAAGTGAACATTGGTTTTTACTACTTTACTTGAAGTTGTAATTATTCAGAACATAGGTCTGTGATATTTTAAATATGAATTAAATATATTAATTAGAAAGATATACATATAAAATCACTTTTATCGAAAAATATTGTTGTTGCGCCACCGGGATTCGAAAATAATGGAACGATTAAATGTATTAATATCAAAAAGGTAACATATAGGTTCGAAAATTGTCGCTAAAAATAGTGTCGCTGTAGCTTAGTTGGATAAAGCACCTTCCCCGGTTAGGAAAGAGATCCAGGTTCGAATCCCGGTGGCGCAACAACAATATTTTTCGATAAAATTGATTTTATACGTATATCTTTATAATTAATATATTTAATTCATATTTAAAAATTTATTTATAATAATATATTAAACCATTCGTAATAAGATGTGCATTCATAAACATACTGTCTTTCAAGCGTCTATCGGTTTTTATGAAATGTTATAAAATATAGAGGTTGCAACAACTCGGAACATTGATTAGTCACGCGACTATTATTACACTGTCTACCGTCAGTTTGCGTAGCCGAGCGACAAGAGTGTGGCACAACGGTTTAGCATAATCGCAACGACGCGACGCGACGATGTAAATGCTGTTGCTGTTGGAGTCACTCCAGAGGGAAAAACGTCATTTCCTTTGTAGAGAATAAGTAACGCCACTGTGCTCGAGTCCAGATGAAAAGATAATATTGAAGACACTCGATGTACGTTGTATTTTCACAGGTACTTTTCACAGGCCGCACATACAACGTAATACGGTGTTTATAATAAACACACGTGTGCCGAGCATGCGCATTGTAATTATTGAAACTTTTAGATTTTCTCATTTTTATTTTTAATTTTCAACACAAATGTACGAGGAGAGGTCGAAAAGTTCGCGGAATGAAGGTAAAGAAAGATAAATAAAACTGTTCATTATTTTTCCCTATCAGTATTCACCATTAAGTATGATTCATTATTCAAATTTTTCTTTAAATTTATTCATACCCTCGCAACAATATGTTTTGTTTATGGCCGCAAAATGGCCGAAATTGTAGCTTTAACTTTTTAACTTCGTCTTCTGTAAATCTCTATCTTCAAAGCTATTATCTAAGGATCAACAGCCAAATGGATAATATAGATGTGTCGAGAGCGTTCGGAGCTACTCTTGACCCATATTATGGGTGGTGGATAAGTTTTTACCCCATGTATCTACATTCTTATTGTTTGAGTTTTTGTAACTAACGTACCCATGTATTTACTCTACCGTATTTTTTTTATATATTATGTGCAATACCATGTATTAATATCCTTGATGATCTAATTATTGTAATTATTTACCGTATTTTTCAATCTTTATTTAATGTGATATCTTTACGCCGGTTGCGCCAACTTGTGATATCTTATATGTGGGATATCTGTTACTGCTACAGTTATAAGTCAATTATATGAGATGCATTTCCAGCCACGGCTCAGATGCGAGAGAGCGCACCCGACTCCGCGTGGTCTTTTATTCTTTTCGTTCGCGTATGATATTCAGGCCCTCTTGTGCCTAAGCACTCATCCGTAGATACATCACATTTAACATGTTTAATAGTGTATACAGAGTATAACAGACCTATTCCACAATATTTTATTAGTAGATACCTAACTAAATTACGATTCGAAAATGTTCCAGGGATATGTGCCTAATCTCAACCATGTCAGAGATATAAGCATTTCAAAAAATGCGATTATTTCACTAATCGGAATATTTTATTGATTCCAAATTATATGTCGAATTCAAAAAAATTGAGGGTCATCGATGTTCGAAGGACTAGACTATTTTTTGTTAGATGATTTAGGGCTTGAAGCCAAGCTTAATACGATTTTGTACCAATTTCAAACAATAATATTTTTCGTAGCAGTGCAGAATTTGCACCCGTTTTCATTTTCACATTTTCGACCCGTAATTTAGTCAGGTATCCACCCATAATATATTATGAACTAGGTCTGTTACACCCTGTATATATATATATTGCTTGAGCCACTGTATCCAACCTATTGCAAATTATACAAAAGGACAAATGTAAATGATATATCCAAAAAACACTGTCCATCTAAATACAGATTATGATCTAACGAGGTAGGCAGGGAACACGTTAAATATAGAATGTATTAAAAATTTTAAAAAAATGGTATAAGTCGGACCATCTGGAGTACTTGTCGAGCAAAAGCAGCACCCTTTTCGTCCATTTTCCTCTTATTTTTCATCACATCTTCACTTAACTGTTTCAGCACACCAGAGTAGTACCATTCAGTTATTGTATATCTCAAAAAATAGTAGCTATGATTTCTTTTAATTGCGACACCTTGAGAAAATATCAAAAAATTATTATTCAGTGCCCTGATTGAAAGAGATCGGCGATAGTTTTCTTAGGAAAAATGTTAATTAATATAGGATTATTTAGTGTTTTCTCAAAACTTTATATTGCAGATTTGGTAGTCTTTACAGCAAGCTTCGCATGTAAACTCATTTGCTTTTATTGCCTACAAGCCAACTGACAAATAATCAATTTACTTTAGTGCTTAAACCACCTAAACACCCTCTCTATATGAATGAGCCTCTCCTTCATTTACCGTCTGTTAAGAGTAAAAAGTGACGAACCCACATTTTTGCCCAATTGAGCCGATGGCAAAGTGAAATTTCAACAGGAAAATTTAATAAATGATAATTTTAATTAATTTTAAAATTTTACTTACATGAGTATAGTTTATTCATTAGAATATAAAATAAATGACCTATTTCTTATGAAAATTTAACATTGTATTTATAAATGGCCAAAAATTTATGATATTTTTAATCAAAGTATATAAACGCAAAATTAAAAAAAAAAAATAATAATAATTTTAATTTATCTCAAATGATGAAACTGAAGTTATGCGAGTTTCATTCGGGTATTTTTATGAGTTAAGTGAGTAAGTGAGATTTTAATGAGACACGATGATTAAATCTCAGAACAGTTGCCTGTCTCAACACAGTTATTTTCTAGCAAAACAGGCGTAGTACAATAATAATTTTATTTATTTTTTTGTAGCATAAATAGTATATATGAAAAATAATGGTAATCGCTTTACTAGACGTAGTCTGTTCTAAAGCAATTACCTGTACAGTTTTTAAAAGTTGTAAATGTTAAGAGGTAAGTAAGTGTATAATGAGTGAGTTATAAAAAGTTATGTGAAAAAAGGTATAATCAGAAGTTATAAAAAGATATTGAAATAATGTTATGAAAATATTATGTAAAAAAAAGTTATAGAGATATTGAAAAAAAGTTATAAAAATATTACATGTAAATAACTACATGTACGCTTGTTGAGATTTTGGATATAAATTCAAAAATCAGTCTGAGATTAGATTAGAAAAAGAAATATAGTAAACTCACCTCAAACTTTTTATTATGAAAAAATAGATGAACAGATGGCATTCAATTACAAACATTTATTCCATTTTAACTGCTACTGGAAAGATTGAAATTCACCCAATTGTAGATCAGAACATCAATTATTAATGGACTGACATTTGATGTACAGCGTGTTTTTGAAGTGAGGAGAGCGACTGCGAATCTCTAAAGCCGGCCATACACACAACTACTTGATAAGTAAACAAGACAAGTTAACTGTTACGTACTTGACTTCTTAGTACGTCTTTAGTGTACACCTCATAATGTGAAGGTCCAAGAAATAGACTTTGTAACAATTAATCTTTTATTACAATAAGCTTTAATTTAGTACAAGGTATATCACTAGTATACATCAAACTATTAAGCCGATGAACCGCAGATAAAAGAGACGCGCGCACTCCTGCGTGCCGTCTTTATAGCCACACATACCTGCACCGGCGGTGTGGCACATATACACACACCATCCCACCATTTCAAGGACGGACATCACATTAACTGAAGCTCCAGCGGCCAACCTGTGACAATCTCCCAGTCATGACATCGGTACAGCGCAACTACAACGATGCGGTAGCGCCAGTATGTCTTCTCATCATTCTACGAAAGAAAACCGTGACAAAAGTGGTGTAAAGTATGGTTGTTAAAAATAAGCCAATACAGTCACGTCAATTTGATAAAGGAATTAAATGTAGAGCCTCAAGGTTACTGTAATTATTTACGAATGGATGGTTCAGATTCATACAATTCAATAAAATCTTCCACAATTACGCGGCACTTGCGAGACGCCATTTTTTCAAAGTACCCAACGCAACCTTTCTCATCGCGGCGGACGGAATACCTGAGATCTGCGCCCTGGAGTAACACACACACTCAGGTTTACTCGAAGTTAGCATTTACCCACTGGTACCAAATATTAATTTTCAATTGTTGTCACGTCCACGTACAGGCGACATGAACAGGTATACCTGTCAAGTATAACGTTGCGTGTATGGCCGGCCTAAGACTCGGTGTGTTCACAGCGGACTACAAAACTAGAAAATCTCATGGGAGTGTAAACAGTTAAAAATCCAAAAAAAATCTATTCCGTAAACACGGGTCGTTGGTGCAGTGTTATTTAATAATTAACACAAAAAATAAGCATGGAAAACATTGGTGCATGCACATTACCATCTGTGAATAGTATAAATAATATTTCGTGATAAAAATTAACTTATTGGCCTACCTTATGCCTGAATCGAGCGCCTTAGGAAGTTTATTAGTTTTAGTGTTCGTTAAAGGAGTGTCTTTTTACTAATTAGATACCTACCTATGACGCAATTTAAAAAAGAATAAAATAATTACCTATTCTAGAAATTAATGGTATGTGAATGGGTATAATAAAAATGCTTACAAAACCTAAAAAAAATCCTCTTGTAATTCCATCTTCATTCCCAGAAACCCTGCCCATTATTTGTTTTCCTGCCCAATTTCAAATATAGATAATTAGGTTTAATATTCAAATAAATGTTCGGAGCAGTCTTGACTCTTGGCGATATTATTTTCTGCATAAATTTAAAAAAACTCATCCCAGTTCTTCCAGACACTTCGCCTTGCCTTTGATACCATTTTAACATTTTTTTTTGAAAATGTTTTAAATTTTCTACATGGTGTTTAAAAGCGTGTTTTTTTTTTACAAATAATATATCTACTTTGCCAAATAGACGTAAACACTTATAAATATTATTCACAATTTAATATTTTACTAAAATAACTTGGTACATAAATGTTTTAAAAACGATTAATATTTTACTATCAAATCGAGTGAAATATTTGACTGATTCGTGCTTAAATTCACTTCATAAAACCGATTCTGATTTTACTGAATAAATACATTTCTCGAAACTCGATGACGTCCTCAATTTCGTTGGGAGGTATTCATTTTAGCCATGTAATATTAATGACGTACTAATCGATCCAGAGAATTGACTGCGATCACAGTTATGCATTAAATGCTAATTTAATGTATTAATTATAAATATATACATATAAAATCAATTTTGTCGAAAAATATTGTTTTTGCGCTACCGGAATTCGAAGCTATTTCCAATCCGGGGAAGTACACTACCAATGTGTTATAGCGCCAGTATTTTTTTCATGACAAATGTTCGAATCTGCATGTTACACTTTTTAAAATTAATACATCTATATGCAATACGGTATTATTGGATGGGGAGGTGCATATAAAACTGCAATATCACAATTAGAAATCACTCAAAAAATGATAATAAAAATTATTCTAAAAAAAAAAAAAAAAGACTATCCAAGTATACAACTTTTCACAGATTTTAAAGTACCAAAAATAGTAGACATATACAAAAAAAAATCAATAATTCAAATTTTCAAAATTAAAAATCAATTAAATTTTAGAAGCGAATTCCGATCTACAAGATATAGAGATCAAATTGATATCCCAAAACTAAAATATACCGCAACTCAAAATCAATATATTTATCAAGGTATCAAATTTTTTAACAATCTTCCCATCACAATTAGAAAAATTACGGACTATCATAAATTTGTAACTGAAGTTAAAAAAATATGTACACAGACTAACTGAAACATTAATTAACTCGAATATACTCCTTCTCTATACACGAGTCTTACTCTCATAGAGAAGAAACAAATGTTAAAATATATATATATTCACTGATTATTGAAATTGTATTATATTTTTAATATTAATAAAAAATAAAAAAAAATTTGTCGTTCCATTATTTGAAAGCCATATACATTGTTTGTGTTTCCTTAACAGTTACGTAATGTCCATTTAACATGACTTCATCATCCGTCCATTTAATTTGACCTACCGCTAGTAAGCCCGACGGCTAATAAGCCAAAATATAACTCGATATTTTTTGACTATTTATTAGCTGCAAGAAATTAGACTCTCGCTAAATTCGAGACCTTATTCTTCTTCTTTTTCTTTTTAATAGGCAATCCACCCTTCAAGAGTGATTTATGCCATTAATCAAGTTAAAAACTTTATTTTATAGAAAAAGAGTACAATAATATTATACAATTGGAAATATTATATTACATTGTCGTTCAGAAAAATTGCTATTATATAGATTAAATGTGGTGAGTTAAGGGAAAGACGATGACACAAGTTAACAGGGGGTTGAAAGTTACCATTGACGAGATTACTGTAAAAAAAAACCTGTGATCTGTAATGGACAGGCAAAAAAGACATGGTCAAGGGTTTCCTTCTCGGCACCACACTCACACATTGGAGAATTTATTAAGTTCAATCTGAATAAATGTGACGCTACCTGGCAATGCCCAATTCTCATTTTAGAGATATTTGATATTGTTTTTTTGGAGACTTTCCTTTTGGAGAACCAAGGAGTGCGGGGAGTAGATCTTTGAATTTTTTTAAGCCGATTACTCTTATAATTATTTGGATCTGTCCATTGTGCAGTCCAAATAGAATTCGTACGTTTTTTTACCATATTAAGTATGTAATACATCGGGATATGAAATTGATGAGGAAAAACTCAGGAAAGAGTAGTCTTCTTGGCAAGTTTATCAACACATTCAAAATTCGAGACCCAGGTAATGGAAAGTGTTATAAACAAGCCTTCTTGTTTTATGACTTTGTATACGACTACCTACTTTTGAACATAGACACTTGTTTATGATTTGGTGTGTGTGGTTGACTTTTTATCGACTTTTGTCATTTGTATGTTTTCTTATGCAAAGGTTACTTATTTATTGTCCATAAAAAATGAGTTGGAGTAATAATAGTAGTACTAACAAAAACAACTCATAAATGAGACAATGGTTGCAATTGAGGCAAAGAGAACGAACAATATGAGTGCTTCGAAGAAATATGGAGTTCCAGTTTGTTTACTATGGAAAAAAGATTAAAAAATATATAAATATGAATTAAATATATTAATTATAAAGATACACATTTAAAATCAATTTTATCGAAAAATATTGTTGTTGCGCTACCGGGATTCGAACCTGGATCTCTTCCCTAACCGGGGGAGGTGCTTTATCCAACTAAGCTACAGCGAAAAAAAAAAAAAAATATATATATATATATAAGATTGAAAATTCCTTTTTATTTGTCTTCCTCTATCTAGGTATCTAGCTATCTACATTTACATAAGTGAAAATAATAATTTTTAATTTAAAAAAACAAAGATAATTGTAGAACTATAAACAGTTGATGTGTAAAGCGCCCTTGAGATGAAAATTTTTACGAAAATGGCGCTATATAAATTATCCATAATTATTATTTATTACATTACTTTATTTTAATGACATGAATGTAAAATGTGTTCTTTACTAATTAAAAAACAAATTACTTACGCGATTGAATTTACTTTCTTTATTTTCTTTTGTGAAAAAAAACACATCGTGTTATATATATTTTTTAAATATATTTATTTAAATTTTCCGTGTCGCGTTATATTTGAAATAATACGGTAATTTAATTTTATCATCTGTTTATTAAATTTGACTTATTTAAATTATGGCATTTAATTTTAACAACTGTCCATTTAATTTAACCTAAATTAATCTATTAATTTAGACTTGTTAATCTATCCATTTAACTTGACTTAATTTAGTCATTCAATTTGACTCGATTATTTGACGATTTAGTTTTAAATAATTTTACCATTTGATTTGACGTAATCAAATGTTAATTTAATTTCACTTAATATAATCGCTTTAACACATACTGAGGTATATTTTAATTTGATGTAACTTAATGATGACAAATAAAAATTACTTAATTTGATGTTATCATTGTTTAATGCTTGTGAACTTGAATTGCATTAATTCAAACATTAAAAAAGCTCCATGGCTGTTCAATTTGTATGTGGATAAATATGTGAAAGAACTAGAATGTATGAATGTAGGAGTAAAAATAGGCGATTTTATTGTATGCTGTTTAATGTACGCAGATAATGCAATACTAATGGCGAATAATGAACAAGAACTACAGAGTCTGGTGAGTAGAATGTACTATGTATGCAAAAAACGCGACCTCATGATGAATGTTAACAAGTCGAAAGTGATGGTATTCGAAAATAAGGAAAGCAATACACTTGTTGGTAATGAATGTTTGGAACAAGTAGGTGAGTTCGTGTATTTGGAAAGAATGTTTAATGTGAGGCCTGGAGGCTGGCAGAATAGGAACGAAAGTAGACTGAATGCAGTGGAAATGAAATCACTTAGGCATATATATGGCAAATCTATTTATGACAGTAAAGAATAAAGAAATAAGGAAAGAATGTAAAGCTGATGTTTGTATAGAGAGTAAGATTAGGAAGGATCACTTAGGTGATTTGGTCATATGGAACGGATGAATGAGAAGAGATAAGAGAGAATGATAAAAAAGATATATAACTCAATTGTTGATGGCACCATAAATAGAAGGACTTCCGCGGAATACTTGACACGACCAGATAAATCAGATAAATAATGGAGGATGGTTCTGTTAGAAGCCTCAACAATCGGCGACCCTGTAGGAGAAGATGTATGAATTTGAATGAGGGGAGAATTGTGTGTCAGGATAGAAAAGTGTGGCGCTCTATCCTCTCTGCCTACCCCCGCGGTGAAACGGCGTGATAGTAAGTAAGTACTTAAGTAAAAAAAACTTTAAAGAAACCTCAGAGACGACAATATCTCGTATTGTGGAAGATATTAATATACTTCTGTTTTTGACGGCAGTGTAGCCGTATCAAATTAAATAATGCGGCTTATTGTTGTTTTGAGATAAATTTAGATGAAAAATGAATTTGTCAGAATGTTATATAATGTGATAATTTTGAGGGGAATCTAAAAATCTTTCATGGTGCACTATAGACAAGTTATATATTATAGAATATTTATTCAGAAAAGTTACAGCAAGTTTTGTTATTATTTTTTAATAACTTAACTGTTTACGCATTTCATACTTTGATTGGTAGGCCTGGTATTATAGTTTAAATATATGCATTCTATTTGTGTGGATTTAAACACAAAAACAAAAACGAAACTGTTTCTGCTCAGAGACGTTTTCGGAGTCGGTCACATATATTTTTACGCCGGTGATATAAAAAAAATTGTGTATTGTATTTTTCGGTTATCGGCTGTGTAAACTATCGAAAGCTGGCCCAGCCGAGTTTTAAGAAGATTTAAGATAGCAGGGAAAGCGACCACCGGTAAAAGAATCGGCGAGTAACAGCTCAGTTTCGCAAAGGTTGGTGTATTTTCATTTACATAGGTTGAATGAATATATTCAACAAACCAATTAGAAGGACAAGAACTAGCTATCGAAGGTAATAACAGCAACATTGACTAGCAAGAAACAATCATTGAAAAATATTATATTTTCCCAATTAGGTTATAGAAAATGATTTAGGAAAACTTCAAATATTAGATGTTAAATATTTGAAAGCTTCAAACATTAATCGTTAAATGAAATTAAAACAGTAATTAATAATGGTAATACACATTAAATGAATCGATTAGAAAGGTAGACGAAAAAAAATCTATTTATCAAAAAAATATTTTCTTATCCGGGGAAAAGCGTTAACCAATTCCGCCATCCAAGCAAACCGCTAAACCAAGTCGTTTACGACAAAAACATTAAAATCTTATATTCTGTAACTCTTTCAAACTGGTACATCTGTTATTCTGTTTTTAAAATTGAATTGAATTTTATTTCTGGAGCAATATATGATAATATTTTTTACTTCTATAATTTATGTACCTATTCAATTTATAAACGAGCAGAGTAATTTATAAAATGTTTGAGGTTGGCGTTGTCAATCTAATTGTGTATTATAATGTAATAATTAAATAATCAATAGTCGTAGCAGCCACAACACAGCCATCTGCGGGGCCTAGTGACAACAACAGCGATAGCCAATTGATTTCTGCTATAGTATTGAATTGAATGAAGTTATAAAATATGAAATAATTTAAAAAAATAAATAATAACTTAGATGTATATACTATATATGAGAGAGATACATTTCAATTGTACTTACAAATATTATTAATATGATTTCATGTATGTACATGAAATATAATGCACCTATTAATATTACAAAAGTAAGTATATTAAAATAAAAATGCACAAAATATCATTTTATTTTAAGAATAGTCTTATAAAAATTATATATTAATTATAAGATGTAAACAAATTTAAAATATCGATTAAAACTAATTGAATAATCCATAATAGCAATTCTTATCGCGAACCTCTATAGGTAAGTATAGTAAATAGGTTTTAAAATGAGAATTTGTAAAATTATTTTCTTAACGGTGTGAAAATTTCTAGGAAATTTTACGTGCTGAATATTCATTGGAAAATGGGGATAATTTCACTGCAGTGAAAAGCTTTCATTGTGAATTTTATTCATCATTATTGAAATTTTAACAGTTTTCTGTTTCTTTTCACTGCTAAGAAAAATATGTAAAAATATTCTAATCACGAAAATGTTCTCTGCTTGCAAACGACCTAAGAGACGGTGAGTTTTGCCTCTGCGGTTCACAATGAAATTTTATCCACATCAAAAGCCACTTGATCTTAGTTCACATATAAAAATCTTCTCTTAATCTAGCGTTTTAATTAAATGAACATTACCTACCTTATCGCTGTATTTCTCTGTGATTAGTCCAAACGCAATATGTAATATTTATGTTTCTATTCACTGGAAATCACGTCAGGCCATCTATGTTCAAAATTGTTAAGAGTTAAACATTAAAACATGAATGCATATAACTGAACGCTAGGCTGGAGTGTGCTCAAGAGAATGTCATAAACTGTTGATTTATATTGAAGCGATAAATCTTTTCTGTCATATTTTTGCAGTTCTTATTGCAGAACAGTAATGAAATTGTTCATAGATTTTTATTGAAATTATTCAGTAAAATAAACAATTGACAATCAGTATAAATAATTTTAATGTTATCTTTCACGTCATTAAAACATAAAGAACGTCCAAAGCTTCAACTGTAGCCGAAAAGATCACGTGTTCAAAGTTTTTTTTTTTTCAAATATATAAAACAAAGCTCTCGACCTATGTGGATTTTACATCCATCACTAAAGCAAACGTGCGAGAAAAACTCAACACGAATATAAATTCAAAAAATTGCATTTTCAAAACATCGATAGCGCGTCGCAAACAGAGGCGAAATAAAATATTTCATAACACGTGCGCGCCGCTCGAGGCGTGAGCCCCTACTGAATGCTGAATCTAGCGCGGGATTGTCGGGCGGCGATACCGTGCTGAAAGCGCCCCGGCTCCTACCCCCGGGGCCGGGCCGCCCCCCTGAACCACTTACCCTGATGGATGTCTAATGCACAGGTGAACGGTTCGGTTTCTAGTCGAGAGACGTGCGTTTGATGGTTGGATTGTTGCATTTACGGTAACGAGGAATCAAAGCTATGGAAATATGTTTTGTTTTCACAACAGCACTCAGATTTATTGGCTTTTATTTATACATTTCCTTTACAAATAAGCCGTTGAATCCTTCACAAAGAACACTGTTATATTTTTTTACTAAATAAGACCCACAAATGATTTTCTACGTTTATTTATTTAGTATATTCTCACAACCTTTCAGAATCTCCTGTGTTGAGTTTTCTATATTATTTTTAAATCGCATAAACAATTGAACAGAGGCATCAATTATTCATCAATTCAGCGCATAAGCAATCATAATGTACAAGTTTTTTTTTATTATTTATTATATTACGCTACACACGCCAGTACCAGTTATGGTACTGCCAGCATGGAAAAAGCCCAAAAAATCGTTTCTATCTAATAAAACCGTAAATTTGTCGTCAAAAGTACTGTGTGCATAGTCGGTTAATGCACCTTCCCCGGATTGGAGAGAGATCCAGGTTCGAATTCTGGTAGCGCAACAAGAATATTTTTCGATAAAATTGATTTAAATTAATTGATTAAATGTATATCTTTCTAATTAATACATTTAATTAGTATTTAAAATATCACAGACCTATGTTCTAAATAATTACAATTTCACAATAAGAATGTTTTCTCCTAATATATTTAGATTAGTTATCACCAGATGATGAGAGGAATTGCACCTCTCTAAACTATAGCAGCGAGAAAATAATATACACGACGCAAAGGTTAATGTGTATTGTTATTTGACTTTGTAACTACTCTGCAATATTTGAAGTTTTATAGTTGTATTACTATTTACAAGAGGTCGCACAACCAATTGCAAACACGCCAAACAATTTCAATTATCTATCTGGGAACAATAGTGAAGGGTGTTTTTTTTTTGGAGGCTTGTTTTTCGAATTGACAACACTTTTTCGAGTGACAGCCAATTAGACAGCTGATAGCTGATTTGTGTTCCGTTTAGTTTGCCATTTTACAACAATGCTTGCAATTTATTTCGAAAATCGTGGTTACCGTGTGCCATATTCATTTTACGGTCGACATAATCATCCATCCGAGCAAGTAATTCGAATAATCATGGATTGTTTTAGTATCACACATACTCTATTTGATAACACTCATGTGCAGAGACGTCATACAGTGCGAACCGATGAAGCTGTTGTTTCTTCAAAAATGATGCCGGCCAGAACGTTACAGTCAATGTAGAGCGCTGTAGAGCCATGATTTCTGATTTTTTCGTTCCCCATTTGAATGTCATTAATGTGGAAGAGATGTGGTTTCAACAAAACGGCGCAACATGACACACAGCGCACACTACTATTAATTTATTAAAGGAAAGATTCGATGAGCGCATAAGTTCGCGTAATGGACCTGTTAATTGGCCTCCAAGATCGTGTGATCGTTGGATTATTTTCTGTGGAAATATGTGAAGTTTCTAGTCTACGCCAATAAACCATAGACGATAGATGACTTGGAAGCCAACATTTGTCGCGATATTGCTGCTCAAAAAAGTGGTCTTAAATTGTACTTCCAGATTGCACTTTATTCGAGCCTATGCTTGAAAATATATTTAAACACTAATAGTATAAAATTATTTTTCCCATTAACCCAATTCCATGGTCACCACGATTTTTAAGTGTTTTATTTAATTTTAAAATTTAAAAAAAAACATCCTTTATATTAATTAGAAATATATAATTTTTAAAAATAACTAAAGGGTATTTCAATAAGGCAACCCAGATTTGTTTATATAATTATCACTAGTATTAATTTTATTCGCATGAAGTAGAAAATGTTTCGAAAAAATTCGATGTAATCTGGTGGTAGAGAGGTTCAGTTGTTGCGCACGGCATCTGATGGAGACAGTGTTGTCTGCAGCCAGTACCCGCAATTAATCCGTTACTTTCATAACAGGTCTATTTTGTAATAGCGTACTGTTTACATGATAGATGTTAAATATCACCTTGTAATGAGGGCAATTTCAAATCGGTTCCATCGTGTTGGAATATCCATAATTATATTATTTTTTATATCATGTAGAAACAAGTAAATTACTTAGGTGTCTTTATAATTTTTATATCATATAATAAACATATGTTACTATTGTGAGAAAAATAAGTTTTAAATAAATTACTCGACAACACGTAACATTTACGCAAGAATCAACATCGAAGCGAGATCAGCCGATTGGACTGAAGAATTAAAGATCGAAGTAACGGCTTCGCCGGCAGCTGTGGCCATCGCCAACGAGGCACGTAAACAAAAAAATAAAAATTTTAAGAATTTCAGTTACAAAAATTCACCGATGATATTACGTCAAGATCAACATATGTGATTATTTTATCATAGATCAATAGCGGGCCAGCGTCGGCAGCTGCAAACACTCATTTAAATACATCATAAAAATTCTGGAGCGCTCTCAAGCTAGACTTCTTCGTTACAGACGTATTTTACCGATAAGAAAATTAAAACACTTTTATGGGCAGATGAAGATTGATAAAACTTAAAATCCTCAGAATAAATTATGCTTAAATTTTTTTTTTTTTAAATTATTATTCTTCCCCGGTTTGCTTCTATTAGAGCAATTCGTAACCTTTAGTCACTGTTTAGACGAACTGTTCACAGAGCAGTGCATATTATTTATTACACACCACGAACTTTGAATTATATTTTTATTTTTTATTATAAGTTAATTTTGCCAATTTTAAAAGTATTATATTTTTATTACTTTCTCGACATGATGGGCCTTAACAAAAAAATGTGAAAAATAATATTTTCATTTAAATAATAGATACATCATTGTGGCACTACATTATGTTACTACACGCATTTTTAAAGCGTTGTAAACTTTTTTCGATATTTAAGCCGTGTTGGGTGAAAAAGATTTAACTGGAATTGTTGTTCATAAAATATGTGGTGTATCATAAAGGTTTAACATCGACCTTTCATCGGTGACGTAATTTTAAATGGATTATGTGGACGCGCTGTAGACTGGACAGGCACTCTTCATTTTAATAAAATAAGGGTCGTGGTGGTGTATCGGAGGTCAGCAGGGTTAGGAGAAAGTTAAAGTTCAAACCATTCATTATTTATTTACTGTTTTTTTGATAATATTTTACACATATCATTATTATATTCAAAAGCCAGTTTTATCGTGCTTTTTATAAGGTGTAATATTTAAAAAAATAAATTATAAATACATATTATTCTCGTAATAAATGTAATAAATACAGGATGTAACAAACCTAGTCCACATTATTCGATGAGTATATAGATACCTTACTATTTTAAGAGTCGAAAGTGTTCAAGTAATACGTGCAAAATCTGCACTGTTACGGAAAATGTTCTTGTTTAAAATTTTAACAAAATCGTCTTATCTATATCTTATCTTCAGGACCTAAATCATCTAATATTATTAGTCTAAAATCTCGAAATTTGATGACTTTTAATTTGTTGTATTTAATATATTATTTGGAGTTAATAAAATATTACAATGAATTGAAATAACCGCATAATTACGTTTTTTTTAAATGCTTATATCTCTGACACGGTTGAGATTAGGTACATATCCCTTGAACATTTTCGACTCGTAATTCAGTCAGATGTCCGTCCGTAAAGTATTTTGAACTAAGTCTGTTACACCCTGTATATGTGTTTTAGTTTTTATGTTCGATCCAAGTAGGAATATTAGACAGTGTTGCTTTCGACCGATCTCTATCTATTTGTATCATATTTTGGGTCCACATTAGAATTATTTTTCTATTACTGAACGATTTCCAGTTAGTGTTTAGTGTATTATAGTTTTAAAGCTAAAAATATACATCTATAATTTAGTCAATGTATAAAAAAAAATAGGTAAATAAATAAATATAGTCGCAGACTGATAATACTCTTGTGCTCAAAATAAACGTGTCTTCGGATGGCTTAAGTGATCACTTTACATAAATATAACGTTCACCATTATCACCCATCAACCTCCATATCTATTAAAAAGTTTAAAGTTGTATATATGTTAATATGTGGACTCACTTCGAATACCACTACACTATCGCCATCTATGGACTAAATTTAATAACTCATTTCCCTGAAACAGCATATATGCCACAATGATAATCAAATTATTTATTTGAAATTATTTAAAGCAATATTCTTCATCTATAATTTATTTATTACTAGAATACGTACTAGAATACGCCTGAAAAATCAATGTTTTTCAATTTTATATATTTTCTTATTTTGACCGGTATATTAAGTAATTACCTGTAATTACCCATACTTCCATTAAATATAATAAAAATATCTTCATCTTTATGAGATATCCATTATTTGTTTAATAATAGTGCCTTTGTAGGTGAAAATCTAGTAATTGTGTGTTCTTGGACATATTCAAATATTGATAGTATTTTAAATATGATTCAAATAAACAGGTAAGCGCGGTGTAATTTTCTTCATGCAACTCGACTCAAGAACCTTCTAATATCATTTAACGTATATTATTTTACATTTACATTACTGCATATTAAACACTATATCATTTTATTCCACAAAAATACAAAAAGAGTAAAGGGATTGTGAAGGGAAGTGCGAGGTTAAATCAATATTAATAGTTACACTCTAAGTAAAAAATGCTAATGAGTCATTGTAACGGAAAAATAAGCACTTTTAGCTAAGACACAAACCGCTCGGTCTATCTTTAAAATTATTTCAAAGTAATCTAATAATAATAATAACTGCTACAGGGTGGGGAGGCCAGAGTCTGTCGCTAGGCGGCACGTGTGTCACAGAAATTATGAATAATGTTATTATTTAAATCGTTTTAAGAAAATTGGGTATTTCTTAATATTCATTTGTTAACCCTTCCCAAACCATGCAGTAACACAGGTTTACCGCTCTAATTAAATCTGTAATATTTCGGTATTCATATTTTAGTTAATTTAAAAGAAAATATTTACGCTTGGAAATGACTAGTGAAAAATCAATTATGTAAAGCGAATCATACAAAAATAATTATTTTTAATTTGTTCCATTGTAAAATGAATACATTGACAAAAATACAATTTGTGGCAAGGCAGAAAGAAAAAACACATTAATTTCACATTGAAAACAATAACAAACATACAAATATAATGGTGTTTCTTTCTTATTAATTAAACGAAGATAGATAAAAAAGGAAGGTTGTATTATACAATGCAACCTCCTATACAGAACTTGATGAATGCTTCGAATTATAATATTACATATTTTTTTTATATTTAATGCTCAATACTTAAAGTAAATTTATGGCTTTAACCATTTTTTAACATTTTAAAGGCTAATAGAAGTCTAATTTCTTACGGTAACACGAGTTGACAGCATGGCTGCGTACGAGTATTTTATATCACGGTATGGTAAAGGTTAAGAGAAGTCGTACTGTGGTAGAATACTTTACTTTTTTTGATAATAAACTGTACATTCAACATTGAATAATATATTTTACGGAAAAGTGCAGCGGCCATAACCAAACCTGAAAAAGAGTCGCACGGATGGTTTGGTCATCTTGAACGAATGAATGAGGAGAGAATGGTAAGAAAGATATATGACCCGAGTATCAATGGCACCAGAAATAGATGACGTCCGCGGAATACTTGGCTAAACATACACTATGGGACGGTCTTGTTAGAAGCCCGTTAGAAGAGAGATTTGTATCAGGACAGAAAAGTATGGAGTTCCATCCTGTTCTCCTGCGGGGAAATAATGATAAGTTAGTTTGTTAGTGTTCAATTCGGACGAAGTTTAGAGTTTAGCGTTTCGTATCTGGATATTTATTATTTTAATTTACTTTTTCAACTCTATTTTTCGACCCAACAAATTGAAACTTTTTTATAATTCATCTGAATGTCATTGGAATGGTGACTGAATACTAGACATTTTTATGAAAAAAAAAATGTAAGCTTTGAATGTTATTTTTAACAACTGTAAATTTGCTATCTGTGAAAATACAATTATAAATACTGTAATTTATTATAATTATACCTAATGTATTATAATACAAGATAGAGAGGATAGAGCGTCACACTGTTCTGTCCTGAAACGTAATTCTCGCCTCATCTACATTCATACATATTCTCATACAAGCTCGCCGATTGTTGAGGGTTCTAATAGAACCATCCTCCAGTATTTGGTTTACCTGGTAGCGCCAAGTCTTCCGCGAATGTCATGTATTTCTGGTGCCATCAACACTTGCGTCATATATCTTTCTTACCATTCTCTCCTCATTCACCCGTTCCATATGTCTTATCTTATTCATTATACTAACATCAGGTATAACAGGACGAAATGGGCCTTTCAATATCCTAATGTATAATGCAAATAATATACATGCACGTGACTCTATCCATTATATTGTAGTTTACGATAGCAATACAAAATAATAGAAATGAACAAACTGCTTATTATTAAAGTTGTAATTTGCAGAATACTACTTGTATAAAACATTAATGCTATTCTGAAATTTTGCGGACATTTTTGAAATTCTTTTACCGAATGCTTCCAGACAGGTTGATATTAAAATTCAGCACTCGTCCTCCGTGCTTTCATTCTAAAGGTAGATATTGTATTGTATTTTAGGTTTAAAATTTAAATTTTGAAAAATGGTCACGTCATAAATATAAAATGCGATCTTTTGAATAAGTAACCCTCTACGGGAAATGGTTTCTTCTCGAGCTAGCTCTAAACCACGAACGGGCAGGAGTAATATATGACGGCCGTGCTTCTCGTACAGCTGAATTTAGTCGTGCACCGAGGCTTCTACAGAACAGGCTGTTACTCAGTTAAAACGTTCCATATCTATTTGCCAATATGCTACTCGAGACAATCTCTAAGATACGGATTTTGCTCCCATGAGATTCTTTGGAAACAACTCGTAACTTTCATAATCCCCATGTACACACCATGCCTCAGAGTTTGCGACGGAAAGGTGTTGCACCTTACTTCACGCTCATCTCTCGTCAAAAGTCATTATCGTTTATCAGTTGAGTAATTTTGAATTCTAAGCAAAATCAACTTTGTGGTTAAAATCCATTATTTTAGATTGTTAACTTCGTTTTATAAAGTTGTAATTATTCAGAACATAGGTCTGTGATATTTTAAAAACTGATTATTGTATTAATTAGAAATATATACATATAAAATCAATTTTAACGAAAAATATTGTTATATATATTGAAACAACAATATTTTTCGATAAAATTGATTTTATAATAAATCTTTCTAATTAGAATTGAATATGGTATATTGTTTCTTTAACAGAATCTATTTTTAAAAATTTGTAGAAGATAATTATATTTTTCGACACCGGTAGATGTATTAAATTCATTAATTGGTTAATAAAACAAAGTTAACAATCTAAAATAATTTCGAATCTCCCCGGCAAGAACGAAAATTGATTAAATGTTTGCATTTTAACACATTATATTAATTTTAATAATAATTTTAGCTGGAGAGACCCTGGGGCTGGAGCCAGCTGTGAGGGCGACTCAGGACCGGAACCTGTGGAGGTGCATTACGAGCCGAGTCTTATCTTATTGAAGCCACTACATGTCAATAATGACATGAAGTCATGAAGATAACCTATGCCAACTTTTCGGAATGGATAATTGTACGTATTTATGGTGACATTTTTGTGCATGTGTCAATTGTCGCTATCAGATCGAACGTCGTGTATACTAATTTGAGTTTTTGCCACTTTCTATCAAACTCAACCTGATCTCTAACTGTATCTCCAGATCAAAATCATAATAAGTATACATCGTATTGCGATGTATTTTAACTAAATTTCTGAAATTCTTATCCTCTTTCTTCCCATGGACACAGACCTTAAGAATCAGGGAAAGGGTTGTTGCTAGTTTTTCTTGAGTCAGTTCATTCCAGTGACAGATTTCCTTCACGCTTGTGGTAACTACAAAACTTGATTTTCTTTTAAATGAAATAAGAATGGAATTCTAACTTTCTTATTAAAAACATTTTAATAAAATTTATACAATTAACTTTGTTTCTATATTAAAAAGTAACAAATTTCATCAGACTAATTAAAGCAAAACCCAAACATATTTTTTTTATATTTCATTTAAAAAATTCGATTTAAAAGAAAAGGAAAATAATTACGATGAAGGAAGATATTGGGAAATGACCATGAAGATTTGAAATTATCAGAAATATTTTTACGAGAGGACTAATGGTTAAATTTAATTAATTATTTGTTTTTGGTTTTATTACTCGCTTTACTTATTTCTAACAAATCTAAATTATCCAATATAATATTAACAGTATTATAGTAATAAATAGTTCATCCCAATCAATTGTTTACATTTAAGTAAAAATTACTTTCCACAATGCTTTTGTAGTAGATATTAAACACAGAAACATTTTATATTTTAATTTTTAAAATTTATTATTGTACTTTAGTGGCCGTTTTAGAATAGACAATTTAATACATTTCAATTAATCCACACCATACATACAATATCATATACATACATAACAATACAATATGGTACACGTACACTCACATATTATTCACCCGGTAGTGTCACCCAGTAATATATTTTAATCTGCTATGTGTTACAGGATTAAGATCATTTAGGCGCGTGCTCAACGTGACCTGTGGAAATTTTTTATTAACACGGGACGATTAATAATTACAAATATAATTTACAAAAAACAAGAATTTAAAAAAGTTATCTTAATAATTTATTTTTTTCACTTGCGAGTAGTTCTGTGAACTGAATTTCATAATGAACTTTATTAAATCAGAGAAGAGAAGTCAAAGTAAAATTTACTAAAAAAAAAAAAATACACTAGTCAATAAGGTTGACATCTGGATTTATTTTATTTTACTCTCGGAAGATTTTTTCTAATTATTTCATTGTAACTAGTTTTAATTTTAATATATTTTATTTCATTATTGCTTGCATATTTTAAATTGGTTTTTAAATTATATGTATGTAAATAATAAGTAATTAGCAGGTAATGAATTTTTTATATGGCACGCGGCATTTTTTTCAACTAGAGTTATAAATATTTGTGAGCTCAAAAGGTTCGCCACCCCCTACTCTAAGCGATTCCACGGTCATTATTTTTGTATAATATTATAAGGAGTATGATCAAATAATGATCCACTTATTTGAATATTTATCGTCAAATAAATATCTACCTCAACTTTCAGCTCTTTTTTCAGATCGTTTGCATAGTCTTTAAATTTGTGGGTCTAATTTAAGAGAATTCTCCCTTTTGCCTTGATAATTTATCTAATAGCTTTCTTTAAAACCTGTGTGCATGGATGATGCAATACTGAATCTCCCACAGTCAACTCAACGGTGTTTATAGCTACCTGTGGAAGCCCTGAACGCGCATCACAGATACCAGGTTGGTAAACCAGGCTCGTATCAACCTTAAAGGTAATCTTGGTACAGACCCGCAAACCGACGACAATACATCGCAGCATAGTATTAATAATCAGTCACTTCTATCGCTTCATGTACAAATCACTAACCAGCAGAAGGCCGTCTCTGGGGGAACGGGTCTCTTTCGAATATCATAATTTATTAAAAAATAAAACCAAGCACTAAAAAACAATTTATTTTATTAATGCTTCATGTCTTTATTATTTCTCTTTACTTGTATAGTGCAACTATCTTCAATAAACGACATCAACTGTAAGTAACTTATTATTTGTTCCACCTACGCTTGCCACATCTAACACATACTACATGATATCTTCCTCATCTGAACATAGTGGACAGCTGGGAGATATAGCGCCCTGGCATCCTCGCATTGATTCTTTTGATCATCGCTTATAATCCACGCTTTCTATCACTATAACATATATAGCATTATATTGATGAATCTTATATTGCTAACTTTTATACACCCTTTCATCAAGATACTACTCTTGTTTGTAGATGGTACTCTTGCCACGTATCTAAAAGATTTTTTTTAAACTTTTACTAAATAAAAGTTATTTTTGTGTACTTAGGCAGTAAAAATTAACAAAGAGAGAAAAATAAATGTATATTATTTGAAAAAATCATAAGATTGCGATAGGCTGGCCGTGTTGAAAGAATTCCAAATGATAGGACGCCAAAGATTATGATAAAGAGGACTCTGTGGAAGTGACCTACAAGCAGACCAAGTGGATTGACTGTATGTGGAAGAATACTAAAGTAGAATGGTAAAATCCGCGAACTAGAGAAGAATGATCAAAGATGGGAGTCCCATCCTGCAATGTAGAGTCGTGGAAGAAGAGAAGAATAAGGTTATTTAAAAAAATATATACTTTACATGTCTCAAATGCATGTCATATAAGCCCTGAATAAAATAAGTTTTTTCCTACATAGTCTTACTCGTTGACAAATATACTACATATCCGTTCAAAATACTAATTACAGTCAACCCGCGAGTCTCCGCTTTCAATGTTCTAATGTTGCGGAACTTTCTATCTCAAACGTGCTTTGCTATCATTTTATTTTTAACGTTCAAGTTTAGGAGGGCTGCCAGCACATGTAATTGGCACATATTTGTTTGCTTTAGATAGATCTCCACATCTTTAAAAAAAATCAGCTAGTTCCATATTCGATACAAGTAGTCATCCTAGATGTAAATTTTCTCGAGACTGCATTGAGGCTACAACAGAGATGAGAAACAATTCACTGTAATGAATTTGATAGTAAAACCTTTCGCCACGAAACGCTCATCACATAGGCGACTGTCGGTACTTCACTCTGATGTTTGTTTTATTGACTCAACAAATGCTGCCGTTTGGAGCTGCCGTCGAGATAAAATTTCCCTTGGGGCTGTAAATACATTAAGACTATGTATGAGGAAGAAATGTATAAGTGTGTAAGGGTGTGCACAAAGCTTAGAAAAAATACTTTAACGTATCTGACAACCATGATATTATTGACTGACTCGAGGAATTTTAAAAAGAAATTGTAAAATTTATATAAAGATAAATATTACATATTTACTTACTTACCATCACGCTGTTTTCCCGCGGGGGTAGGCAGACAAGATAGAGTGCCATACTGCTCTATCCTGACGCAATTCTCGCCTCATCCACATTCAGACATCTGAATTGTTGAGACTTTTAACGGAACCATCCTCCATTATCTGGTTTACCTGGTCGTGCCGTGTCTTTCGCAGACATCTTCTATTTATGGTGCCATCAACCCTTGCGTCATATGTCTTTCTTACCATTCTCTCCTCATTCATCCGTTCCATATGACCAAACCACCTAAGAGATATTTTTTTAATCTTATTCACAATACTAACATCAGCTTTACATTCTTTCCTTATTTCTTCATTTTTTACTCTATCATAAATAGATTTGCCACATATACACCTAAGTGATCTTATTTCCACTGCATTCGTTCCTTTTCTGCCAGCTCCAGGCCTCACTTCCATACATCAGTGTACCAGGACTCCATTGTGCACCGCTAGTCTTGCCACGGTTAACAAATTTCCGTTAGATATAATTCCATTCAAAGCGCCATTCGCTTTATTTCCTGCAGTCACCCTCCTTTCGATGTCATTCTCAGCCTTTCCGTTTCTATCAAACATACTTCCCAAATACACAAAGTCATCTACTTGTTCCAAACATTTATTACCTACAAGTATTTTGCACGGTGTCTTGCTTTCTTTCTTCTCGAATACCATCACTTTCGACTTATTAACATTCATCATAAGGTTGCTTTCCTTGCATACATCATACATTCTACTCACTAGACTCTGTAGTTCTTGTTGATTATTCGCTATTAGTGTACTGCATCTTTGGCGTACAATAAACAGCATACAATCAAATCGCCCATTTTTGCTCTTACACAAAAAATAAAATCTAAAACTAGTTGGTCAAGACAAAATAGATGCCAATGATGTATATAGTAGACATGTTCAATCATAATAATCAACTCACAAGACATGTATTTTTAATATTTTATGCATTCTTCATATATAAAATAAACAAAAAACTAGATGAATCAATGGGACTAGTCAACAAACAATTATAAAAAAAGTTTCGAATTCGTATTTCAGTGGTTAACCAAATATTTTTTGAACATGAATTAATTAATTTAATTTGTTTTAATAATTAAAACATTCATCTTATAATAAATTATTATTTCCTTGTTTTTTGCATTATTCTTAAGTCTCTACAATCACTTTAATATTAATAATATTTTTAAACATGTATTTTAATCATGTTTTTTATTATGTTTTAGAAAAAAATAAGATATCATTTGATTTAAGAAATTTTAGCAGTGGCTTTGTGGTGAAACGTTTATTATTAAACAAATTATTTTTAATTTAATCAGTGGATGAATACAATTTTACGTGCGCAACATAATTAAGATATCCCAAATATACCGAAGACGTTCGAATCCCGGTAGCAACGTAATATTTGTTCGATAAATAAATTTAATCTGAATACCTTTCTAGATGATTTATTTAATATGTATTAACAATTAAATTAATTAAAAATACAACTTCACAACAAAAATACATTTTTTATTCTTTACTGCAATAGATATCAAATAACAATAATATAAGTTAATAAATAACACATTTTCAGATCTGGCAATGATCCAAAATTATCAATCATGAACGCCCTAATCCCGCAACAAATCCAGCAAGCGCTATCTATCTACAGCCATGAACAAAAGATCCTTCCAAGTCTTCGGCCACATTTTAAGTGACAGCCTAGAAAGGAAATTATCCTGGACACAACTTTGGGTCGATGAAGACCTAGAAGAGTGCCACAGCAGTAAAATTATGCGTTGCATCTAGCTATAAAGAACATGGTCAACTGTGAGGGCGATGCAGAACCGGGACTTGCGAAAGTACATTACGAGACGAGTCTCATCTAGCTACAATACTGACATGAAGGATGAAAGATTTTTTTTATTAATATTAAAAATATAATACAATTTCAATAATCAGTGGATATACGAGTATATATATATATATATATCTTAATCTCATAGAAAATAAACTAAATATATATATATATATATATATATTAACATTAGTTTATTTTCTATGAGATTAAGAATCGTATATAGAGAAGGAGTATATTCGAGTTCATTTATATTTCAGTTAGTCTGTGTACATATTTTTTTTACTTCAGTTACAAATTTATGATAGTCCGAAATTTTTCTAATTGTGATGGGGAGATTGTTAAAAAATTTGATACCTTGATAAATATATTGATTTTGAGTTGCGGTATATTTTAGTTTTGGGATATCAATTTGGTCTCTATATCTTGTAGATCGGAATTCCCTTCTAAAATTGAATTGATTTTTAATTTTGAAAATTTGAATTGTTGAATTTTTTTGTATATGTCTACTATTTTTGGTACTGTGAAATTTTGTATATGTCTACTATTTTTGGTACTGTGAAATGTTGTATATGTCTACTATTTTTGGTACAATTTGTGAAAAGTTGTATACCTGGATGGTCTATTTTTTTTAGAATAATTTTTATTATCATTTTTTGAGTGATTTCTAATTGTGATATTGAAGTTTTATATGCACCTCCCCCGTCCAATAATACCGTATTGCAAATGTGACTGTACAAACGCGTAATTTATTATTTTCAGATATGTAAGTGATAAGATGTTTCCGAGTATAAAAAATATGTAGGTTGTTTTCCTTATTTTGTTTGTGAGATTAGTAATATGTTCTTTCCATTTGAGATTGTTATCTATTATGATTCCAAGGTACTCGATACAGTATTTTTCTTCAATTGATAAACATTCGATGAAGACATAGTTCGAACAATCGATGAAGGCATAGTTCGAAAAAATACACTACATACCACAGACCAATCAATGAATAGATACGAAATAAAGTGTATATATAAGAGAGGGGGTTGAAACATTAGTCGCGGGTCGAGGGGCATTCTACACACATTATTGGTCAAAATATAAATCCGATAGTTTATGACACATTTGTGCAACAGTCAAAGTATTTACTCTTCGAAAATTAAATCTTTGTCTAAAAAAGACGTATTTTTTACATTAATGCATATCCCTTCCCTCCTTACCCTTTTCACTTCATATATTCAGTCTAAAAACACTATTTCGTTTATCAGTTTTTTAATATATACTATTTTTTAGTTTATTATGTTTGTTTTAGTGTTTAATCTTTTTGGTTATCAGTTTGTTAAAATGTACTATTCTTTAGTTTATTATGTAATTTTTCTTATCTTGTTTAATTCGAAAGAAACTTCTCTGGAATTATTTTTTTATTTATATCAGGTATTATTATTGTACAGTTTTTCTCTCAAAAAAATAAAATAAAATATTGTCAGCCTTTATATTTTTGTCCTAATCGAGTCATATATTTTTATAAAAGTCGCGAAGCTATTTGATTGCGTAAGTGGCAACGTGGGTGACACCAAATTGAAAATATTGAAACAAAGAATTTTACGTTAGTTCATGTCTATTATATGTGGTAGTCTGTGACTACATACATACATGTAAATTTAAGAGGATCAAAATATAAAAGAATCAAAAACAATACATGAATTTTTATTTACATTATGTAAGACTGTACATTTTCAAGTTTACTTGTAGTTATTACTTTACAATCTACACATTAAAAGTGAAAAAATACTTGCCGCAGCATGGACGTAGAAACATATACTCATGTTCGAAAATTTATCGTCAAAAATATTGTCGCTGTAGCATAGTTGGACCTTCCCCGGTTTGGAAAGAAATCCAGGTTCGAATCTCGGTGCATTATAAATACAACTGTATATAATCTGTATATATAAAGAAGAGTGCCTGTTAGTTTGTTTATTTTTTATATAAATCTACAGTTTTATTCCGAGCTTGATAAAATTATGCACTTTTGACCTTCAAAACATGAGGACGGTCACTGTCTGCATAAGATTTCGAAAAACCACTCCCTTCCCCCCTTTCCTTAAAGCAAAATGCTGGTACTTTTTGATGATCGTGATTGCACACTTGACCTTTAATACAAGAATGATGTTACTGTCCACATGATATTTTGAAATACCATCTCCATCCGACTTTCCCACCCTATAAAGAAAAATTTTTGAACTTCTTGATGAATTTATGCACACTTAACGTTCGAAGTAAGAAGATAATTACGGTCTAAATCTGATTTTGAAAAGAAAACTACCCTCCACCCTCCCTAAATGAAGCCTCTTCACTCTGCGTAAAGCCCATGCAACGCCGAGTACTTCAATTAGTAAGATATAAATGCATATTCAAAAAAAAATTCGGAACTATTTTTCATGCACCAGCCAACATCAAATGCTAACCGATTAATCAACAGCTTAAAACGGGAAATTTTATCATTTTGCTTTACCGCACTATTAAATTTTTGCGCAAATCGAATTCGCATTAAGCGAGATTTTCCTAATAATAGTTTCACACTCATTCCAAGCGTCTTGTGCTGTGAAAAAAGGATTAAATTATGGCTGACGGGTGGCGAGATTACGCTTTAAATCTTCGATCTTAACACCGGACTAGTTTGCTGACTCAACCACCGAGCCGGCCATTAATATATTATATTAAATTTTAAAGACCATTAATGTACACAGATCGTCTCGGCGTATTTTAATTAAACTCTCGAGAATATAATCAAGAGTTTAACTTTAATCAAAAATAGATGTAGCTATGAAATCATATTTTAAAACACGGGAATATTTTCTAGCATCAATTTGCTGATATTATTTGAATTGCCAAAAGGTAAATAGCTTACATAACGTTAAATCCACAAATGAGTCCAAGTGAAATAATTATTTGTACGGTACAACAATTAATTTAACGATGCTACGCCATTTTATTATACGCTAATACCCTACAATAGTTCATAGTAATAATAACTCGTTTAATAAACACCGTATAATAATGTTATTACTTCGATATTATTCTAGACATGATTCATGTACTTTTACATACTTACAAAAATAAATAAAAATTGATGAATTATAATAATGATAAAAATAATTTAATTTCCACATCTTTCATCATCGTAACAATTTAAGTTAGGTTTCCCTACTAGATTTGTTTTTAAAATAATAATTTTAGATAGACTTTTCAAAAAAAGAACACATACATTTTAGTTAATTTATTTGACATACTGATGAAGGAAATTGTATTTTCCGAAAACGGTTGGTGTATTAAATTTAACTTTAAATTGTTAAAAACATAGTTTTAAATAATTTATATTAACATAAATAAAAACCACAATGTAAAGTTTGTAATCAATATTAAAAATAATTGCTAATGAAAAAAAAAATCAACAATCAATTTCATAATGTGGGGTATAGTCTTCATTCATTCGTAGTCTATTAAAGAATGGCGACCCACTGCTTAACTAGGACCATTTTATGACCAAAAACTCTCATATCAGTTCTACTCATTCACCGCTAGGTTGGCAATTGTGCCGTGCTGAAGTGCAGCATTGAGGCATGGCTACAAGCAAAAAGACATTAAATGTTCTTACAGTACAGATTCTGCTTTTATTTATATAAAATAATGGAATATGGAAAAGCAAGTAATATGAATCAACAAAAAAAATATAAAAGAAATACAAATTCTTGGACAGATTCGAAAATACACTGATGAAATAAGATATATTAATAAATGAAAGATGATGATATATAAGATGATACCGTTGCAATGTGCGTATGATAAGACCAGCACTCATCCCCTCATGTTTAGGAATCAAGATATTAAAAATGATAGTTAAAAATGACACCAAACTGACCACAACCGACTGGAAATCACCTTGGTGGATCCATAGAAATGAAAGAGAAGACCCACGAACAAGTTAAATAAATGTTCAAAGATCTCAAGACACGTATGGATGGCACCAAGAAACAGCCAAGTAATGTTCCATCTAAGATGTGCAGATGTGCGCGCGCACACGATTTGGCATCTAATCTAGTCGACTAAACTGTTTACTTGTTAGAAGTTCTCATTAGATCAACCAGTTGCCAATGAGATCTCCCAACATTCGTTTGCGTGCTCCTCCATACAACTGAACGGTCGCGAATCGACTGTTTAGTCGTGTGTATGCGCACGCCAATACACGGCAATATACATAGATGTCGACCGATAGTTGTTGTAACTACGACCGTTTTGTCAAAAGACGATCGATGAAGTTTTGTGATTTTTTATCGTGTCGATAATATGCGCACTCCCATATGATCTAATAGTCTTTTGACATACATAAATAGTCGATCGATTTAGCCAACTGTTACCTATCCTTATTATCAACCACACCATTTTTGTTAATTGTGATTATGTTTTCTTGTTAAATGTGATGTAAATATTCAAAATAAAATCGTGTCATATTTTGACAAAACAAAATTTAGATGGGATGAAATTATTTGAAAATGGTTATTGGGGTTTCTTTTTTAAATTGTTTGTGATTTTTATAAATATATTTGTTCTTTAAAATGAATATATAAATATATAAATGTAAGTTTAATTTCAATTAGAAAACTAAAAATTATGAATTTATCAAACAATTTTCCCCTAATAGCTAATGTACATCGTATCGTATACATGAATATTTATTAACATTTATATTTTTAATTAAATTAAATTCATGGTCTCGGGAATTCCCGGAACTTTAAAATTTTGGGTCTCGGATACCGGGAATTGAAAAGAGTCGAGAATACAGAATCCCTAGTTGAAATATATCTCAGTACCCTGTACACTCACGGATCTCGTTCTCTATATATAAGTCTCCGACTCTCAAAGTGAAGTAAAAAATGAAAAAAAAGAATTATTCGTTGTGAGGGGTAAAGCCCGGTGTTCTATCCTCCATTGGCTGCTTCAGCCAACAGAGCGTGAGATAATGTGAAAATTTGGATCAGTGTCACCTACTTACCATTTTGTTGATGTTAAATGTTCATCTCTTAGGGAAAAATATAAATTTCAAAAATATATAAAGGGTTAAGTAATTATGATAAGAATGAGAATGATAGTGATAATAAGTTTAAATAATTACAATATATATTAAAGAATAAACCTTGCGTTCTATACAAGAGATTTGATTTTTCCGATCAAAATCAAATGAATTGTTTATTTATTGTTATTATGCTTAGTTTGTAGAACTCCATGTTTATTTTTAATTAAATTTAAATAGTCAAATTACAAAAATTGAGAATTAAGCTTAACCATTATCAAATATAGATGTCATACATATTAACGGGAAAATTTTAATGATAAGGTAGTGCCTATGAGAATAAGGAATAATAATATACACCGGTTCCACCGAAACCACCTAATTACCCGTGGATAGAGGAAGGGGTAACTAAAATCAGTTAAATATGTCGATTATCCGTGGTTTATCCACTGTTTAAAAATGGCCTTAACCGCCGAAACAGCTGTAACATATAATAATACTAACGCGAACTAGCAGAACTCAATTATAATATTTATTATAATTTGACTTTTTAAATTTAATTAAAAACCAAATTAATTGTTTCAGAATAATACGCTAGTAGGAATAATGACATCATGGATTACAATTTTACACAGAAATAAGGACATCTGTATGAAGCATAGGTTTGATTTGTCAGTAACACTTTCCAACGGTGAGGGCTGACGCTTGTCTCCTAACGGCCCGCCGGAACTCCAGAACCGCCATCTTGTCTGACACGGCGTGTTCATTCGTGCATTTTATCACTCCCCGATTGGCCAAACTGACTCAACAGTAACCTCAATATACCGTAATAGAAATATTACGCAACGATACGTACATGTTCGATTTGACAGCGAGACTCGTGTGAAATATGTACGCACAAATCTAGATTCCTACATATCTACCAATTATTCTGAAAAGTTAGACAAATGCATCATATTGTTACGTTTTAACTGCTGCCGGGTAGATTCAAATTCACTCAACTGACGAACGGAGCATCAGTGATTATTAGGCTGACATTTGACGTACAAGTGTGAAGAGAGGCGCGAGAAGGTGACTCTTTGTACATGGTAAACTACGAAAGTCAAGAATTGTCTGCAATGAATATCATGAGAGCATAATGTCAAAGATTATCTCTTGTCGAAGATCTCATAAAAATCTAATCTGTGGACACGGGCCATTATTCAACTATTCACCTTCAATTGATAATATACAATTTATTTTAAAATATACAATAAAAATTCAGAACAGAAAAATGTAAATTAAGGATGGTACCTATTATATATAATATCATTAAGTTTAATTTATTTTACCTGACCAGCATTTATGTCAGTCTATCATAAAGCCGACTGGGCTGTCATAAAAACATATATGGAATATTATTTATACACGTGTTTTCCATAAACCATTTTACGATGGGTGTGCTAAATCGGTCACCATAATTTTATAGGTTTCAAAAGCGTGGACGCTATACGACGTTCGATTTTATTTATAACCATGAAAGATTTAATATATCCACGATTTTTATTCGGAGTCACCTCTTGCGAGGATGACGTCTACCATGGTGTATCTATTATGAATCTTCGCGTGGTTGAGGACTCCTATTCCCAAACTGCATTGTGCAGGAGCATTATGACAATTACAATAATAGAAATTTAGAAATAATAAAAAATAAATTTTTGCCCATTTTTAAACCATTTGATATTCTAAAATTTATATAACTATTCGTAAAATATTCATGCATATTTGAAGTGAAGTATATTGAAAATTTTAATTTCTAAATAAATGTTTTATCGAAGTATTTAACCCCTTCCAAACCATGCAGTAACACAGGTCTACCGTCATAATTAAACCCGTAATATTTTGGTAAATATTATACATGCAGCATAGAATTCGTATTTTAGATAATCCTGAAGAAAATATTAGCGCTCAGGAATGACTAGTGAAAAATTAATTATGAAAAGTGAATCGTACAAAAACAATTATTTTTTCCATTTAATCCGTTGTAAAATTAATACGTTGGTAAAAATACAATTTGTGATATAAAATACAGAAATCACACACTATTTTCACAGTGAAAAGAACAACAAACATACAAATATAATTGTCTCTTTCTCACGAATCAAAAGAAGAGAGATAAGAAGCAAGGACACATTGTATACGACTTAATGAATGCTCTAAATTATGTTATTAATCATTTTTTCAAAATTGAATGCTCAATATTTAGAGTAAATTCATGCCATTAAAGCCATTTAACCTAATAAAATCATTTTTTCTAACAGTTATTTACGGTAACACGAGTTGACAGCATGGCTGCGTTCGGGTATTTTATATCATGGTATCGTAAAGGTTAAATAACAAAGGTTGGTGGGAGAAGATCCCGTGGACTGTATCGAGTTTATTATTAATCAGTGGACGCAACCCGAATTAGAAGTCTGAAGGAATATAAGGGCAGATGGATCTGGCCTACCTTGCTTTAAAGTCCTGGGTTGAGCATCGTCTTCACGTCCGATTGACTAGCATGTTTGTGATGCAGAACCGAGAGATCACTGCACTTCCAGAGCTATTGAATACACTTCCTGGATGTAGGACAGCAGAAAAAAGGCACAAGATCTTGATAGTTCGATGTCTAAGTCTACCCCGTCGGCGAAATCGCAAGTAATGAGTTGGCCAGAGCAGGACCGGTATAGATTATTGGATGGGCGAAAGCGACCGGGAATGAGTAATTGACTTGCGTCAACGCAGATTAGCATCAAACATCATCACGCGTCAAAGCAGACGTCAATCCAGATTATTCGTCGAAATATTTATGACAGTCCATTAAGCTATATTCCAGACAATATTTCAGTCTCGATGTTTCGGCGAAATCAGTGCACATTTTTGTATTGCGAAACAAAATCTGGCTATTGTGTACGAGGCTTTAAATCAGTTACCGAAGAAGGATTAAGTCGTTCGCATCTACACAAAAGATTTTTAACTGTACATCTCTATAGCAATACTGCAAATATTATGTTTTTTGAAGAAACCGCAACCGGTACATAATAGTTATATTATGCATATGTATGTATGTTCAAATTTATCAATATATTAATGTAAATTAAATGTATCAATTAGAAAGGTATACAGATAAAATCAATTTATCGAAAAAATATTTTTACTACCACTCGGACTCAAACCAGGAACCTTTCCTACCAGGGGAAGTGCACTAACCTATTACGTCACAACTACATAGTGGATTGACAACAAATTTTCGAACCTACATGTTTGAAATTCCGTAAAAACAAAGTAGTTGGCTTTCAAATAATGGAATAATAATAAGAATGATATTTAGGTTCGAAAATTTGCATAGCATAATCAGATATTGCACGTTCCCCGGATTGGAAGAGATCCAGGTTCGAATCCCGGTAGCAACAACTATATTTTTCGATAAAAATGATTTTATATGTATATCTTTCTAATTAATACATTTAATTTATATTTAATAAACAATATATAAACTTAAGTGCATATAGAAAATAGATTTTAATAATAAAATTTTTAGGCAACCGTAGAGTTGATGATCATGAATTATGGTGGTGGCTAAATTGTTGTACGTATTTATTTATTTATTCTTAATATAGTGCATACATAGGTATATTTATGTATGCTCTAATATAAACTCGATCAAAATGTTCCTTTTTACAATAACACATCCTGCACATATTTGCTTAGTTTCATTTTGAATCCATGTAGTTTCTCCTCCTTTTTTATATCTTCTGGCGTTTCATTAAAAATCTTCATCGCACTATACCTATATCATCGATTTCTGCCTTCTTCTTGAATGGCAGTCTCAGTCTATCTTTTCCTCTTGTATGATGTTCGTGCTCATGTTGATTTGCAATCATTTTTTCTTATATATCAGCCGACATTTTTTTAGTGAGAATTTATTGTTTTAGTTATTGGACGTAGTCGGTCATATCGAATGTTATGTACTCGGGCATGAGTTTTTGCCAATCTCAAGCTGATTTTTTTATTGATCTCCAAATCAATATAACGAGAATTATCTCTGAGATATATCTCGTTGTCTTATTCCATAGACACGGATCATCTATGTTCCCAATGTTTCAAGTTCTGTAATCGCCTCCATTTTTCGATTATATTATCACGTCTACAAAACATTCGTATATTAATTTAAATTTTTAACCAACATTTTTAATTCAATCAAAATATACTTCTTTTGAAATTAGCATAATTAACTATGTGATTAAAATTCATATTTTTATTTGTTAACTTTGTTCTATTAACTACTTATTGTGTTTAAATACATCTACCGGTTTCGAAAAATACCATCCTTGACACCCTGAAGAAGAACATTGTATTTTTCGAAACCGGTAGATGTATTTAAACACAATAAGTGGTTAATAAAACAAGGTTAACAAATAAAAATATAAAATACACTTCATTATTTTCTCCCAATTGGTTCCATATATATTTACGATTAATTGTTATTCTTTTATATTTCATCAGGATAATTGACAAATTGTAAAAATGTCGTCTGCTTCACATTAATGGACGTTTTAAGATACTCTCAGTGAAATTGATCGAAATTTATTGCTACAATTCATTAATGACCCATTTTAGTGAAACCAATCCAACACAACGAAAGTCTATAACGAATGTTGGTTTACCATCTACGGCAAGTGGGTCAAAGTATTCATCCAATTTGACAAAAAATTATTACGTGATAAATAAATAATATTAAATAACAATTATGTGTATGGTTTTTTAGTCACAATACTTTCACTTCTTCAATATTAGCAAAATTACTTTAGGGTAAAGCAACGAAAACTTATTTATGTGTTCTCCTAATAATAAAGTTGTATCAATGTGTCCAAAATTTAATAAAAATGAATTGATAATTCTGGCGTCTGCCATCAGATTACTCAATTTTGAGTATTTGAGATTCTGTAAAAGTAAGGTAGATGGCTTTTTCAAATAATGGAACGATTAAATGTATTAATATCAAAAAGGTAACATATAGGTTCGAAAATTTGTCGCTAAAAATATTGTCGCTGTAGCATAGTTGGATAATGCACCTTTCCCGGTTAGGAAAGAGATCCAGGTGGCGCAACAACAATTTTTTTTGATAAAATTTATTTTATAGGTATATCTTTTTAATTAATACTAGCATGCCCGCACCGGCTATCGCACGGTAGCAGACGTATCTTGCAAAGACGCAGTACTCTGTTGTCAATTTACAGAATAAAAAAAATAATTAAATTCGTCAATATACTTTATAAAACTATAAAAAATGTTTTGATAGGAAAATAATAAGAAGAAGAAGTTGAAAAGCTTAATGCGTAATGCAATGTGCAATGCGTTTAGCTATCAGTAGCATTTTTAAAAATTAAAATCGCACTTAAACTAACTAATATAATCAAAAAAACAATATTATCTATATTGAGGCATCCATGTTGTTTTTAAACCACGTGTACGATTTTTACACGTTTCCGAAGAATCATTTCGGCATCGAATTCATTTCGTGGCTCAAAAATTAAACATGACAGACCAGAAACGTCAAATTGAATGACATAAAACAGATGTTTATTCAGCGATCATTTAGTGAAAATTTAAAACGTCAAAAAAAGTGCGCTAAAATTATGGCACAGGTAAAACAGCTGATTATTCACAGTTTTTAGGTGGCCATTTAGGTCTGCAAAAAATCAAGCTTTTCTACATTTTATTCGTATGAAGGTAGGTACGTCCATTTTCAAAAGCGACAGAGCCAACGTACACAACTAATAACCCATCTCTCCAGGATTTAAAAAAAAATGTTAATACTTATTGACAAAACCATAAAAAGTGATTTGATAGGACAAGAAGAAGAAAAATAAAAGAGAAGAATAATAATTCATCACTCATCGAGCTTGTATGAGAAGATGTATGAATGTGGATGAGGCGAGAATTATGTGTCGGGACAGAAGAATGTGGCGCTCTATCCTCTCTGCCTACCCCCGCGGGGAAACGGCGTGATGGTAGGTAAGTAAGTAAGTTACAGGTTTATCAGCAGAACTGTTCAATTTAAATATTGAATAACAGACGCGTAAAAGAACAAACTTCTTCGGCCGGTCAGTAGTAAGGCAGACGTATTTAAGTCACGTGTACAACTGCGAAATAATAATTAATTCAATGACGCATTTAAAAAATCATCATTGTGTCATTCTAGACCAAACCTATAAAAATCGAAAAAAAATGTATAGAAAATTTTTCTATGTATAATGTATGTATTTCACCATAATTAACCAAATTCCGGAGTGAAATCATCAATTTTATCTTGTGCTGGAAAATATAAAATATCTATGACTATTGTAAGCTGTGAAATCTGGATGTCGATACCTGACATAAAAAAACGCGCGAAAAGCAACAGCTGTTTATTACAATGCCGAGTCGAAATAAAGTCATACATTTGAAACGTTAAAAAAATTACGCACTGCAATAATGACAGGTAAAACAGCTGTTTATTTATTTTCAGGCAGCCATTTATGAAAATTGACCAATAAGGGGATTGACCAATCACAGCCCACGACTGCTTGAAAATATGAAGAGTTGCATTTGATTAAGACGTCTGCAAAAAATCAAGCTTTTTCTACATTTCATTCGTATGTAGGTAGGTACATCGTTATTTCAAAAAAAATTACGCGTTTTTTAGATTTGAAAGGTGAATTTTAAACGATAGGAGCTTAAAAATACAAAAATAAATTAAAGTCCACTGTGATGTATGCACATATGCAATAAAATTATATTTTGGTCGTAAACTCGCAGAGAAAAGCTTAAAAATACGAAATTTCACTAAATCAGGCTTCACAAAGAAATTAGAAAAAATTTTTTTTTTAAAAAAGTGTCCAACGATACTGCCTATCAGTGGCAATTGTCAAAAAATATTAAAGTTTTTTAGCTCTTAAACTCGCAGATTTATAAGCGAATGAAAAAAAAGTTAGGCTAATTAAAAAGTTAAATATTCATAAAATCACTAAACTAAAATAGTTGTAACAGATAGAGGAAAAGAAGAAGAATGAAAAGAAAAGGTTGTAAAGACACAGTGAACCTTCAGACGTCTGCGAAAAATGTTAGAATGCAGATAAAACGCCTAATAACTGAGAAATTACGCAAAACGTGTGTGACAAAATCGGTTACATATAAACATCGCGAAATAGGGCTTATTATTTTAATATATATGACTAGAATGCCTGCACAGCTACCGCTCGTAGCAGACGTATCCTGCAGAGACGCAATACTCTGTTGTCAATTTGCAGAATAAAAAAGAAATAAAAAAAATCTTTAATACACTTAATAAACTATAAAAAGTGTTTTGATAGGAAAATAAGAAGAGGAAGAAGAAAATAAACTAATAAATACCTTTTTTGAAATGAGTAACATATTCACCTATTGATAGAATTTTTCAAAATTAAAATCGCACTTAAACTGAGCAATATAATCAAAAAACCTAGTGCGGTGGCAACGAAACAAATGATAGAAAATGTAATACTTTTAAAAAAAAATCATAATAGATTCTGCTATCATTGAAATTTTTCATTGAAAAAGATCTGTACATGTTATTAAATGCGTATCATATTCACCTATTAGTAGAATTTTTCGAAATTTAAATCGCACTTGAACTAACCAATATAATCAAAAACTCAGTGTAGTGCCAACAGAAGAAGAGTTAGAAAAATGAAATCTTTTTTTTAATGCTATCAGTGGAATTTTTCAAAATTAAAATCGCACTCAAACTAACCAATATGATCAAGTGTTGATGGCACCAGAAATAGAGGACGTTGATATTTTCGCCTGTTTTATCCCAAAGGCTTGCCTACATTATATTTATTTGATATCGCACTTAAAGGTGTCTTTGAGGGACTATCTATAAGGGTCATTAAGGGACCAGTTGATATAATAAAAACACTTACTATACATTAAACAGTCTTTCGACTCGACTCTTTTATTACATTTACAAATACAAAAATTATTATTTTAATACAAGTAAAATGTATAAGTTATATTGAATACATGTATGCTCGACAACAATAGAATTATGCACCATTAAATAAGAAAGATCTCGAATTATGGGGGTGGCTAACGAAATTAATATAAAAACATGATCAAGATCTATAATAAATAAAATACAATGTGAATTTTTATAACAAAATAATAATACAAATTGTGTATAACTTTGATTTTAACCACATTTATGAGTAAAATTTAATGCATCGACCGGTTTCAGAAAATACCATTTCAAAAATAATAAGAAATTTATAAAATTAATTATAAAATAGCAACGCACTTCTTTGTTTAGGTACTCTTTTGAAAATAAAAATAAAAAATGCCTACAGAACATGTACTATACACATTCAAAACGATTTGTCACTTTTCTTCAATGAAATATATACATTTTTCATCCAATTTTAATTTGTGACGAACAAAAAGACCCATCAGGGTTTGATTTATAAAATAGTCAAAGAAATGTATAAAAGTTTGTACGATCATGTAAGATGTAATCCCCCCATCAATAATTCATTATAATATTTTGACGTGGAAGTTATATTCTCACAAAACCTTCAAATTCTTATACATATTTGGTTCGATTTTTGCATACAAATTTTTGATATGAATACAAATTGAAATCAAACCTTGAATAACAATCGGTACGTGAAAATATTGCAAACGAATTGTGATCAAAAAATTTCTGACATATTTGCAGCCTCTCTGATCTATCTGTAATCTCGACTGTCAATAAATTAAATGTATATTTTTTAATAATTTAGAAATTAAGTTTTAAAAAAAACCTATATTGTAATAAATTGCTTGTAATGTTTCATGAACTAAATAAAATGCAAATTAAACGATAAAGTTACTACATATTATCGATGAAATTGCAATTTTTAATAATATAACGTTCCTTGATAATAAAACCAAAAAATTTCGTAAATTTTTTTTATTAATCGGCATTTAAAATCCGTCCCAGGAAGCCGTTTAAACGTTAGATTTTCTAAATACGATCTTCTTCTTTCAAACAGGCAATCCACCCTTCAAGAGTGATTTGTGCCATTAAACAAGTTTAAATATTATTTCATAGAAAGCAGTACAACAATATTATAGAATAGGGAATATTGCGTTACAAGTTAATACCATTGACGTTCAAGAAATTTGCTATTATATAGCTTAAATGTGGTGAGTTGAGGGAAAGAAGATGACACAAGTTAACCGGGAGTTGAAAATTACCATTGACAAGATTATTGTAAAAAAAACCTGTGATCCGCAATGGACAGGCAAAAAAGACATGGTCAAGGGTTTCCTTCTCGGCACCACACTCACACATTGGGGAGTTTATTATATTCATTCTGAACAAATGCGAGGCCACCTGGCAATGCTCAATTCTCATTCTAGAGATATTTGCTACTGTTCTTTTAGAGACTTTCCTGTTGGAGAACCAAGGGGTGCGGGGAATATATCTTTGGATTATTTTAAGACGATTACCCTTGTGATTGTTTGGATCCATCCATTGTGCAGACCAGATAGAATTCGTATGTTAAATAAGATCTTCTTCCATATTAATTAAACAAAACAATACCCCAAAGTAAACACTGTTTAATAACCAATAATATGTTTTTCACACAGACCACCAAATAAATAGACATGAACTAATGCAAATTCCTTGTCCCAAAACTTTCATTTTGGTGGCACTCATGTGATCACACTTTGATGCCACTCACGTCATCGAAGAGCTCCGAATTTTTTTTTTTAAACTGACTTGATTGGAACGAAAATTAGAAGGCTGATAATATAATATGCATTAATGTAAAATTTAATTTTAGAAGAGTAAATATATACTTTTCCTGTTGTATGAATGTGTCATAAACTATAGAATTTATTATCGACCAAGAATGTGTGTAGAATGCCCCTCGTCCCGCAACTAATGTTCCAAACTTATCTCCTATATGTACATTTTATTTCATGTCATTTTAAAAAAAAACTTTAAAAAAATTGGTCTAAGGGGATAAGTCACAGACCTAGTGATCAGGTAGGCGGAAAATAATTAATTTTAATCACAACGTTAATTTTGCTAATTTTTAAAGGATTCTATATATATATATCTTTCTAATTAATATATTTAATTCATATTTGAAACTTTATTTATTATTTCAATCGTTCGTAACTCTCATATTTCGTTTACATTAAAAATCCAGGAGACATTGTTGGACCGGTCTGCGTTAGTATCTACTCTTTATTTATTTAAGGAAAATAAGGATATCTGTGAAATTTTTACTACGTGCTGTAGATTGCTAGATATTTATAGTCTGCGTTTTGCACACTGACGTAAACAGTTAATAACCACAGGCAGTCTGACAACCAGGAATCCCACAAAGCCTAACAAATGTTACATACCTTAAAAAATCTACATTTTTGTATTATTTGTTTCCACAGTGGAAATAATATCCTGGTACTCAGATCGAAATATTTTGTATTTACTTTTAAAAATGCTGACAAATTATTTATTATAGATATTTATTAATTATATAATTATATGTTAAATGTAAGGTTTTGACGGATCTGTTCTCATCTCATTATCCATCTTCAGAGGGTGAAGTTTTTTTTTTTATTCAGTTTTTTATTTTGTACATTTTAACAACCCGTTTGACAAACCATGACTAAATTTATCAACAGTTCCACGGATGATACCGCTGCTACAATACACAGATTATATTTTAAATATGAATTAAATATATTAATTATAAAGATATACATATAAAATCAATTTTATCGAAAAATATTGTTGTTGCGCCACCGGGATATATTTAATTCATATTTAAAATATCACAGACCGTCTGTTCTGAATAATTACAACTTCACAATAAGAATGTGTTCTCCTTAATAAAAAAGATTATATTTTTATGGTAATAAATGGTCGTCCCTTTAGAAATTCATCAGATCTTATTTTTAAAGAATACAATGCCCTAGACTTAAGACAAATCTATATGTTGAAACTCGTCCAATATTTCCATGCTATCAATAACTCATCCTAAACAATAAATCATGGTCACAACACAAGACAACGAAGATCCACACACCAGTTCCGAGAGCAACAACGACATTTTATCAACGTCTCTACATGTTCTTAGCTCCGAAACTGTACAACACACTCAACACCAACTGGAAATCATCCACTTTCAATAAGATTACACAAATATGGACCCAATATATGATTCAATTGGATTGAGATCAATCAGAAGCGTCGCTATCCAACATTCCAACACAATCATAATACAATACTTACACTAATAATTCACTTTAGTTTAACAACACTCTCACTACATTTTTTTTTCTCTATTTTTATTATTCATTTATTTATATATTCCTGTCGAATCTTTATCTTTCTAATTTGAATTAAATAACACAACAACAGCATGAATAAAAACTGGCTACTTTAACACAAACGGCAGTCTAGCAAACTAGCCAGGACAATGCTGTATATATCTGAGGTGGAGTCTACTCCATCCCACACAATAAACTACGAGTATTATACTTAATTGCAATATAAATGTATCTTATGTTTATCATGTTATATTATAATATTTTATATTCACCTGTGTTATAACAAAAACATGTATATCAAAAAAATCTAGGTTATACACCCCCAAACAAGAAAGATCTTGAAATATGGGTTAATCGAGTGTCGCTCTAAAACGGTCGCAAGATACGTCTCATAGGCTGGCAGTGTAACTTAGCGCAATTCCTGTGTGTAGGCAATCGATTTAACTACCAAATTACAACCCTATTGGCTGTAGAATTCATCAACCTCAAATAAACCCGCAGGTATCTCCGTGGTGCTACACTGGCCGTGTGGATCTCATATTAACCTCTAAAAGAAGTGCTGCTCACCTCAGCGTAAGTATATTTGAGTTTCAAGAGACACCTCAAATTGAACTCTCTACTTAGCTGAACAAAAATTCTCATTAGTCACAATACCCTCATCAGGCCAGTATTGACATGTGTTTCGGAAACTTGGTCCCTAACCAAATCTCATAAACAGACTCTGAACGACTTGGATAGAATAATCCTGTGGGGAATATTTAGAGGTCTTCGTAAGTACGGCGTGAAGACGGTGAAATAGTTAACTCGGACCAACTCTAACTCTCGAGACTATACTGAGACGGATGTGGGCTGAGCATATCAAATGAACGAAAATAGGTACGTATATTAGGCTTGGAGTTTATTGCACTAAAGTTACAACAAATAACAAGATGTAAAATATTGATAGGGTATACTAGCGACAATAATGTATAAATTTGTCATCCTGGCAAGCGTGGTGAGGGGGTGGATAGAGGTCTTGCGTCCACTGGCCTTGTATGTACTCGTTCGGTAGACACTTCACCTACTCGCCGCTAGATGGCTGCATGTGTCCATGTTCACCGGGATATGATAATAAAAACTTTTTTTTTTGAGATAATAATGCACATGTTACATGCACTAACTACTGTTTCCCCACGGGGATAGGCAGAGAGGATAGAGCGCTACACTCTTCTGTCCTGACACACAATTCTCGCCTCATCCACATTCATACATATTCTCATATAAGTTCGCTGATTGTTGAGGTTTCCAATAAGACCATCCTCCAGTATCTGGTTTACCACTAGGGCCAAGTCTTCTTATTTCTAGTGCTGTCAACACTTGCGTAATATATCTTTCTTACCACTCTCTCCTCATTCATCCATTCCATATGACAAAACCATCTAAGATCCTTACTTAATCTTAGTCATTATTATACTTAAACAATGTTTTTATTTCTAATAGGCCTAAATCTTGATTGACAAAAAAATCACAAATTTCGTGAATGTTACGTAAATAAAGTAAAATTAGATATTTTTTATAAATATTATTCCATTGCCTATTAATATTTAAGTTAAGTAAACAATCACAACAAAATTTATTTATTTATTAATTAATAAATATACGTTCGAAATTATTACACATCTTTATAACTTTGTTGTAGTTTCTAAGAGTTTGTTAATTTTAATATTTATTTAAACATTATTTTACAACTAAATTATATGCCATGGTATTCTGATGAATATACAGACGATGTTACGAAACCTGTTACAATGTTACAAAACCGAAATTGAGTGGCTATACATACATTTATTTTACATAAATTATTTCCAGGTTTATTAAAAAAAAAACCTTACATAAATAAACCACTACTTGATCCACCGATGAATATTTTAAATTGGTTATAGTAATTTTATTTAGTCCACAAAATGATAGTCTGATAGTTGTATTCGCCAGTGTGGTTGAATAAATAAATAAATAATGAAATACGGTAGCGGCGTGACGGTGGTGCCGAACGTGTTAGAAATGGTTATCCGATTTTGCGGGTCGATGCGAAGGGTAGCCATTATAATGTGAATTACGCGGGGATTTAATGCTCCCGCCAGCTGCCGCCGCGCGAGCTGCACAGACTCGAACTGAAGAAATTTAAAATATATATATTAAAATGTAAATTATATAGTGATCTTCATCAAATCAATATATTAAAATTGATACATAATGATCTCTTTCAAATAAAATTAAGCACATGCACGATGAAAAGTTATATTAAATGGATATAAATATAACAATGTTATAACTCTACTTGAGTTTATTTGCACTATTCGAGTTTCGAGATAAACAGTATAACTCTCGTCGACAGGTGAAGTATTAAACTCAAGTAGAGTTATAACATTGCTTAATTTATTTTCATCCATTTTGATAATAAAGTGATGTTATTAACAATAAACTGAGAATAAGATGAATTTACTGGTAATTAGAATTTTTGATTAAATATAAATTAACTAGTAATATTTAAATGGTGTCCCAAAAAATATATACACGCTTTGAAGAGCTATAAATTGAATTTTGATTAACCTAAATTTATGTTTACGTGCCTTGTTACTTCGATTGGCACCACTGGGTTTTCTGGTTTATAATAATGTACATGTGTGTCTGAGTATTGTTACCTTTTTTTTCGGAAAGCTAAGAAGACGATAACCCATAGGCGTTATTCTTATTACATCCCGTGCTTCGACCAGTTCAGCGGTCCAAATAAACCACCAGTGCGCGCTTTGGTCGGTCGAAATGTAAAGAAGACAACCCAACTAAAAGAACAACAACATCGGACCAGAATGATAGCAAAATTAAAAAGGTTAGTGCAGTTCTTATATCACATGTGTGCTTATTGTTAATCGGAATCCTGGGAACCAGCTATCGAAGGCATTTACATAAAAAAAATATTTAAAATCAAACAAGATAACCGTAGATTTTTATAATTATCGCAAATGTTGGAACATTTTCATTCTAGACTAGGCATTTTTGATAACCCAAATGGTAAATATTTTGTGTACCTGTATAGCCCTTAACAGCACCCTTAAATTCTTTATTTTTGCACCATGAACCTTAACTTTTACGTGACCCCGTAAAAATTTAAGATGTTCATCAAACATGTTCTCATATTACGATGGTAGTGGAAGATATGCTAAAAATAAAATTACTCGTGAACAAGTAAGACTTTTCCAATCGGCTCGCTTTAAAACGCAATAAATAAACGCAATTTGTGTGTATACATTTAATTAGGACACCATGTATTAAGAGTGCATTTTGACACTTAAAACTGGTTTTGAAACCGGTCACAACTATTTTATTATTTAATTTAACCTCTAAACTGAGAAATATTATTTTGTTTATGTTCAATTAAAAATGTGTAAAATTCCACGCGCACACTTTGATTTGACGTAATATGTCACACTCATAGTAAAATCTTAATGACGAAATAATGCGATAAAATATCTCATTAAAAAGTTGACTCCTACCAACAAAAGATTGATATTATTAAAGATACAACAAAAATAATGACTTGTGTAGTGTAAATTGAATATATTTTTATAAATACAATTAACAAGTACGCGTCTGTTCCGTACGACACTTGGCGCGATACTTAGCAATTAAATTTGAAGTGTGAAGCAATGCAAATACGCGATAAGTTATGCAACTTTATACCTAAATGTAATCTACACAATGTGACAATACAACAAATCGTTGCACCAGATAAATTGTAGATTCAGAAATAGTCTTAATAAAACATGTCGTCACACTCAATGACAAAACGTTTAAGATTAAGCGGTTAACTACTAGATTATTTTCAATATTTGTCAAGCTATCCTTTATGTACATTCTTAATAATCTAGCAGAATGTTTACACAATCTTCTTCATTCCCATTATTCTAATCGGGTCGGGAGCTTAACGCTCAGACAGCACTCTTCCACATCTCTCTGTCCTGAGTTATGTCGATTACTTAGTGCCTCTGATAATTGCATCTTTCTTTGCCTTTTTCGTATTCTCCAAGGTCGTATTGCAAGTCTTCTTCTCTCTGGCACCGATGAGAAAATCTGTTTAAGCAGTCTTTCGTTTTCCATGCGGAGACTATGACCAAACTATCTTAGATGAGTTTTTTCTACTTGGGTTCATCCCAAGATCCTGTCGGATGATATCGTTCCTGATTTGATCTCTTAACGTCATTCCCGTTACTTCTTTTAGATATTTCATCTCTACGTTGGCTTTTCGATCGATTTCTCTCCGTCAGCATCCAAAATTGATGGTCATAGATCAGAGTGGGGGTATAAACTGACTTGAAAATCGCCAGTTTTGTCTTATTATTGAAGTCTACTTTCTTTATTACTGAGCTATAAAGTGGCTGTAGAACGCTGATAGCCAAACCTATCCTTACATCGATTCCTTGTCTTATCGCGCATCATTTCTAAACAGTACTCCCAGATACTTGAATGTGTCGAGTTTGGGTTATGCATTGTTGTCCTTCATTTTTGCCGATTGTAACAATTTCGATTCTAGCTGTGATAGTCTTTATGCCTGCCTGTTTTGTGTATCTTCACTATTTTTATTCCCAACTTTTCTTTTAATGCAACGTTAATATTTTTGTAATTAATATATTGACCAATCAGAAAGGTTAAAGTACGAAACATTTCACGAAATTTTATACTTTTAGTACTCCGGATCTGTATGTTTACACAATTTAAAATCGCCCCAAGACGAGATTAAAATTTTCTAAAGTTTTAAAAATGGAATATCTGAATGTTGTTTTAACCAACTTTTACCAACTTTTGAAATAAATTTACTCTTTTTGATAAGCTAAAATTTGTTTTCGCTCTAACTTTTTCGAACATAACGTAACTTTTTGTTTGTCATTGTCATACAATAGAATTAAAGTTTTTTAAACCACTCTCAATTATAACCATTATTAAAAAAAAAAAACATTGAATTTAGTAAGAAAGTGGACAGATCTAATTAGAGATGTTGAGAAAATAAAAGTTTTATTTAATATAGATAACAACTGAGGGCTGAAAATAAATAACTAAAATACTTTCTTCATTTGAACTCGTTTTTGATTTGACTGTTGAAGAAAAATATAGCAGAATGAGAAGTATTTAATTTCAACTAGTTTGTATTCTATCTTGTAAAGTTTGATGGTGATTGTGATTGGACCATCGAATTTCTATGAGTTAATATTACACGCTCAATTATCAACAAGTGGACTTCTTGTTGACAATATAGCGCGAGTTTAATGTTTAGATGTTGAGCGGCCTGCAGTTTCTAGACAGGAACGAGGATTCCACCAGGTATGATATTAAAATTCCTGTCCAGTAGCTTAAATTATTTGTAAATAAGTGACGTAGACCGTGGAAACTGTTTAACCGTGGTCTATAATCGAACGAAATTACGTCAAAAATGATATATCATGAAAATTAATGGACAAAAGAGATCTGCTCACTTACTGAAAAAAAAATATTTTTCCATTTTTAGATTAAAAGAGAATGAGCACCGATCTCTTATGGTCCATTCCACCGTGTTTACATCAAGTCTCATAGATTCGAGCACCGAATCACTCTATACCCGTATGTACGTTAAATGTCAAGTTTCAGTACGTTAACCGTAGATGTCAAGTTCATCTATTGGGTGAATTTGTATCTCACCTATAACGAATAATTGTATGTAATTTATTGTCTTCTGTTTGTCTAATTTAACATAATAAATAGCATGCGCGAGCAGTTAACTGGGGTCTCTTTTTATTCCTACTGTTTGTACGCGGTTTTGAAGTTATGCGATTTATATTTCAAGAAGCATTTTTATAAAAATAAACTATTTTAGACCAATTTGACATGTTGAAAGGGTCGAAAATTCGGAGAATTTTGTCTGTATATGCAAACACAGTCTGCGCCAGTACAATTTAGCCGAAACCAAGTGTCAAATGAAAGCGAAATCATGCCGAACATTGTCATATAGCGATGATAATTCTTTAGAAAAAAATATGCAAAAAAGATAGATTTGGAAGGAATATGTTAAGATTATATTTTTCTGAAATTTAATAAACTTTTTTTATGCATTTTTCGGTACATTTTAACTTATTGAATTAGTTTTAGGTGATTTTAGAAAATTATTGAACGTATCCTTTATTTTTATACGTGTGTCTAGTCTTTTTTTGCATTTTCCTGTGGAACGTATCTACCGCATAAAAAGAGACCTGAGTATACATTTAAATAAGCAGTATGTAACTATACATTTTGGAAAATAAAGCGAAATTGAATAATATCATAATAATTTACATAGAAATATTGCGAGATATACCTATATTTTATTTAAATACAAAATAAATGTATCAATATGAAAGATATACAAATAAAATCAATTTACTTTAATACTAATACTAATACGTTGCCATCCGGACTCGAACCAGGAACCCTTCCTAATCGGGAAAGTGTGCTGACCTATTACACTACGTCAACATTCTAAGTTAACGACAAATTTTTGAACTTATATATTGCACTTTCAAATTGATATATCTGTTACTCTGTATTTGAAAGCAATCTACTTTATATTTACAGATAATCACGAACACATTTGAGTAAAACTCGATGGAGATGCCAAAATTAAACGAATTAATTCATTTATATTAAATTTTGGAAACATTAATACAACTTATATGTTCTAAAGAAGAACATATTATTATTGTGAAGTTGCAGTTTTGCAACATAGTTCTATGATAATAATAATAATGTGTTCTCCTTAATAATATTTTATATGTATATATTTCGAAAAACTTCTAGTAACTTCTAAACTTCTAGTTCTTTTTTCAGTATACTTATCAGGAATATTTAAAAATTAAATGTCGATTTTGACATTTAGACATTAAGATGTGACAATACAATTTTCCTTTTTAACAATGTATGTTACAATATATTTTAAACCGTGGACTCTTATCTATATATGTGTATATAAAGAAGAGTGTCTGTTGATTTGTTTTTTTTTTATACAAATCTACAGTTTTATTCCGGGCTTGATAAAATTTTGCACACTTGAATTTCAAAGTAAAAAGAAAAAGATTTCAAAAAACCACCCTATTCCCCTTTCTCACCCCTTAAAGCAGAATTTTGGTACTTCAAAGTAAGAGGAAAATTACTGTCTACATTTGATTTTTAAAAAACTACCCCCATTCCCCTAAATGAAACATCTTCACTCTGCTTAAAGTCCGGGCAATGCCGGGTACTTCAACTAGTACAATAGAAAAATAAAGTGGGCATCGACATTTTGAAATATATTGACATAATGATCTGTCAAAACAACTTTTCATCGAGAGCTTTTGTTTATTGATGTAATATGCCGAAACCCGAAAAATCGGGGTGGGTTATTTTGGTTTTGGGACTGTATCGATTCTTCATTTTCTTTTAATTCTTTTTCTTCAACTTTTTTGTGTGCCTGATTTGGGGTGAAACTTTGTGTTTTTAAGTTTTTTAAATTTGAATATCCCCTCTCAAAATTATTTCATCATTAATTTAAATGTATAAAACGCGTAGAAAAAAATTGGCGAACCTACCTAAATTCGTAATAAATTATCAAAATTTAATTCAACCTACCCCGGTTTTTCGCAATTTTCAGATAAAAACAATCTGTTTTTGACAGTTGTTTTGACAGTGTACGGTTCAAGATGACGTTTGTGATCTCTGAGTTTATAATCAAATCAAAAAATCAACACGTGTATACGAACTGATATTTATCTTTTCTGCTTACCCTGATGGTAAGTAAGTTAGTTAATCAGTTAAATCTATGAAACTCATGTCATTCCTCATTTCGTGGCCACGGGCCAGTAGAGTCATTCCCCTGCCTGGCGGATGTACCTGCATAACATATGAATGGGTGTGAATAATATAATATAATGACTAACGACCGGCAAAAAACAAGACCTCTGGACCTATAGTGATTATCTTTCCTATATCCTCCTTTTCTCAATACTTTATCTCTTACATTTTCCTTTCCCACAAATCCATTAATTTCATTCATTCATCTATTCCTATATCTTTGTAGATCACTCACATCATTACGACAAAGACATGTTCGATCTTTATGATTTATGAATCGCCGATTGCTGTCTTGCGCAAATGTGAACGCGACATATAGAATAGTTTATTTCCATTACCTACCTATTACCACTTTCATATTAGAATTAACTTAAATATGAATTTTATGTTGCGTATATTAACCAAAATATTACAGTTTTAATTGGGGTAATAGACCTGTGTTACTGCATGGTTTTGGAAGGGTTAACCACTAGATCAATAAACTGCTCAATACGTATATGCTCTGTATACATATTGAGTAGTGTATGACAAAACAGTATTTCAGTCGATGAATGCCAAATAATTTTGATCACAATAAACAATCTTATTTTACTTTAAAAAAAAATATTCTCGTTCATATACGAAAAAAATGTTTATATTGTTAAAAATCTTTTAAAATGCTAAATGAAGAAAGGTTTCTTTTCCAACTCTCTTGATTACTATTCAAAAGTTATTTACATGAAATAAGGTAAAATACGCAAACATTGAAATCGAATAATAAAATCTCCAAATGATGAGAATTGAAATCCAATTCTTATCATTCCATTTTCATTCGAATGAGTATTTGCTAAATAATACGAGACACCGAGAATTTTATTCCGAATTGAATAGAGTGTAAGCATAATCATTCCTATTCAAAAGTAAACAATTTTTATTTAATTTGCGTTATTTAATAATGTTTACATTCGCACGTAAAAGTGATTAATATATAAAAAAAAATCATGTCTATGTACTTATTGTGTCATTTATTTTATAAATTATCAAGGGAAAATGTCATCCGCATACACAGAGTAAATATTATGTTCCAGGTCGATGTTGCTTTTGGAATAACTATAAAATAAAACGCATTTTTTTAAATTGGTAAATAGATTATTTGTTTTTTTACAATTATGTATGTAATATGATAGCGACCGAAGTCGTGCTCTTTTAATTATCACACTTCGAGTGTTGTTTCAGCAATTGTTGTTGGATTATTGGCGTACAACCCTTTCATTTCAAGTACTTCCACATAAAATAGTCGGAAGTCTTTAAATCAGGTGATCGAGGAGGTCAGTCGATATCACAACTTATGCGTCCTGGAAAAATTTTTCGCAAAATTTTAAGCGTAGCTCGTGCTGTGTGTGAGGTGGCACTATATTGCAGGCCAAATCGATCCAATTCGATTACCAAGAAGTTTTCCAACATGTGACGATAGCGATCACCATTAATGGTTACAGCATTGCTATTATTATTTAGATAAAATGTTTTAATGACTTCAACATGTTCTTGAGGCGTTAGATGCTCCATAATAAATTGTAATTAACTACTCTCTACGATTAGCGAATTCGAACTGACAAATGTCTACCGAACCAAAATGACGGCCAAATAAAATTCACCGTGTACTTATGAACTCTCACAGGATTGTTATTCTGGGGACCAGACGCAATTTTATTTGTATTTTATGCAATAAACTACCAGAATCTGTAAGTATCAAATTTTCATTCCTTGTTCTATTTGACTTCTTCCAAAGACCTGAGTAGTTACAGACTAGTTAGAGTAGCTAGAGATTACAGACCTGAGTTTTACAGTATAGCTGTGGGAGGCCAATACACATTGTCGGCGCAATACACAAATCACAACCCATTAATCCAATACCCTTGTGGAGGGCTGTCGCCTTTGTACTCATCATCAACACCCCGGTGATACTGAACGTATCCAACAAGTACCGGAACGGGAAACGCAACTCCCATCAACAATAAAGATGCCAAGTACTGACGGCATGTAACAACACCATCACGGACGGGCCAATTCACTAACTAGCTTCATTCTTCCTACTGACGCTTTCCAGACTCTTCTTTGTACGGTTAAACTTCTATCTTTATATGAGTTAATTTAATAAATTCAATACAAATAGTTAGTAGTTCCTATTCTCATAAACTACCGCCTGCCACACATATATTTCCACAAATATTCTTACAAACACATGCCACAATACACTCCGTGACATCAAACGAACGGGACAGTATATTGATGATTTTGGGGCATCTAATACTCTCACATAAATCACGACATATTCTTCAAATTTAAGAAACACAATAAGCGATATTTATACATGTTATATTTTTTTCTGATGTTACACTAATCTTGTGTATTTTCACTTTTACTTTACCCTGTATGTATTTGTATTTAATTGTATTTTACCTAGTACCCAATGAGTTATATAAGTTTATGAAATATGGTTTATTTTCCAACTTGCCCTAAAATAGGCTTGCCTAGTTGGGCAATGAATTTTAAAAATCTGTTATCAACTTTATTTTTAGCAAGTTTTTTGGAAAATTATATATATTTTTTTGTAAATTGGTATTAATTGTATTTAATATTCAATTACATTGTTGTATACGCAATTAATAGAAATGAAATAAAAAATAAAATCTTTCGAATATAGTCAATATACATTTACATCGACGTCCGTTAACTTACATTCTGGGGTCACGCGGCCATTACACACATAAATAAATTATAATCCTTCCAGAATAAGGTCATCAGACTAGCGCTGCGTGCATCTAAATAGACCTGGATTACGCAACTACCATCACGACCCGGATATTCCCCAGTAAAAGAACTTATAAAACACCTCTCCAAGCGTTTTTATGCTGAACTCCCACAGCACCGGAACCCCACGATAAACGTTCTGTCAACCTGTGAAAACCATCCTCCTTTAGAGGTTTTCTCCTGCCCCAGCTAGTAATAATTATATTCTACAATAATAATAATAAACGCACCTAATTTTTGGTAATGCGTTCATAAGCCATATAATGGAAGAGCAAGGGGTCCAAATGGACTCGGTACTCTAAATGAAATGATACAAAAGTCAAAAAAAGTCGTTAACACATGCATTATACATTCATTCATAGTCGCTAAACCTAATAACTGCATAACCAATATACTTTCCAATAACTAGCGACACCTACGTCCTCAATTCCTCATAGTCCCTAGATATAGCTCCCTGTGATTAAGCAAAACTTCGGTTCTTTGTCACTATTCGTTCGTCACTATTCGTTCGTTTTCATAAAATGTACGGTACATGTGTGCTTTTCGTGATTATCGTGGAGTAGAAGAGATACGAACACTTGTAATATCGACGCGATACGAACACTCGTGTGACCTTACGCTCGGGTGAATGTCTAATTAAATTTAAATTTCGTCCTTTCTAGAAATATCCTTAGACGTGGATTATATATTTAATACCTGAACACACACAAACTGGCTGTTGACGTTTAATTTAATTAAGGACCAGACATAGCGATCTACGACCCGCGAGCCATCTGCGGCCCGCGAAAGTCTTAACAGATTACCAATACTCATTTAGACAATACTCTGCGATTATCAACAGCAAATATTTTTATTATAATACAAATTAATTTAATCATCCAGAAAGATATATAGAAAAATATATTTAGTTGCTACCGAGATTCGAACGAAATTCGGCGAAACGAAAAACGAAAAAGCGCGTTACCATTTGCGTTGTAGCAATCGAATACGTTTTCGATCAATTTTTAACATGAATAGCAACAAGGTAGCTAAAAACAATTCTTTCCATAATCATTAAAGGGCTTTCACCAAGTTTGAAAAATTTGTACAATGATAACACCAAAAAACTCGACAATTACGAAATAATTGTGGTGGCACATTGGCAGTTATTTTACTTTAGTTAAGTATTCAAAATACTAATTAAATGTATTAATTAGAAAGATACACATATAAAAACAATTTTATCGAAAAATATTGTAGTCGCTGTGGCATAGTTGGATAATGCACCTTCCCCGGTTTGGAAGGAGATCCAGGATCGAATCTCGGTAGCGCAACAACAATATTTTTCGATAAAATTGATTTTATATGTACATCTTTCTAATTAATACGTTTAATTAGTATTTAAAATATCACAGACCTGTGTTCTGAATAATTACAACTTAACAATAAGAATGTGTTCTTCTTAATAAATAAGTATTCATTCGAATAGTATCATTGATGCCGCCTGACGTAGTAACACTAGCGGGACTACTGATATAATTAATACGTACATTACGTTACATATTATATTAATGTGAATGTGCGCCACCATGCGGTGCGAAACATTGATGAAACAAACCACGTCTTGGCAGAAATTATAATATAAAGTTATTAAGGAGAACACATTACTGTTGTGAAGTTGGAGTTTTTTTCAGAACATAGTTCTATGGTGTTTTAATACAAATTAAATGTATCAATTAGAATGATATACAGGAATATTAGATTCAACAAAAAAATATTCTTAACGCTACCTGGATAATATTTAATAAATTTCCGATAAATTGAATTTTCCTGTATATCTTTCTAATTGATAGATTTAATTTATATTATAATATAAAATGATTAAAACCCATCGTAGGACCTCGTTCAAGGGTCTTTTTTTTTTAAACTGGATCAACTTCTATATTAATTAAACATCACTAACATATTTTAACAGCAAACGTCTTGAAACGTAGAGAAATAGAAATAGTTAGAAGTTTGTACTTTATAAAAGATCTTTATGAACGTATTTCTATTAATAGACGCATAATATCATACAAGTTTTAAATAATAAAATAGTTGTACATATTAGAAATATTGTCAAAATACTGTTCTGTTTCTATTTTATTTGTTTTATGACAATATATTGTAAACTGACTTGTCTACTGTTACATAATCACATTTCGAACGAGTTTGAGACTCTACTAAAATAAAATATACCAAATTCCCTACGCGTAGTAAGTAGCACACAGAAAAACATTAAGATTTCACATTGGGCCGTCTAATAAATCAGTGAGTTTTTTTAAAATAATATTTACCCGCTATTTTGTTTTTTTGCGACATTATAAGGCATACTAATTTAAAACGTCAGTTTTGCCTGCATTTTATATATTTTTTTAATGTTTGGCCTTAAATAATGGAGTGTCAAGTTGAGAAAAACTAACATTTTCAACACGTACTAAATTTGACTTTAATCGAGATTGAAATGGAAATTCTGTCGCATCCACCCTACCTACAGTCCCGACTTCTCACTCCAATCAAATGCGTGGCGTTACGATCTCAGAAATCGACTCGATAACTCTCTCTATGCCAGACCACATTTCTAGACCAATTTTAATAGAAAATTCAACAACAAATTAGTTAAAAGATGGAATGAAGTCCTGAACAATAATGTAAGACTTCATCATTGATTGAAATGTTGTAAGTTATGTTTAAAGTTATTATTTATAATAAATAATTGAACAAAACCGCAAAAGCCTATTAGACAACCCAATACGCAAATGTATATTTTGAGCTATTGTATTTTATTTTTATTTTTGTATATAGTTTATCAAAAGATCGTTAATGATCCTGATCGACAATTCTAGGGTGTGACATTAATTATTTAAGACAATTGGTGTATATATATAGCTTATTGGTATAATGATTAAGTGGTTGGGGGTTCGCGCCTCGTTCCAGAAGACCAGCAAGTTAGTCCTATTTTGATAGTACAAGCGTTTGGCGTAGTTTAAAAATAGTAAGAATATTAATGTGACATGTATTCCATCTACACCTTCTTCTCCTTATCAAGTAAACCAAGGCGAATAACGATATATACGAACACGAATGATAAGCTAAGTTGAGAAGCAGTTTATAAATCCCCACACACACAAACAGAATCCTTCTAATTTAATCTCATTTAAAAATACCTGAATAAAAAATAATGTTACAAAATACACTTTTTTATAGTTAAGAAATTAAAATTAAAATGTAATATAAAAGCAAACTAATAGTTGAGGAGAATGAATAATATATTTAAAACTACTGCACATAAATACACAAGTGCGTGGGTTTCAAGGTCAACCCGTGATATGCGACAGCCCTTGTTGCTAACATTCCATATGTATTGTGGTCTGTATCTGAATAGACATAAAAAAGAAATATAGAAAAAGTTCTACACAATTCCCCAGAATTCTTTCTTATGTACACAAGTTTTTTATGCACATAATATTGTTACTTGGAGCAGAAGTAGGGTTGAAATGTTACAAGAAATAGTAATCTTAAATATCTGAATTTACCAAAAATCCGCAGGCGTAAAAAATTTCTACGAGAAAAATACGTCACCAAGAAAATCCCAGATCCCGCAGCAAGATCTCACTGTGAATAGAAGTCTCCTGAGAAAGGAGATTTAAATTATAAAAATATTTAGTTCTATAGCTATTTTTGTGTAATTCTGTGCAGGGAAAATGGCGCATTCACGGGATAGTTAATCCCTCCGACAATTTAAAATAATTTTAATTTTTGGTCGTGCGTTTTAGGTATCTCGAAAAATATAAAATATAGATAGATGCAAATACATTTGTGGGGGCGGCGATCAAATCCACCGCCATCATCGCCGCTCCCAGCTAACCGACAACACCGGCGACATCTACACTCGGAGGCGAGAGAAGCCGCGCTCAGTCACTCCCGAGGCTATAATTTTCAAATTTCTGACTTTTTAATCTGAATTCTATCTTCAGGGCTAAATGTAACATGTCTACATATTTCATAGGACATAAATTTGATACTTCAATTTAATATACAAGTAATGCATCGTTTTCCTTTCAAACTCATCTAAGCAAGATACACTAAAGGGCATATAACCTATATTTCACATGTTTATTTATTTATTAATTTATTAACGCCCTTATGGGATTTTATAAAATAGGTTTGGTATAATATATTTTTTTTAAATGCATGAGCAGCTACACAGTAGCATGGAATACATATATAAAAATAGAAATTTTAAAATAAGCAAAACAAACTATAAAAATAAAGATTCAAGACAGAAAAGAAAATAGAAATTTAGGTTTGACAAAAAATGGCTGAGTATCTAAATCAGTTGTATCTTTGACTCAAAACAGCATCACAAACATCACTCTTATATTTAAACATTGAGTATCGGAATATATCTACAAGACCATAATCGTTCCCGAGCCTGTGAAGCTTTGTGTGGGTGCATTCCTATAAGAATGAGTATATGATGAATTTACATGGAACAGCACCGATGACCTGATAATCCGCGCAGGAACGTGGTATACAATTAGTTCAGTTAAATTAGGAGCGTCCATTATGCCAGTTACTATTTTAAATAAAAATAATAAATCACTTAAAGTTCTTCTACACGACAAATTAGGTAAATTAAGAGTTAATTTCATCATTATATTATTTATACATTAAATAATCACAATAGATGTATATAAATAAAACAATGTTATAACTCTATTTGAATTTATTTGCACTTCTCGAGTTTCAAGAGAAACAGTAACTCTCATCGACAGATTGTAGAATTAAGTATAACATTGTTTTATTTACATCCGTCTATTTTGATGATGAAACTCTACAAAGTTAACGCCGATTCTATGAATAATATAATTGAATTATCACATTTGCAAATCATAAGTAGCAGTGACGTGCAGTAATCACAAACTTAGGTTATGCTGTTACCAACGATGCTAAGTATACAATATGCATAGTAGTTATCAAAAAAAAAAAAAAAATTTAAGAACATTTCAATAAATTTAAATTTAGAATATAATTGTAAATTTATTACTTTAAAAAAGCAAGTCCTTTTAGTGCTCGGTACCGTACTTTCGATTTCGCTCAAAATATTTTCTACGATTTCTCCTTCAGACAACGGATTTAAAATGTTTCATTAACAATTTTCATAAACATTTATTAAAATAACTAGCTTTACAAATTAGCAAACAACTCGAAACTCATAACAGAAATTATTTTACTTTACATATAATTTAATACTGATCTATCTATCTTAACAATATCCCGAAAATGTAAATTTGCTCGCTTGACAAATAATAAATTATAACCTATAAATTGTATCTACGTAAACACTGAAATACGGAATGACGTCAAGTAAAACAAATACGTAGAAATGTCATTCCACGCAGTTTTCAATAAAGATTAATACCATAGACAAGGATACGTTAATCCGGGTAATAACGGCTAGATATCTATAAGGGTCTTTTCATAATATAAAGGTTATTTCTGAGAATTTTTAGTAATTCATAGTTTTTTTGCTTATATTTAGTGAACGTCCCTGATATCTAGTGTGATTTATAATTATTTACACTGATTTTTGAAATATTGTAATTAACTATTTTTAATTTTGCTCATTTCCAATAATAATTATCCTTGTACGAAAAAAATACATAATAGAACAACAAAAATATTTAAAACTAATTCAAATACTAATTTAATGTATTAATTATAAATATATATATATAAAATCAATTTTGTCGAAAAATATTGTTTTTGCGCTACCGGCATTCGAACTTGGATCTCTATTTCCAATCCGGGAAAGTACACTACCAATTGTGTTATAACGCCAGTATTTTTCATGACAAATTAATATCAATCTGTCGTTCCATTATTTGAAAGCCATCTACATTGCTTTTACGGAATCTCAAATACCTTTGAGTAAACGGACTGCAGACGCCAGAATTGTCAATTCATTTTTATAAAATTTTGGACACATTGATACTAATTCAAATGTGCAGCAAGATACAAACCAGGCCGAGAGAAGACTAGGATGTTTCTTGAAAATGTTCGGAATGCTTTTGAGCTATAAACCTGCATCGTCAACTCCTGCTGGGGTGCAATATATATGCACTAGTATATTCATAATGCATCACTCCGTCGGAAGTTCAGCTGGACTAGCGCCTCCCTTGATGCTCGTTTCCGTCTTATACAACTTTTCACCTCTGACATTTTACAGCGTAGGCGGTCACATTAATTCGCTTCTAACGCAACATTGCACATTCTAATGCAGTATTGAAAACAACTCAATTTTTGATAAATCGTATTATTTACATGTTTGAATATCATTATTACATATAGAAAATGAACAGTGTAGCGCAAAGCAGGGGGAATAATGTCAATTCAAACAGTTATGGTTTTTAAAATAAATTATATGAACCAATTAGAAAGATATACAGAAAAAATCTGTCTTTCGATAAAAATGTGTGTTCACCACCGGGGACGAGCCTGAAACTTTATTTTGCTAGGAGAATGCGTTACCACATTGCGGCAAGAGAAAGATATGTATACAAAACATTATTTCGCCGCAACGTGATAATACATTCTCCCGGCAAGAGAAAGTTCTGGGATCATATCCTGGTGGTAACCAAATATTTTATCAAAAAACGATATCACGTTAGGATTTACAACTCGCCACATTTACATATGGTAAACGCCGATTAAGAGATAAGAAGATCTGTCGGTACCACCGCGCGCCAAAGTTCGAATGCCGGTAGCGCAAAAACAATATTTTTCGACAAAATTGATTTTATATATATATTTATAATTAATACATTAAATTAGTATTTGAATTAGTTTTAAATACACACAGAGATAAAGAAAATACAACGGTTTCATCTATTCAGTTTTTTAATAGCGCTAATAGATTTTCAAAGATGGAGATTTGTGACCATAAAAACTTCAGAACCAATGAAAACCATGATTACGTCTGTAAAAGACAATAGCAATAATAGAAAAAGAAAAAAAAATTTAATAAAAATTACAAAAATCAATTAGAAAGATATACTTAAGATATCGAAAAAATATTTTAGTTACTACCGACGTCTCCGTCGTAATATAATCGCGAATCCCGGTAGCAAAAAAAATATTTTTTCTATAAATAGATTTTTTCTTATTAATTATTAAGGAGAACACATTCTTATTGTGATGTTGAAATCATTCAGAACATAGGTCTGTTATATTTTTTTAAATCCATATTAAATTTATTAATTAGGAAGATATATATAGATATAAAATCAATTCTATTGAAAAATATTGTTGTTGCTGTACGTTTAATTTGTGTTTCAGTTTCAAAAAATTTCTGTATATTTTTCTAGTTGGTTAATTTAATTTATATTCAAAATACTATGTTCTGAAAACCTGTAACTTTACAATAATAATGTGTTAGTATTAAAAACGGATTAATTTAATTTCTAAAAAACTTATTATCTTCGTCCAAGTCATGAATTCTTCTACATAAAATAAAATATATTTCGTGCATTAAAGTTACAAACTTAGTTATTCTATTACGAACATAGTGTATTTGCACAGAATTAAATTAATTATATTAATATCATAGATGTACAAAGTATACCGAAACATTTTCCTTGGAGTGAAGCATGATGAAACGTAATATTTGGCGTCCAATCAACCGGTTTTATGATGATTACTGGAACAATAAAGATATAACAGTGCGGAATCCACCGAGAGCCCTTTGTTACGCGACATTGTATAGCAAAATATGATCACTCCTAGTTCTTGCACCAGTGAGCACTCCATCGCCTTTATGAGAGAATAAAGTTGTCAGGGGTTTACATCCCTTCAAACATCCCCCGTAACTTTATTTAGGAACTATAATTCTAAGCGCCATGCCGTGACAATGGTTTCGGACGAGGGATATCAAGTTTAGTCATCGTCTAACCAGGGCTGGCGTTCGTCAATAAGCAGACTGGGCGATATCCTAGGGCGGCACAATCAGGAAAATTTTCCTGCAAAAACGTGATTTTTTTAGCAATAATTCTCCAATAACATTATTTGCGAGAATATAACTCACAACGTTTGTGTTGTGAAATTGCATTTTCAGAACATAGTTTTGTGGTATTTCTAATACAAATTAAATTAATCAAATCAAAAAATCTATTTATCGAAAAAATATTTAGTTGCTACCGGGATACGTAACATAAAGTTGATTGCTTTAAAAAATGGAATAATAGATGTTAAGAGAACACATTCTTATTGTGAAGTTGTAATTATTCAGAACAGACGGTCTGTGATGTTTTAAATACTAATTTAATGTATTAATTAGAAATATATACATATAAAATCAATTTTGTCGAAAAATATTGTATTTGCGCTACCGGGATACGAACCTGGATCTCTATTTCCAATCCGGGGAAGTACCTACCAATTGTGTTATAGCGCCAGTATTTTTAATGACAAATTTTCAAACCTATATGTTACACTTTTTCAAATTAATACATCTGTCGTTCCATTATTTGAAAGCCATCTACATTGTTTTTACGGAATCACAAATACCTTTGAGTAAACCGACTGCAGACGCCAGAATTATCAATTCATTTTTATTAAATTTTGGACACATTGATACAACTTATATTATTAAAGAGAACACATTCTTATTGTGAAGTTGTAATTATTCAGAACATAGGTCTGTGATGTTTTAAATACTAATTTAATGTATTAATTAGAAATATATACATATAAAATCAATTTTGTCGAAAAATACGGTTTCTGCGCTACCGGGATGTATCAATTGGAAATGTTACAGAATATAAGTTCAAAATTTGTCAAAAATGTAAAATGTAAATAGTAAACGCACTTCCCTAGATTGGAACAGGTCTTGTTTCGTATCCCTGTATAGATATTTTCTGTATATCTTTCTAGTTGATTAATTTGATTTGTAGATAAACTAACCGAATTTAATTCCGAACGATTCACAGATAAACATAGTTTTCATATTCTTTTAAGTTTAAAGTAAATCAGTAAAATTTTTTTCTTTTTCTTGGGCATTCAACATACGTACGTTGGCTGTCATCACTTACTTACACTCTAAATTCTAAAAGCTCTACATTGCGTTTCTTGAGCCATGGTGTACTTCTTCATTTAGTGTCCTGATTTTCATATTTTTTTCTGCATTCTTAGATACAATATCTGATACTTCTCTAGATGTTTTAATATATACATATTTTAGTTTTCATATTTATTAATTGTTTTAAATACTTATTTTGTTTTCATTCATCCGAATCATACTATCTTTATTCGTAATTCTATATATATATATCCACATCTAAAATATTTTTAATTGCCTTATCATTGCTTCTATTATCATTTATTATTTATTACATCATTCATTCCGTAAGATAATACTGAAAACATATAGAATCTGACCATTTGTATTCGTAATTCGGGGTTTAAATCATGATTTCAAAACATATTTTTTACACGCATAAAGGTTGCACAAGAACAAATTAAACTCAACATAAAAATATATCTACAAATAAATAAATAAAACTTTTATATACACGTTACATATTGTACTCATAAAAGGGCAACATATTGCAAAAAGTATTTGATAATCATTTCTGAAAAATAAGTTATGGGACCCAAGGTAAAGGGTGCACTGACACAATAATATTTCCCCTGCCCGAGTGGGGTGTATTGAAAGGCGATAACATAGAGGTGCCATACAAAATGATATGAGCATAAAATGTCACGACACTTCGTGCAACATAAAACGATGGGCTGTTACAGCTATAGCACTGCTTGAAATCGGTATAACCTTTTCGGACTCGAAGACCGTTGAACAAATCAATTACGATTTTTTTAATTAACTTACTTTACTGACGCATTGAAGAACCTTGAGCAATTTTATACTTAATTGACAAGGCGGTTACTTTGTGGTGTAACATGTACTACATAAATGTTGAGTTATCGTCACTACTCTAGTCTCTCTATTAAGGATAAATAATGAACAATTTAGAAACCATTGAAATATAAAAGAAATTAAATTCGGAGAAAACACTAACTAACAACATAACATTCCCTAACACTTCACCTTTACTATCCGTACGACCTTACGACTGAAACCTTCCCTTCTTCCCAAGCACCGCCCATTACCCGAATAGACTACAATATCGTAGTTAATCTAGTTATCACCTGACGATAGTAGAAACAATAACGCAACGTTTGTGTTTAGTTGTGAAAATTAAAATAATTGTATGCTTCATTACAATAAAGTAAAAAGCTTGACATTCTCGATTTCACTGACCTGAAATCGAACCGAGTGCCTACTTGATGCAGGAAATAGATAAATCTGTTTCATGCAAATGCAACAAATTATTATTGTATCTATTCACCAATTTATTTGTTTGTTTTTCAAATAAAATAATCTTTTGTCTCGGGAACAAAAAAATAAATACAGGTGAAATAGACTCGAACTTCACAATATTTTGTGGACCTGACTAAATTATCTACGATTTGAATATATTCAAACTCTGTGTTATTCTTCGGCGGTTCAATGTCCCCATTTTCTTTTCCCTTTTTCGTTTTCTCAGTTATTATGGCAGCCCTCTTTCATTCTAATATATCGCCATTGCACGCGATCATGAGCCGCGGTTTCTACAATGAGAGCGGACACACCGCTTAACAAGAACCGATGCAATAAGTTCACGGCTCTTATCTCGGTCTTACTCATTCGCCGCCTAGTTGGCATTTTTAATGCTACTAGGGAGCTGTTCGATAGCGCCCCGCATATATGACAGGGCGATACCACACAGCTGCCAAAACAAAATTTGCCCTCATTGTCCCCGGTTGACTCACTTTATTAGTAAAAAATATTTACAATATATTACATAAAGATAATAAAAAATAATACAATTAACAAGGCCGGAAAGTAGAGGGGAAGTGAAGAGGCACTCCCTTCTGGGAAACACACCACTACTGGCAGATTTAACCCTACATGTTCCTTGTGTGTATGTTACAATGAATATGATTACCAGTGAAGTTATATTTTCACTAGTATAAATATAATTTCACTAGCTCAGTCAGTTAAAATGTATCAAGTAATTGATTTACAATTTCACTGCTCTATTTCAGTGAATCTGTATTTGTTCACAAACTGACGATCCGATATTTATTATTTTTATTTTTATTTTCTAGAAAATATAATACATTTTTAGAATATTCAATAATATATGTATATATATTATTATATAATAATACTCTCGTCGGGAGTCTGATCCTCGGGTCCAGACGTCGCTCGATCAGCTGGGAGTGGTGATGATGGCAGTAGATTTGAATCGTCGCCCATACAGTATTAAGATTTTTTTACAATTGGGTCATACATTTATAGTATTTCAATTAAAATTGCTAAGTATGAGCATCTGTCGCCCACCAACAAGGACCTCCATGCTGCTGCCAGACATTTTGCAAAGGAACAGAAGTACCGCTACGTATGGGTCAAGAATGGACTAATATTTCTCAGGAAAAATGACACATCCACACCTATACTAATTAGGACCAGAGATACACTAAGAAAGCTGACTGTTGACTCCTCGTCATTTTTTTCCAACCGTGCCTGAAGATCACGGTCGAGGTCGATATCCAAATATTCAGCAGCCACCCATACGCTACATCTATCAAAATAAGTGTCCACCTCTTCACCATTGCAACCAATCTACTATCTACTATCGTTGTAACACCTTTACCGATCGTTTCACTTTTTCATTTCATGACGGTAGAATCACTAACGGTCTCTTTCTTCTATTTCTCATCTATATCACATATCTCATTCTTTAATATGATATCCAACTATTTAATTCCCCAATGATATCATCACTAGATACATACTGTCAAAATGCTCGAGGCTTGCGTACGAAAACTGGTATATTGCTAAATAACGTTATATGTAATGAGTGGGACTAGGTGGGAATTGTGTAAATCTGTTTAATAGATAATTTTAATAATTGTGAAATATTCGATTCCAGGTACTCAGTATTCAGGCGTGATAGGGAATACTCCCGCACCGGTCAAAAATTAGGAGGTCTCGTAATTCTTGCCATAAATTCAAGTCTTAATGCCATTGAACTTCCCCATTGGCGGACTGAGGCAGAGGACATATGGGTTCATATCCCCATTATATCCTTATTTTTTTTTTTATTTCATTAACCACTTATTGAGTTTAAATACAACTACCGGTTTCTAAAATTACCATTTTCTTCTTCAGGATGTCAATACTAACTAAAAACATACTTTATTGTTTCTTTACCAGAATCTATTTTTAAAAAACAATAATTATTTAAAAAATGAATTTAGTACCTAACTCAAAATGTTACTTAATACAAATTTACTCGAATAATTTTATAGGAAAAATTTTTAGAATGCGACTCGTAGTTAAATTTAGTTGGTTGTTTATTAGTTTATAGTTTTATTAGTTTTACACGCTTTATTTATCTCTAACGATTCCAAATTACTTAATTTATGACCAACACCGTTTACATGCAAAATTGACAACTCCCTAGAAAACCCTAGAACATCGAAGAACACGTGCCGACCAAATACTTCTCTTCAAACTACTGCAAGGCCATATTGACTGTCCCAGTCAATTAGAATTAATATCTCTCCACGTATCATCTAGATCGACCCGGCAATTCGTACTCTTCCATATTCCCAGAAGAAGAACATCTTCCATATAAAATTCATTCATTCACCGGTCATGCAAATACCATAATGAGAAATATACAGATATTGACTTTTACAACATTAGCCTTACTACGCTCAAAGAGTTCTTCTTCTGAACCATCACAATCTCAATTTTGGCCAATCATTCTATCTCTTGCATTCTATTTGCTATCCTATCTTGCTCTCCCTTTACCGCAACAATAATTGCAACCTCCTCACCCGTTCCCTCTCTTTTTCTCTTTTCATTTATTTTCTGCATCTAAACACACCTATGTATCTAAATATTTATTTGTATTTGGATTTTCACTATTAGTACCATATGTTAAATAGTTATTATGTTTGTTATAATATGTTTACATTGTTAAAATTCCTCAATAAAATAAAATCAAATCAATACACTTCATAAAATGCATGGAAAATTATTTTTTTAGTACAATAATTTATATTTTTTAAATATGATACTTTGTTTATCCACGTCAGCCCTATTGATGATATTACGTAACACATACGATGTGCGCTATTTGTATTTTGCTCTTTGATATGTTACTATTCATCAACCAGATCTGCATGGGCGGACGGGCTGCTATTTCATCAACAAAAGGTTCGCTACTGGAATATCAAACAAACTGTAATACCATATTGTTAAAAACATAAATTTCACGCGTGCTAGAAAATATTTTTCATTAAAAATGTTGAGGCTTCCCTTTCAAAAATCATTCATATTTCCGCGTTTTTGGGTTTTTATTATTAATTTATATCAGAAGTTATACAATAGATTTGACTTTTATTTAAACTATTACACTAATGCAAAACTAATAAACTGAAAGTTATTTGCCATAATTAAGAAAATATAAGAATTATAACAAAGACCGCGACCATTAAATTCATTTTCCGCGTGCCACAAAATTGCCTTAATATAATATATTTTCGTATTAATTCAATTAATATAAATTATACACAGTTCGGTTTCTGAAGTGCACCTTGTTAAAGTTTAACTTTTACAGCCCTCACCTGACGACTGTAATTGAATTTAATTACAACGTTGCACATGTGTAAGAGCATCAATATTAATAATGCAATGACGTCATCTATTTTTAGTACCAAACATACGCTCGAGCAATAATTTGCACTCAACAGCGCCTACGCTGTGCTCGTGTGATGACGTTACGGACAATTCAACAAGTGTAGATACGTATGTAAGTATATAATTAAAGTTTGGCGGATAATGCTTATGTGTTTTTAAATGAGATCAAATCAGACGGATTCTGTCTGTGGGGATTGATAAACCGCCTTAAGGTTTAGCCTGTCATTCGTGTCCGTTAATATCGTTATTCATCTTAGTTTATGTGATAGAGAGAGGAAGGTGTACACAAAATATATGACACATCATTATTCTTACTATTTTCAAACTAAAATAAATACTTGTGCTATGATAATAGAACTAACTTGATGGTCTCCTGGAACGAGACGCGAACCCCGGTCCACTGGATAACATGGCCAGCGTCTTAACCACTAGACCAATAAGCTACTAAGTTGATTGAAATACGATTACAATAATTTCACGGGTTAAGCGGTGGAATGCTAATACAGAGATCGTAGCAAAACCCTGATGATCGGCTCAGGTGCGGCAGAAAAGTGTCAATTTTTCGCATAGTGCTCCTACCGCGCCTTGTGGCTGATGTCACATAAAAGCACGTCGGTGTATAAAACTAATAATACTTTAAGTGATCATACAACAAAAAATATCTCGCAGCACTAGTCGCAAGAATCAGGTAGATTTGGTTTGTGTGTGAAAAGAAAGGAAAATATTAATTTTAACGAAGTTATGAAATTTTTTAATTAATAGCCTCCATTTTGAAACAAGATGGCAGATCAGGCTGGCTAAAGAACTCAGTCGAGATATTCACAAGGTCAATTTTTCAGAAAAGTTTGATCGAAATCTGTTTAGAAACTTCAGGAAATGTCGAGGCTAGCATCGTATTTTATGGCGGGTCAAAAAGGCGGTCTTTATAAAAAAATTTATAATGATATCCAATTTTCATAATTATTGCGTGACCGGGATTCGAACCTGGATATCTTTCCAAACCGGGGAAGGTGCATTATCCAACTATGTTACAGCGACAGTACTTTTGACGACAAATTTTTGAACCTATATGTTACACTTTTTCAAATTAATAATCGTTCGTTCGAATCCCGGTAGCGCAACAACAATATTTTTCGATAAAATTTATTTTATATGTACAATATTAAATACTATTGAATATTCGACTGGGGGGAGGGGTTATTAAACATCAAATATTTATTAAAAGTAACCAACAAAAAAAAATAGCTCATTGCTTATTGGTTTTGCTAGAATCTACCGATGGCCATGCTGTGCATATTTATGAAGTTGCCGCATATCTTCCATAACATTTTATCGTAAAATATAAATTTCGATATAATGACTAATCTATGTTGGTACACATTGATAGATAACCACTAAATACACCTACGAATATGTATATCATACCTACGTGACTAAATTCAGGCAACAACATACCAGGACTACACTATTAAACTTGTATGCACTTAAAGACCACACTATCATACTAGTCAGTCCAGCAAATATTGCGTATTTCACAATACAAAACAAATTCTTAACCAAAAAAAATTTTACGATCAAAAATTTATTCAAAAAAAAGCATAAAGATATGTTATTATAAAATATTTACCATAATATAAATATATTCGCAGAATCTGGGCTCTAAAGTTTTATTAAAATACAAAGAGTTAATTTTGCCTGAGGGTTCAGAAGTATAGTCACGTGACCAAACTTATGATAACAAATTTATGTACACAGCATTGGCTTAAGGGTCCGCTTGGTCTGCGGCTTCCCCGCTTTTAAAGTCAATACGTCTTGACCTTTCGCTTTATACTGCCAAGTCTTCTTTGAAGAGTACAGCGCGAACATTTATATAAGGGTATAGAAAGGTTCGAATCACGAAATAGCGCTTAAGACTGTTTTCTCTGCCGAGCGTAATCATTTGAAGGGTGACCAAAAAAAGATTGAGTAATCTCATTTCAAAATAAATAAATTTAAAATTAGTTTGAGTTTAAGCGAGCGAGATATGTATCTTTTTGAACTGAAAATACATTTTTCAAAAGAAATCAAAAATTTTAAATTGGAACGCTGTAATGTTGCTGCTAAGAAGTCTCATCTAACTAAGGCTGCTGCGTGTCAACTCTAATATAAAGATATGAAAAATATATCACATTTATAATGATAAAAAAATTGAGGTGTATTTTAATTAAATAATATAGGGTGAATATTACGTTCCAAACCGATTTTGATTAGCCGCTATTTTGGTTTGACAGGCATTTGTCAGTTCGCATTTGGTATATGTAAAGAGTAGTTAATTAACAATTTACTGTGGAGCATCTAACACCTCAACAACGTGTTGAAATCATTAAAACATTTTAACTAAATAATAATGGCAGTGATGGTGACGCTATCGTCACATGTTAGATAACTTATTGGTGGCCGAATTGGGTTGATTGGGCCTGCAACACATGTCAACAGGATGGTGCCACCTCACACACAGCCTTAGCTACGGTTGAAATTTGACGAGAAATTTTTCCCGGCCGCATAATATCAAAAAGTTGTGATACCGACTGGCCTCATCGATCACCTAATTTGACAGCTCCCGACTAATTTTTGTGAAGGTACTCGAAAGGAAAAGTCTACACCAATAAGCCAACAATAACTCTGACGCTACAGGACAATATTCAAAATGACATTGCAGAAATAACACGCGAAGAGCATTCATTTTTGCAAATGCCAAAGGCCGTCACTTGGCCAATGTTATATTTCATACGTAATTGTAATACATATGAAATAAATATATTAATTAGAAAGATATACATAAAAAAACAAAATAATAAAAATAAAATGATTTTATATGTATATCTTTCTAATTAATATATTTAATTCATATTTAAAATATCACAGACCTATGTTCTGAATAAATACAACTTCACAATAAGAATGTGTTCTCCTAATAATAAAGTTGTATCAATGTGTCCAAAATTAAAAAAAAATGAATTGACAATTCTGGCGTCTGCTATCAGATTATTCAAAGGTATTTTAGATTCTGTAAAAATAAGATAGATGGCTCTTTCAAATAACGGAACGATTAAATGTATTAATATCAAAAAGGTAACATATAGGTTCGAAAATTTGTCGCTAAAAATATTGTCGCTCTAGCATGGTTGGATAATGCATCTTCCGTGGTTAGGAAAGAGATCTCGGTTCGAATCCCGGTGGCGCAACAACAATATTTTTCGATAAAATTTATTTTATATGTATATCTTTATAATTAATATATTTAATTCATATTAAAAATATCACAGACCTGTGTTCTGAATAAAATAATTGTAATAAATCAAATAATCTAAAAATAATAAAAAATTAATTTTAAAATGCGTTTCATTTCTTAGTTATAATATTCACCTGTATTTTGGGAAATTCATTTTGGGGAAAATCATCACCTTCTTGATAAAAAAATTAATTTTGATCAGTGATTCTGCATTTGTCTGTCTCCTTTGGTAGGCTCTCTCTTCGGAAGGTAGACGAAGGTTTTGTAATATTAAATGTAAAGCTAAATAATCATTACATTCACGACACAGTAATTTTGTTACTGAAGTTCCAAGTACCTCTTACCCGAGTGATTAATACTTGTGAAACCTTAAACTTTATATAAATACAACTAAATTAGCAAACATGTGTACATTAATGAATTCGGGTTGTACAACATATTAAACATAACTATAAAAAGCTAATTTATTTTTAATAATTAGACCAAATACTTTGTTTAAACCACTATTTATTGATTATTTTACATGTTTCGATACCTATAATATCTTCTTCAGGAAACAATGTACACTGAAATTAAAACATACAAGCATAGATAAAAACAAAAATATTAAATAGTAAGAACTAATATGAAAACAAATTTAAAAGTTGACTATTTGCAAAGAGTATTTGGTTATTTATAATATTTCGCTTACTATTGTATTTTTAATTTCAGTGTATATTGTTTCCTGAAGAAGATACCATAGGTATCGAAACATGTAGAATAATCAATAAATAGTGGTTTTTAACAAAGTATTTTGTCTAATTATTAATATAAAATGAGGCTACAAGGTAATTTTGCAAATATTGAAGAAGTAATTTATTTTTAACCATAATGTAGGTATCAACTTACAATGAATTCATAAAAACTTTTTACTATTTTATATTAGTGCGTGATGTCGGTATATTGAAATAAGCTATACGTAACATAAGTATAGATTTTTGAAATAAAGATAAATTAAAAATTTATCTTCAGAATATTATAACAATTATTATAATAGAACATAATAAAATCTGAAATTGTGAGTATTATTCAAAAAACTCACAGAACGCCATAGTAATAATAATTTACTTGAGTTGAAAACAAATGTTATTTGTGGGGTCAAATAAATAATAAAATATTGAAAACACGTTACTTGTCACAGACACGTGTATTGTATCACCTCATCATGGAATACATTTTTCTGGTTCAAAAAAAAAATTCAGGAAGTAAAGAAGAGTAAAATAAATTAAATATAAGTATTAAGAGAACACATTCTTATTGTGAAGTTGTAATTATTCAAAACATAATGCACCTTCCCCGGTTTGGAAAGAGATCCAGGTTCGAATCTCGGTGGCGCAACAACAATATTTTTCGATAAAATTGATTTTATATGTATATCTTTCTAATTAATATATTTAATTCATATTCATATATAAGTAAATCTCCCCGCAGAAAACCGAGTGAAATTACTACCTACTGCAGTTCCGACAAATAAGGCGTAAAAATAGATATTTACAAATATATTAAGTTCTTTAATAACTTAGCTTATTACAAAATTCACCAGGTGCAACTATTTTTTAAAATTAATTAATTTAAATCAATATTCAAATTTGATGTAAAGAAGTATAAATAATGGATCGAATTCCGGTAGCAACCAAAATATTTGTTCGATAACTCGAGTTTTTTTGTCTATCTTTATAATTCATACATTTAGTTTGTACTACCATTTAAGATTATGAAAAATTTGAGACTTAAATGCCTAACACAGTATAAATAGTTGAAAATCAAATACTTTTCAATAAATTTTTCTATATATCTAATTGTTTCATTTATTTTGTATTTAATAAATTTCCATTAACCACATTAATTACCTTAACATTAACAATAACTTTGTATCTGCGTCAGAACAAACGTACACTAACTAATTCATAAATAATACCAAAATAAATTCGCCTCAAACTCCAGACATTTAAAATAATTTCACACATTAACTGAAGCGTCATCTATTTAGAATTTAACAAAATAGTTTAAATTTTCAATTCAACAAACCTCTATAGAAGGCTTGACAGAATAATGTGGATACATTAATATTAGGAGAGCTAAACTGGATACAGTTCTGGCGCGAACTTAATCAAAACCCTGGATACAGCGCCGCCTGGAAGAGTTATGGGCGAACCCAAGTCCGACGGAGATCGGGGGATGTCCGGGTGACGGGAAACACCCCCAGAAAAAGGATCTACCTAATTTATACAGCCCTCAAATATTATTCCCCTGAAATAATAATAAATTGTTGAATTTCAAACAATTCGTCAGTTTACATAAAACTGAACCAGATGACACCCTGAGAGTGTCTTACCAGTTGACAAAAATGTAACATATGCTATAATATTCGAAGAGTTTATAAATACTGATCCTCACCATAGCTATTCAATCAGGTCATCGGGTCGAACCATAAGAGTACCGAACAATGTGTACGGTGAGAGAATGAGAGAATGTGTTGTGCCAAGAATAATTAACAAAATCGATAAAGACATATTAAACATTTTAAAACATAACTTTTTTTTTATTTCCTTGTTGAATTTTCTTGAATATAAATATTATATTCTGGTATCCACCCATAAAATCCTGTAAACTAAGTCTGCTATACCCTATAAAAATTATTTATCTTTTCGAAAGATTGATTATTTTCTTTATATATATTCATTATATTTATATACATTTTATGTATATTTTATTCTTTATATCTTTCTAAGTAATTCATCTTAAATCTCTATCTAATTTGTTTCTCCTTGTAATATTTTATTTATAAAAAAAAAAGTTTAGCTATGTAAAAGGCAACCCTTGCCGTAAAACTGCTATGCAGTTTGGCAAAAAATAAATTAAAATGAATATATATATATATGTAAATTACCGAAATCCGCAAGAAAGCGAATTTTAGAGTGAAATAACGAATGAAAAGATAATATCGACTATTTATTGCAACTTTTAGTAAAAATCTATTCTGGTGAAAGTAAATTGACATTTTCAATACTAACCTTATAACGCTAAAATAGTTTTTTTTTTATGAACCACTACATTTTCAATTTTAACCAATCATTGTACCACCTACAAACACATCTTGCTTTCCCTTTACCACAACAATACTTTCAAACCCCCCACCCTTTCTCCCGCCAGTTTTTATATTCTATTACCTTATATTGTAAACTGCTATATTACGTTATATTATGTAATATATAATAAACAAATTAAAGATATCTCGTAGAGACGAAGCTATTTATATTATATTATATAGGAAGTATAAATGTATGTATATTACACATCGGCTGGCTTAAGTGATCACTTTATATACAATGTAACGTTCACTATTATACTCAATCAACCTCTACATTGATCAAATTTTACGAAGTTGTATATATGTTACTATGTAGAAACACTTCATGTTTTAACTACAACTTCACTGTTGTCATCTATAGTCTGAAAAACTGATATTCATTTACCTGAAACAAACATAGATGTCACTAATAAGAATCTTATCTTTTTAAATAATAGAAGCTATATTCTTTATCTGTATATATGAAAAATGATTAACACGTTATACTAGAATACGCCCGAAAATTAATTTTTCAATTTTATATATTTCTTATTTAGACCAGTATATTATATTAACAATATTTGTTTTTGAACATATTCAAATATTGTTAAAAATATATAATATTTCATTACTTCTTTGCCAGAACATATCTGTGGATTTGTATAATCAGTTTCATATGCTATATATTATGTTAGGTGTATTATGATTAATTATACTGTAAAAATTCCCTTAATTAATTAAATTAATTGATTGATTAAATATCCGAATGGATTTTGAATTTTTGTGAAAAAATAAAATAAAGAATTTTCAAATAAAAAAATTGTTTTATTCAAAATCTGATCTAACCTAACATATTTCTTTAATTTTATCGAATGTTTACAATAAAAATCTATGTTTTAATGTAATGTAATGTAATTTAATGTAATGAAATAATATTCGGTAACTGAAATAATATTCGGTAACTGAAATTCAATAAATATTAAATAAACCCTCGAATAAACACATAAACTCCCGCAGAAAGTTACCAATTTCAATATGACTCAACAGGAATGTGACTGTAAATTTATTGAAATTTAGTACGAAGGTATGCCGTTTCCGTTTTCAAGAAAAATACTACATTTCCGAGTAAAGTCTCCACCGCGCGCGGTTCAAAGCCACGTCTGACGTAACACACCTACATAACCCACGCTACGGCCCCACTACGCCGACGTAGTAGTAAATATTATTCGTAGACCTCGAGCTACGGTCGGGGATGAAAGTTTATATATGCCGATATTCGCAAGAGTCGTCAACCGGGTGACTGAAATAAAATATGACACTATTAAAACAATTTTTTTTAAGTAAATTTTTTGATTACATTCAATTTGATTTTCAGAAATTATGCAAATTTATACATTCTTAAAACAGTACGAGAACGTCACGCTTCACAAACAAAAATAATTAAATTATTATTTTTATATATAGATTCTACGAAATAAATGTCACATTAATATTCTTACTTGTTGCTGTTAATTTTAACACTTCACATCAGCCATTTTCTATCCACTTCCGGATGAAGGCCTTCCACGCTTCTCTGTTATTCGCTGCCAGGTATTTTCGCAGAATTTAATGATTTCAGTCGTCAGATGATGTCAGTCCAGCGAGCATTGGGGCGGCATGTCGACCTTTTGATCCCTCTCCGGCGCCATTGAATGACCGCGTTAGTTCAATGATTTTTCGTCCTCCGTACGATGTGGTCTGCCCAAATAGCAATTTTACGATAAAGATTATCCTTCAATCAAAGTAATTAACATAGCAAATTAAAGATAAATATACGTACAAGAAAAACTTAAAAATGTAAGTAATTAAGTAACATAGTAAAGTAAGCTAAAATTTTATCGGCAACATTGAAGAATGTGTGTGACTTTATATTTGAGTGTGTTAACTGATGTATCTTTGTATTCCATAATGTTTAATAATTTTTTACAGATTTTATTTTAAATTTTTGGCACAACACATTCTCTCCTTCTCTCACCTTGCACATTACATTGTTCGAGATTGGTACTCGCATGGTTCGTCCCGAGTATCTGGTATCCGCTAATACCTATGGTGAGGGTCAATATTCATATTTATATTGTTTACATCTCTTCTAAAATTATATTATATGTTACGTTTTTGAATTGATGAACTGGTAAAATTTTTCATATTGTAAATAATTTGTAATAATCATTTTTATACAAACACTTTGTTCTGTTATCTACTATGAGTTTTAAAAATCTTAATTGTAACTGTTAAGTTTTATCAGTTAATCAGTTAAAAATCTTAATTGTAACTGTTAAGTTTTATCAGTTAATCAGTTAAAAATCTTAATTGTAACTGTTAAGTTTTATCAGTTAATCAGTTAAAAATGTTAATTATAACTGTTAAGTTTTATACAACCCGTTGGGGTTTGGCGATGAAAATCGTGTTAATGATAAATGATTTTATTATTTTCCAAAGTTAAAAAGTATTTGTGCTATAAAAATAGAACTTGGTATTCCCCAGGGACGAGGTTCATACTCCCGACCATCCAGCCACTAGGCGAGTGTCTTACCGCTGAATTAAATAAACTCATCAAAAATTAATGATTACAATAGTTATATTTGAAAGGTGATTTATTTATTATTATGAATAATTGTGATTTTTTTTAATTTTGGTAGAAAGCAATCGCTTTGTGGTTTGACATATTATATTAAATAAAATAACAATAACTACGAAATTTATTATACGTCAACCGATTTCGCTTATCTCATGCTTCATTAGGACGTATTTAAAACTGATCATAAATACAAAAAGAGTGCAGTACATAAAGAGGGAGTTCAAATATAAAATTATATGCGAAAGAGAGAGACAGAATACATATACAGATAAACGGAACATTAAGGGATGATAAAATACAGTGTTCGTGGATATTAAATTGATTTTAAAGGAAACATAGTTAATATGGAGCTATTTTATCTCCCTCTTTATGTATATATATATTTTATCATCCCTTAATGTTCCGTTTATCTGTATATGTATTCTGTATCTCTCTTTCGCATATAATTTTATATTTTAACTCCCTCTTTATGTATATATAAAATGCACTCTTTTTGTATTTATGTTCAGTTTTAAATATGTCCTGATGAAGCTTGAGATAAGCGAAACCGGTTGACATAAAATAAATTTCGTGGTTTAATACTAAGCCATATTGTGGTTTAATTGTTATTTAATTAAATATAATTGTGAATTTATTTTGTGAACGTTTGCATTTTAAAGCAGGGTACTATGCAATCCAAAACGGCCCTCGTCTAGGCGAAGAGGTTTGAAATGATAATTCTGTCTAATTCACAACTACTACATATATGAACTGCATTCATACAAACACACAAACTTTATAACATTTTAGACTCCAGTACAAAACAAATCCTATCACTTGAAATTTTCATAAAGAAAGTAGTTGAATGGCTGAGAAAACACGAGCTCCAGTGCTTATATACCGGAAGAATTTGTAAGGGAAGTTTATTTTTGTTTGTGCTACTTACTATCTGTGTGTTATTAGTATTATTATTTATTTTATTTTTTTGCTCTCAATGCTTCTATGTTTATATTTAAATTAATTGATTTTATTTAAACTGATATATACTATGCTCTTTCTTACCATGTTTTTAAACAAAAAATATTGGAAAATGTGAGACGGTTTCCGTAGATGAGACCTAGCCTAAGCGAAAAGTTGTCATTATACTATTTATTGTAAAAAAATTCTGTGCACTAAAAAAAACCATATAAGATATTTAATATTATAGTTATTAAGGAGAACACATTCTTATTGTGAAGTTATAATTATTCAAAACAGACGGTCTGTGATATTTTAAATACTAATTAAATGTATTAAATAGAAAAATATACATATTAAATCGATTTTATCGAAAAATATTGCTGTTGGGCTACCGGGATTTGAACCTGGATATCTTTCCAAACCAGGGAAGGTGCATTATTCAACTATGCTACAGCGACAGTACTTTTGACGACAAATTTTCGAGCCTATATGTTACACTTTTTCAAATTAATACATCTATCGTTCGAATCCCGGTAGCGCAACAACAATATTTTTCGATCAAATTGATTTTATCTGTATATCTTTCTACATAATACATTTAATTAGTATTTATTATTATAGTTATTTATTTACCTAATAACGTGGGGGTGGGCAGAGAGAGAGAGAGAGAGAGCCCCACAATTTTCTATACTGATGCACAACTCTCACATAATTCTTATTTACCTTCTAATACATGCTCAACGATTAATGGAACTCTTAATAGGACCATCTTCCAGTATTTGGTTTAGCTGGTCGCGCCAAGTAGCACGCAGACGTCTTCTGTTACTGGTACCATCAACATTCACGTCATATATCATTCTTACGATCATTTCCGTGACTATTTGTTCCGCACGATAAAATTACCTGAGCGAATCTCTATCAATCCTGTTCACAATACTAAGTTCAGCTTTACTTTTACTGTTATTTCTTTCATAAATGGATTTGCCACATGTTCCACTATGTCCAAATGATGTCATTTTCGCTGCATTATTTCTTCTTCCTCGGATTTCTCTTAACTCAGGCTTAACTTAACTTCCATACATCCAGTGTCGGAATCAGGACTCCGCACCACCAGTAGTAATTATTAAGTAAACGCGTTATGCGACATTATTTTTTCCCGTTGGAAACAATCATATTTTTAAGTGGGTACAATATTTTTCGAAAAAAAATCCGCTAGTTGTCTCTAGGACTTTTAATTCATGTATTTTTAAGATAACACATTGACGTGTATAAATATATTAATTTTTAATGAAATCATGTTTATATTTGGTTATTCAAAACATGGCTCCGTAATAATTAAAACAATTTTCTTTTTATTCTTCTTTTAAATAGGTAATCCACCTTTCAAGAGTGATTTGTGCCATTAATCAAGTTAAAAACTTTATTTTATAGAAAAAAGTACAATAGAATAGGAAATTCTATATTACAAGTCAATACCATTGTCATATTTTTATTTTTTATCTTTGTTTTATTAACCACTAAAATGAGTTTAAATACATCTACCGGTTTTGAAAAACACCATTTTCTTCTTCAGGATGTCATAACTAACTAAAACATATATTGTTTCTTTGACAGAATCTATTTTTAAAAAATCTATTTTAAAAAATATATATTTTTTTTTAGTACCTAACTCAAATCATTACTTAATACAAATTTACTCGAATAATTTTTAGGAAAAATTTTTAGAATGGGGCTTGTAGTTAAATTTAGTTGGTTGTTTATAATTTTTTGATTAGTTTTAAAACAAAGATAAAAAATAAAAATATGAATCTTAACCACAAAGATAACATTGCTGATTTTAAAAGTATAATACCATTGTCGTTCAAAAAACTTGCTATCATATAGATTAAACGTGGCGAGTTAAGGGAAAGAAGATAACACAAGTTAACCGGGAGCTGAAAATTACCATTGACGAGACCACTGTAAAAAAAACCTGTAATCCGCAATGGTCAGGCAAAAAAGACATGGTCAAGGGTTTCCTCCTCGGCACCACACTCACACATTGGAGAATTTATTAAGTTCAATCTGAACAAATGAGAGGCCACCAGGCAATGCTCAATTCTCATTCTAGAGATATTTGATACTGTTCTTTGGAGACTTTCCTTTTTGAGAACCAGGGAGTGCGGGGAATAGATCCTTGAATTACTTTAAGACGATTACCCTTATGATTGTTGGATTCATTCATTGTGCAGTCCAGATAGAATTCGTACGTTTTATTACCATATTAAGTCTGTCATACAGATTATCTCATTGTCTAGCCAAACTTTTATATTAGCAAAGAGGGATTTAAGACCTGCTTGAGAGTCGGAGAATATAACAGCCTTATCGATGTTCCGGAGTACGCAGATGTCCAAGGCCTCTTTAATTGCCTAATATTCTGCTGAGAAAACCGATGTAAAACAATTTTTGATAATACAATATTATCTATCGTTAGGAATCTTTTAGACAACCTGTATAATTGGGTCGATCTGAATTATTGACTTACGCCCCGGGAGGAGTAGATACATCATTATAAGAAAGGCTAGTATATAGTGTATACGTTGTGTTACCAGTGGCGTGCAGTAAGTATATATATGAGTTATGCTGTTAGTAATGATATTATACAATTATATATAATACAATATATGTACTTTAGTTTAACCAACGTCTTTAGACAAAATAAATCCGTCGTTTATACGACTCTACCATGTACTTATTTATAATTTTAGGGTACTATTAACAGTGTTTTTAGAGATTACGATTTAACGTAAAATAATACCTACTTACCCATATAAAAATGTATGAAAATAGTTTTGCCAATTGTTTTTTGTTTTTCCCAAATCTAAAACCAATCCTTGCACCAAATTTAAAGAACAATCATGAAAATGTGTAAATTAGTAAAAGAGGAAATAAACACTTCAATGATTTTCACTCAATTGTGAGCCTTTCTAATGTTATTCTGTTAAAAAAACAGCATAGGTAACTACTACATACAAAACGGATCAACTGAAAGGAATTTTTAATTCACTAAATAGCCAATTTTATGACTAGAGTAATTCATAATTCACTACCTTAAAGACAGAACAGAGTAATGTGAATAGCTCGATGCGGCGAATACACAAGAGCGCCATAGGTACAGCGGTGAGTTGTCGTGGTTAGTTTTAAGAACTAAGCAATTAAAGTCTCTACTGATACACAGATGACGCTAATTGTAAAATAATGTTTCCATTTATCAATCATTTAATTTATATTTGTTTCTCAGAATTTTTAGTAATAAACAGTTTTTTTTTGCTTGTATGCACTGCACGCCCCTGTGTGTTACTTATGGTTGTGTATGTATTATACTTATATTAAATACAGAAAAGCCACTATCAAGCAAAGTTTTGATGCTGATCTCTTACCAAGGTGATACAAACACCGTCCAATTAGGATACGATGGCGATTCATACGAGAGGCCAATCGATCGAGCAACGGCAGAGTGGGGCCACATATCCAGGTTCAGCTCTGTTCAATATTACCTACTTACATCATAATACAAAATAGTAATCGCGTTGATCTTGAACAAAAATCGAAATAGAATATATTCAAGGAAAGGTTCGAAGTTTTTGTAACCTTAATCCGCTGATTAGAATCACCAACTAGATACGTGTCAATGCAATTATATAAAACGTACTAACCAAATTAAATACTTAGGAATTATATTTGATTCTTATCTCAAATGGAATCATCATACACAACTCATTACAAATAAAATAAAATAAAACAATATATTTTTTAGAAATATTAGTAATTTCCTTAATATAAAACTTGTTAAAATGGCGTACTACGCTATCTGTCAATCAATCATAGAGCATGGTATAATTTCTTGGCATAGGAGCGACTATGTCTGCAATTAATCCAATAATAGCAGCTCAAAAAATTATATTAAAAGTTATCCTCAAATCCCCAATCACAACGAGCACTGACGAAATTTTTAATAAATTCGATGTCTTTGATATAAGACAATTACGCTAGTACTACTCTTAAATACATATATAAATACAAACAGACACATTTTAAAACAACTCAAAATATAATTTGCACACGGACAAATACAAATAACCTACAAACCCCAAGAGTACACACAACATATGGTCAAAGGAACTACAAATATTTTGGACCTAAATTATTTAATAGAATGCTAAAAGATTTAAATCAATTGAATTGTCCCAAGAACATGAAACTATATATTAAAACTTGGATTCGTAATATAGGTAGAGCCAGTATTAGTGCACTTACCTAAACATATTGACTCATACCTATATTAATTATTGCTACAGAGTGAACAAAAATTATCTCCACTTTAAAATTGTTCTTCATATACACCTTTTATCTAGTAATAAATCTACGTACTACTTGTAATTCTAATTAATTGAACAATTTCTTGTAAACTATGCCCGTCTCAACACAAAGTTTCTCTAGTGAGACGGGCACAGTTCAAACAGATTTTTACATTGTATTATATAGTTACAAATAAAATAAATAAACAACAATTATTTAATTATTTTTAAGGACAGCACATCATTGTGAAATTGCAGTTTTTTTAGAACACATTTCTGTGGTATGTTTAAACAAATTAAATGTATCAACTAGAAAGGTTTACAGAAAAATCAATTTATCGAAAAAATATTTTATTTACTACCGGGATTCGAACCTGGATCATTTCCTATCCGGAGAAATACGTTACCAGTTACACCACGCAAACCGATTAAGTTGACGACAAATTTCAAACTTGTATGCCGCAGCTCTTTCAAATTGATACATTTGTTTTTCATATTTTTTTGCGATAAATCTCAAATAACAACTAAAATATTTTTTCGATAGATAGTGTTTTTCTGAATATCTTTTAAGTTGTGTATTATTATGTTTATTGCTGATATATCGGATAGTGTAGCAAGTTGAGCCTCAATGCAAAATAGAAAAACGGCCCACATATATAATATGGGCATTATACATATTCTAAGATGTTCCTTTGTCTGTCTCTAGCAAGATGAAATATTTTAATGGCACAGTAAAGGACTTAGATAACACAAGCTTATCAGAATCGAGAAATTTTTGATGATAAAATAAGCCTCGGGGGATATTGAAAATATGTAGATAATTTTAGAATTAATTTCTAAAAGCATCGAGAAATTTTATAAACGATTCTCGAGAGTTTATGGTGTTGGCATCTTTTACCGGTGTAAGAACATTAAGCGGATGATTTGGACCCCTATCTTACGTGGGCCCCAATATACCGCATTAGCTGCATCGGCGTAGTTACGCCGCTGATCTCGGGTTCAGCGGGCATTTGACTTGCTCATACTTTGTCTTCTAATCTGAGGTTAACTCCAATCAGTTCATTTAATGATAATCTCAATGTGGCCCCAACTATCATGTTGGAGATTTTACTACGTGAACGAAAGATAAATGAGTGGATTTTATTTTATATAGTATCAACAATTTAATTTACATATAGCTGTTCCAAAAATATGGTTGTTCCATATTCATAGAACACATTTTTGGCATGTCTTGAGAATCGACCGCGACCCATATTATTGACACCTTTCGCGTCCAAATCCACACCCATCTTTTTTTCTTACCGTTTATCTTCAGTGTGAATAGTGACGGGATTTGTTGTAGATCATCATGATAAAATGTGTTGCCTTCAGTGCACACACACACACACACACACACACACACACACACACGCGCGCGCGCGATCATATTTACAGACGTACAACAAAAACATTTTTATTTAGTAGAAGACTGTTTATCGTAAAAAAAATCTTTAGAATTGTGAAAATACAGCTGTGTTTTACATAAAACATGTTGTAGGAAAATAACGCGACACAACTAATTTCTAGGAAACCGTCCCCTCCCCCGCGCGAGCAACCTACATTATGAAACAGTTTCAATTTCCAAACACCCACCGCACTGAGCCGATTCATAATATGTTTATTCCGTGAAAATATTATACATTGTTTTACGTGGAAATGAAATAGGTAATTTCCTAAATGGGGTGTACTAGTAAAATTGGAATATGCTGAACCAATTACTTTCAGACAACTATCGCATTATCAAATTTCGCAATCAGAATGGAAATAGTCGTGTTTCATCGTATTTGATGGGTTTTTTTCATCTCACGTTTTATCAACTTTCAAACGAAAACATGCGTCACGTAAATCTAACAAAAGACATTTCTAAACAATAAAATGTAAATAAAACTTGTACATATTAAAAATCTGACGTATTTAAATAAAACTAGAAACAATCTTGTTGACAGAATCTCTGAAATGAGAATTTTGGTATCAAAATTTCCCAAATTCACTTATATTAAATTCACGATATTGTTCGAATTAAAATATAGCGAAGCAAATTTGTAAGATCTGTTAACTAAACTGCCTATATCTCTCAAATTTCTGTTGAATCGGATACCAAAATCAAACTATACCAAATCCATATTATCTTAGTTTCAAAGTCGCTTAAATTCACGATCAGCTAAAAGGATTTATTTAAACATTATTTAGACGACGTAACACATTGAAGTTGTCCTTGCATTAATATTTAATATATCCGAAATCCATATTTATTAAGTATTAAAATTTCCCAAACTCAACAGTTTTGGAATCAATGTATATTAAATGTATCTAATTTTTTTAAATAAATACAGTGTGAGAATGTATTTTGAAATATTTGTAATCATCTAAACTATGTATTTAAAAAAAAAATCATATTATATTAATAGCGAAATAAATAATATGAAAATATTCTTAGTTACCGAAAACTTAAACAAAATTTGGGAATTATTGATACCAAACTTCACAAATTGCAAACAAATATAATGTATTAATAATTATAAAAAATACTTTGTCTAAACACTATTTATTAATTATTCTACATGTTTCGATACACTAATAATAAATTAAAGAATTATATATTAAATAACAAGGATAAGGACGATATTTTAAAAAAAATCAGGGGTCTACAAATTATTTTGCAATTATTGCAATTATTTTTATATAGGTAATACTTGCAGAAATTTTAATATTAGAATTAAGAACCACTTGAGATGCTTAAATAACAATAACTATTCAGAATTTTCCAATCACCTTTTGGAAAGAAATCATTCCTTTGATATTAATAATGGTTTAAAAATTATACATACAAATACTAGGGGTTTACAGTTAGATAAATTTGAAATTTTAGAAATAAGAAAGTGTTAAAAGCAAGCTTAATATTATAAATAACCAAATCCTCTTTGCAAATAGTCACCTTTTAAATATTTGTTTTTACTTATTCATAAATTAATATGAACAATAATTAATAAATAGCGGTTTAAACAAAGTATTTTGTATCATTATTAATATAAAATGAGTCCAAAAAGTAATTTTGAAAATATTAAAAAAAAAAAAGTATTTAGCTGTGATTATATAATAATGGAAGAGCACAAAAAATTGACATTCGAAGAATTTTCTAGCTAAAAAAATGCAACAAAATTTGTTTACAAAATTAAATTCTTTATAAATATACTAGACGAAGTTATGCAATGTGAAATTTGATAAACCTAAATAAAAATATTGTCGCTGTAGCATATTTGGATAATGCACCTTTCCCGGTTTAGAAAGGGATCCACTTTCGAATCCCAGTGGCTCAACAACAATATTTTTCGATAAAATTGATTTTATATGTGTATCTTTCTAATTAATATATTTAATTCATATTTAAAATGTCACAAACCGTCTGTTCTGAATAATTACAACTTCACAATAAGAATGTGTTCTAATAAATTCATATTAGTTTAAAATAACCACTTTATTAATTTTTAGCTACAAGTAGATTTTATGTTAAGGTTTATTTGACGTTTATTAATTTCATCCAGGATTAATAATTAATTAATAATTTACCAATGTGATTAACTAAATTCCAATTATTATTATTATTATTTCTTGATGAAGTGGAAGTGCTGGCGGTAGAGGGCGCTAGAGTATGAGTGCGTGTAAATAATACTTCACGGCGAGTGTGTACACTGCGTTACTATTAGAAGAAATTATGTATTAATAAATTGACGAGATAAAATAAAGCCATTCTTTCATATTATTTTGCACACGCAAACGACGCGCTCATTACGGAAGCTCATATCGACATTTTAACTGGTAAGCTTAAGAAACTTATGTACTGCTTCAAGATTTTAAGGAACGCGCTGAACCTGAAGCAAATTCGTAATGTATATTTCGCAATCTGCCAGAGCATCATAGGATATGGTATAATTGGCTGGGGTGGGGCCGCTATCACAATACTCGACCCACTGATTAAAATGCAAAAAGCCACAATGAGAATAATTCTCAATAAATCCTTTCAGCATGAATCAGAGCCGCTATTCCGAAAACTCAATGAGCTAAATATCGGTCAAATATTCATATATACTCGGACAAAAACTCAAAAAAAACTAGCTGACCCGTTAATGAAAACCTCATTTGCTCAAAGACATGCATGTTTCATAGGACCGCGGATATACAATAAGCTACCACAAGATATGGCAACGGTATCGTATCCTCAATTATGTGTGTTTATAAAATTGCTTTTCGAAATTGGAAGAAGTCAGCTGGAAGAGTTCCTTAAATGATCAAAGCTACTCATTTTATGTAATTATTTTTGCAAAAAAAGTAAGAACATTTCATAAAATGTGATATAATTACATCAAAATTAGTTTAACTATATCAACAATATCTTAAATAGTTTACTAATTTACTTACTTACCTATCTATATTACGTTTTATTTCGACAATTTCCGGTCGCCATCTTTGATTATTAATTTTTCCATTGTTTAGATTAGTTTTTTTCAAATTGTTGCCCAGAATGATACAAATCACTATAGAAGACCGTATTTTGATCAAAAATTTGCGAATTGAAAAACGTTGGGGTGCTAACACCTAGGAAAATGATCTAAAAGTTTCAAAACAAGGCCTGGAGTATAGCTAGACATTACAGCAGGATGAAGCTCCATCTCACACAGCCAGAAATATAATCAACTTTCTTCGTCCTGAGAATATTAATTTCATCTAGCCAGGCATGTGGTCACCAAACAACCCAGATTTAAACCCAGAAGATTATGCAATATGGAGTGTTTTGATGATTTTTAATTAGCTAAATATTGTGCAAAATAATTTTAAAAAATAATTATATTATGTTTTGAAGTTACTCATGTGTTACGAGTTGTTCTTACTTTTTTTGGGCCACCCTGTATAAAACTCAAATTTGTTAAAAAAAAGTTTTATCGCTGATTTTGAAATTCAGTGGCACAGTAATTTTTTAAGAACACATGCACATCCCCCCTCCCTGGCTACCCCACACTTACACCTTAATATAAAGAATGTCATCCGCTCCAAATTTTGCACAATTACATCTCAGAACATCATTGCCATGGGACCAAGATCTCCATTTCTTCAAGAGAGAATGTGGGTAGTACAGATCAATACCACCTACATTACCGAACCATGGACCCAGTGGACTTACATATAACAGATAAATCATCTGAGATGTCACCCTCGCAACGAGGGAACACAAAGAAGACTGCGGCACCTGCGCAAAACATAGGCTCCTTTACCCTTCCCTCTGGTCATCCCATCCTTAATATAAATATATGTTTTATTGATACTACTCTAGAATACTGAGAAAAATAAAATTATCAGTAAAACTCCCATGGATATATATATTTTTATTTAAATTAAATGAATCAACAGAAAGATATACAAGAGAAAAAAACTGTCGAAAAATCGAGAAAAAATTAGTTGCTACAGGCATTGTTGCAGGCAGGATTGTTTTTTTCACCAGCATTCCGCATAACCACCTTCGTATCTTATATACATATATAGAGGATCTGCACGCGCCTTAAAGTACCTGGCCTTTAAGCCAGGCTTGCAACAGCCGTGTAATCTCGCCTAGTACTGACCGCGAAACGACAACAATACATCGCAGCGTAGCCAGTCTGAAGCAACCGTTTCTATCTTGGCGTCTTTCTCAAACGCACCTCCAGTGAACACTTTTAGTTATAAACATTATCTGTATTTTACCTTCAACTTGTATGCTGTAAATTGTGTATTAATCTTCAATAAACGCCATCAATATTTTATTTCATCCACCTGTACTAGCCACAGTCATATCCACACTCACACACTGCGACATCATATGTAGGAACACAGTGAGTCCTGGAGGAAATTGGTGCCCCCAGTCTCAACTTAAATAGATCCTTCTGATATATCTCATTAACCTATAAAACTCAATCTCCACGCGGGTGACACACGCATAACCTATTACACCAAACTGGTAACTGTGTGATTGCGATTGTTATTCAATAATATCAGTGATTGAAATTTGTGACTGTGATCACAGTCTCATCACGCATGCCCCGCATGATATCACAATACAAGAAATAAAAAAACATAATTTTGAGCGTATTTACTTATATTATTCAAACATAATTTGCGTAAAAAACATATTTTAGTATATATAATTAATATATATCTAATTTAATATCATCACAAAAAGAATAAAAACCCTTGAAAAAACGTGAGTTTATTTTTCAGCATTTCGGATCAAATGCGTAAAATAATGTTTTGACTGAATCTACTAGATGGCACTTATCACGATTTATAACGTCGTTCCTTCATGGATGCTTTTGTTTCATATGCATATGTACCGAATCACGGTTCACAACCAAATATCAATAAAAAATAAAAATGAATCACGAATCACGATATTTCCAGATATTCAATCACCGATAGTGATTGTGACTCAAAGATACCAACGATTGACTCACGGTTCGTGATTTTGACCTCATCACTATAACCCACGACTTAAATTAAACATACATCCCTATACGTATGTATTCAAAAAATATCGATGATTGTACTCCTCTTTCACATGTGCCAATTATTATGAAAGTGGTTTAAGTCAAGAAATCGAAAAAAAAAAGTTTATCAATTATTTCGCGTCAAATTGTTATAAATTAATATAATATGATGTAATTTGTAAAAATTATGAAAATTTTGTTACGTCATATGTTGTTACGTCAGTGTATTGTTACGACGTTCAACTGTATTCAGATAGTGTTTATTTTGATAATAGAGTAATAAAGTCTTTACGACCTTAAATTTTTTATATTTCAACATTTATATGTCGAAATAAATAATAAATCAAGTAGACTAAATAAATTTTGAAACATTGTGTTGTGTAATATGAAAATATTTTGCAATCAATTCAAAAGCAAACCTTTAAATATCTCGAAACGAAAGGAACATGACTTAGACCACTTTTATAATAATGGGCACATATATAGTTCCAAGAATACATAATATAAATATTTAAAATACAACATCCAGTTATAAGACGTGCATAATACTAACATTGAATAATTTATACAGAAAAATTTATTTCACTTTGTATAATATAATATTTATAGTAAAATTAAATGTAGTTATCTAGCTCCATCTATATCTACCTACGTATAATGTTTCGGGACAATCTCATTAACAACGCATCCAATTAGCTAACATCTAGGCTAATTAGTCCATCGGCCATTTATCATGGTTATCCTGTACCAGTTGAAATTACCTTGAATCAAAATTAATGTCATGTTCTTGTGACATAGGCTAAAAATTATACTCTTTTTATAAAGCCTAAAATACATTTATATAATCATACATGTTAACATTTTTCTACTGTTAAAGATTCAGAATGAAACACTACATATCTACATCCTTTAATGATTAATATAATTAACAATATATGAGTATGTCCAAGAACATACGATTACTGAATTTTTACCTCCAAAGGGATCGTTATTATTAATTAATGGCTTCGTCTCTATGATATATCTATAATTTGTATTAATATAATTATTTTTTTTACATGATGTATTTTTATTTTATAATAAACATATCATTAACAGTTCAATAAATTTACAAAATACGTTTATATTATATATACAGGTGAATATTATATTCCAGGCCAATGTTTTTTTTAAATAACTATAAAATAAAACAGATTATATTATTTTGTTTATATTTATAAATTACTTAATCAATTACAATTATGTATAAAAATGATATTGGCTTAATGACTGCCTTCGACAGTGGCATAATTATTTTTGATAACATTCTTGCACACTCGCGTGTTATTTCATCAACTTCATTTCGAATATTGTCCTGTAGCATCGGAATTATTGTTGGATTATTGGCATAGACCTTTCCTTTTAAGTACCTCTACAGAAAATAGTTGGAAGCCGTCAACTTAGGTTTTTGACATTATGCGGCCAGGAAAAAATTCTCGCAAAATTTCAAGCGTTGCTCGGATTGTGTGTGAGGTGGCACCATCCTCTTGAAACTATACGTGTTAAATACTAAATAGACCCAATTAGGGCACCAAGAAGTTTTCCAATATGTGACGATAGCGATAACTATTAATGGTTACAGAATTGCCATTATTATTTAGATAAAATGTTTTAATGACTTTAACACATTGTTGAGGCATTATATACTCCATAATAAATTGTAATCAACCACTCTCTACGACTACCAAATGCGAACTGACAAATATCTACCAAACTAAAATGGCAGCCAAACAAAATCAGCCTGAAACATAATAGTCACCCGTACATAATTAAAAATATTACTTTTACAAAATAAATATATCAATTAGAAAGATATACATAAATAATCAATTTTATCGAAAAAATATTTTTATTGTTACCGAAATTTGAACCTAGATCTTTTCCTAACCGGGGCATGAAAAATTGCAACTTCACAATTAATGTTTTCAAAATTTAATAAAAATGAATATTTAATTAATTCTCCCATCTTTCATAGAATTTTACTCCAAGGTGTTTGAGATTCCGTAAATATAAAGAAGATGGCTTTCAAATAATATAAAGACAGATGTATCAATTTGAATGTACAATATATGAGTTAGAAAATTTGTCGTCAACTTACTATGTTGGTGTAGTATAATCGGTTTATTTGTATTAAAAAATATCACAAACCTATGTTTTGAAAAATTGCAACTTCACAATAAAAATTTAAAAAATAAAAAATATTTATGTATATATATATAATAAATATTAAACCTTTTAAAAATGCTTATCACATTGGCTTACTATAATGAGACTACCCACTGCATCCTGTAGATACTACAGTATATATGAACCGTGTATTGATAATAACATACTATGTACCTAAAAATGAGATATTACAGCATGTATTTGAACAAATTAAAATGCAAAATACATGAAAACATAAAATAATACTTAATTTCATAATTACGTACGGGAACTTAAAAATAATTATGAATAAATATTTAGCACCAATGTTTGCAAACATGGTTTCAAAAAATGGGTGTAAAAGTTTTTTGAAGCTTATTCAGAATTGTAGAATTTGTCAAATTTATTAACCGTATTAATGTCATTATACAATCTACACATCATTTTTATAAAAATATTTTTAATTTAATATAATGTAAATAAAAGTAATATTATAATGTAATTAAATAAATATATCTATTTGATTTTTTAATGACAGTATTTATATGTTTGTGAAATAAGTCCACCCAAACATCTATTGATACCTTGTGAATTGTTATTAATAATATATCTATTACGTTAAGTGAAATCATTTGAAACAAATTAAATTAATCAATTAGAAAGATATACAGGAAAAACATAACTATCAAAAAATAATATTGTTGCTACCGAGATATGGACTCGATAACAACCAAATATTTTTTTGAAGAATTAATATTTATCTGTATATCTTTCTGATCATTTCATTTAATTATAATTAAAATAAAATATTTATCGTTATACAGATTTTTTTCTGTTTATCTTTCTAGTTGATTAAAATTTAATTTATTTTAAAAATAGCACAGTATTATGTTCTATAATTGCAACATCGCAGCATCTTTTCATCAATTTTTTTCTTTAAATTAAATCATCTGACAGTCGTAAATTATATCATAATAATCCGTAGGAATACTAAATAACATATTTTCCTTTCGTATACTTACATACGTATTCACATATAGATAAAAGTTCATTATAAATTTAGCGTAATGAACAAACTTTATACTTACACCGATTCTCCATTCAGGTCGTAAAAGAGATAATTAATTTTTCCACAAACTTTTAGTTAGATACGGATATAACTTTAAATGTAACATTTACTCTGCAAGCAATTATACTAATTGAGTTTTTTTCAGATTATAATTAATCTTACTCAGATGCTTAGGATCATGAATGATTCTTATAAATAGTTATATCCACGAATCGGTAATGTAAATTTCAAACTGAAAAATAAAATTTTATATTTTTATTTATTATCTTTGTTTTATTAACCACTTAATTGAGTTTTCATGTTTTTCTTCAGAAGAAATTGAATTTCTTTCAAAAGGTTTTAAATATAATTTACAATATAATAATAATAATAATATTAATAGTGTTATTGAAAATTTAGCAGTAGATATTGAAACAGCATTATACAAAAAACCAAAAATATTTCATTACAAAGTTACAGATTTATTAAATAATCATCAAATACCTATACTATCAATGAAGAATAATCAAGATATAATGCATGCCAAAAATATACGAGAAACTTTGAATACAGAAAATGTAATCTTAACTAAAGCTGATAAAATACATTAATAGTAACATTAAAAAATTTGATAGATATGGAGATCAAGTAATGGGTGAGAATGATGAACGCTATATTTATATAAAGTGATCGATCGCTTAAGCCAACCGAAGACAGGTCGTAAGCCCTGTAAGTACCCATACTTCCATATATTTCCATTAAATATAATAAAAATTTTAAAAAGCTTTGTCCCTATGAGAAATCTATTGTTTGTTAAAAAAAAAATTAACTGAACACTTCAAAAATACACAATTAGACAATAAATAATATTATAAATTGCAATTATAAAACTTCCGACTCTTTTAAAATTACTATAGCGTAAGTTCCTCTCCAAGCACAAGAGCTAGTCTCTTAATTTGAGAGGTACAGCAATATATAAATATATGTAACCTTTGTTTGTAATAGAATCAAATAACCTGCATCTCTATTTCCAATCCGGGGAAGTACACTACCCGGTAGCGCAAAAACAATATTTTTCGACAAAATTGATTTTATATGTATATATTTATAATTAATACATTAAATTAGTATTGAAAACTATTTTATACATTGATATTTAATTTAACCAAATCTCGAGGTCCGTGATTAAATTTCATATCTTTTTGCTGGCATTGTTGTACGTCCCGACTGTATCAGATTGAATATGTCTTATTTCTCACAAAGGGATGAACCCTGATAAGTTCCGCACAGAATTCATCCCCCGGTTGTGGGTCATTCTGCATCCGTGAACCCTTACACGACAAGTGCACCACCAGTTGCGGGCGCTCGCACAAAGGCAACCGACTACCGGGGGGCGCGACGGGGAGGGCGGCGTGACGTCACGGGGCGAAAAACTGGCAGGCAGGTCGGAATTTGGGTCACACAATTCCTGAGCTCTAATGAGATTTTAATCGCGAGGAAAGAGAAGGGTTTAACGTAATATTTTGACGTTGCCGGATGAATTATAATTTTACAAAGGTGAATTTCATTCGTGTGACAGATTTTAGATGGAAAATTTTCGACGGTAACATGTGCGGAATGACTTTGTGACTTTTTTACGGCGCGCGACTGTGAACCTTATTGACTCACCGTCCTGTGTGGGATCAGAAGTCGGTTTCGTTTGCACGAAAAGTTCTTGATTTCCAGGGGTAAAAAGATTTTTCCAACAAGATTTGGGAAATTTCACGAACGGACGGGTTGACTGTCACCATTGATATCGAGACATTTTGTAAATATAGTTTCTTTCTTATGCATTATTTTTTGAAGAGATGAAATACACGAATTAAGTCTTCATATTGTTGGATTTCGTCCGTTTATAAATGTGTAGGATATAGTTCCCGTTTTGTGATATGCCGTAGTTAACCAGGTAAAACCGGAACCGGGTACTCGGGTACCCGCATGTTTTTAAAATAACCGACAACCGGGTAATTGGTTTCATTTCAATAAATTATTTGATTTTTTCAAATCAAACATTTTTAAAAAAAAAATTCATCGTCTTAATCTTCTATTTCGCAAAATCGATTTTAATATTAGGTGAATCCTAACGGGGAACGATCTTCAGTGCTTCGAAGAATTTCTCTAAATTCACATCTGCATACAGAGCAGGTAGTAAGAGTTGAAATTTATTTTGAATCAGAAAATTTATAATTTATTGATGGGCATATATTGTATATATGCGCATTTAAAATTTATGATGTATACCCTAAAGCAGGTATATATATTAAAAAGGTGTAAAATAGTAATAAATTATTTACTAAATATATTAATTATATAGATATAGATATAAAATCAATTATATCGAAAAATATTATTGTTGCACCACCGGGATTCGAACCTGGATCTCTTTCCAAGCCGGGGATGGTGCATTATCCAACTATGCTACAGCGACGATATTTTTAGCGACAAATTTTCGAACCTATATGTTACCTTTTTGATATTAATACATTTAATCGTTCCATTATTTAAAAGAATCATCTAAATTTGTCGCTAAAAATATCGTCGCTGTAGCATAGTTGGATAATGCACCATCCCCGGTTTGGAAAAAGATCCAGATTCGAATCCCGGTGGCGCAACAACAATATTTTTCGATAGAATTAATTTTATATATATATATCTTTCTAATTAACATATTTAATTCATATTTAAAATATCACAGACCGTCTGTTCTGAATAATTACAACTTCACAATAAGAATGTGTTCACCTAATAAATTATTTATTGTATTATCACTACCAACACAACGGCACCACACCCGTAATAATGCAGCAAAGAACAATCAAGATTGCAAAATAGCTGAAACGAAACAGTACCCCAACGTCGCAATATTCTATGAAATCAATTCTCTTTGTTTCCAGCTCACTGAATACGGAAATCTAATAAGTTACGGCAGTGGTAGGTGAGCAACATCCTTCAGGGAAGTTCACATTAATTGTCATATCTACATTATTCATAGCACAATAATTTCTAGTGTTGATGTTTGGAAATACAAACTTTTTTTGGATAATGGATTGATATAAATAAAATAATGTTATAATTTTATTGTTAACGCGAGTTGTGCTCGGAAAAAGTTTTAATCCTTGTATGAATGTATTAGTGATGAGAAAAAATCCTACTCTTGATTCACTCGTGTGATTGTGATTGATATTCGATGATAACAGTGATTTAAAACTGTGACTGTGATTACAGTTTCATTACTAATACGCGTGTGCCGCACGATACCACAATACACGAAATAAATAAATAAAAAACATAATTTTGAGAGTCAATTATATATTATATATACTCAAACTTCATTTGTGTAAAAAACATATTCTAGAATTATATTATATAAATAATACATACCTAATTTAATATCATCACAAAAGGAATAAAATCCCTTGAAAAATTTAGTTTATTTTTCGGGTCAAATTCTCAGCATTTCGGGTCAAATGGCGAACTAGATGGCGCTCATCGCGAAGTATAACGTCAATATTTTAATTAATAAAAAATAATATATTAAATTAAAAAAATGAATTACGAATCACGATATTCCCAGATATTCAATCACTGATAGTGAGTGTGACAAAGATATCAGTGATTGACTCACGGTTCGTGATTTTGAGCTCCTCACTAGTATGTATGTTTATATTTTTTTATTGTAAAAATTATAATATTTTTACATCTAGTATGCAATACTAACATTAAAAAAAATGATAATTATATCGTATATCAATTAGCATTAGGTAGTTTATAAATACAAAAGAAAATAAACACATAAAAAGTTATCAGTTCTTAGATACTACATATTTTGCACTTAACCTATGAAAAGTTAACAAAACTAGTTTACATTTGCTGGCAGTTCAATGAACAATTTGAAACCTTTATAGTATAAACTATTTTGTGTTCCTACCAGATTTATTTGTGGAAGTCTAAAATTCTACCGACTTCTCATACAATACGTGCTAAGCGATGTGTTTGCGTTAGTTCAAGGTCTCACCGCTAAGCTTTTACCAGCAACATAACGTAACATAACAACGTACTGTACGACTTTTCAGCGGATGCGTATTATCAACTTAAATATGCGTGGTGCGAAAATGATCCGTGGTTTTTCAAATTACTTGCTCAGATAGATGATTATGTAGACTGTAAATGGACGTAGCGCCACAGTAAACTTCTCGAACTGAACCACGATTTTCGAAATAATTTTTCACAATTTTCAACAGTTGTTCTGGCGTAAGTCTATTCATGATGAAATGGTAAACCAAACTGAGCACAAATCAGCTGTCAATGGAAAAAGTGTTTCCAATACGAAAAACAAACCTCTAAAAATACACCTAAAATATCCATATAATAGGAATGTACTAAAGTTGCTCTACACATTGTATAAAATGCCAATGCACTATTTTTAAAAGCGTTCTACATAGAAATGTATGTAATAGATGGATACATAAAGAAAAAATTTAGAAATACTTTATATGTCACTTAAAAGATATCAACGCGTAATACGCGCCGTATTTACGTGACGATATTTTTAAAAGTAGTTCATGTAATTTCGCTCTAGCCCTAAAGTCAAAGGCTTCAGACACCCAGCCTTGACAAATTATGTTGCTGATGATTGATGATAACTAAGGTATCAACTAACACCCTGCCGCCCCGCCCCGTATTGCCTATTCTTGATGGTCACTTTAGTGAAGGCCTCCATGTCATTAATTTTGCACGACACGATTTAACATATCAAATACCTACCCCACCGTACGCCACGTAAACCTCGGGAAAGGGTATTTATTTTATAAAATCTTTTTAGGCTAAGCTCGCTGTAGAAACTACAAGGATAAATTTGTTTTCATAACTAATATATCGCACGTTTAAAAAGGGTCATAAGTCAAAAAGATACAATTTTACAGGAGAGCACGAATAAAAATAAGCCATCTTTAAAGCTTAATAACGGAATTGTTATTTGTCGTAAGACTATAATTTTGGTAATTGGTAAATACTTTTGAAAGGAATTAACACATGTCAATACTTAGAAATTGCTAATGCTCATTTTTACTGCGGAGAGCGGTCCTCTCGAAATGAGATAATGACCACTGCAAAGAGAATCACGTTTACTTCACCATTTGGAAATAAAACGTATTATATGTATTTTAAATACAATTTTTTTAATCAATCAAGAAGATAAACAGAAAATGTATGTTTTCCGAAAAAATATTTGATTGCTACCGGGATTTGGACGTGAAACTTTTTCTCTCTGGGATTTTTTCTGTATATTTTTCTAATTGATTAATTTATTTTGCATTAAAACTATGTTCTGAAATTGCAACTTCGCGTCGAAAATGTGATTTCATTAAAAATAATATATTTTCTATGCATGCGCGTTACGTAATAACCTTCCGTCTGTCCGCGTCCACGCGTGTTACAAAGCAATGAAATTATACAAGAACAATTTTACAATGAATAATTTAAAATAGCCGGCTCGGCATAATTTTACATTCGATTGTAACATAATGACAGATACAAATCGCGGACACGTTACAATGGAGATCGCAACGCAACTAAAAAGTTATTTGGAGAGTACTTAACCGTACTGATTCAATATTTACAATTAAGTAAGTTTTCGATCTAGACGTACCATACTCAACAACCTCTCACTATTTGACATGCAATAAGACAAATAAATGTTTTTTTTCTGAAAAATGGGGAGCAGGAAACAATTTTTTGTTCCTAGGCCTAAGAAAAGTATTTTGCATTTGTTTACACATTATCGATCGTTATATGGATCGGGTCTTGCACGCCGATTACGCTGGAATATACGGGGCGCGTTTTTTAAGTAAGTACTGTTGTTGAATATTCCCGGTGATTTCTTTCATCTGTTGACTCACCATAGTGTGGCCATCTTGTAGTGAGTGGTTTAAATGTTCAAGATAATATATCAGCCCGCCAACAGTGTAATACGTTCCGTGATTCGTTTCTTGAATGCACAAAACATGAAACCAGCTGAAATTCATCACCAAGTGTGTCCCGTTCTGTCCTGATTTGGCGCCAAGTGATTTCCATCATTTCCTTCGTCTACAGCGGTTCCTCGGTGGCAAGCGTTTTGATAACGATGATGAACTCAATGACGGAGTACAGACATGGTTTTCATTCCAGGCGGCGTCGTTCTATGACGAAGGTGCCCCGTTATGGTAAGCGCCTTAAAATGGTGGCGACTAAGTTTAAGGTTAAGTTTTCTATATAAAAAAAAAACGGAACTTACTTAAAAAATACGCCTCGTATATTACTAATCATTATTATACATTTTTAATGAAAACTTATTTGATCGTAAAGATTTGATTTAAAAAATATTAAATCATTTTAATTTTCACAACTAAACTTTGTACTCCACACGCGTCGGGTTGAGTTTGGTTACGAGCACAAAGTAACCGCCATGTCAATTAAAGATATTAAAAAATATAAATTCATATGTCGTGTCAAATATTTTCCAGATTGCCATATTCATTAATATCCGCCGGTTCAATCTATCGCAACTGACAATCCAATGGCTTAGTGGATTCTGCATTTATATTTAGATGTGTGGCTATTAATTCGTTGAATTTGTGTAAAACGGGTGGATCCATTATTTTGCCGGCGGAGTGACAGCTGTCCCCGAATAGCGAAAGCACATATTTGTACACGGCGGGAACATGTCACTTTGCAATAACGGTCCGGACACCGGACCCGTCATTCGTGCAGCCGGCTTGTGCCTAGCCAGGTAAGGGTTTGTATTGCTCGGTGGCGGTAAAGGCTCAAATATGGCTACAGATCCAAAAATAAAAATTTAATGTTTATTATTATTATATATATTATTATTATAAATAAACCAGACCATGACCAGACAGACCGAGTACTGCAGAACGGTCCTCCAAAGACCGTGCACGAAGCTAGAGTGGTGTCCATAACAGAAGAGTGTGGCGATATATCATATCTGCTTTCTCCTACGATGAGACGGCATGATGGCAAGTTAATATAATTACGTTATTATCAATTTCATTCAAGATGTCTCGCTCTGTTGACATTAACATATTATAAAAGCTTTTAGTCAATTTTTACTACCAGAACATCGCAATATAGATTGCGATGTTATACAGGTTGGTCATAAGATTTTTCACTTTTTAAATTGCAATTTTTAAATAAATAAAAGGAGGGACATGCGGGCAATACCGCACGGGAGCTCTGTCCTTGGAAATTTAGTCGCAATGGATCTCTTCACAGTGGAAAAACGCGCGTTCTGCAAAAAACATAAAAAACGAAAACTTTCTAATGTGATTGTTTGGCGCCTGTTTTGTGCACACCACCGAAGCTCACACACAATACGAATCAAACATTAAGTATTCCTTAAGTACAACAATATCGCCCCGACACATCAAATATTTCTTTCTTTCTGAAATTTTCACTAGAGACTATTATTTATTCGACACCAAACTGCATTAGAATAAATAACGCGACATCTATCATTATTTGAAATCACAACAGCTTTAATTATATATGTTTGGGACATATATTTATTCTTGAACGAAAATAGTGTAATGTACCATCCACCTCCCCTCCTCTCCTCACCCTGCACCACGCCGCATCAGTCGAACGGCGACCTTGAACCGGTACGGTAATTAGTGAATCGAAGTATAATATTAAATTGAGACGTTTCGTCTATAAAGAGCAATCTAAAAGACTAGGACCCCTGAACGGAGATTGTGATAAAAATAAATTTACAGAGTCCACCTCGGGGGTGCCAGAAGAACTGGATTGTGGTGAGTGCAAACCTCCATCCGAATATCCTGTTTCTTCCGCCATCTATGCTTTTACGCAACAATATTATTATATTATCGACAGAACGATACTATTGGGGCGACATGTATTTTTCCATTTTGCAATATTTATTTTCAGTTTGAGTGTCACGAACAGATCTGGCCGTGTGTTGTATTAAATACAATACTTTTTTGTGTAATCTATCGACAATCCAACGTTGGATAATTTCGTTACAATATTATGGGAGATATTGCTGTAATTCCAAAATATCAAAATTGCTGATATCGGATATAGGCGCGGAAGCGTATTGGGGGCAGAGCGATGGAGCGAAGGGGGAGCGGGGGTGGGATGGCAACCTACTTTATCGCGCTGAGGGCTAGGGGTGCCCTCACAGCTGAAACCGTATATTGCGCCACCCATTTGTGTCCATTTTGTAACAATACCACGAGACTTCCACACCAGACACTCGACGCGGAAATTTTGGCCGCGTTTACACCGATTTTATTTGAAATATTGCTAAACGAATTTTTGGTGTGAACAAATTCTTGACCGGGGCCCGCTAAATTTTTCGGACGAAGTAATACAGATTATTTCCGAATATTCGAAAACCGAAATGCTTGCATCACTTTAAATTGTTAATGTCTGACTATTCATATTATATTTATTACATCCTTTATAAAAAATAAAAAATAAATAATGTTTAATCCCTTTTTTAAATAGATATGCGTACACGGAATACATGTCACAACAATACTCTTACTATTTTCAAACTAATCTAAATGTTGTAATATGAAAATAGGACTAACTTGCTGGTCACCTGGAAAAGGTGCGAACCTCCGACCGCTAGATCATTAGGCCAGCGTCGTAACCACTACACCAACAAGCTACTCGTTATCATCATTGTGGAGGTCTACCGCCAGTGACGTCCCTAGATAAAGTGCCGCCCTTATACAAATGTTAGAATACTATCCCTAACCTATCCCTATAAATGTGTATTGATTAAATTCATGTTACATTTAGAAATTGATTTTTTTATGCAATACTATTTTTTTTTCTTTTTGCTGAATTTTTACAACGTAGTTTTATGGGCCTCACCCTTTGAAATTTTCCCAACCTATTTCTGGACAAATAAAGTAAGGCCGGAATAGGTGGTACGGATGAGTGATGCGAAGAGAGGAAAATCAATTCACAAAACCACGAGTATCGAGACTGATAAGAGAAAACCGGAAAGACCATTAGAAACATAGTTAGATTCAGTCAGTTGCAATTTTAAAGATTCGAACGTGACTAAGGCTGCAGCCCTGGACAGAATAAAGTGGAGCAGAAAGATTAGAGTAGCCGACCCCAGATGAGCGAGTTAAGGCGAGGACACAGAAAAAGACATCAAATTTTTTTTATCAGTCATACATTTCTAGAAATTCCGAAGTTTTACTAAATTCCTAATTAAAAACTGAATTTACTATAATACTAACAAATACACCGAGAAGCAAAGAATGAAGCGAAGAAAAGCAAAAAATGCAAATTGACTTTATTAATATTAATTAATAAAGCTTATAGGAATATAGGGTGTAATACTTGGAACTACAAAACCATTAGACATCATATATTATGTATATTACCTTAATATTGTATACATTATTTATGTAGGTACAATACGTAAATAACCATTTAAAGTTCGCATCTGTTGTTTAGAATTTGTTTAATGCTACCCCCCGGCTTACTTAAAAATGGATAACCCTGGGGTACATTACACAACAAAGTATATTTTAAAAGATTTATCAAAATATATATTTTCTTTACTACACACTTCATACTAAGATTTTTGTTAATTTATTACCGTCGAGTATGTTATTTCTAAAACATTGGAATTATTAATCATATACCTTTTTACTAAAATCACTAATAAATTTCGTTGAATTTATGTCTTTAAAAACCGCTTTATTTCCCTTAGGTGTCAAATATATTGAACATTTCTCTACATAGAAAATTCACTTATGTAATGGACTTATACTTAATTCAATATTTGTATCTACGCGTTTTTATACTTCGATAGGTAGGCCTGGTTTAAATTTTGAATATGTGCATTCTATTTGTGTGGATTTGAAAACAGCAAACAAACGCGAAACTGCTTCTGGTTAAACACGGTTTTCGGTTCGATCGGATATATTGCCGTGGTGATATAATAACATTTTATAATGTATTTTTTTGGATTATCGGTTGTGATAAGGTTTCGGATGCTGGCCAGCAGAGTTTATAAGTTTCAAGACATCAAGGAGAGCGACCATCGGCGTCTAACAGGCCAGTTTCACAAAGGTTGGTGTATTTATATTTGCATGTTTTGAATGAATGTATTCAAAACACGGAACTAGTTATCGAAGGGTGTATACGGCAACAATTTGTGCGGTAATAGATATTTTCAGTACATGTGTCAAACGCCGTTCAAGTGTAAGGTGACCATGTAACTCTAAATTAAAATACTAAAATATCACGATTTCATTAAAATTATTATTTTCTAAAGAACTGTCAAATTAAAGCTACGGTATTATGGAATGTATTAATATATAATTAGAAAGACTGGCGCTATATTAAAAACAACCAATGTTACGTTTGTACAGTCTCTGATTACTTTAATTTTTCTCTATGACATGAAATCGTGGATTATAAAGATATGGGAGAGAAGACGGATTGGGGTGTATGAAATGTGGTGCTGGAGATACATACATGCCGTGCATGCCGTGGACGGCGATGTACACAAATGTCTCCATACTGCACGAGCTGAGCATCAAGAACATAACTGTGGCTACTTTAACACAGAGGGCAATCTAGCAAAGTAGCCAGTACAATGCTGTATATATCAGAGGTGGAGTCTACTCCATCTCACACAATAAACTACGAATATTATACTTAAAAGCAATATAATTATATCTTATTTTTATCATGTTATATTATAATATATACATGTTACAACAAAAACTTTTATGTCAATAAAGTCTAATAAAAAAATTCTCGACGACGTATACTTCAATTTTTTGGACATCTTGAGAGAATACAAGGAAGCTTGAAGAAGCTTGTTGTGGTGGACCACATCGAAGGACGGAGAGGAAGAAGAAAATTTCCCATTCATTGGTTCAATGAAGCTAAAAGAGTATCAAGTACTCAGCTCTCAGATCTACAGGATGTCGAAAAAAGTCGAGCGTAATCAAGACTCAGAAATTCATGAATATCGTATTGAGGAACTAACGTAGATGGATAGATAGCTTCATATTATATCTTATCTATTTTATCTTGTATTAATATATTTTTAATTTGAAAATTTATAAATATGAATTAAATCAATTTTATCGAAAAATATTGTTGTTGCACCACCGGGATTCGAAACTGGATATCTTTGCAAACCGGGGAAGGCGCATTATCCAACTATGCTACAGCGACAATATTTTTAGCGACAAACTTTCGAACTTATATGTTACCTTTTTGATATTAATACATTTAATCGTTCCATTATTTGAAAGAGCCATCTACCTTATTTTTACGAAATCTCAAATACCTTTGAGTAATCTGATAGCAGATCCCAGAATTATCAATTCATTTTTATTAAATTTTGGACACATTGATACAACTTTATTATTAGGAGAACACATTCTTATTGTGAAGTTGTAATTATTGTGATATTTTAAATATGAATTAAATATATTAATTAGAAAGATATACATATAAAATCAATTTTATCGAAAAATATTGTTGTTACGCCACCGGGATTCGACCCTGGATCTTTTTCCAAACCGGGGATGGTGCATTATCCAACTATGCTACAGCGATATTATTATTTCCTTTGAGTTAACCGATAGCAGACGCCAGAACTAACAATTCATTTTTTTTCAATTTTGGGTACATTGATACATCTTATATATTATTTGGAGAACACATTCTATTGTAATTATTCAGAACACAGGTCTGTGATATTCTGACGTTTGCTATCGGTTTATTCAAAGGTATTTGGGATTCCGTAAAAACAAAGTATATAGATGGCTTTCAAATAATGGAACGATAGTTGTATTAATTTGAAAAAGTGTAACATATAGCTTCGAAATTTTGTCGTCAAAAATAATGTCACCGTAGCATAGTTGGATAATGCACCATATCCGGTTTGGAAAGAGATCCAGGTTCGAACAACAATAATATTTTTAGATGAAATTAATTTTATATATATATCTTTCTATATTTAATATATTTAATTAGTATTTATAGTATTATTGATAGGTATTATACTGACACACAGGAAAATTATATTCCTCTTTCAACAATTTCGGATATAATTTTACAATTTTTCTAGTGAGAATTTATATCTACGCCTTCAAATAAAAAAAAAACTTTAATAATATTTTGATACACCATTCATTTTTAATAATAAATTAAAGAATGTGAATAATATTTTACGTATGATGTAATACAATTATTTCGATAATTTAGTTGTATGGAATATGCACAAAAAATTGTCTAATAGGTAAACGACTTGGAGTTGTGTTATCTGATTACTAATTTATATGAAGTCAAATTTGATATATTAAGGTCGCCTACCGCGGTGCTCGGTATTCGTATACTCGGTCACGTGCGTATGTATTTAAAATATTGCGCAACTCGGACCAAAACCCTTGACACTTTGACCTTTACCACTGTCCAGTGGACTACGAGAAGCACAGTTTCAGAACATAAAACATTCCCCGCGCTCCTACCTAATGTAAAATTCGAGTTCCTTCTGTAAACGTAATTAGTACTAATATAAATATATTCACTGCGCCGCAGGGACGTGAATTTTAATTAATATATTTCGGTTGTTCTTCGCTGATTTGAAAATGTTCTCTCATTGCGAACAAGTTAATTAGAAAGGAAGTTTCATTATTATTTCGCGTCTATTGGTCCTGAGAAGGACCATTCTTGTCCCAACGTTTCGGGTAAATGTCATTACCCATCTTCATGGGATGCCTCATCGGTTATGTGTCGCTCTGAAACGATCGTGGAACACGTCTTTTCAGGCCGGCAGTTTAATGCTAAGTGAAGTCATTAATCTTTACTTTGTGTAATTAGGATTTTTACGACATAATATTTAGCTTCTGGTAATTCTGTGAGGTAAAATGTTTTTTATTTGTGCGAGTTAAGTATCTGGATTGGATAAATTTTCTAATATATTAAATCAGGTGTTTGAAAGTCTGATACTGTCGTCTTTATTAATTTAAACAATTTTTTTGAAACGTTGGGACAACAATGGTTCTTTTCAGGACCGACAGACGCGGGATAACCAAAAAACTTCATTTCTAACATTGTACTCCATCCGTGAAAACTTCAAATTCATCATATATATATATATGTGTGTGTATTTATGAACTTTAAATCCAAGGTTTCAGATATCTGCCATGTGGCAATACACGACATCCGATGAACATCAATAGGAATAATAGTCTAAAATTAAAAACTTGTCCACTGCCACCAGTGTTTATGATCAGCGCCTCCAAATAATAGTTTACATACTTGCAAAATAAGTTGAATCGAAAATTCATCGAAATTTTAGAAGATTCTAACATATAACGTAGTATGCTAACATCAATACCGTAAGGCGTAGTATGCTAACATCAATACCGTACGAGACCGTACATATACGCTTTCAACGCGGTATTACAAATCACTATATTAGCATTGCAACAGTGACATCACTCCCAGCATAAAAATGTTTGCACAAGACATTTAGGTATCGTCCTAGATTCAAAACTCACGTGGCGTAAACACATCTACGGTAAAGTAAATTCTGCGTGAACATGCTTAGTAAATACGCACTATCAGAAATGTATCTCATGTTGGATAGAAACTGCAAACGATCTATAGATAAGATCATAATGAGACCTATACACATATGCAAAAAAGTTAATTCTACAAAACAGCCATCCGAATCATCAAAGCTGATCAGAATTAGAAATTCCGCCACGACTCGAGTACTCCTAGCATAAAGAAATTCATTAAACACCTGTCTGAGTTTTATGCTGGAATCTTGTCCTACGAAAACTTCTCAATAAATTAATATTTTCGATAACTATGACATTGATTCCTACTAAAAAGAGATAATTTTAAATCATAATATATTAACGTACCCACTTGTTGGTCGGAGACACTTCCGAGTATACCACGATATCTTATTTACACAGCTCATCCTTAGCTTAGTTCACGTGAGTGACATATATTCCGTGTACGATTTTTTTTTAAATTAAATTTTACACACATAGCGACAACAATCTTAATGATAAAAACGGGAATAAACTGCGTAGAACATTTTCATAAAAATAGTGTCAAATTTAATAATTTGATAAAAATATATCAACATTCATAAAAAATCGAACTCACTTTATACTGAATGATGATATTTTAAATCAAATTTAGTAGAACGCTTCTATAATTCAACGCTCGGGCACAATTCAACTTTTCCCATAAATAATATTAATTTGGAATAATGCCATAATTCTGTCGTCGATGAAAAAAATAACCGAAAATATTTTTAGCACGACGTACGAAAATGTGCCAAAACTATTCGAATCGATATTCAATTAAGGGCGTAATGATTTCTTACACTAACCGCAGAAATATATTAAAATGTAAACCATAAGCGTAATATTAATATGATATATTTTAGCCCAATTTCGGAATATTGTTTTCAAACGTCAAGTAAACGTGTGGTTAAGAATATAACAATGTTAAACTCCAAATCATTATTTATAAACTGCCAATGTTATATATCGTGTATTTGACAATGACCATCGGAAAATTTAATATTTGATATATTTTAACGAAAATAATATTTTTATATTTCCGGCCCAACTAAAATACGTTGAGTTTTATTTGATAAATAAATATTGTGTTAAATAAAATAACAATCACTTTGTATGAAACCACGAAATTGATTATTATTTTATTTAATATAATATGTCAAACCACAAAGTGATAGCTTTCAACGTAACGTAACACATAAAATTGTATACCCATAAAATCATAACGTATGTAAAATAGACCTAACTACGGCATGTACAACCATCGTGCATCATCCAGAGAATACTTCCAAACAAAGAAGTCTTCGGGGTTTATCCATTTCAGCTATATACTTCGCCAACTTTTCAATAACTATTAACATAAATTGTATATATTGCATCCCATTGCCCTCCCCTCCTTACCCTTTCCACTTTGTATGTTCAGTTTAAAATCACTCTTTTGTTTTTATATATACATACTATTTTTTAGTTTATTGTGTTTATTTTAATGTAAAAGTCTTTTTGTTTATCAGTTTGTTTGAGTGTACTATTTTTTAGTTTATTATGTACTAGTTATTTAATTCCGAAGAAACTTTACTGGTGTTATTTTTATATATCATGTTATGATTAGTTATTATTATTATACTGTTTATTTCTCTAAAAATAAAATAAATTAAAATATATGTTTATTTATGTATATAAGCCTCAATGCATTATGGAAAAAAGGCCCCCCTATATATGCATTGTATATTATAAGATATAAGAATATTAAGTGCTCGGTTTTATCCGTAAAATTATATTTTTTAAAGTTTCATTTTCACTCTGAACCAATGCAGTCTTCAGTCAGGAAATTCGTGTTAATAGTAAGAATAAAATTGTTTTTTTGTCTAATATTCATCGTATATGCGTTCATAGGTTTTTAAAATTGTATTATTTGATTTCTTGCTACAGTGGATTCTCAAATTTATAAATTCATTTCAGCGCCGTCTATAGTACCGATACCAAAAATTTTATAGAACGCGGACCTTTTGGGCCTCCGTGTAACGTGGGCCCCAGTACATCGCATCGGCTGCATTGGTGTAGTTACGCCTCTGCCTCGAGCAGTTGGGACAAAAATTACCGACACGACCGTGTCTTGAATGTACGTGCCTTGAATATGCCAGTTAGGACAATCGAAGCTATGAGATCGCTCGCCAATAACTTAATCCACTACTTTCATAAAAATCGTGGTTATTTGAAAATACTCACGTTCCTGTCTCGATCTTTGACCAGAATATTCAATTTATTTTAAATTGATTTGAACGATAACCAATACCGAGAAACTGATAGTATCAATTTTATTTCTGTTATAAAATACGGTTCGGCATGGATTGGCTTTCGCACGCAACCATTCGGGAAATATCGTATTTATTAATTAAGACCGTTTCGCTAAAATTTAGTAAACACGGTTGATTCACTATCGTATTTTACAGCCTCTTTTCAGTCAGGTGTATGAAGCCTTATTACCTGTTAGTATACAGGTGTAGGGTATTGATAGAAACGTTTTCGGTAATATTTGGAATAGTCTGAAGAAGATGTTAATAAAATAAAAATACGTAAAAATATTTCGTTAATAAATTTGATCGACCGAAAACAGACGTGTTTTTGAAGCTGTAAAGACATTAATAAAATTATTTTTAATATTTAACGCAAACTTTATATTGTGGTTATTCATTTTAATATTGAATTATTAATTATGTTTGTTTTTAAATCACTTTTATGAAAAATGTATTTTCCGAAACCTATTCGTCTATTAATTAACTCATAAAAGTGGTTAAAAACAAAATTAATTAATAATTATATACTATTAGAATTAATTAATATATTACGACAGTTCACACTGCACAATAATAATTAAATTGTAAATCCATTTATTTACTAAAATAAAAGTAAATAAATACAAACATAATGAGAACTTAAAAAAATGTAATTACAACGAGTTTGTAAAAGCTGATTTTTAATACAAACTTAATGTGAATTTTGTCATCCGTGCTATCGTATATATATATTTTTATTTAATTATGATCAGATGTGAAAGGAAAGAAGACACAGGCCGTACAGAGCGTACAACAGGCCACTGGATGCAAGTCGAGACTAATAGGTACCGGTTACAATGCACAAGGGCACCGGCACTCTCTCACCAGCAGGGTTCGGACACATCTCGGAAGCCACGATGTCTGACTTATGTCGATTTCATTTACGTATCATATTTTATTGTCGCCAGTATGCTCATTCAATATATTATATCTAGCTATATATCTTGTATTTTAACTTCAATGATTAATACACAGCAACCCTATTGGCAGTGACGTGTCTAGGTAAAGTGCCGCTCTTAGGCGTGTGGTGATCCTGCGCGCGCCCCACAGACATGGCCGGGTAGGACTCACCTGACAGCCATATAGGGCCGAAGCGAACTAATCAAAAACCAGATGCCAATACATTGTGACTTCTCCGCAGACCAATTTTTCGTCGACATCTCAAGCGAGCCACTCCAGTCTTCAACTACATACGCGCATTTAACTTCAAATTATCCAGCAATAAATGCCAACTTTTGTAAGTATTATTTTATTTAAATATTTTGCTCTAGACACAGCATAAATAATAACACACGTACATTTTATAAACACTGCGACATGCACCAACACGCGTGAGACTAGAAGATTGTTAAGGGCTTCAATCTCACCATGCACAAAACCTTTTGATACTATCACACAATTAAGATCCTCATGAGTCAATCAATAGTAAACAACTACAATCCTTATGATATCCTTTGAAAATGTATAGTGTTATGACTTGGGCAATTTTCTTTCGGGGTAAAACGATAATAATACCGCGGCCCTTTGCCAATGTATGACATTTGGCCCTTTAATATTTTCTAAACATGTATGGATATACTTATCGGATTGTTTTTACACAATTCTGAGAAATTGACTCTCAAGATGTGCTTTAATTTTCTTTTGGAGTTTTTTTGCACGAGACAGTAACGTAAATATTTACAATAGATCTAATGTTGACGGAAATCGAATACTACATGTGCATTATGTCTTTCCTATAACTTTAATATACCTTTCCCGCTCTGGCGAACTACTAATTAGGGATTTCGATAGACGTGAGGCAGATTGCATTTCGACACGGACCTGTCAAAACATGATTTTATTTCAACGGTCGAGAATAACGCCGAGCGTAACTAAAAAAAGAAGCGGCGTTCTGCAGCATCCGGAAGTGCAGTGATATCTTCGTTCTTCACCACAAAAGTTCAAGTCAACTGGAGGTGTAATTGTCGTTCAACCCAGAATTTAGATCATCTGCCATTATTCCTTTCTGAATCCAATTCGAATTGCGTCAACTAAATAGTAATTTCAATCGATCACAGTCCACGGGATCTATCCCACATCTAATATTTACATTCCGCCCCAAATTTGCCGCTCTTGTATACTGCCCTACCTGCCTACGCCAATGGAACGTCCCTGTCTATCGGCACCCGAAGTACTCATAAGGCCAATGGGAGATGCTATCGATAGTAGAAACACATAACACGTAAAACTGCCATACTGTTTGGCAAAAAATTAAATTAAAATGAATATATATGTAATAAAGAAGAAATATATATATATATATTTAATAAATTTAGTGTCCTGATCCGAAAAGTGACTTATAGTAGATCAAGAGGATGATTTAAGTCTAATTATATTATATGTATAATATAAAGTGAAGTAAATAAATAAAAATACACTCTAAAGTGATTTTTTTTGCTCTTAGAGCAAAACAAATACATCTTTCCTTTCAAAGACTATTTCATTAGAATAAAGGATCATGAGAAATGAAATCTTGGTAGAAAATATGTGTAGCGAAAGAAAAGATGAATCTTGATTTTTTTCGTAAATAATATAAAACACAAGTGACATAACTACAAAAAATTTATTTTTCCTTATAAAAACCGGGCTCATTTTTTCAATGTTTTTTTTATTAACAAACCCCAGTAATCCACCATTAGGCAAGACGTACCTACTAAGTCTGCTATTTAGATGAACTGGCTAAAATAAACGTAAGATTTACTTTTCCAGAAAGATAGGGACTTCAAGAGTTATAATAATCTCACTCAACTGGATAAGTTGAATTCGTAAAATGTTGTACCGAGGAAGACAAAGGTAATAAAAAATATTATTTTTTTAAATGGATAAAAATAATAAAAGGCAAAATGTATTTTTCATAAATTAATAGTATCCATTAACGTTAGAATCTTACTTAGTAGGTGCTTAATATTATTACAAGTTACCTTTTGTTACCATTAGATATACTTAATCGCGACGTCAAATAATTATATTAGGAATATGAATTAAATATATTAATTAGAAAGATATACATCTAAAATCAATTTTATCAAAAAATATTGTTGTTGCGCCACCGGGATTCGAACCTGGATCTCTTCCCTAACCGGGGAAGGTGCATTATCCAACTATGCTACGGCGACAATATTTTTAGCGACAAATTTTCGAACCTATATGTTACCTTTTTGATATTAATACATTTAATCGTTCCATTATTTGAAAGAGCCATCTACCATATTTAAAATATCACAGACCTATGTTCTGAATAATTACAACTTCACAATAATAATGTGTTCTCCTAATTATATTAGGTACCTACTAAGATTGTAATTCAATTTTATTTTGGTTCTTGCATTGAATTATATTTTTTTTTTCGATAAATTGATTTTATCTGAATATTATCTTTATTATTGATATATTTAATTTGTGTTATAATGGTTTGAGGTTAAATGCGCTCAAATACGACCATTTTCGTATTCCACAATGCCTGGACCAGAATGGCCTTCATTACGTTAACATTAACGCACTATTGAAGTGTAACTTTTTAGCCTCAAAATCTAAAAATACAATGGGTACATAAATTCTTTATTCATACATATCAATTTTTCACAATTTAGAAACGAAATTATAAACTTATGATGACTAAAATATCATGCAAGCATTCACTTGAAGATCACGTTGGCGGATCTTATTAATAGAAGATCGAAATTGCGATCAAAATAAAATAAAGAAAATTCTGCAGAAAGAAGAAAATATTATATATTATTTTACGATCATTATATACATGTTTTAAAGGTAACAAAATTGGAATATGATTATTTGTACAATAATACAATTAACATGAACAAAATTATTGCTATGGAGGCCAATATGGAGTTAGTAAAAATTATAAAATAAATGTTGTTTTTAAAGAGATATAGAACGTTAAAATGAAATAAAACACATACAAATAGTGGTAATGGCCATGGTATTAGGTTTATTAGAAAGATAATATTATGCCATTAGCGTTAAAATATAATTTCGCGCATATGGGCGCCGCGGCTGGCTCGAATAAAGCGCAATCTGGAAGACCAATTTTCGAACACTTTTTAGAGCAGCTGGCGCCGTATATTAGCAATAACGCGACGAATGTTGGTTTCCAAGTCGTCTAATATCTCTGGTTTATCGGTGTAGACTAGCGACTTCACATATCCCCACAGAAAATAATCTAAATGTGTTAAATCACCCGATCTTGGAGGCCAATTCACAGGTCCATTACGCGAAATTATGCGATCATCGAATATTTCCTTCATTAAATTGATTGTGGCGCGCGCTGTGCGGCATGTTGTGCCGTCTTGTTGAAACCGCAGCTCTTCCACATTAATGTCATACAATTGGGGAACGAAAAAGTCAGTAATCATGGATCTATAGCGCTCTTGATGGCGAATCGACTTATTCAGGTCCTCAGCAACAGCTTCTTTGGTACGCACCGTACGACGTATCTGTATCAATTAGAGTATGCGTGGTAAGAAAACGATCCATGGTTATACGAATTACTTGCTTGGATGGACGATTATGTTTATCGTAAAATGGACGTAGCGCACGGTAAGTTTCGTGAACTGAACAACGGTTTACAGTCTTACATAAATAAATTTGATTAATTGAGTAATTTATTAGCACGTAAAAGGCATTCATGAGCAGGTATTGTTTGTTTATTTTCTAAACGCATCGAGCAGCACAAACTGTTTGTTTCTCATTCATAATCAAATGGGAAAGTGTAAAATAAAAGGCCACCGAAGATATAAACACAATTAAGAACTTTTTAAAAATTAATTTACTATCATTAAATAGTGAAAAAACCTTCGTTATTCCTTTTGCAATATAATAAAAAGATTTTCCGAAAAAATTCGACATAATTCATGCAACTCACAATCAAAATTATTCTCTCTCTAACTGCTCAGTTTTAAAAACAACAAATAAAATCAAATATCTTAGAGTAATCATCGATAAAATTCTTGAATAGAAAGATCAAATTTGTCAAGTTGTTAAAAAGATTATAAAATTAATATTCAAATGTTTAAGAATCAGAACATTTTTATCTATAAAAAAAATATATTTTATGCCATCAGCTTATAATATTAGCCTGATTCCAATAAAAAATGTACAAAAACTTATCATAAAAGTAGTACTAAAAAAATCAAAAGATTATCTGACTAAATTACTTTTCGAAGATTTCCAAGTACCTACAATTTGTGTTCCACTTAAAAGAAATTATATTATTCAAATATTAAAAGAAAAAGAAAAAGAAAATTTTATCACTGAAAAATGTACTAAGTTTAAATTTGTATTTTCATGTTCAAAAGTGAATCATTTGCACAACACATAATTTTAACATATTACCCGCAAACATCAGGAAGATTAATAATAACAAAGAAATAATAAATGCTATCAAAAAATACTTTAAAGATAAACATGTACCCCGAAATGTATAATATTTTTATAACATTGTTATTAATTTATTGTATTTTATTTTATTATTAGCTAGTAATTGTAAACAATAATCATGTAACCCCTTTATCTACACAAGTATATACTTTTTAGAGAAGTTGTAGAACAAAAAAAAAACTTATTATTGTATTGTTTCATTGTAATTAGATTAATAAATAAAATATATTTTCTCGGCACCTTTTTTTTCGCTTGTACATCGACCCCTTAGAATAACAAGATTCCAACTAACATTTTGGGCTAATTTGAGTTATTGCCTGAAAAGGGTTCAAAATGCACTATTCGTTATTTCTTGCATACACACCAACTCTTCTTAACGGATATTAAAGGAAATAGCAAGAGCTGAAAGTTTCAACTGCACCAGTTATTTATTTCAATTTATGGATTATTATTGTTAATTTACAATGTTTTTTTATTTATTTTTAATTTCGTTCTTCTCACTGTGGGCATTGGCAATACTGAAAATAAGTTACGACCTTAACACTGATGATATTTGCACACTCAAAACAAAATATGCATGAATATATGTTGAAATTCAATCAACACTTTTGAGCTCATTATCTTAAAACAGTGTCAGTTTCAGATGGAACCTTATTATTCTGAGGGGTCAACATGTCACGTACGCCACGTATCGCTCACTGCGTCCATAAAAGTAAGCGTGCCTAAACTGTGCGTCTCTTTTACACGCGCATCAGGTTTAAAATGTTTTAAAAGTACTTTTCGTAAGCGATATGAATTTTATAAACGAAATTAATATGAGACATTTTAATATACTTTTAAAATTAGCAATATTAACTTTGTGGTTAAAATTCATATTTTTATTTATTATCTTTATTTTATTAACCATTATTAAGGGTCTTCCTATGGGAGCACCCACAAGTCCACTAATAGCAGATATTTTTGTAGATAATTTAGAGAGGAATATTTTTGATTGTGATTCTCCTTTGTTAAAAAATGTTTTGTTGTAGAAAAGGTATGTGGATGATATATTATATATTTGGTCAGGTTCACAACGTTAACTAACTACATTTTTAAATTTCATTAATTCATTTAATAATAAAATACAATTTACATTAGAAATGAAAAATAATTCGACCCTGCATTTTTTAGATCTAACATTGATTAAAAATAATAATAAAATTGAATTCAAAATTTTTAGAAAACCAACTTTTACAGATACTATCATACACAATGAATCTAATCATCCATTATCAGACAAACATTCAGGATTCCACTCCATGATACATCGTTTAGTCAATATTCCTATGTCAACATCCAATTTCAATATTGAATTGAATACAATTAAAAAAATAGCAGTTAATAACGGGTATAATACAGGTTTGATAGACACTATTTTAAAAAATTAATTAAAAGAATATAATAATCAATTTTTATATAAATTACAGATAAAACACAATGATAATAATGATTATTGGCGTAGGATTTTATACATAATAACTTTTCGAATCAAATATCTAAACACCTACCACGAAACATTAGACCGGCATTTTATACAAATAATAGTATAGGAAATTTACTCATAAATTCTAAAGACAAAGATGATAAATTTAACAATTCTGGTGTCTATAAACTTAGTTGCAAGGATTGTGCTGCATTTTACATTGGTAAAGTGGGTAGAAATTTTAATATAAGAGTAAGGGAGCATTTGAGATGTTTGAACAATAGTTGGTTTTCAGAATTTTCTAATCATTTGATAAAAAATGGTCATGGTTTTGATAAATTGGAATTGTCAATTTTGCATATAAACGGTGTTGGTCACAAAATAAATAATTTGGAATCGTTGGAGATAAATAAAGCGTAAAACTAATCAAAAAATTATAAACAACCAACAAAATTTAACTACAAATCCCATTCCACAAATTTTCCCTAAAAATTATTCGAGTAAATTTATATTAAGTAATAATTTGAGTTAGGTAATAAAAAATTTTTTTTTAAATAGATTCTGGTAAAAAAAAACAATAATATATGTTTTAGTTAGTTATGACATCTTGAAGAAGAAAATGGTATTTTTCGAAACCGGTAGATGTATTTAAACTCAATTAAGTGGTTAAAAGTTTCAAATTCGTGTGACGGTGACCTTGAAGTTTAATTGAATTTACTTCACTGCGACAAGTATATATCTTTTGTATACATTAATTATATTATAACGGCAGACTGAGTAATGAAGAAAATTGTTCGTACAAATTGAATACGAAAACTAAACTGTAAGGAATATATCGAATTAATTTATGAGAGGCTTTTAGGATTCAATAGTTCTACAAAAAAGCCTGCAAAGGTATTTAACCTAGATCAATAGATAACTCACAATTTAAAATACATTGTTTGCCAACCCCGGGTAAGCCGGGTTTTTTGCTACTAAATCCTCAAATAAACTTATTTCTGTGAAAGTTTTTTTTCTGACATGTTATAAAGTAATTATAGTCGTAGATTAGTGTTAAGTTGCATATTATACATACTATTTGCATATTACACCCGTTAAACATATGCATGTACATATATCTCAATTTTTTTAAATATCTATTTCCAAAGTATAAATTTATACAAAAAAAATAAACGTAGCACTTTTTTTTTCAATCCCATTTCTGAATGATGAAAGTAATTCATATTAAAAACCTGACTTGATAAATAAATATAGCAGATATCAAACAAAAGTACGTGAACAAATATCGAAGAAATCGGATATTATTTTCGAATCAACGAAATACAAATTTATTTATTTATTTCCATCAACGCCCTTGTGGGCTTTTGTACATTTTTAATTAATATTTCAATATAACAGTTTAAATATAACATAAAAACTAAGTACACATATTTCTTCAGTTCAGGTATGCTCCTGCAATGAAAAATGTCAACGAAATTCAACTTGTTACCGAGCATCTGCGATATTAGCGAGTTAACAGCATAATTATTTATACGTGTACCTACAGAGAACACTTCATGCTGTCTCGTTTGAGTTGGTACTTTATACGAAACCATTTGTATCAACTCAGGGCAGTCCAACACGCTATTGATCATTTTATATAGATATACTATATCGCTCACATCTCTTCTCCAGGCTAACTTTTTCTAATGAAGTAGACTCATTAAATAATCGTAATATATATTTTCTATCGGAATATACAATTTAAAATTGATAAATCTTAGAAAATTTATGTTGCACTCTTTTGATTTTTATAATATGTGAGCCATAGTAGGGAGACTATAGAGTGGATTCTAGCGTACTTCTTACAATAGATGTATATAAAGTTGTTAGAGAGCGGAGCGAATTAAAGTTTTTTGCTGCCCTTAGCACAAATCCTAAGGATTTCATCACCTTGTTGCAAATTTCGTTGTAACGTTGAATAAATGACAATTTTTCGTCGAAGAGCACACCCAAATCCTACATAACTGCGACTCTACTTAGATCAATATGCTGATATATATCAATTATGCTGTATTGAAAAAGGAGTTGATTTTTTACTTCTATTGAAACTTATTTGTTTACATTTTTATACATTAAGATATAGTTCGTTAGCACAGCACCACATGAAAAAGCAAATTTAGGTTATTTTGCAAAGTAATAGTCATTTATGTTAGAAATTGCTTTATATATTTTAAAATCATCTGCAAACAACAGAACATGAACTCCATTAAAAATATCAACAATGTCATTTATGAATAGTAAAAATAAAATAGGTCCAAGGTGGGACCCTTGTGGTACCCCATTGAACGCTTTAAATTGAAAAGATTTATAATTATGTATTTTAACGTAAAGTTTTCTAGAAGCTTTCAATCTATTTTAAGGTGTTATTATTCTGGTGTTGCTTATTCCCAGAGCTTTTAATTTTTTTTTAATAGTAGCTTATGTCCTTGTCAAATGCCTTGCGTAAGTCCGTATATACCGCGTCCGTTTGCAAAAGGTATTCATATTTTTATTGATATACTGTTCGTACAAGAGTAAGTTTGTCAGTGTTGATTTGCCGTTTACTAATCCACGTTACAACGGGGAAATAACTTTTTTGTATCTATTATAGAATTTCTATGCACATGGGTCTGTAGTTTGATGTATCATTTGTATCTCCTTTTTTGAAAATTATATAACTGATTTTCAATTTATCGGGGAATACTCCAGACTACAAAGAAAAGTCAAATATTTTTTAAACATACTCGTTTTTTGGATAATTTACGTGCATATTGATGAAAGTTAGATTTGCGATAAAATAAACTTCTCTTCTTTATTGTTAGTCACTTTTCTCGGCATCCCGCAGGTCTAAGAGCTATCACCAGAGAAGTGCTACCATATCTATTTTTCCACATGGCCTGGCTAACACTTATACTAACTAACTCTCTGTTCGTTGACGGGGCCTTTCAAGGTGTCCAAAAATTAGAGGGTACGCCTTAGTCAAATGGTTAATATTGAGAGCCCATCGTGCAGAATGAACATATTTGTACATCTTGCTGTCCACGGTATGACATGTGCCTCCAATACAACACTTTTTAAAATCGTTCATACTGAATAAACATAACATATTAATTACATGGTGAGTATTGTGTTCCAGGCAGATTTCAAGCGTAGCTCGGGCTGTGTGTGAGGTGGCACCGTCCTGTTAAAACCACGTGTATTGCAAGCCCAATAAATCTAATTCGGCCACCAATAAGTTTTGCCTCTTGTTCATACTGAAAGAAATAGAGCTTAATAATTTCGCTGGCTCACATGGCATACAGTAACTAGCGTGGGTGTATTAATTGAGTATTTTCAGTGCCCCAATAACGGCTGTTTTGTTTCTTAACAATACCCGCAAAGTCGATGATGATTTTTTTCCACAAGTCGCATTTGTGTGTGTTTTAATGACTTTATCACGTTGTTGAGGCGTTAATAATAATAAATTGTAATCGACTACTCTTTACAACTGCCAAATGCAAACTGACAAATATCTGCCAAACCAAAATGGCTGCCAAACAAAATCGGCCTTGAACATAATATTCACCTGTATTACATTTTTTTTACATTTATATCCCTAATTCATACTAGTTCTATAACAAACAAAAAAAATTAAGATAGTTTTCTCTGTTATTTATCTATCATTAATATTATCAAAAAGATTCCCTACCTTAAAAATAGATACGGATATTAATATCGAAGATAATAACTATATTCTAATAAACATGTTACCTCTTACCTTGCCTACCTTATCCAGAAAATGAAATATTTATCCAGACCGCTTCCCTGCGGCTAGGATTTTCTAATACTTCCTTACCTGTAAAAAAATAAAAATCTCATTAGGAAACACTGTCGTGACGTTGTCATTGTAAAATTGTTTTTTTTTTAAATTACAAACTTCATCGTTTTGAAATGACATTGAATTATTATTTATGTATACAAAAATCTTCAGTGACATTTTAATTAATTAAAATAGATAATCTCACTTAGATATGCAGATGAAACTTTGCGACTTGCATATGGTTTATTGTAGCTTAATTGGTACATAGTTTACCTGCCATTGCAAGATCCGGTTGGTGTGACTCCCCGTTATTACTATAACACTACTACAGATAGATTTATCTTTATAAGTAAATTATATAAATTTATTTTAATTTTTAAAATATGATTTTATCTGTATTAACATTTGCATTCTTTATGTTTTTAGACACAATGCCTGTATATCTAAATTTATAAATTGATAATAGTAAGAAAATTGGTTACCAAAATGGCACTCGCCGGTTACCACAGATTAGACAGATCACTCTGTTTCCGAACTCTGTAGCCGGCGGTTGACCGGTCCCAACACAGCCCCGTTCCAGCGCCACAAATAATAATGTATACTTTTGTTTTACTATTATCGCGTCCAATGATCAAATACTTAACTAATTTAGTAATAAATTTTTCTTAAAGTGTTGTAGAAAGAATACAGAAGTCTTGTAAATTAATTGCTTTTTGCTTTCTCACCTTTCGGCCAAATTACAAAGAACAATCCAACTGGAAGTTTGTAATCCAACGTTATTACAAACACAACGACGACACGTATACACGTGACGTAGACACAACGTCAAATATTCAATTTTGTGTCGCCAAGTGTGGAGAAAACTTCGCCAATATTTTTTTACGTTTCTACGTAATATTGCTGCTATGCCTGCACTTCTCACGTATTCACAGACCAGTAATTTAATAGACATGAAATAAAGTGAACATATTGTAGAGGGGTTTGAAATATTAGTTGCGGGACGAGGGGCATTCTACACACATTATTTGTGGAAACATAAATCCGATAGTTTATGACACATTTATGCAAACAGTAAAAGTATTTACTTTGTGTAAACAACACGTATTTTTTATATTAATGCATATTATATTGTCAGCGTTTAATTGCGTAAGTGGTACCAAAATGATCATGCGCATAACACCAAACTGAAAATACTGAAACAATGAATATGGGTTAGATCATGTCTATATATTTGGTATTCTGTGACTATTATTAATTCCAGTCCATCAAAACCTGTAAACTTCAGTTATATTTCAGGAAACACCGTGAATAATAATTATTCAGTAAAAAAAAAAGGCGCAAAATAAAAACCTCCCTGTACCCGCCTCATTTATTTTTTCACCATGTGGCTTTGGTGCCACCTCGTCTTGGTGCCGCCACGTCTGGGGTCCGGTACCAACCGCCGACAGCTCGTCAGCCCGCAAGTCACATTCGCGGAATTAATGGGTCCTTTTATAGTAGGTACTACAAAGAAATATTTCAAAGCTGGATTTATTATCTCTAGCGATGTTCTCCACCAAATATTTCACGGATCTGTATTTTTTTGAAAGAATTTCTCTGTATAATATTTTGCCAAGCAGGTGGCACCGCAATTACAACAGTTATATTATTTCTTCAATTATTTTGAATACACGTTATTACAAATTCTTTCACATTTTGGTTCATGATAAAAACAAGGTATTTCATTATTTTCTTATTTACGTTTCATTTAGTCGCAAAAGGTTTTTATCATCATTAGTAGTGATAAGTCTTCCTGCAGCATTATTCCAGAATTCACGTTAGCAAAGCAGATTGTTACCAAGAGCAGTCCTCTGTTATCTAGATGTTACTTACATGATTTTTGGACTGCTCACGTTAACGATCTGCTTCGATACCATGGAATCTGGAATAAGGCTAAATAAATTGTTATTAAGGAGAACACATTCTTATTGTGAAGTTATAATTATTCAGAACATAAGTTTGTGATATTTTAAATACTAATTAAATATATTAATTAGAAAGATATCTTTTTAATTAATACATTTAATTAGTATTTTAAATAAATTGTATTTTTTTATAGGTATGGAACTTTGAAATGAAATAAAACGCATAAAAATTATGGTAATATCTTTATTGAAAAGATAATTTTATGGCATTAAGTTTAAATATAATTTCGAGCATATGGGCGCCGCGACTGACTCGAATAAAGCGCAATCTGAAATTCCAATTTTCGACCACTTTTTGGAGCAGTTGGGGACCGTATATCGGCAATAACGCGACGAATGTTGGCTTCCAAGTCGTCTTTCGTTTCAGATTTATCGGCGTTTACTAGCGAAATACACATATCTCTACAGAAAATTATCTTAAGATGTTAAATCACACGATCTTGGAGGTTTAATTATGCGCTCATCGAATGTTTCTTTCAATAAATTGATTGTGGCGCGCGCTGTGTGGCATGTTGCGCCGTCTTGTTGAAACCACAGCTCTTCTACATTAATGCCATTCAATTAGGGAATAAAAAAGTCAGTAATCAAGGATATATTGCTGTGCACGATGGCGAATCGACTCATTCGAATCCCCCTCTATACTACGCTCTACTGCAGCAACAGCTTCTTTGGTGAGCACTATACGACGTCTCTGCGGATTTGTATTATCAATTAAAGTTTGCGTGGTGAAATGGCAAATCAAACTGAGCACAAATCAGCTGACAGCTGTCAAATTGGCTATCGCTGTAAAAAGTGTTGCCAATTCTAAACCTCTAAAAAAACACCCTGTATATCTGATTAAATCCCTGCTAAATTTCATGGCCCATGTTTACGGGTGACATGTTTATGAAGTTTTTAACTCGAGACAATATCTGATACAAGGATTATGCTCTCATGAGATTCTTTGAAGACAACTCTCGTAACTTCCGTAGTCTAAGTTTTAGAGATTCGCGGAAAAATAAACTTTTTGAGATTTTCATATTTATTTTAATGTTCACAACAAACCATGTTCTACACACACGATGGGTTATTGTCACTACAGTTATCACCCGTTGATGAGAGTGACTGCACTTCTCGAAACTATAGTAGTGACAATAACCCAACGTGTGTGTAGGACAAAGTTTATTTGGAAAAATTAAAATGATCATCTTAAACCACGAAGTAACTGCTATGTCAGTAAATGATAAAAAAATATTTATTGTTTATTTGGCTAACTATCATTTTCTTGTTTTCTAAACACAATAATAAATATTACTGAAACTTTTAATACAGCTCAACGAATTACAGTCACGGAGAATTTAAGGGAGCGTAAAATATCGGTGCAAAAGATAAGAACGTGATTTAGTAACAACTGAAACACCCTTTACATTTATCCCCTATCAAATAAATACTCAAACAATATTACAATCAGACGAATTAATTATTATCGTCTCGTCTCTCGCACCCAACGATATCGTGATATACGAGTATAGGGATGATTGAATAATACAATTAAGGGTGAAATACCAAAAACTAAAGAAGGATCAAATGAATTCATGTAGGCGATAGCTACTTTAAGGTTGATATGAATATTATGCCCACAAATATTTTAAATATAAATTAAACGTATTAATTAGAAAGATAAACATATAAAATCAATTTTATCAAAAAATACTGTTGTTGCTACAGAGATTCGAATCTGGACCGTTTTTATTTTATTTTATTTTATATGTATATCTTTCTAATTAATACATTTAATTAGTATTAGGAGAACACATTCTTATTGTGAAGTTATAATTATTCAGAACATAGGTCTGTGATATTTTAAATATGAATTAAATATATTAATTAGAAAGATATACATATAAAATCAATTTTATCTAAAAATATTGTTGTTACGCCACCGGGATTCGAAAATAAGGTAGATGGCTCTTTCAAATAATGGAACGATTAAATGTATTAATATCAAAAAGATAACATATAGGTTCGAAAATTTGTCGCTAAAAATAACGTCGCTGTAGCATAGATGGATAGTGCACCGTCCCCAGTTTGGAAAGAGATCCAGGTTCGAATCCCGGTGGCGCAACAACAATATTTTTCGATAAAATTGATTTGTATATCTTTCTAATTAATGCATTTAATTAGTATTTAAAAATAAGATCGTTAGATTTTTTTTTGATCAGTTACCTAAACACATTAACGCGCGCTGCAGACGCTACCGCCCGGGAAAAACTCCCAGCATAAACTGGTACAAGCGCACAAACACATAAATACAGCAACGAATGTAGATAATGTAATAGTTTTCGTGAGGTGAATTTCAATTCAAAAAAGTCACAACATAATCTGTGACGCACCCATCCCAAAACTAAGATGTTGTGCGATGCGTTAGATTTCTCACACGTAGAACGGGATAAATCTTCCAGAAGAAAACGTACAAGCACACGTGCCGCGACCGCACGTCACGTGCGCACGTGACGCGCGTCTGCTTCCTGAGGGGGCGGTCGCGGCAGTTCGTCAACTCAATCCCACAGGAGTGGTAACCGAACGTAAGCGGTTGTAAATAATGAATAAGTCATGAAATATATTTTTGGATGACTCTAAAGCACATGTATTCCCGTAAGTATATAGTTACGATGCGATCCAGGTCTGGAGGATAGTCCGCCAGATATTCACCGTCACCGTCCTAGCTCTGTCTGGGTGTGTGAGTGTGTGTGTGTCGGTTGCTGCCTCGGATGGATGGTAATAGAATAATTAAGCAAAACACTTTCTAACATGACACATAATGTATTTTCAATGCTCCAAATAACACCCGACAATGTGCTCGCAGCCAAAGAGAGTTACTGCAATTCTTCAGACACGCCGCCAGAAGAGAGCGACAGCGTGGATGTCATTGTGAAGCTCCAAGGTTAGAGAGAAAGAGATAGAGTGAAAAGTACCACGGGCCTGCCTGACCTTCTTCTGGGATAAGAATCATCGATGCAACCGCAGGTGTCGAAGAATTAGATTGATTATATATACGATACATACGATTATATATTTTTCCAAAAATATTGATAAACTCGAAGAAGAAAACAAATCAGAGAAGCACTTGCATATCCATTCTTTAATTCACACAGTTACAATGCAGGTCTTCTGATCTTACAACAGCACTTTAAAGATTATCGCAAAAATCACCCGATCCTACACGCACAACTATATTATACGTAGCTTATAACTTGATTTCTCGGATCCGAGTTCTCGGAAAGGCTTTCACAACTCGAAATTCAGAAGACATAAAGGTAATCAACTTCTACCCATCGCTCGTCAAAACATAAAACATTATCCAACTGAATTAATCAACAACTCAACGGATGAAGGTATATCTGAATTATGAAAACTAATAATTTTGGTAAGAGTGCTGTAGAAATGTTTGTTTTATATTCGAAATTAATAATTTCAATTAATGGAACGACAGATGTATTAATTTGAAAAAGTGTAACATATAGGTTCGAAAATTTGTCATGAAAAATACAGGCGCTATAACACAATTGATAGTGTACTTGGATTGGAAATAGAGATCCAGGTTCGAATCCCGGTAGCGCAAAAACAATATTTTTAGACAAAATTGATTTTATATATATATATTTATAATTAATACATTAAATTAGTATTCGAAATTATCTGGCCAATTTGTAATTCTTTTGAAATCGACACATTAATTCAATTTATTTTCAAGGGAGAGAAAAATATACACATATTAAAGGTCATTTCTGGAATTTAATTACGATGTTAATTAATTTTATCTTATATTTTGAAAAGTGTTTACTAAATGTATCGCACAGAATTGCAAGGTCGCAGCGGAGGCACCATATAATTGATATGATAAGACACGTATCAATAATTTAAAGGTGTAATCATCGGCGTGGCGCCAAAAAAACCCCTGGAATAGAACAAAGACTATTATTCTTAGTAAATCGTTATAGCGAAGGCCTGTCGCCGTGGTAGGTACTGACTGAATTTATTGTTATGTATCTGAATATTCTGCAGGCGGGAAGCCATTCTCGGTTGTGTCGTGTCACCGCAGTGTACCGATGTTGAACATCTTTTGTGTTTCATTTCTTTCGACCTCATAATCATCATCATCATCATCGCCGGTTGAGAGAAGCTGAGATCGGCGAACCAACCTTGTTTATATTCTTGTTTCCTGTGTGGAACACTTAATGTAAAAAAATATATATACGTACATTTTTTTATTATTTATTTTTAATTTTCACAATTTTTTATAATATGAGTTATTAATTAAGTATTGTACATTATTAAAATTACATGTTTTTTATTCACTCACCTCTTTTGCTTGAAGAGATAGTTACACTCTAATAATTTTATATAAAGAGTTATACATTTGTAGTCTATAATTATTTATTGTCTATTTGTGTGTTTCTGAAGTGTTCTATAATATTATTTATTTTCTAATTATGTGCTTCTGAAGTATTTATTTAATTTCTTTCTAAGCTCTTTTATATATTTAATTTGTGTAGGAAGGCTATTGAAATTTTTTATCCCTAAGTATATAAAATTTTGCTGATAGTGTTTGGTGTTACATTTAGGGATTTTAAAGTTATTTTTAAACCTTAATGATATGCTTGTTTCTAATTTTACAGTGTTATTTTCTTTAAGTAATTGATTGATTAATTGAGATTTTTTTGTAAATTTTTTCTATTTTGGGAATTGGGAATTTTGCAAAAAGTGTCTGTGTTGAAAAAGTTGATCTTTTTTTTAATATTACTTTGACGATTGTTCTCTGTATTATTTTTACCGAGTTCATTATGTTACACATACATATTCTTTATGATTCTGACCTTTCAGATTTTCTAATTCTTTCCGCTGATAAATCACATACCACAATTTCCTTTCATTTCCTACTTTCCACCCTTCTAATATCACATCACATGCGATAACTTACGATAGTTGTTCGTGAATACGCTGCCGTTGCCAGCGTACCTTGCAGGAGAAGATTGTCTAAAAAGTGATACTCACACCGGTGAACTTTAACATTATGATTTCAACAGATGTGATAAGTTTGCGGTGCAGCATTATTAGCAGGTAGGTACGCCTAACGAGGGTGCGGGGGTGGCTGGCTGTACGAGAAGATCCCCCCCAGCCCCGCCGTACATCCTCCGCCAGGGTGATGGTATTTCGACAAACTACCTGCCGCTAAAGTGGTATTAACTGTACTTCTAAAACGAGATTGGCAATCACGTTAACACGCGGAAAATTTTGAGTCTTAGTAAAAAACATACAACTAATTCTATTTTTAATGAAGTAATATTTGAATTTACATGTATCGATATCATTATTATATATTATATTAATATTAGAATGTGTGGGTGGCGGTTTAAATTCACCGCCACTATCGCCATTCTCAGCTGACTGATTCCCGAGGACTGGGCTTCTGCCGAGAGAAGCCGCACCCAGTTCCGCTCCGCCGCTCGCCCCAATCAGTCACGCCCGATGGTTCGTCCCGATGACTCAGTCAATCACTAATTTAATTTTTTTAATTTAAGAATGTACGTACATACTGACCTTTACCGACAAATCTCAGTGGTTCATCCGTGTACATATCATTGACTTGCCCAGCTAAAAACGATATAATAAATATATAATGTTTATTAAAAGATTTTTTTAAGCAGAACACATTACCATCGTGAAGTTGCTGTTTTTACACCCGCAATAAGAAAGTCGTGCTCTGTGGTATAGGGTGGGGGGGGGAACTTATAGATATCCAATACGCGCACGGCGACCGACGATCTATAGATTTTTCATAATAATCGAACGTGTTCCCTTACCACATATATACATGCGCATAGAAGAACAGAATTTTTGTGCACTGTAACAAATAGTGTAGATTAAAAAAACCTTCGCCTTTTTTTCCACCTATAAAAAAAATCAAAAATATTTAAAGATGAGTCGACCTTAAAATAATTATCCGCCACTTAATTTCGTCTACCAACACCAAGATAACACGCTCATGTAACGTTACGTTGTAGACCGAACCTTTAACAAAATTTAGTTTTAAACAAAGCGAGACACTAATCTGGTATACAATGTGATATACTATCATGATATTAGTATTAGGGGTAGCGAGCGCCCAAATTCATTAGGGGATTAAAGGAATTACGTTTAAGAGTTATAACGCGTTAGTACAATACAAAATAAAATAACATTTTTGCAATAAGTATTAAAAAGCAAATTGTATATTTACATGTCTTATAATAAATAACCATTCTGTTTGTCATAAATGAAAATTGAATGAGAAATTCGTACATTTTATTGAAGATCTTTTTTTTATAATAATAATAATAATAATAATAATGGATAATTTTTTTGTGTACATGTTTTTATTTTCTGAGGGTGAATTAATATAATTCTGAAAAGAATGAGCTGTTATATTATTGATAAAATTATGTGACACAATGTATTATATAACAAAACCTCAAACAATTAAAAAATTTATCAAAAAAAAAAAAGAAAAGTTAAAGTTACACGGTTATTTAATTAATCATTGGCAAAAACTTTTGAATTGGTTCAGACAATAATTGAGACTGCTCGTCCGAAAAATTTCACCTGTCATATACAATACACGTTTTAATTTCATTTTGATCAAATGTTTGTGAATGAAGTTTTGAGTGATTTTAGCCCACAGCAATTAAATATAAAACGAAACATACATTAATTAGGTTTGAATTAATTATTTAAAAGTTTGTATATTTTTGACAAGGTTGCCATGTGTATTAAGTATGAATGTTTTTTTTTTTTCATTTTTTAGTTTAGTTTTTTATTTCATTTCATTTCGTTAACAATACAAATGAAAAAAAATCTTATTTCATATTAGTATAAAATTAGACGAGGACCATCTTACAAGCTTCCGTAGATTTATTAACTATCACACCATGAACAACAATGATAGTCGAAAAGAAAGAAAATCAGGACTAAAGGTGGAAAATCGTTACCATAGTATTTAATGGGTCGAAAATGTTCAAGGAATATGTGCATAATATTAACCATGTCAGAGATATAAGCATTTAAAAAAATCGTAATTATGCGATTATTTCTATTGATTGAAATATTTTTTATATCGAGTACAAAAAATTAAAGGTCATCGAATTTCAAGAGGCCAGATTTTTGTTAAATGATTTAGATCCTGAAGCAAAGATTAATAATAGATGATTTTCGCAAAATTTTATTTCGAAGTACGTAAACTCAAAGCTTAACAATAATGATTTTGTAAAAAATTTAAAACAAAAATATTTTCTGTAACGGTGTAGAATTTGAACATATTCCTTGAATATTTTCAACTCGTAATTTAGTCAGGTATCCATTTATAGAATATTGTGGACTAGGTCTATTACACCCAGTATATATATTTCGCCATCTCGTTTCAAAATGACGCTGTTCAAAAAATGTATTTAATGAAATGTTTCCAATACATACAGTGGTTAATTTTTTAGTTTCGACTCGAGATGTATTATTTATTTATTTATTACCTTCTCCGAGTGAAACTGTTGAAATCAGAATACTTTTATAGACGTAATGCCAGTTTCTTTTGTGAAAATTCTAAATTACATTAAGGCTCGTCCATTCATTCAAACTCTCTTCAACTGTGATGAAAAATTATGTATAGTACATTCGTGTAGTTTCAAGTACAAGTAAATCTGTTGACACCCAAGCTTATGCAACGGCTTATAACTTCTTATCCTGGGTATAAAAGCGAACTCGCTCGAAAACAGTAAGTATACGGCCACTGAAGAAGTTATTACTCCAGAACGTGCTGTGGTCATATAGCCAAGGAAACCCATCTGAACTCGGAGCATCGTAAAGTTGGGTGGAATGAAGATGAACACCGCCCTTTTACAAATTGGAATGTTTTACGCTCTTAAAGATTTAGTCAACGTCGTCGCATCGTACATACAAGGATATCTTTCATACGAGAACACCACTTAATTTAAAATATACTTAAGGCAGTTTGGTCAATCGTTAATAGTTTTAAAATTTTACGGCCATGTTCACGGAATGAGGCACAAATCTCGTGTTGGGTGAGATAAGTTGAAAATTAATTTAAATAAATTTCAGTACCGTGTGAAAGAATTTTTGTATGAAGATAAACTCAAACTTCAAGTTAGTGGGACCGACCCGAATACATGGCGTTTGATTTGATAGCGAAACTAATCTAGAACAATAGATATCTTAACCCTTTGAGTTACGGACTATTTTTTTAGCAGACCAAATAATATTAATAGGATTTCTCAAAGGCTGGTATGGTGATTTTGACGGAGATAGAGGAGCTATTTTGTTATTGGACTCATCACCACTAGATTCATAATCTTCACTGGACTCTTGATCCTCTTCCTGCGATGTGTGATGAGAGTCAGCACTGCTAAAATCGCTGCAATCGTTACTTGTATTGTCATTTCCATGTTTTAGTATTACGTAGACTTCTCGTTAGATTTATGAACTATAAAAATATTAAACAAATATCAGATATCTCATAGATATGTATTTATATATATAACGTTCACCAATTCAAACCCCAATTAAATTTAAAAAATGAATTATTCAATTTGGTCTACACATGGCGATGATGTAGTGGTACTCGAAGCGAGTCCACATACTAACATACATACAACTTTCAAAAAATTTGATAAATGTGGAGATTGAGGGGTTAGAATTGGTGAATGTTATATATATATATATATATATATATATACTTTACCTGTTTTCGAGTAAAATGCAATAAACCATTGCACCATATCGAAAATGACCAGTAACCACAGGTCACATGACCAAATACTATCGTCTTATTGGTTGAAAACGTATTTGTCTGGGTTTGAATTAATTATCTATCGGACGTTTTTATACGAAATTCAATGATATTTGTCTAATTTCGAAAGTCATTAATTTGTAAACACCTCACTCAATAAACCATAAAAATGTGACATTGTCTGATTTTGATTCTATACCTCACAATTAGAACGATAACCTTTTATTTCGTTGACATTTATTACGTAGCCATGGATACGCATTATAACTAACTCCTACAATAAACCTTCGTGTCAATATCTGGCTACGCAATAAATGTTTTACGTGTTTTTAAAATTACTTTTATTGTAGTGATCGCCAAAGTTCAGCACCCGTGTTCGCTTTGTATGAGACAATAATTCCGTGACACCAAATAATCTAAACTACCCTTTATTCATTTTGCTTATGTCGACCTTGCACTATTTCCACAATTCTCGTTTCTTTCTGGGTCATACGTCACCCGACCGCACATTTCTTGCAGTGGTTTCATTCTGTATAATTTTATACATTTACAGCTTTCAAGATAGCTGAACAAATGTAAGGTTTTTTTGTGGAATTTTTAATGACTGAATTGTGAATTATTATAAAATACTTTATAACTGTGGTGTCTTTGAGATCGTGTGCATGTGTGTGTGTCAGCGCGCCAGCATCGCCGGTACGAGATGTATGCGGGTGTGTGTGCTTCTTCGCTACCGTTTGGCTCCGAAATTAGTCGTATACTTTTTATCAATAACTGTAATAAAATTTATAATTTTTTATTCTGTTCATGTTCTTAATATACGTACATATTATACATTATAAATATTCTTATAAATATATAAAAAAAGGCGAACAAGCTTCATAATGTAAGAGATATTCACTGTCTCCTTAACTAGACCAAAGTCTGTACTAAAGGAGACAGGTTCATCCGTTGTATACCATACAAATATGAAAACCATGATTAATATATATACATTTTTTATCTAAACCAAAAATATTAGGAATGAAGAAAACAGAGTTTTAAAAATTCTAATAACATAATAAATAAGTAAAATCCTCTCGCTATCCTTTGATTGAAACACAATGCTAAACAAAAAAATGAACGTAAAGAAATGATGTTCTGTTCATGTGATCATTTCCTTTCTGCCAACACCCAATAACCAGCTCCTGAGATGGTGTTTGAGTTTGTCCATCGAGAATTGTTTCATACTGCTCGCCAAAATGTTATAGGCTTTGGGGGCCATAAACATATAGAAGGATTGACCGAAGCTTGTTTTCATTTTAGGCTTAACGGTAAGCCTATTCTTTTTTGCTCTCGTAGCATAATAGCACATAGGGTTTTCTCTTGGATCACTAACAATATTCTACGAGGTATACAAGTTAAGAAGAACTTTTTACGCGACTACGTAACAATAACTAAATATAAAATAATTTTATACATCGCTATTTAATATGTAAAACGTTTTTAATAATTTAACAGATCTAGTGAAACGGACACTGGATGATATATTTCGGAGCAAAATCATGTATAACACTAGCCGCAACACATTCACATGCTTAAGTGGCAATAAACAATGATAGATGGCAGTGAAAGAAAATCCTGAAGTGAAGGCCCCACACTGGTAGAAGAAAAAACCACCGTTTGCGCATAAAGAGATGCGTGAAGGTTATGTATTTAGATTTCAGGATGTACTCCAACAATAAAAACTCAAGCGGTTTTTTACGTTGGATTTACAAAATATTTACCGGTGACTTATATAGGCAGATTACCTGCCTACGTGCTATTTATTCGTATACTTGTGGCGGACGTGATTAAATATGCTTTTATATTTTTCATTAGAACACGTATTCTTATGTACGAATAAAGTGGGAATTAGTCACAAGTAGGGCGCTTGCAAGTGTTCTTTTTAGCCGTTGAATGCGGCCCACGGGAAATGTTCTATATGGGGGCATCATATATTCGATTGTTTGTAAATAGATGCACCATATATTATACATGAATTCTCTGATAATATTGTTATTCACGTTCGTAACAATTACTAAAATTATTACAGTAGTAGGGTCACGATTACAATCACGGCCGACCTCGTTGGCTTCTTGAAACTGTTGCATATCCTCAAAGATGTATCTTTAACATTTTTTTCTCAAGAATCACATTTGTTTTTGATCTCAATAGCTGTTTACTCAGTGAATGAAATACTTAAATCTTTTCTTCTTACCTGCTTATGAACGTTAACCTTAAGTTGTCCGTTCCGTGATTCTTATATTCGGTATTCCAACTACACCATCAACTCAAAACTATCGGTGCATTATACACTCGCTATGTTATATTAGCTTCTGTCGGCGGACAGAAGTTTATCAAAATAGTTTGTAATACACTTTGAAAACCAATCAATTTTGAAAACCAAACACAATGCTCCATCCGATCGATACAAAAAATAATGCGTAATAAAAGCATATTAGTAATTAAACTGTCAAACGCAGCGTTTTTTGGATAAAAATAAAATAAAGAATTAAAATGTTCACGTAAATAAAACTTTTAAACTATTTTCAAATTAAGCTAATAATTGTTTTCTAAAATTATTTATGTAGATTAATTTTATTTATATAAATTACTAATGTTATTTATATAAATAATTAAACAAAATAATTTGTTTAAACCACTATTATTGATTATTTGATATATTTCGATACCTATGATATCTTCTTCAGGAAACGATGTATACTGAAATTAAAAATACAAGCATAGATAAAAACAAAACAAAACTATAAAGTGGTGAATAATTAAGAACTAACATGAAAACAAATTTAAAATTTAAATTTGCAAAGAGGATTTGGTTATTTATAATATTTAGCTTACTGTTAACACTTTTTCTTATTTCTAAAATTTCATATTTATCTAACTGTAAACCCTTAGCATTTGTATGTACAATTTCTAAATCCTTGTTAATATCAAAAGAATGGTTTGTTTCTAAAAGGTGATTGGAAAATTCTGAATAGTTGTTTAATTTTAATATAGTGTATACATAAGTATTTTTTATATATGCTTTAATATAAACAAAATCAAAATCGTTTATTTTTACTAGAACATATCTTTCACATATTTGCTTAGTTTCATTTTGAATCTTTGTAGTTTTTCCTCTTTTCTTATGATTTCTGGCATTTCAATAAAAATCTTCATCGCACTGTACTTCATCGATTTCTGAGATTTAGCCATTTACCTGAATGGCAGTCTTAGTCTATCTGTGTTGTCTATGTTGATTTGCATCAATTTTTCGTATTCTAAAATTCTGTCGGTTGAGGCGATTCGAATCCCAGATAATTGTAGTTAAAGGAGGGCATTTAAACTATTTCTGAAAAATTTTAATGATTATGTTTTACACTTTATCTCATTATTCTTTTCTATTTGAGTATTGTTTTTGTCAGACGTTTCAACAACCGAAGAGCGTGCTTGAAAAGATGTATGTAGACGAAACAAGAGTACCAAGATAGAATAGTATGGCTTACTCTCCTTTTCGTTGTTTTTTTTTTGTCAGAACAGTCGTCCTGCAAACGAATTATCGACGGCAGTCATCGGAAATTATTTGGTCCTATATGCGACTCCATCGCTGTCGCATTTCTGGAACAGTTCACATGCTCATATTTCCAATCTGCATATACTCGTATAAAGCGGAGACTTGGACAGTCCGCAATGGCGACAAATGTAAAATAGACGCCTTCAAAATGTATTACTGGAGAAGGATGCTATGTGTCCTGTGAACAGCACGACGCACGAATACCTAAAGCATGCAACAAGCAATCAACCATCGCAGGGCCCGCTTTAGCTTTTACATACTCATACGTCGCTTCGGACGAAAAGACAAATTGCCGCCCCGTGACGTGTTTTTGGCTAATGAAGAAGAAATGCAACAATTGTCAGTGTTGCAAAATAAAACTATGAGAATAATACTCAGTGAAAATAGATATACTCAGTGCAATGCTGAAAGAGCTGAATATGATGACCTTTAAGCAGAAAATATATTTTAATATAATGCTATTTATTTATACAATTCTCTGTGCCGCACAGGATCTCGCTCGCGGGAGCTATACCAGTATGCGACCCTGAAAAGGGCCCTTTTTAGGACCACCCAAACGATAATGAATCCCAAGGTTCCCCACGGACCCGGGAAACCAGTGATTGGAGAAATAATGTAAGGTGATCTCCCATAGATGGACGCTGTGTATATTGAACAATATCATTTGAACAAATTGTATTTCACGTAATGTTTATACTTTTTTTTATATTAAAATTAATTAATCACAGGGGATCGCCCCACTCTGTAACATATGAGGTATCGCGGGCAGAAATGATAATAAAAAAATAATAAACCCGCGATATCTCTACCTGTAAGATTTTATTTAAATGAAATTAAATATAAGCACTAATAGAATGGCATAGAACTGGCAAATGGGCAGCAGTTTCTCCCTTTCGCCACCAGGTCGAACCGGATCGCGTGGGGGCGGAGCTGGGGCTATGGTCCCACTCTAATTAGCACGGGGTGAGACGGGAGGTCTGTCGCGACCGAGCCCGTCTCACTGGTAATAAATAGTACGATGGCAGCCGAGTAGCTCATTCTCGTCGCCGTACTCTCCGAGTACACACGCTGAACTTTCATTTCTCTCTACCTCGCATCGACCCTGCTTTTACTCTGAACCTTTGGAAACAAATTCGACTCTTAGCTGCTATATTGGACTATGATTTGGACCTTGGATTGGATCCTACGCATCGCTTGCACAGACATCGTCAGCCTGAGTGACAAGAGTGAACCGGAGAACCACCCTAAAAAACAGTTCTTGATTCCTGTACGGAAGATCCTCAATAAGAAAATATCGGTGGAATTTATACGAAAAATTGACGCTAATCAACATGAGCACGAGCATCGTACAAAAGGAAAGGATAGACAGAGACTGCTTTTCATGAATAAGGCCAAATCTCATAAATCAATGACGTTCTCATGAATCTCATATAGTGCGATGAAGATTTTTAATAAAATACTAGAAAACATAAGAAAGGAAGAGAAATTGAATAGATTCAAAGTGAAACTGACCAAATATGTAATAGATAAGTTTTAAGTAAAAGTAAGTTTTTAAACTATATTGAAGACATTAACGGTTTCCAAGGATGCTTTTGCCAACCAAATTAAGAGAATGGCCACTACACGAAGCGTGAATTTCCATTAATTGGGTTATTAACTTATTAATATTTTGTCACATTCCCATCCAAAATGCCGCCTTTTAGGTTTGCCGCTCCGAAAAACAAAAATAAATTTTCTGAACTTTGTCGCCTATAGAAACGGGACACGGTCTCGCAGTTTATCTCTAACAGTAAATTAAGATTTCTGTGGTGATTCTGTACGCCGCCCCACATTCTTGGCTATGTAGGCATTCACTCTTAACGACAATATAGGGTCCGAAAACCCAATCAGCAGACAAATAAATCGTAAACGTGTACTGTCCACGAAGCTAGCGACCACTTACTCCGTGGCCTTCCTGATCCTCAGTATCTCGGAGCGAGCCTTTCAGCGTTCAATATAAGCGCATTTAACTGTATAATGCATTCATCAATGAACGCCAACCTTTTGTAAGGTGCTCTTTCTCTTTTATACCTGCTCTGTTACAAAGACAGTATCTACACACACCTATTTGACATCACCAAAATCTTCTGATACAATCACGGATCAATCATATTCCAATTAAAGAATCTCACTTCCCACGATTCTTTCAAAACTGTTTGATACATTAATTTTTCATTAGATTATTGAGGTACAGCTTTTGGACCGCAGAAAATTTAGATGAGGTGCCACAGCGGTCGATCCATTCGTTACATCTTTACTGTGAGGACACAGGATTGAGACTTATTTATGGAGGTGATTACGAGCCAAATTCACTGGATTAAGGGTTGCTATATGTCAATACTATTATGAAGGCCTGGCTGCTCGCGTATCACAGATCCGCATAAATAAATTATCAACAGCCATATAGTCCGCCCGATACCGATGAAATGTAGGACAACAATACATCGCGATCGAACTAGTCCGAGGGAAGCCATAGAAATTTTTTCTGGCGCACCTCCTCTCGCACGCATCTTGGCACCAGTGTGAACGTTCATTTATCTTGACCTTTGTATTGGTAACAAACAGTTTTTAACTTCAACTATTCTTTTTCTGAAAATAAATTGGCAACTATGTAAGTTCTGCGTAATTATAATACACCCGCTTAGCCACAAATACTCGCACACACACCGCCTCTATATTGGTAACATTTCATTTGTATACCTACGGATGAGAAATTCGTGTACATACTTATCTGATAACCTTTATAGGAGTACACAATAATAATATATAATAATTATATATACACATCTCTGTATGTATTAAAAATATATAGTGATCTTATTCAGGGGAAAATAAAGTATTATAAATACATAACTATGATTGATATTCATTAGTTTATTTACATGTCCCTACGATTAAAAATAACATAATAATTAGCAAGAGTAGCCAATATTGACAGCTTTCCAATTCGTTCATAATGGTCTGTAAAAAATTTAAAAATATAAACATCTCTAAATTAAAGATTATGAATAATTGTTATATAAAAATCAATATATTTACACAATTAAAAATCTGTTAGTGATAATATATTTAAATGTGAAAAAATGAAACTATGACTTTATATGTGAATTAAATACTAATAAATATATATGAATTAAAAATGATTAACATACAAATTCAATTTGTATCGAAAAATATTGTTGTTGCGCCGCCAGGATTTGAACCTGGATCTCTTTCCAAACCGGGGAAGGAGCATTATCAAACTATACTACAGCGACAGTACTTTTGACAAATTTTCGAACCTATATTTTCAAATGAATACATCTATCTTTTGGTTTATTTGAGCGGTATTTGAGATTCCGTAAAAACAAAGTGGATGGCTTTCAAATAATGGAACGATAGATGTTTTAATTTTAAAAAGTGTAAAGTATAGATTTTAAAATTTATCAAAAATAATGTCCCTGTAACATAGTTGGATAATGCGCCTTCCCCGGTTTGGAAAGAGATCCAGGTTTGAATCCCGGTGGCGCAACAATATTTTTCGATAAAATTTGATATTATATGTATATCTTTCTAATTAATACATTTAATTAGTATTTAACATATAACAGACCTAAGTTTTAAATAATTACAACTTCACAATAAGAATGAATTTAAGCAAATCATAGAAAGACGAATAGATTTTGACTCAAGAAAAAAAATGATGCCTTGTCCAACTTAATAACGTCCTCTTAAATTATATCTAGCACATAGATGGTCTTCTTTGCCATGTTATTTAACTATCGTGTTCGATATTTACGATCGTGCAATTTAACCTTGATGAAAGAATGAGGTCACATGCGCAAGGAGACAATGAAAAGATGATCCCCCCGTGCAACTCCATAATTTAATTCTCCACGTTCCGCTGAGGATAACGTTGAATAAAGCTTATTAAAATATATTACCATTCCTTTTGTGTTACGTTATTTTCCAGAGTCAAAGTTATATTAGAACAAACATTAAATGTGTAATCATTTCAGCGATCATATTTCTAAATCTTGTTATATACAACACGGGAATTACCAAATATCTTACAGTTACATGACGTAGATTTGAAAATGGTTACTTATGAATTTTCATGAGACGCGGTATTTGATTTATTTAAAATAAATTGGCTTCCAAGTCGTCAATCGTCTCTAGTTTATCGACGTAAACTAGCGACTTCACATATTCCCATAGAAAATAATCCAAGGTGTTAAATCACACGATCTTGGAGGCCAATTGACAGGTCCATTACGCGAAATTATGCGCTCTTCGAATATTTCCTTCAATAAATAGATTGTGGCGCGCGCTGTGTGGCATGTTGCGCCGTTTTGTTGGAACCACAGCTCTTCCACATTAATGCCATTCAATTGGGAAACTAAAAACTCAGTAATCATGGATCTATAGCGCTCTCAGTGGCGAATCGACTCATTTGAATCCGCCCCACTCCAGCAACAGCTTTTTCGGTGCGTACTGTACGACGTCTCTGCGGACGCATATTATCAATTAGAGTATGTGTAGTACGAAAACAATCCATGGTTATTCGAATTACTTGCTCGGATGGACGATTATGTCGTAAGTTTCGCAAACTAAACCACGATTTTCGAAATAAATTTGTACAATTTACAAGCGTTGTTCTAGCGCAAGTCTATTCATGGTGAAATGCCAAACCAAACTGAGCACAAATCAGCTGTTAGCTGTCAAATTGGCTGTCGCTAGAAAAAGTGTTTATAATTCTAAAAACTAATTCTAACTCTTAAGAATGTACTTCATATTAAAATGTACACTTAGTAATTAGGTATTAAGAACATTTGTGTCGTATTATAACTTACTATAGGCAAGATATCGGATCCAATTTATGCATATAGTGCTATACTTATTTTATAAATTAATATTAAAATTCTAATACACATTAAATAAGTCAATTAGAAAGATATACATACAGATAAAATCAATGTATCGAATAAATATTTTAGCTTCCACCGGGATTTGAACCAGGAACTCTTCCTACCCGGGTAATCGAGCTGACCAATTACACCATGTCAGCCTAATAAATTGAAAAAAGGTGATAGCTTTTTAAAAAAAATTGGATTAATAGATGTATCAATTTGAAATAGCAGCAACATATAAGTTCGAAAATTTCTCGTCAATTTACTATGCTGACATGGTGTAATTGGTCAGCGTTTTTCCTCGGATAGGAAGAGTTCATGGTTCAAATCTCAATGACAGCTAAAATATTTTTTCGAAAAATTGATTTTATCTGTATGTGTATCGTTCTAATTAATGCATTTAATTTGTATTAAAATATCACATAACTATGTTTTGAAAAAACTGCAACTTCACAATAATAGTGTGTTCTATTTAAAAAAATTCAAATCAATAATAACAGTCTTGATACGCGGCAGGGATGTGCACTCCATATAAGAAAAAAATTATAATAATCCTTATCCATGTCGATATTTCATTTTCTTCGAAACAATTTGCTTATTTGCGTGCATCCAATTTATTTATTCAATACGCATAACAATCTTACTGCATTGAATATTTTCCTACTGAAGCTGTTCGGTACATATTTATGTCTATGCTTTTTCTTACCATACCTATTTTATCTAGAATAATTTAATTCCCTTGACACCTATGTATATGTAACAGAATACAACCTAAATTTATGTCTACTGCACGCCACTAATATAGTCCATTCTCTCCTTAATAATATTATAAATGTAAAATTCCTTCTGTCACTGAAAAACTAAAAGTATACTAAATATCTATCTATCTATATAATAATCTATAATTAAAATTTAAATCGTATATTCTTTTTTATATTTTTCTTGTATCTCTTTCTTTTTTATTTTTATCTGCCACGCCCGAGGCTCCCTAGGAGTTCGAATAAGCCCAGTCAATCCAATCGACTTAAAGCCGTCCCTGACTTTGGATACCGAATTATGAAAAAAATATATTGTAAAAGAAAACATTTAAAGTCAAATGAAGCAATTCTAACGAAATAACTATCAAGATATAGCAAATAACTATAGCATCGTAATTAAATGAATTATTTTATGTTATAATAATCACATTAAACAGTTTTCCAATTTATGTGAAATAAATACCATTTCCATGTTGCTGCACACAAAATTATCAGTGAGTTTCAGGAAAAAAAAAAAAATCCCGTCTGTTTTTAACTTTGGTGTAATATTTGTGGTATCTGTAGCCTCGCAATAATGGGAAAAGTTCCTCGCATTTGAATGTTTTCTCCTATACCTGACGCTATGGATGCTGCGAGTCTGCAGCAGAACTGGGCCGATACTTCCGCCCCTGTAACGGGAAGAGTTTCCGATACCGACCCCAGGGTAGCAACTTCACCATGCATCGGAGGGAAAGCCGATTTGCGATCATGTATTCAAAAGTATACACATTATTAATTTTGTCTGTATCGAACACTTTTTTAATTAAATTAGTGTTACATATACATATATTATTACAGTGACAATATTGTGCATTTAGTATTTATCACGGGTCCATTTAAACCAATTAAATCTGCTAGTCTATAATTGAAATTCAACAAATACTAAGTCAATTGACAGCCGAATGAATATGTCACATCGAATATGAGTGAGTTTGATGAATTCTACACCCAATAAGAGTCAAGTGGAAATCGCTGCAACCAATTAAGAATCTCAATAGTGTTGTCATAACAGTCTTTTGTCCAATCGATTGCCTACCTACATTCAGGAATAGACAAAGTGATGTGACAAGTGCAACAAGTGATAGGTGTCAGAACACAATTAATTGAATGACTAATCCATGAATTAAATATAATGAGACATTAGCTTCATTCAATGATGCATTATCCCGCGCATAATATCGCCTACTGTACTGTAGTACAGTGCATAGAGGGAAAATACTGCAAAATAACGGAGAGCTCCAGTCGTCTCGGACCACCCTTGCCACTGGACCGAGCTCTCCATTATGCCAAGAGTGCGTGTGGGTAGTACAGTGCAATACCAGCTACACCATAAACACGATCCCACGCACAGGCCTCTGCCATAGCCAATCCAAGAAACCATGGCAGACATCATCCTCGTGACGAGAGACGCCGAAGAAGACAGTGACGAGTAGATCACACCATGTTAAGTTACACAAAACTTTTTTTTTACCGGCTTAAATGCATTATGTTCAACCTTAGGTATATTTTAGAATGTCCAAATCGCCATCATTATCATCACTATTAACTTTACAACCCCTGAAGGGTTTTAGCCATAGATATACATATATAATCATTGTCGCTCCAATAGTGTTAATCTTTATATACACGCATGCATGCGATGCTTAGCGAGATAAAAAATTCTAAGAGCACATTAAAGGCCTTATCTAGATACATTAGGGTATCTTTTTACGATAGATATAATGGGCCTATGTGAAGAGCGGTTGGAGAGGGTGGAGTATTGAAAATAAATAGAAAAAATATCTAAAAACTTTCGAGAAATTTTTAGAGTTCTATACCCGTGCAACGTAGTATGCATAAAATATGCGCAGTCTATGTAATGATGTTTAAAGGCAACGACTGTCTATATGTTAACTTACACTCGAAAATGGTTAAACATTTATTGCGAATTGCACATTTCACTGGGAAGGTTTTAAGCTATATATCATCACGGTATATGAAGAAATATGTTGGTATATAAAATTCTTAAATATAAACGATGTATCGAAACAATTTATGAGAGACTTTTAGGAATTATTAGTTTTATAAAATAATTCCATGAGGGGTACGTATCAATAATGAAAATTTTCAAAATTGAAAATCAATTAAACTTTAGAAGCGAATTCCGATCTACAAGATTTAGAGACTAAATTGATATTCCAAAACTAAAATATACCGCAACCCAAAATCACTATATTTATCAAGGCATCCAATTTATTAACAATCTTCTCATCACAATTAGAGCAATTACAGACTACTATCAATTTGTATCTGAAGAAAAAAAATATGTACACAGACTAACTGAAACATAAATATTCTCATATGTACTCCTTCTCTATACACGAGTCCTACTCTCATAGAGAAGAAATAAATGTTAAATGAAATATATATATATCCTACTGATAATTCTAAAATGTATTATATTTTCTAATATTAAAATAAAAAAACGATCAGTAGGCATTAAAAAAATATTCAGTATTTTAACCACATCCCAGAAAAATGTTAGATCCCACTTCTGATAAAACTGCCCACAAAAAAAAAAAATTTTGTTGCCGTGGAAATTAAACCTGAATTAGATTGAATTAGATTCAGATATTCTCGATATTTTTTCATTAGACAACAAACGGCTCCACCCAAAAATATCCGTGTAACATTTGCCTCTGAGATAAGTAAAACTAAAACATGAACACTGGGTCAAAAAAAAGTGACCCTTGAAAACAGATACAATTTTAGGAAAACAAAATAAACATATAATTTAAAAATAAGCTTTGGGTGCAAAAGAAAAAAATTATCCTATCACCTTGGCCTAATGAAACAATTTATTAAATAGTTCAATAAAAATAGCTCGTGTATTGCATAGTTCGAATCCCGGTAGCTAAACAATTTTTTTTTCGATTAATTGAATTTTCCTGCATATCTATCTAATTTATATATTTAATTTGTATTAAAATGATTAAAGTTACTAAAAATAGCGTAATTAAGTAGAAAATTGATTGACTTGCATAAAAGAGTATCGAAAATTATATCGTGAATTATTTATGTAGATTTTATCGTTTTAGATTATTTTTTTTTTTTTGATTCATTATAGAATATTTTTTTAAACATCTCTAGCCATGTTCAATTCAGAGTGACTTGTTCCTGAAAGTGGCCGATAAATTATTGGCTGAAGGATTTTCAAAAAAATAAATTTCAAACAAATTCCAAAATAAATTCCAAATAAATATATCTCTCCAAAAAAAAGTGCAGTCGTATATAGTATCTTTAACTAACTAACTAACGTATCATCAAGCCGCGGTTTTCACAAACAGTTCTCGCCTCAACTACATTCATTCATCTTCTCATACAAGCTCGCCGATTATTAAGGCTTTTAACAGGACCATCCTCCAGTATCTGGTTAACCTGGTTGTGCCAAGTCTTCCGCGGACGTCCTCTATTTCTGGTGCCATCAATACTTGCGTCACATATCTTCCTTACCATTCTCTCCTCATTCATCCGTTCCATATGACCAACTTTACATTATTTCTTCATTCTTTATTTTGTCATAAATGGATCTGCCACACATACGCCTAAGCGATCTCATTTCCACTGCATTCAGCCTACTTTCGTTCCTTTTCTGTCAGTTCCAGACCTCACTTCCATACATCAGTATCGGTACCAGGACTCCGTTGTGTACCGCTAGTTTTGCCTCGGTTGACAAGTTCTTATTAGCTATAATTCCATTCAAAGCGCCGTTCACTTTGTTTCCTGTTTCTATCAAACATACTTCCCAAATACACAAACTCATCTACTTGTTCCAAAAATTCATTACCTCTAAGTAACATTACAACTCATAATTACGAAAATCTGGTAAAAGAAAGGAAATTGTAAAATCGCATTTGAAAACCATATATGGTCAGATTGACGTCACTGTAAAACTGTAAAAGCTAAAGTCTGAAAGCACTTTAAGTATCGCTGTAATGAAAAAACTTTATAATACCATTCAGGGCTTTAGAGACTCCGGTAATGATCCGTCTAATCTTCGAATAGAACATTCGTTTAGCTCTTTACATTTTGTAAACTGTTTCACTTTCCTATGTTTTTTTTTTAAATAATGTCGAAATGCTATTTCGCGCCAACTAATTTAATTTGTCTGTCTTTCGTAATATAATTTAATTTGTCTGTCTTTTGTTATACAATTTAATTTGACTTTATGTAAAAGAATTAAATATTTTCAAAATTACTTTGTGGCAACATACATACATTAACATGTTTCGATACCTACGGTATCGTCTTCAGGAAACAATGTATACTTAAATTAACAATGCAAGCATAGATAAAAATATAATTTTAAAAGTATTAGCGGTGGGTAACTAAAATATGACTATTTGCGAAAGGGATTTGGTTATTTATATTTAATTTGCCATTAACATTTTTTCTTATATCTTAAATTTCTAATTTATATAACTGTAAACCCTAGTGTTGATGTAAACATGTTGTGTATCAATAAATCAACAAAGTTTTTTTTTTAATATTTATAAATTAAATATCCAGTTAACAATAATATAATGAATTATGCCTATGCGACGAAAAAATGATAAATATAGAATATTTTTAACGGGAACACATTTTTGTTATTAAGTTGTATTATTAGAACATAGTCAAATTACTCTTCATATAGAAAGAACAATTGTATTGCAGTCCATTTCAAAAACACTGCTTTTTATTTAAAATATTAAACAAATACATGGTACCGGAAAATTCATAAGAAATAGAACACACGCGTACATAAAACTCATATTTTCATTTTCACCGTTTTTTTTTTTGCTATATATTTGTTCATGTTTTCCGTCGCCATGTATATGTGATAGAAATAGGCTTAAGTATATTTTGTGTAAAGAGAAAAAATGGTTTATTGCAACATATAATGCTTTTAAGAATATTTATTTTTAATATACGAGTTTTATAGTGTAAGTACGTAGATATATAATTATAAGAATGGAAAAATCAACAAATGCATTCGACTAAAGCAAATGTTGGTAATAATATAAAAATACAAACAGATAACTAATACATTAAGAAAATTAACAGGTATAAACATAAATACGGACTTAATAATTTCAAACAACAAACCCCGCCCACTGACCGATTAAAATGTTGAGCGGCATCAATACACTGTTACAACGTACAATTACATATGGCATTTCTAACACTAATACAATTTTTATTTCCTAATGAAAACACCAGTAAATGAATAGACATGAAATAAAGTGTACACGCAGTTCACTCTCGCTATGCCTCGGCGAGAGTGAACTGCTGGCATTACAGGTATTGGGATCAATACCATCATCATCCACGTCGGTCCCTCATGAGTAAAGATCGTGATCGTTATGAACTCCCAAACCTCCAAAACCTTCTTGAAATCTAATATTTTTGAAAATAATGTTTATTAATCCCGGTACGTAAACATTTCATGCTAAACCAGTTCCATATTAAACTACAGCAGTGGTTACAAACTGCGGCTAGCGAGTTACATGCGGCTCTTTAGCTACTCTAGCGCGGCTCTTTAATGATTGACGTGTTTAAAATGCATTTTGTTTTATTTCAATGAAATAGTATTTTAATACAATTTTCAATCAATCTGTGTGTTACAATAAAATGGATTCAAAAATTTTATTTCACGGTAGATGTTACGTCTCATCTAAATCAGCTTAATTGTAAATTACAAAGGAAAGGAAACACAATTCTTTCGATGTTAGAAGAAGTCATTTCATTCCGAAATAAAAATATTCCTGTAAGATTTTGAAAGAGAAACTTTGATTCGTTTTCCAAACCAGCTGAAACATCGCCAAGCAAGTAATTAAATAATTGACATTTTATATTTTATTTCAAAACGATAACTTTAAATATGAGAGAAGCTTTTCTACAGAATTTTCAGGAATTCAGAAGTAACAAGGCGACATTAGCTTTTTGTTAAAAAAAACTTATCAATGCTGCCGTAGCATAAATAAATTTTTCTCCCTTTAATATCGATATTGGAACTTTTGAAATGCATTTGCTACATTTAAAAAACAAAGAATTATGGAACTTCAAATTTGAACGCCTTATATAGAAATATTGTATAAAAATAAATATGATCTTAGTTCACAACATAAGTGGTCTCCTTTGAAAGGCATGGAAAATGAAGATATGATAATTCCTGACTCATATTATCAGTTAAAAAAACTAGCATATTTTTATTTATTATCATTGTTTTATTAACCACTAAATTGAGTTTAAATACATCTACCTGTTTCGAAAAATACCATTTTCTTCTTCAGGATGTCATAACTAACTAAAACATATATTATTGTTTCTTTGTCAGAATCTATTATAAAAAATAAAAAAAATTTTTTTAGTACCTAATTCAAATCATTACTTAATACAAATTTACTCGAATAATTTTTAGGAAAAAATTTTAGAATTGAACTCGTAGTTAAATTTAGTTGGTTGTTTATAATTTTTTTTATTAGTTTTACACGCTTTATTTATCTCCAACGATTCCAAATTATTTAATTTGTGACCAACACCGTTTATATGTCAAAACCACGACCATTTTCTATCAAATGATTAGAAAATTCTGAAAACCCACTATTGTTCAAACATTTTAAATGCTCCCTTACTCTTATATTAAAATTTCTACCCGTTTTACCAATATAATATGCAGCACAATCCTTGCAACTAAGTTTATAGATGCTTTTTATTTATTTATTTTTTAAAAATAGAGTTTTTAAAAATAGATTCTGACAAAGAAAAAATAATATATGTTTTAGTTAGTTATGACATCGTGAAGAAGAAAATGGTATTTTTCGAAACCGGTAGATGTATTTAAACTCAATTTAGTGGTTAATAAAACAAATATAATAAATAAAAATATGAATTTTAACCACAAAGATAATATTGCTAATTTTAAAAGTATAAAAAAACTAATATTTGCTGTTCTTTCACTATTAAACTCTACATATTCATGCGAACAATATTTTTCAAGCATGAACATTATCAAAAGTAAATTAAGAAATCCTCTTATTGTTGAGAACCTGGAATCTTGCATTAAATTAAAAATAGCAACATGCAGACCTGACTTATCCAAACATCCCACGGAAATACATTTACAATTTTCACATTAAACATGACAATGTTTTCATTTGAATAATAAAAATGTAATTGTTATCAATAAATAAGATTATTAGTTTTAATCAGTATACCTAATTTTAACCGACTTCTAAAAATTGGGTTCTTGTTAAGAAATTTTTGGCTCTCAAAGAAATCTAAATCGTTGTACTGCAGATATTTGACTATTTTGACTAATGAGCTTGCCGACCACTGAACCATAATAACAAATCGTAATGTAAGTATATAATATTAATCTTTTTGTGTTTGAATTTATACATAATTTATAACATCAAATTTTAATATTTAATTATTTAAAATATAGTTACCTCTAGTAAACTTTATGACAAGCATTTGTTTAATTGAATTCATGAATATACAATTGTACCAAACAAACACGTTCTATACAGAGATAGTATGATACATGTTTCTTAAGCGTGTAACTCGTTTTTTAATTAAGTTGTGCAATTAACATTTTGATTTGTTGTTATAAGGTAAAAATTTGTTGAATTGATTTTTTCAAAAATATTATATTTTTCGATTTAACCTAATATTGTAGAACTGCGCGTTAAAATATTTTATCTCGTGAATTATTAATTATTTTTTTATCTCTTACAAGTGTTTAAAAAGTGGTTAAAAAAAGTTATTCAATTAATTAAATGTAAAACCTTGGAACGTCAACGTTGAACTAATCCAATCCAAGATGAATGATTTTTGGAATTAATCCAATTTAAGAATAAATGTGATAAATAGTCTTTGGGGGAAATTAAGTGATATTACCAAATGCTGTATGTCATCCCTCCAATTTATAAAATCAAGAGTAACATTTTTTTTTAATTATCTAAATTCAGTCGAACTGGCATCAATAATAATTGAACATATTTCAGCAAATTTTCTCGACCGTCATGCATCCCTCGCTGTGCGGGAGATGCTTCGGCTTGCGGAGTTGATTGATGGAAAATCAATAGGACTTTCCTGAATCAAAACACTTAGTCCTAATTTTTACATTTATCAAACTGAGATATATTATTGCACGTGTGCCTCCACTGTGTACGGTTAGATCAGGTTACGTTTTAGGTAAAAACCAAAATAATGATAATTATACTATTTGGAACAATTTAGTATTATATATTTTTTATTACTCTACTTATTAATTTTGTAAATCACAAATATAGTTCTGTTAGTGCTCTTATAAAATAGAAAAAGGTTCAGGTTCAAATCCCGGTAGAAACTAATTATTTTTTCGATAAATAGTCTTTTTTCTATTTGATTAATTTAATATTGTTTTCTTCTAAAACATATTAATATTGTAATAATTACAAACTATATTATACAAGTAAAATATAACGTAATTCATCTAAATATATTATACTCGTGATTTTTGTAATTTCTATCTATCGCACTTTTCTCATTTCTGTTCATTATTATTGTATTTTTAATATTTGCAAATTGAACTATGTGGTTTATTATGTTAATTTTTTAAATAGATTATTTAACTTTGTTTATAATAATCACTTAAAAAGTCATTTTTAAATACCAACCGGTTTCGAAAAATACAATTTACTTCATCGGGATATCTTCAGGATATCAAATAACCAAAACATGTCACTAGAGTTTTTAATAAATCTATTTTTTTTTTTTTTTAATTAAAATAATTATTATTTAAAAATAAATCTAGTATTTAACATAAATTGTTATGATAATGAAAGATGAGGAAAATGAAACAAATAGAATATGATTTATGGTTAAATTTAATTAATTATTTATAATATTATAGTTAATTTTACATGCTCTATTTATTTCTAATGATTCTAAATTATTCAATTTAAGACCAACATTATTTCTATGCAAAACAGACAATCCCTTATAATTATCAAAAGTATGATCATTTTCTAATAAATAATTGTAAAATTCTGAAAAGCCATTACTATTTAAACATCTTATATGTTTAACCTGTTTTACCGATATAGAAAGCAGTACAATCTTTACAGCTATTTTTTCAGTGTTTTAAAATTACTCTTTAAGTGGTTATTGAAATAAAGTTGAATAATCTATAAAAAAATTATTGTACTTTTATTTCTTATTTATTATATATTCCAATCTTCTGTTTTCATCTGTTTTTATTATAGAATCTATGTTCTACTTTAGTTATTTCTGTATTACATTTTTTTTAAATTTTATAATATTTTGCCCCTTAGGGCACCTCAGTAGACACCTAGTAAGGTACCTAGCAAGATAGGTCTGTAAATAATTTCACATTGCAGAATCTTAATATTAACAATATAACGTATACAGTACGTTTACACGATTGCCTCAATTCTGCAATAAATCCAATCTACAACAGTGAATAAAAGGTTCTTCCAATTCTTCGGCCATATTATGTGTCATAAGCTATAGACATAGCCTGGAGAAGAAGATTATCCTGGCCATATATTTGGGCCGAAGAAGACCTGGAAGAGTGCCACAGCGGTGGATAGATGCATTACGTCTAGCTGGAAAGATCCAGAAGTTAGCCAGGACCAGGACTCGTGGAGGTGCACTATAAGATGAGCCTCACATAATTGAGGCCACTACATGTCAATACTGACCTGAAGGAGGAAGGAAGAAGGAAGCGTGCCGAGCCTTTTGTATCGTTATTGCTGCTCTTTGATTACAATAATTGAAGTTTTATTACACTGGTTATTTACTTTACTGAAGTAGAGTTAAGACTATTTTTACGATTATGAAATTTATGACGTATCTAATTCGCACTATGGCCAATTTCATCGGTTAATAGCGTCATTCTGCTCCATCAATCACACACGTCCAACAAATTAACAAAGATTGAGAGAAATAGTAATGTGATTAATGAGCTAATTAATTATTTGTTTAGGATATCGATTAAGTGCTAGTGTAAGATACCCTGAAATGGCTTCACTGTTATTCATTAATTAGTAGATTTTCGAAGGGATGAGGGTTTGGGATGTCTCTATGGTGTTTCCGGCCTCATCCACGCTTTCATACATTTTCCAACATCTAACTATGCAATCCAAATGTTCATACCCAAATTTTCTCTCCAGGCCAGGTTTACTAATAACACTGTTTAAAAAGTTCACTCACTAATAACTGTCTTGATCGAATGACTATTTATAGTTCATTGACCTTGGAACGCATCATTCACCTAATTGTCTTAAAATATTTTTCACTGTACCTTAATAGCGTAATAGAACTTTAATCAGGGTTGTTTAAAGACCAATTTACTCGTAGAGTCCATATATTAAAAATGGAATATAATAAATATTTTTTTTAGTTGATTATCAATATATAGAGTTCACCGGCATAACTACGAAAAATGCCCCCCTAAATAAGTATTGGGTATAAGCTGTAAGCATAGATTTAGGTTATGCTGTTACCAATGATATTATACAATCATATATATATATGTACTTTAGCTTAATCAACGTCTTTAGACAAAATAAATCCGTCGTTTATACGACCCTACCATGTATTTATTTATAATTTTATAGTCATAGTGTTTTTAAAGTTTAAGTTTTAACGTAAAATAATACCTTCTTACCCATATAAAAAAATGTATGGACTTTTTTAAGAACACTTTCTATGACTGAACATGATTAATTTATTATTTGAAAATCTTTCACGTAATAACTAAAGGAAATACTTTTTTTTATTAAAGATTAACGTAGGAAATAGTTCAGCCAATTGCTTTTTATTTTTCCCAAATCAAAAACCAATCAATGCACCAAATTTAAAGAACAATTATGACACTTTAATAATTTTCACGCAGTTGTAAGCTTTTCTAATGTTATTCTGTTAAAAAAAAAAACAGCATAGGCAATGAGTCCATGCAAAACGGATCAACCGAAAGGAATTTTCAATTCAGTAAATAGGCACTTATAAGACTTGAGTAATTCACTAGCTTAAAGACAGAACAGAGTAATATGAATAGCTCCGATGTAAATGAGCGCCATGGATACAGCGGTAAGTTGTCGTGATAGTTTTTAGAACTAAGCGATGAAAGTCTCTACTAGAACACAGATAGCGCTAATTGTAAAATAATGTTTTCATTTATGTTAATCCAATTATTTAATTTATATTTGTTTCCCAGAATATTCAGTATTCACGCCCCTGTGTATAAGATATACGAATATTAGTACTGCGTGGTATATTCAATAAATAATGAGAATAAAATTACTCCCTTGTCTCATAATAATTACACTTTTCAGAGCAATTGCACTTGTAATTTTAAAAATACTTCACTTTATGGTGATGGACTTGACTCTAATGACGTTTTAATGGGATTTTACTGTATACAACGATAATGTTTTTTACGATATATGCTAACGCTGGGAAAGATATCAATACTCGCAAAAATAACGATTTCAAATTTATTTATATATAATAGATAGTTGCACAATTTTCTTTTTTACATTCGATTAATTATTTCTCCAGTGTTTGCCAAGAAATGCCTTCACACCGTCAGCGAAGAAATTTTTATTCTATATTATGATCTCTTCGACCAAATATCTAAACAATACGTTGTGAATATCAACTGTAACTATGCAGGAAAAAACATTTTATGGTTAAAAATTTGGATTATGAATTTACTATTCACATTTTTTTAGTTATTTTTAAATAATGATTTGTAAAATTGATTAATATGACAACGCTCTTCTTTGGATATTCGTAACTTTTTTTATATACATAATTTTTTTTAAAAAGTATTAAGTTTTACAACTTCTTCATTTTGTAATGCTCTTTCTATTTTTGATATTTTGTAAAAAAATCTTTACTTTTTTATTTCAACGCTCACTCACATAAAAAACGTCATTGTTATTTAATTGATTATTAAACGACCCGAAAATTCGAGTAAGACTGTATTATGTTGTATTATAATATACATATATATAAAATATTATATATATAATTTAAAAGTTTTACATTATTTTTTATGCAACAACGTCTATGGATAATAATGATTATAAAACACTAAACTATTTTTCTAATTCGATTTACCTCTAATTTTTGTTTTATATAACTTGTGTTATTTGTAGATAACTCAATTGATTTAATTTAACAATTATTACTACGTTAAATGATTTTAATAATTTTTAATTTATCAAATAAATTTGTACAAAAATAAAATAAGTTATAATTTTTCTTGTATAATCAAAATATTGTCATCACGCGCCGCCCGGGTGACTCCGCCATTTAAAAGTGTCGCAAGACTCCTTCGCTTCCTCCCTTTCGATAATCTCCTTACCATGCAATTTTTTTACGTAGAATCTGACCAAATTTCAGTTTCCTGAGGTATAGACGATCACCTTAAAGAATTAGTTTCAATCATTAACACGTTGTACAAATATATCGAATTTTACCAAATACGATTTTCCTCTGTTGGCATATTTAACATGACATCTTGATTTATTTTTCAAGAAATGTACGATAACTGTGACGCCAATTTGTGTGACCTTATTTTCAAACACATTAAATACAGATATATTTTGACAAAGTTTTCTTTAGAATATTGGTTATGAAAAATAAATATTGAAAGTATTCTGATTATAAGCTCAAAACAAAATATACAGATAGTAATAAATTATTCTTTATTTTTTGTTTAGATAACTTCCATTGAACTCATATATCATAATGAATCACCACCAGACGTTGACAAGGTATTGTAGCTATTTCACGGCTATTTTATTTTATTAATTTCTTTCAGATTTTTCCCAGCATCTGTACATAGTGTAAAGTAATAATTTCAACAGATACTCGAATACAGGTGTCTGCAACTCTATGGCCAGCTGGACATATGGCGACATCTATGTAACAGAGACCCAAACTGGCACCATAACCATAAGCGTTCCGCCGGCTCGTTCGTTCTGAGCGTCACTTCTTCACCGAGCTTCGTCAAGCCAACTGCACTTTCCAGAGTTCCACTACATAGATTCATGTGTTTCCATAATTGCATATTTATTGTAGTCTTATTGAATAAATCTATCATCAAATCGTAAATATTTATTTTGCTCTCGCAACACCATTGTATGACTGTTATGTCCGAGATATTGAAGTTTACGGATTTTAATTGTTTTAAATATCCGAACCATAACATCGTCATTCGACATCGAACATCGACATCTTGATAAATGCAGGAATTTTTTTTTTTAGAAACTAGTAGGTGTACTAAATTTAAGTCATAGAAGTGGTTAAAGTGGCAAAGTTAATAATAATTTATATTAAAATGCATAACATTATTTATGTGAAATTGCAGTTTTTCAGAACATAGTTCCAGTGATATTTTAATACAAATTAAATGTATCAATTAGAAAGATATACACATAAAATTAATTTATTGAAAAGAATAATAATAATTTAATAAAAAAAATATTATTAATTTAATTCTGGCATCTCCTGTCGGATTTTACTCAAAGGCGTTTAAGATTCCGTAAATATAAAGTAGGTTGCTTTCAAATAATGGATTAACAGATGTATCAATTTGAAAGTGCAACATATGTTCGAAACTTGATCGTTAATTTACAATGTTGACGTGGTGTATGGGTGAGCGCACTTCCCCGGATATGAAGGGTTCCTGGTTCGAGTCTGGGTGGCAACAAAAATATTTTTTCAATAAATTGATTATATCTGTACATCTTTCTAATTGATACATTTCATTTGTATTTAAGTATTATACTTATTAAAATATATTTCGACACAATATATCATGGTCATGAACAAGGTCCAGATAAGGGGCTAACTGTATTACATTACCAGAATTTCATCTCGCTATGACACCGTCAAAAACCATTTAAAAAAATGCCATAGGTTTTGTTTCGGGATGAAAAGGCTTTCAAATGTTTTTCAATCAATCATCTCGACTGAAATAGAACCGAAAATCGTGGCGCCCACCCGATTTAGGGGTAAAATTGGGGACTCTATTGAAACCACCAGGAAACGTCGCGAGGACAAGCGTGGGTAGTTTTTATTTTGTTAATTTAGTTTTTGTAACACCAAAAATATTACGACCCTAGCTGAAAGAAATTGTTAGAGAAATTATTTAACCAAATAAACAAAGTTTTGTCGAGTGACGTGTCAATTTTAGTAAATCAAGTATTTTTTACATTGTGATAGTAAAATCATATTAAGTATAATATTCTAAAAGCAAACTAATATAGTTTCGAAAAGTGCAGTCAAGACAACTAAATTAAATACAATTGAGTGAAGACCTTTCTATGCAGAGGGGAGAGGCGTGTAGTGGGGTTGTTATTTAGAATATGAAAAGTTGAAGTGAAGCATTAAAGAAAGTAATATTATTAGCAACAGACGGTCTACTATCGGTTTACTCAAAGGTATTTTATATTCCGTAAAAAAAATGTAGATGGCTTTCAAATAATGGAACGATAGATGTATTAATTTGAAAAGTGTAACATATAGGTTCGAAAATTTTTCGTCAAAAATATAGTAGCTATAGCATAGTTGGTAATGCACCTTTCCCAGATTGGAAAAAAGATCCAGGTTCGAATCCCGGTAGCGCAACAACAATATTATTTAATATAATGTAATATTATTTATTAATATTTTAAAACCTTTAAAACACAAAAAAAAATACTGCGCTTATTACTTATAAATTTAATTAAATAACAATCTCAAATAGAAATGCAAATTTAAATACAAAATGTGTATTGTTAATAAAATATATATACTCGTTGGAAGAGAGCGGGTCTGCAATGTGTCCTAAATAAGTTAAATCGCTCAGAGGAAGTAGGATTGCATAGAGAACAGATAGATAAACAAACAATTTTATATACTAATATAATGTATTAATTATAAATATATACATATAAAATCAATTTTGTCAAAAATATTGTTTATGCGCTACCAGAATTCGAACCTGGATCTCTATTTTCTATCCGGGGAAGTACACTACCAATTGTATTATAGCGCCAGTATTTTTCATGACAAATTTTCGAACCTATATGTTACACTTTTTCGAATTAATACATCTGCCGTTCCATTATTTGAAAGCCATCTACATTGTTTTTACGGAATCTCAAATACCGTTGGGTAAACCGACTGCAGACGCCAGAATTATCAATTCATTTTTCATTAAATTTTGGACACATTGATACAACTTATATTTATATTTATAATTAATACATTAAATTAGTATTCAAAACATCACAGAGCTATGTTCTGAATATTTACAACTTCACAATAAGAATGTGTTCTCCTTAATAAAACAATTTTATATATTTAGATTGATAAAATAATTCTAAAATTTAATGTATAAGTGCTTCCGTTACGTACGGCTAACCCGTACAAATGCCGGTTTCTATATTTAACGGGGATAAATCCAGCCTCCTCCAAGTAATGGTGGAATTCTCACCGGAAACATAGTTCAACCAACAGTGATGAGCAGGAGCGGTAAGCAGATTTCCTACCAATCACGGCGTTAGATCGAGAAGACACCAATAATAATGTGAATATTGAACAATGAATGAACAAGACGTCAATTGTTATCATCCGTACCGACAATAATAATAATAATAATAAGTATATTCTGTTTTTAAACATACAAACAAGATAAACAAAAAGCACACGTAGCCCGGTGTGCATAATACCGGTGACTCATGCCGGGGGTTCTAGGTTCGATTTCCAATGAGGACATAATACATCTATGCGATTTTGCATGCATACAGTAATTGGGCCGCGTGGCCTGTTGCGGTATGATTTATTAAGAAAAACACATTGTGAAATTGCATTATTAATCAACTAGAAAGATATACAGTAAAAAATATATCTATCGAAAAAAATGTATTTAAATATACCGGTAGCAACTAGATATTTTTTCTGCATATAGTAATATAGTTGATTCATTTTATTTATATTATATAAAATATTTATTTATAGTACATATACAATTCAACACTATTTCTCTCAGTCGATGTGCTCATGTTGGCGTGAACTACTTGTCCCCACTCTTTTTGATCCTGGGCCTCATTTAGAGCGATGTGTCGCACGGCTCCAGTCTCTCCATCTAGTTGGAGATCGACTTCCCGTCCTGCTTACTTATATTAATATATTTTCAGTGATCACAAATTTCTTCAGACTGTCTCTAGTCTCATCTAGCAACGTGACCAAAGTGTAAAATGATAATTTTTTCACTAGATACGAAGTTCTTGAAGAAAAGACATTCGTTCATCTTGCAGTCCTTTGTATAAGCAGTATATGACATTGTGGTGACCCTGCATGCTCCCATAGACAAGACCGTGTAAGGACTCACTTATCAACCACATAGGGCAAAAACCCAAGCAACCAATCAGCAAACAATATGCATCGTAACGGTCACTGCCCAAGCAGCTAACGAGCACTTCTCCGCAGACCGTCTTCTTAGCGACATCTTCTTCCATCGACATCTCGAGCGAGCCACTCCAGAGTACAACGCGCATTTAACTGTATATTACTTCTGTATAGTTCATCCAACAATAAACTCCAACCTTTCATTAAATACCTTGCTCTAGTTACAACAACAGACACCCTACACTACGACATTCACTAACACGCATGAGACTAGAATAAATTATGGGCTTCAGTCTCATATCTATAAAACCTTCTGACACTATCACGAGTCAATCATGTCAAACAACCCAACCTCTATACCGTCAGCCCGATGTTAAGCATGTTTCTTTATTTCCTTCTCGGGGTCCATGCTTCGACTTCCTGAAGAGCTGCAAACTAACCAGGGCTCTTACCAGTCAGACTTCTAAGTTCCTTGTGATGCGTCAGTTCTTTCAAATTTTTGTCTGTTTCGATGTACCGGACATGGCCATATCAAGTCTCCTCTATTTCTTGAGACGAGAAATCTCGGGTAGATACCATCATTAATCTCTTCGTAGTCATCAAGAACATTAGTGTTCGGCATTTGGTCAATGCGATATAGGTACTCAGAATCTTTATGTCACACATATATTTATCACGAGATCCAGTACAAAATTTTCTACTTGAATCTTGTGGATAATTTCTGCCACTTTGTCTTCTCTGGTCGCAATAAGTGCGGTATTATCTGCAACCCCTTCTACACTTTGAAGGGCTGCGATGAGAAGTCGTTTACCCTTACAAAGAGTCGTAGTATTGAACTCAGATTTTGTTACAGCATCAGATACCAGTTCGCGTAAATAAATAATTGAAATACATGTTTTTATTTAAGCAATTAGTAAAATTTGTAAATCAAAGAAAACAATTTGACAAAAATATATGACTTAGACTGTTGTCATATTCACAGGCTTGTATATTTGATTTACAAATTGCACAGAATTTTAACATAAGTAAAAATATTGTTTGTGACCGACCCAAGTCGTCGATCACAGTGGTGGGTGATGGAATCGGAAGGGATGGATGAATAGAAAATAGGGAATCTGAAATGAAGGAAAGATGGGATAAAAGGTAAGTGAATTTTTTCGATAGCGGACAAGAGTGGCGGGATAAGGAGGACAGCTTGACTCACCTGACGGTGACGCCGTCACTAGCTTATCCCTTATGACGAAAATTCATTTTAGAAGTAATCAAACACGATTGATCACAGCGAGAACGACACTTCTTCTCCAAATGTTCGAATTTTATGTGTACTGATTGGGAATGAACTAAGGGGTAGGAACAAAACTAAAACTGGTAACAATAACACTACATTTAAAAATAATAATTTTGATTCAAATCATTGAATATATTACGTGTAGAAATTATGTTTTCACCTATCAAAAAAATAATTACAAATACGGAACATTAATTTGTATATCTGCTATGCCTATCTGATTAGCAACATTTATAAAACGAGACCGACTATTTTTTATAATGGACACAAAGCTTGATGAGTGTCGCCTCGGTATCGGAGAATTCTCGCTAATGACCTGGGCCGGTTTCATGATACAAATAGAATATGTGCTTTTATATTTCACGGCCATAGAGGTCAGTATGTCTGGAATGATCCCCCATCTTAACGACCATCTCGACCCGACTAACGAAGCAATCAGTCCGTATCCCGTTCACAGCGCTTTGTATTATACGGTCAAATCATTAATTCACTGACCCTTGTGCACCGAAACGAGGCAAGTCTAAAAAAATTAACTATGTTTACATTTTCTATATTCTGCGGCAGAACAAGAAAAGAAAGATATTTTGACGTGACTACATATTTAAAATCGATCTGAAGTACAAGAATAGGTCAGACTTTAAACGCTTATATCTCAGAAACTATATAACTCAGGTAAAAGTTAATGGTTTCGATAGATCGAAGAGAGATATAGGATATTTTTAGATTGCATCAGCTACGCCCGCTCCTACCCTCCGCGTTCCGCGCGCGAGAGTTACGTAAGTAGTACGAACTGGCGCGCTCAATCATCTTCGGAACGCCGTGGTTTGTGAACCATAAGTCCAGTCCGATCAAGACAAAACCAGTATCAAATATTAGATTATAATAACTTACAGGCTCGTACGTATATATAATATAGATAATGTGCAAATACAAAATGATACACAAAGTTTAATTTAAGTAAACGGTTGAGCAAAAAAATCATAATGTCAAGTATTTGATCAATAATTACAAGCATAAATATAGAAAAGTGAAGTCTGCGGATAGATCTTTTTGTTGAGATAAATTTAACGTTACTTTACTTATTGCGGCAGAAAGGGCACGAGCCCAAAGCAAAATTAGAATTTATGAAACCCGAATTCAACGTGGACTGTATACGAAAGTCACCTAGCACTCTCAGCAATACTTATAGTTTCCCATTTTCCCTCAATATCAATGTATCCTGCCTACCCATAAGTGGTCTATTTTAATCACCATCTGCCTATCGTGCATAAAATTGTTTTCTTCTGTCTAACGACGACAACGGCAATATTAATTCATTTTCATTTTCAGTGCCGATAAATCTTTTGCGTTTATTTAAATATTAACATTCCTTTACAGCTTGTATTAATATAAAAATACTTAATACATTTCATTTACATGCAAACCTGTGGGCCGCTTCCTACCTCGCTAGGTACATATAAAGTTCCTGTTCTGAGGTAGGTAGCCATAAGGTTCCATTAGCTAAGTTGGAAGTAAGGTACCAAACTAAATTAAATGGTAAAAAACAGAAAAATAAAAAATCAAAAAGGAGACAAGTAGAGAATAAGTAAAATGAACAGAGAAAAATTTTTGATACAGACTAAAGACATGTAAGAAGTAAGATTTTTTTGTAAATTGAGTTAAAATACTGTTTTATTCCACAACACTTCTCATTGTGTTAGACGATATAACTTTTTCGAGAACATCTTCCCATCATCATTATTATAATTCAACTAAAATTAACCAAACACCCCATAAATTACTGTCTGAAAGTGTTTTTAATTTTAGTTGAATAATAATATTGATAATGGGAAGATGTTCCCGAAAATATTATATCGTTTAACACAATAAAAAGTGTAGTGGAATAAAATGATGTTTTAACTCAATTTACAAAATAATCATGGAATTCCGCAAAGTTTCACCAAAAACCTTTGAACAGTAAGATTGTATTCGTTGCTTCAAATATTAAATTCGAAAAAAAATCTTATCCACTGTCTCATTTCTAAGCCCTCAATGCATACGCTTAATTATCACGCGATGACTACTCACTTTTTTTTTTATATTACTAGCCCTAATATAGCGATATAGGGTGGTTAAAAATTAAATAACTTGAATTTGTTTGTTTGATGACGTCATCCAACTTCTCCGGCTGTCGCATAATATTATTCTCAATCCCAATATATACTACAGTTTGCTACCAAGATACTGTGATGCGATAGAAATAATTTTTGAAAGAAGAATATGTATAATACCATCACATACATCCCTTCTTCGTCATATGAGAGTGATGTTATATTCATATATCTTAGGCATCATTGGTCAGTTTGACAAAATTCTGATTAAACCCTGCTTAAAGCAAATAAAACGATCATGTATTTTCTTGGAAATGTTATATCTACTCAGATGTATATTCTTACGTAAATTAATTTAACTTAACTTTAATTTAACATTATAAATTATTTTATTGAGGGATTTTGACAGTGTAAACTTATTATAATAAATATTTAACACGTTATACTGTTTATGAAAATCCACAGAAATGTTTAGGTGCATAAGATAAATAAAAAGAGGGAGAAAAGATGTGGAGGCTGTAAGTATTAATGCCGTAAAGAGAGATCAAGATGTGTTTATAGGTAGAATGATTAGCCAAACTTGAGATTGTGGTGGTTCATAAAAAGAACCCTTTGAGCGTAGTAAGGCTAATGTTGAAAACGTCCATTTCTCATTATGGTATTTGCATGACCGTTGAATGAATTAATTCTGTATGTAAGATATTCTACTTCTAGGGATGTGGAAGAGTGCGGATTGCCGGATCAATCTAGATGGTATATGAAGAGATATTAATTCTAATTGGCTGGGACAGTCGATATGGCCTTGCAGTTTGCTGCATCTAAATAGGAGTTGAATAATAGATTAGATCTAAAATTAAGATATCGAATAAACCTATTTTGTATTCGTTCTAATCTCGCAATATATGTAATTTGTCATGGGTTCCAGATTTGAGATGCGTACTCTAAGTGACTACAAACGAATGCGTAATACAGTATTTTGAGGCAATATGGATTTTGGAAGTGTTTGCAGGTTCGAAGTATGAATTCTAGCACTCTATAGGCCTTGGAGGTAATTTGGTCAATGTGTTTTGTCAATTATGTTTTAGTCATGAGTTATGATTCAATGTATTTTATATTTAGTACTCAGAGTAGAATGACGCAACTAGTACATATTTACCTTTACCGACAAATCTCCGAGACGAGAGATCAAAGTGTCATCTGTGAGATTAGTCTCGCCTCACCACGGCGGGTGCGTCACTAGCCTTCATTAATTTCATAACAGGGGTAGTTATTATTATGTAACCCAACCCGCCCCGTTCATCTGATCTGGTTTGGATATGAACAGAAAAGATAGCGAAATTCAGCGAGTTTTTAAAGATAATGAATTTTGAAAGCAAAAAAGCTTCGCTTGATATAACCAAATCTGTTTACATTCCCCATCCATCATAAAAACTATCCAATATATCTGCAAAGACACGATACATATAATTAAACAGAAGTTAAAATATTAATACAAATAATTAAACAAAATACTTTGTTTAAACCACTATTTATTGATTATTCAACATGTTTCGATACTCTTCAGGAAATTAAAAATACAAGCGTAAATAAAACTATTAAATGATGAATAAGTAATAACTAATGTGAAAACAAATTCAAAATGTGACTATTTGCAAAGAGGATTTGATTATTTATAATATTTACCTTGCTATTAAACAATTAAGTATTTTGACTAATTATTTATTTAAAATGAAGCCACAAAGTAATTTTGCTAATATTGAAGAAGTTAAATATGACATTGATTGGTAAACATCAGCAGAACAGGCAGGATTCGTGAATTTTTTTTTTGCTTAAAAATAGCATAATTGAATGATATTTTTGGTTGTAGGCCATGTTTGAAGTTTAAAATTTTGATTTTGAACGAAATTTCTCGTCTTGGAGTTCTAAAATTATACTAGATGATGAATTGAAAATCACCTTCAAATTCAGTACTGCTGTTGTATTTTATATGTTCATTTTAAAATAGTTCGACGGATCAAATGTTTTTCTATTAATTATAGATAGCAGCTAAATCGGGTTTGTTATTAACATCACTGTCCAAAATGAACTGAAAAAAATTAATTGCACATGTTAAGGTTTTGTCCAATGTTATATTGAATTCCAATATTATTAAATATATAATATTTCCCGAAATTATTGTGCTACTTTAAAAATGATTAAGTAAATATCATTATACGCAATAACCATGCATCATACATCCAGATGCCACCACTGAAGAACCATGTAGCATACATCCAGATGCCACCACTGAAGAACCATGTAGCATACATCCAGATGCCACCACTGAAGAACCATGTAGCATACATCCAGATGCCACCACTGAAGAACCATGTAGCATACATCCAGATGCCACCACTGAAGAACCATGTAGCATACATCCAGATGCCACCACTGAAGAACCATGTAGCATACATCCAGATGCCACCACTGAAGAACCATGTAGCATACATCCAGATGCCACCACTGAAGAACCATGTAGCATACATCCAGATGCCACCACTGAAGAACCATGTAGCATACATCCAGATGCCACCACTGAAGAACCATGTAGCATACATCCAGATGCCACCACTGAAGAACCATGTAGCATACATCCAGATGCCACCACTGAAGAACCATGTAGCATACATCCAGATGCCACCACTGAAGAACCATGTAGCATACATCCAGATGCCACCACTGAAGAACCATGTAGCATACATCCAGATGCCACCACTGAAGAACCATGTAGCATACATCCAGATGCCACCACTGAAGAACCATGTAGCATACATCCAGATGCCACCACTGAAGAACCATGTAGCATACATCCAGATGCCACCACTGAAGAACCATGTAGCATACATCCAGATGCCACCACTGAAGAACCATGTAGCATACATCCAGATGCCACCACTGAAGAACCATGTAGCATACATCCAGATGCCACCACTGAAGAACCATGTAGCATACATCCAGATGCCACCACTGAAGAACCATGTAGCATACATCCAGATGCCACCACTGAAGAACCATGTAGCATACATCCAGATGCCACCACTGAAGAACCATGTAGCATACATCCAGATGCCACCACTGAAGAACCATGTAGCATACATCCAGATGCCACCACTGAAGAACCATGTAGCATACATCCAGATGCCACCACTGAAGAACCATGCATCATACATCCAGATGCCACCACTGAAGAACCAATTACGATGAGCTTTCCAAATTATTTTATAGGTAGTATGTAATAAGCATTTTTAAGAGATTTAAGTACTATATTTGTTTTCGCCTATGTTGTATTATTGAACTATTAGTATTTTGTATAGTATAAAAATAAAAAATGTTTTTAAAATGTATACGTACAAGATGTCCCAAAAGTCAACGTTATCTCATGGAGGACTGATAGGCAAACAGTTCAGCTGAGTCAAATAGCGTCACTATATATTTTAGTCTATTGCACGTCGAATAGCATCACTGCAAGGTACTGAAATAATTTTACAGTGAGCTCATTTTGCAGTAAAACAGCAATGTCTTTTTTTCTAAAGTAAAACAGAAAACTTAATACCATTTTAAAAATTACACTAAATGAGAAACTTTTGTAAATAAGTTTACAGATTGAACAGGGTTAACAGTATAAATTAGCTAACAAAAAATAATTACCTCATGAATCGGGCAAAAATGTTTGTAGCACTGTTAGTTTCATTTTGGACTTTTATCAATAGCAGTGCTATTCAGGATTGCGTAACAAAAATTACAGTCTTAGAATGTGGAATTTTGTTGGTGTGGCAGTCGAAAAACTGATCTAAGGTGTCGATTTGCACGAATTTCATAAAAGTGTCAATATCTCGAAAACTAACGATTTTTTAATAAGGTCATATTTTTATATTCTGGACTGTCATGAGTTGGTCCATCAGCCCTTCAAGGGATAACGTTGACTTTTGAGATATTCTGTGTATGGCTGTTTCCAGAAATATTTACACCGAATTGTGCGCAATTAAAGTCGTCGCCTTAATTGGCACAAAAGAAAAATCGCTTAGTGAACGACGTCACCTTGACACCGGGAAATGTTGGAAAAGTTTAGCAAAAAGCTGTTAGGCGCTTCTCCCGTTAACCTACATCCGCCGCCTGCGACCCCCTCCCACCCTTCGGGTGGACGGCCCGGCTAACGATGAAACGAATCCGTTACGCCGTTAGAACGAACGGTGATGAGGCGACGCTCCAGGTGAGAATCTCCACGGCGCAGAAAGAAAACAGTGACCCCAATAAGGGACTCTCCCGCGTTACTGTTTATTATCACTTAACCCTTTTCAAGTGTAAAATGATGGTGCACTTTGTTTTTATGGACTTTTAACGAAGGTTGCCTTCCGGCGGCCGGGGGGAACACGTGTCAAGTGACAAGAGCGGCGTTATCGGAAGACAAGGTAATGATATGGCGATGAGAAAAAGAGACATCAGGGAAAAAACCTACAGATGGGTAACGGATACTTAAAAGCTACGATCCATGATCGTAATCCACTTTATTATCCTTATAAAAATACGCATATACCTTCAATCTTAAAGCCCATGTACACGGAAGGAGATTTAGTAGAGATACATCTCAATACTATGTACGAGTACACGTGTTAATATTTTGGAGATAAACTCACATCAGCTTGAGATTGGTAAAAAGAGTCGAAAACTCAAACTAGTGTACACGACATTCGATCTAACAGCGCGATTTTAAACGCACACAGGCGTCACCTAAAACCCATACAACTATATATTTTGCAAAGTTTCCATAAGTCGCAGAACTTTAATAAGAGGCGTTAAATTACAAAAATTTATTCCATATATAATGGTAAAATATTGCACTTAAAGTTAACCAACTGAAAAAAAATATCAATAGAACAAAGTTTGTTTGCAAATCTTTGAATTAGTAATTTGGTGTATGAATTTTCGATATCATTAAAGAGTACTAACAATCTTGAGCTTTGAATAGATACTTGAAACGTTATCAGGTCAGCCAAATCAGCATTCAGTTTGCCTTTTATTGATATCAAATTAAACCAGAATGTGCAAAATTTTTAATTTCTATATATAGGTATAAACACATAAGTCACATTATTTTTTAAATGTATAGATGATTTGACTAGAATGAAAGGTACATAGCATGCAAATTGACTCCTAGGTGAAATATCATAATTAATAAATAGGTCAGTTTAGTAATTATATTTGATACTTGTAATGTTGTTTTATATTCAATAGTACATAATAGAATACTTTTTTTGAATACTTACTTACCATCACGCCGTTTTAGGCAGATAGGATAGAGCGCCACACTCTTCGATCTTGACACACAATTCTCGCCTCATTCACATTTATACATCCTTTTATACAAGCTCAACGATCATTGAGGCTTCTAACGGGGCGATCCTCCAGTATCTGGTTTACCTGGTCGTGCCAATCCTTCCGCGGACGTCCTCTACTTCTGCTGCCATCAACACTTGCGTCATATATCTTTCTTACCATTTATCCGTTCCACATGACCAAACCACCTAAGTGATCCTTTCTTAATCTTACTCACTATACTAAGATCAGCTTTACATTCTTTCCTTATTTCTTCATTCTTTACTTTGTGATAAATGGATCTGTTATAAATACTGCCTCTTAAATTATGTACAGAAATTAGTGATGAGCACAAAGTCACAAACTGTGAGTCAATCACAGATCTTTTGAGTCACACTCACTATCAGTGATTGAGTATTTGAAAACATCGTGATACGTGAATTGATGTGAAAAATTTATGAAGGAATGACATCATAATCATGACCAGCGCCATCTAGTAAATGCTGATAAAAAGTTTTACGCATGTATGCTGGCAATTTGACTGTAAAAAAGTTTTACGCATTAATATGCGTAAAACGGCAAATGCTGAAAATTTTATCCGAAAAATACACTTTAATTTCAAATAAAGATTTCATTCGCTCTGTGATGATATTTTAATAAGATTTTTAATTATTAATTATGCCAGAATATGTTTTTAACGCAATTGAAGTTTTATCATAACGCTCGGTCTTTTGTTTTGTTTCTTTATTTATTTCATGTATTGTGATATCGTACGGCGCATGGACATCAGTAATTAATCACAGTCACAATTTTCAATCACTATTATCAAATACAAATCAGTCACAATTTTCAATCACTATTATTAAATACCAATCACAATCACATCTGGGAGTCAAGTGTACCAAAAATATACGCCAATAAGCCAATAACAATTCTGATGCTACAGGATAATTAATATTCAAAATGAAATTGCTGAAATAACATCAACACGCGAAGTGTGCGAGAATGTTATGAAAAATGTGGTTAAAGGAGCACGCATTTGTGCCGCCGCTAGAGGCGGCCATTTTACCAATGTCATATTTTACACGTAATTGTAATAAACCAAGTAACTAATAAATAATAATTAAATTAAAAAAATATATTTCATTTTTTAGTTATTTAAAAATAACATCGGTCTGGAACATAATATTCACCCTGTACCATATAATATTTCGATCTCTCTGAAATTTGTTCAGATACGTGAATAGTTATAATATTCTCATCACGTTTGATGTGAATGGAATTCCATAAAATCACACGAAATATTCTCAAGAATGTTATTGTAGTCATGACGTCACTATATTATTCCCCCGAGTTCTCGACATCCCCCCACCCCCCTCCCAAGCGGGCTCTCGTCTAATTCGCTTAGTCATTCTCATCAATTATGATATTTTTCGTATTTCGCGGTTTGTTTCTCCACGGTATCGTAATGATTAAATTATCCATGGCTCGGCGTGAGGGGGTTGTTCAACGAAGACAACGAAAATATTTGCGTGTTAACAACAGACAATGATTCGCCATATAATTTTATAAGCAATTAAATAAGCCATTTTAGAAAACACCCTATTACATATTTATCACATTATAATTGTTGCGTGAAAGCATAGATACCGGAAGAAACAGGAGGTTTGCACATACCACAATCCAGATCTTCTGACACCTTCAAGATGGACTGTAAATTTATATTTATCACTATCTTCGTTCAGGGGTCCTAGTTCTTTAGAATGCACTTTATAGACGCGACGTCTCAATTTAATACTATACTGCGATTCATTAATTATCGTACCGGTTCAAGGTCGCCGTTCGACTTACGACGGCGTGCCGGGTGAGGAGAGAAGGAGAGACGAAGGCACAGTACACTACCTTTGTTCAAGAATAAATATATGTCCCAAACAATAATAGTTATGAGAAAAATGCCGCTCATGACTCACTGGTGTGATTGCAATTGGTGTTCGATAATATCAGTGATTGAAAACTGTGACTGTGATCACAGTTTCTGATATCACAATACACTAAATAATTTATTTTAAACATAATTTTGAGCATATTTATTCATATTATTAAAACTTATTTGCGTAAAAACATATTAACAAACATATAAATAATTAGAATAATTAATAGAAAATTATTACACATACCTACAAAATGTAAAAAAAGATACCAACAAAATTAAATTAACAGAAAGCTAGCAAACAAATTCCAATAGATGACGCTATCAAATTACGGAAAATCTGATAGATGGCGCTGATTCAAGTGATAATCGATTTAAACGGCGGTGTCAGAAAATCAATAGAATTTATAACAAAAAAGATTTGAAACACGAATCGCGATATTCGCAAATATCAATCACTGATAGTGAGTGTGTCTCAAAGATATCAGTGATTGACTCACGGTTCGTGATTTTGAGCTCATCACTACGTAATAATCATTTTATGAGCATATAACTACTTGTTTAATATATTTAACCGTTTTAATTCAGCTGTACTTTTGAGCCGATTTGTTAATGATTTGAAAGTGTAAAAGAATTAATACTTTCCACTTCCTAAAGTCTGTTTTCCACCAACCACTGAACAAGTACTTTATATGTACCTAGCGAGGTAGGAATCGGTTAACAGGCTTGCATATATACAATGAGTAGCTTGTTGGTCTAGTGGTTAAGACGTTGGCCTAGTGATCTAGTTGTCAGGGATTCGCGTCTCGTTCCAGGAAACCAACAAGTTAGTCCTATTTTCATAATACAAACGTTTAGCTTAGCTATAAAATAGTAAGAATATTGATGGGATATGTATTCAGTGTAAGCTTCTTGATTATTTTATTTTTAAAAAATATACTAACTGAAGTAACCGGCGTTGCCCGGGTTTTACGTAGAGTGAAGAGGCTTCATTTAGCGGGACGGGAGTAGGTTTCTTTCTAAATCAGATGTAGACTACAAAGCTCGGAAAAAAACTGTAGATTTGCATAAAAAAACAAACCCACGGACATTCTGCTTTTCACATATAAAATATGTAATATTTAATACTTATTGTGATGCCTTAATTATGTAAAAAAATATATATTGATGCAAGCTTCAAAAGATTTTATTTTTGCTTATAAACGCCGATTTATTGGCACTAAATTTATATCAAATCAAAATCAAAATTTTTAATGTATCCAGACAAATTTATATACTTTAACCTGATTTAAATTATATTTAATGAATTAAGGAAACCCTTAAGGGTCCCACCCTATCCCAGAACAGTTAAGGGGGTTGTGCACTCCCGCTTCAATCCCACGCAGTCAGTTCTGTTCCGTTAGTTAAATTATACCTTGTGGCGCCTCTTTACAGTTTAGTTTTTTTCTTTATTACATAGCTTATGAATGTATAATGAACTCTTCACTATTCACTCTTGCAATCAAAGGTATGCAACTATATTATTCAGCTATTGATTTTAATTATTTTACGGTATATTGCGAATTGTTACATAATATAAGTATATTAAATAATGTAGGAATTGAGGTGTGTGTGTGTTGAAGTTATTTAAACTCTGACTGACTCGAGATTGTGTCGGAAGGTTTAAGATGCTGTGAGAGGGAAGCTCCTAACTTCTTCTTGCTTGCCACATGTTGGTTGTATGTCGCAGTGTCTGTTGTGACTAGAGTAGAGTATATAAATAAAAAAGCACTTACAAGGTTGAGATGATGAATTAATACAATTTAAATACGCAATTGAACTCTGGAGTGGCTCGCTGGAGATGCTGTTAAGTAGCGATGCTCGATAGTTGCTTGGCAGTAACCGTCTCTGGTGCTAATAGTTATTTGCTGCTGCTCATTGGTCGCTTTGGTTCGGGCCCTAATGGTTGATAGATGAGTCCACGGGCGCGAGCGGGGTCACCACAGTAACATTCGATTTTTTTAATAATTATTACGTATAATTGTATAAGAGTGATAAAAAAATCACCCCTTTCTCGAAACACCGCAAACAGCTCTGGATTAAGCTAGCCCCTTGTTAACGTATTAGCAGCCTATCGCTTGTACAGTATGGACCAGCATCTACATATAAAAATGTTTAAAATGTTTTCCCCAGCACGGGCATGGCCCAGTATAGCTTGAGTACGATTGCAAATTCAACGAAAATGCCAACATTTCATTCGCACGCTTAGGTCAATTGTTTACAGACTGTCCCACTCGTCGCTCAGACGCGTCCGGTATCGTCCCTTGATTTGGCTCCCACGGGCAAGCGCCAGCTCCGCCTGTGCGTAACGCCAGCGCTGGGACAATGATTATAATATTTGAAAAAGTTCTCACTCTTACAGGAAGGCGAACGTTGGCTGAAATTGGCTACCTTGTTAATATCTCTTATGCGTGCTTTGTTGATTTTTAAAATATTATCGGGCCTTGCCAGAATGCTCGGCTACTCTCGGCTATAAATAAAATAAACACAATTATGTTGAAAATGCTCGCAAGGTGAAACGTGGGGGAGAATACGTGCACCGTACTGAGGGGACGCGAGGCGGTTGTCGCGGAAATTATCTGTTGATTTTGACATTTAAAAATATGTCTCGTGGCGGTTTACATAAACTGAGGCATGGTGGGATAATTTAGATTGCCATTTAAAATTATTTATTATTGCCTTATTTAATATATTCGTAACAACTCTACAAGGTTAATCAATATTATCAATAGATTTCACATGTACAGTCGAACTCGGATATAACGAGGACCTAGGATCCAACAAAATTTCCTCATTATAACCGTTACTCGCTATGATCGTGATTCTGTTGGCGATATCTTTATATTTTTTTAAATGTCGACAGTATTAATGAGAGCGATTCTATGAAAATACTCGTAAATTAAATTGTTCGGGCTTTTTTCTCGTTATAGCCGTAATTTTGCTATAACCAAGTTAGATCGTGTGTATGTATACTGGATATATCGCGCAGGATTAGTCGCCTAGGTGATGTCAATTAAATTGATAATAAGTACACGAGACAGTTATTAAAAATGTCACTAGAAAGATGTGAGATATATTTCGGCAAACAAAGACTTTCATTATTTGATAAATACGTTTTGATGGCGTTTGTCGCTGCCTACTCGCTGAAACGGTGGAAAAATATAAATCAATTGGATTATTGTTTGTATGCAAAATAAAAGGAGGTGTTCTGCGAGCGGGATCGCATGCTCGTTTCTGTCGCCGTTGTGTCGTAAATTGAACATATTTTGTGTTTTATTTCTTCTGACTTCATAATCATCATCATCATCATCGCCAATTGAGAAAAGCCAAGATCGAAGAACCACCATTGTATACATTTCTTGATTCCTGCATGGAACACTGGATTTGTTTGTGTCGCAACACTAATGATCATCTATATTTCGATTTAGTTTTCGAAGAGTAAATACTTTTACTGTTGCATAAATGTTTCATAAACTATCGTATTTATGTTTCCATCAAGTATGTGTGTAGAATACCCCTCGTCCCGCAACTAATGTTCCGAACCCCTCTCCTATATGTACACTTTATTTCATGTCTATTCATTTACTGGTCTGTGAATAAAATGAAACATTTTTACTGACTTCTTAGAACAATTATAAACAAATAATTATCGAATTTAAAATATTATCAGACTTTACTATTTCTACATTAAAATCTTTTTCATTAAGGATAACACATTATTATTGTAAAGTTTTCACTATTCAGAACATAGGTCTGTGATGTTTTAAATACTAATTTAATATTATATAATGATACAATAATGTAGATGGCTTTCAAATAACGGAACGACAGATGTATTAATTTGAAAAAATGTAACATATAGGTTCGAAAATTTGTCATCACGAAAGATACTGGCGCTGTAGGATATTTGGTAACGCATCCAGGTTCAAATCCCGTTAGCGCAAAAACAATATTTTAACATAAAATTGATTTTATATGTATATCTTTATAATTAATACATTCAATTAGTAGTTAAATTCTTTTTTATTATCTTCTGCTAATATTGAATATCCCCTTTTTGAGAACGACATTTATCATTATTGTATTATTTAACACAGGTATTTCGAATTAACGTGTATTAGAATGGTTGTTTTGATACTGCGTAGTAGCAGGTGACGATTGTTAGCATTAGAATTTCCAATTGTGTATGCAAATATTCCCAAACTTGAGCGCCGCTGTACAATACAACAATAACGAAAGTAGGTCAGCGGGGCCCGCTCTAGCTTTTACGTCACTCGGAACAAAAAGTTAAATCGCCTACCCCTTAGACATGTACTATTTAAAAATACATATCTCTTAAATATTAATTGAATGTATTAATTATAAATATACACATATAAAATCAATTTTGTCGAAAAATATTGTTTTTGGATCTCTATTTCCAATCCGGGGAAGTTCAATACCAATTGTGTTATAGCGCCAGTATTTTTCATGACAAATTTTCGAACCTATATGTTACACTTTTTCAAATTAATACATCTGTCGTTCCATTATTTTTGAACCACAGATTGTGAGAATGACAAATGGTAGCTCTTTTATTATGTTTCAGACAAACTCTTTCACGTATCAAATATCATTAGAATTGAAGAGCCTCAAACGCCTATGAAAAGAGCCGCGGTCTGCCGATCCTTAAGCTAGAAGAAGGAAATTCTCAATAGAAAAGTCTGGTGCTCCTGGGGTGGTTGGGAATTGGACGTAAGCCTAATAACCCTACATCTTATCAATCTATTCTATTGTAGGTTACAAGGTTACTCAAAGAAATAATCGAAGACGATCTGACAATTGACCAACGTTAAAACGATTAACGGATACAAAAATGTTTTATACCTCTATCATTCTCGAGTACTTGATATTCTAAAAGAATATAATGCCGAACTACAAGAAATTCGATGGACTGATAATGTAATATTATAAATATCTTATTATAAATGTGTACTACGGTTGTCACGCACAAAACCATAGGATGGAGGAACTAGATTCCTTATGAAACACCTTGCCAATAATTTTGTCGCAGCAAACCATAGAAAAATTAGTATTCGCATAAGCCGCAAATTCCATAACTTCGCCATCATGTGTGTGCAAGCTGCACCAACATAGAAAAAAACCGGAAAAGGAAAAGATGAGTTGTACGAGTTAGAGGATAATCTTCTCTGATGTAATATTATATTACACATTTTAAAAATAGATGACACCTACAAGTGCATGGGGTATCTTAAAATGTGACTCCCACCCATCAACATGCACCTCCCACACAAATAGTATTACAATCCCAGAGGTGTAACTGTTGAACTTCCCACTCACTAGCGTTTAATGAAGAAGTGACCTTTTGAATAATAAAATTTTAAATTTTCATTGGCTTATTTGACGTATACGTATTATTAAGATGTACTTTTACCGACATAAACAATATCATCAGCAAATAACGCACCCTCACTGAACAAGGACACAGGCCAACTGTCACTATCTTGTGCCTAAATTAAACAATACTTTCTAGCACCTAAATATATATAACAGTCTAAATTCAGACGTGAAAAATTGCAACCGTAGTCTTACATATTTTTCAATAAATGTGCAGTTTTGGCTCCACGAAATGGGGAGAAATTACACCCAAGAACTTTTAAAAGTCCAAACTTGAGATTAACAGTACCAATATATTGAATATTTTTATCTATTATCTTTGTTTTATTAACCACTAAAATGAGTTTAAATACATCTACCGGTTTCGAAAAATACCATTTTCTTCTTCAGGATGTCATAATAGATAAAAATAGATTCTGTCAAAGAAACAATATATGTTTTGGTTAGTTATGACATCCTGAAGAAGAAAATGGTATTTTTCGAAACCGGTAGATGTATTTAAACTCATTTTAGTGGTTAATTAAACAAAGATAATAAATAAAAATATGAATCTTAACCACAAAGATAATATTGCTGATTTTAAAAGTATAATATATTGAATATTGCATTTTCTACTTTTCTCTGTAATTGTATATATTATTTAACCGAACTTTTTTCAATCTTTTTATTTTGAACATTACAATTTTACATGAGTTCACTTCATATTTGTATCTTATTTACTTATTTTACACACTCTTACTTCATATTTGTATATTATTTACTTATTTACTCTTACTTTACTTACTCTTTTTTATTTTTGATACACTGAACATTGCATTTACTTTAAGTTTTACGTTGTATTTATATGTTATCTAATTGCATCTTGTTTTACTCTTTATATATATATATATATAAAAAATTTTTGTACATTGAACATTACTACTATACCGGAAAAGCATTGTCTGCTATAACAATGACTATGAATCAAAAAAAATATTATTACCTATTGTTTAACACATTATGTTATATTTTGTTACAGGCAGTGCCACCTCACAACGTTTTAAGTAAAGCGTTATTTAGAATGATATTTAAAAAATATTATTTCATTTAATGAATATTTACAAAAGTTGAACAAAATGTGGAGTACGAAATGAGAAAAAAATATACATTCATAAATATTATTTTTGTACATTTTAATAATTAAGTAGAACATAAAATTATATATTAATTACTCTTTTAAAAAATAACGTACTGTTTGACTGGTATTCTTTTTTATAAATGCCCACTGGATTAAAATTGGAAAGTCCCAGCACTATTTATAACAATACAAATTATTGCACTATTTTGATTTTAAATAATATTTCATTTCATTTGTTTACTTATTACGGAACGTTAATAGATAATTGGGTACATCTGAGGGATGTGACTCTTTTTTTTGTCTGTCCATTGCGGATCACAGGTTTTTTTTAACAGTAATCTGGTCAATGGTAATTTTCAACTCTCGGTTAACTTGTGTCATCTTCTTTCCCTTAACTCGCCACATTTAATCTATATAATATAAAAATTTTTGAATGACAATGGTATTAACTTGTAATATAATATTTCCTATTCTGTAATATTATTTCACTTTTTTCTATAAAATAAAGTTTTAACTTGATTAATGGCACAAATCGCTCTTGAAGGGTGGGTTGCTTATTTAAAAGAAGAAGAAGAGAGATGTGAGGGACTTGTCCGACACTTTTCATAAACCGAAGGCATAAAATTAAAATAAATTATAACATAGCTAGTTATTAATGCACATTTTTAATTTTATAAATTATAATTTTAGATATACATATTCGTAGATAACAGAAAGAGATTACCAAGATTGATGTCGGATATCGTTCACGATATGACCGCGACGGGAGACGTAATATTAAATACTGGCGACATCTAGCGGCAACCTTTCAAACTCAATGCCACGTAGCTTTGTCGATTACAGGCTCGCCGCAGCTGATCCTCTCCGTAGAGAAACAGATCATTCCAATGCTTATTATGATCATTATTACAAAGATACATAGAAAATCTAAATTCATCATTTTTAATTATTTTATTGTTTAGATTTTGAGTGGTAGGCCAGTGTATATACTGCATTATAGGCATAAGTTTAAAAAAACCCTAAATTAATGGATTACTAAAGTTAAAAATTGTATCTATATTTAACTGTGTATAGTCCTCAGTCCTAACGAAGATACGTTAGTATCGAAACATACACACAGTCTTTTATACTAAGTTAAATACAGATATAATATTTAATTACGTCTAACCACAAATGTAGTGCTACAAACATCAACAATAGATTACTGAACTGCCTACTGGTTATTAAAAAAATTAAACAAAATGTAGTATTTATTGAATGAAACTTACGACTTTTGTCGCGATTATTTAACCATTTTATTAATTGCAGTCATTATCAGCAGCTCTACAATGCGTGGTGAGTCTTGGCTGCAGTGGCGTAACTTCAAAAATTGGGCCCCAATGCAAAAAAGGCAATGGACCCCAAAACAAAAAAGGAAGTGTTCCTGAATATGTATTATATTATATAAGACATAAAAATATAATTAGACGGTTTATCCAGTAAAAATCACCCCCCGCCCTTCCGTGTTCTTTGATAACTCTGATATTAGTGAACGCTGGCGTGTCGCCCAAACCTTTGACACGCGTGTCATCACTTCCCTAGTCACTACAAGGCACCTTTACGCCACCGATGCAGTCAAGAGTCGGGGCCTCGCCTATCTGCAGCAGATCCCTCTTGACATTATCTGCCTATCTACATTTTGGTATTTAACTTGCTGACTTGTGTAAGAGAGCTTTATGCGTGTTACGGGAATCATCTACTCTCTATGCAATTATAATAACAATGTACGTACGTATTAATATAAAAATATCTGTTCGAAGATCCAGGTTCGAATCCCGGTAGCAACAACGATATTTTTCGATAAAATTGATTTTGTATGTATATCTTTCTAATTAATACATTTAATTTGTATTATTATTCAGATTTTAAAACATCTTAATATTCTGGCAGATAATTATTTACGTATACTGACTGCATGCATTTGCCAATCGTCATTACAATCGTACACCAATCACATATGGCATTTTATCTCATTACAAATATGTCGCATAAAAGTTGATTTTCAGCCAGCAGTTAAATCCAATATTATTTTTGAATACATAATAAAAAGAAAGACGAATTTAGATGAAATCAAAGAAACTTTACTTGGAAAAATAATTTATTATTAGATCACGAAACCAGCTTTTCTTGTGTTCCGCACCAATATTTACATTTTCAGAAAGTTAAAGGCGTTCCGTAAACAAATACAACAAACTCCAACTCCCCATTGTTCGTGTGTAACTATTTGAGTTGTTAATAACGTATTGTTGACGTGCGTATAACGTCGCGCCAAATAAATTAACCCTAATTGTTCAAATCAACAACGTTTATAAACAATGCCGTACAGTATTCGTACCTTAAACATTATCGTTCAATAATACATTGCTGATTCAAATACTTACCAAGGTTAAGGGTTGTTTTCACTAACGAACCCTAATTAAGGAATTCTTATTGCTACCAACCCATTTACCGAAATAAGAGCTACCTACAGTGGCATAGCAATAAATTGCCGGGGCCCTGGGCAAGAATATGTACCGCAGTGGCGTGCGCTAGGCGTGAATTTAGGTTATGCTGCTAATATCAATTCTGTAAAAGCGACAGGTATTGTCACTAGAGGTTGTATTCATCATACATACTTTCAGAGGTATATTTTTGTGAAAGTATACCTTTTCCGTTCTTGAAAAATATTAATGTTGTTTATGCGCTTTGTTATTTCGATTGGCACCACTGGGTATTCTGGTTTATAATAATGTACATATGTGTATGTGAGTATTGCCGCCTTTTATTTGATAGGTCTAGGCCATATCTAAGTAATTTGTTTTTTTTATATATAGTGCAGTATATATAATTCCTTATATTCAATATAACTAAATAATTCTTTCGGTCCCCTGAATTTTGCTATAATGGAATTTGACATGTATATGGAGACCATTCCATTACAGACTCTCCCTCCACATAAAACTAGATCGACTCAGATAGGCGGGTTATAGGTCAGAGGTCCAGGTGGTAGGAGAAGAATAAGAAGACCCCAAATTCGCTGAGAGGATGACGTAAAAAAAGGCTAATATAGATTCCAAATTAAAAGACGAAGAAGAAGAACATGATCGCTAACGTTCGCTAAGCGGACAATCACAGGAAAAAAAAAAAATTTTGTAAATTGAGTTTTATTCCTTACACTTTTCATTGTGTTATCGATATAACGTTTTCGGGGACATCTTTCCCATTATCAATATTGTAATTCAACTAAAATTACACTGTACAAAAGTATTTTCATTGTGTTAAACGATATAACGTTTTCAGAAACATCTTCCCATTATCAATATTATAATTCATCTAAAATTTCACTGTATGAAATTGGTTTTAATTTTAGTTTAATTATAATATTGATAATGGAAAGATGTTTCCGAAAATATTATACCGTTTAACACAGTGAAAAATGTAGTGGAATAAAACAGTGTTTTGACTCAATTTACAAAATAATGATGGGATTCCACAAAGTTTCACCAAAAACCAGTTATTTAAAATTCATTACCATCAATGATTTAATACTCTGTTTCGCGCCATAGCACCGCACCATCCGCGCGATGATGAACATGGCAATCGCCATTCTTCAGACGGTGCAGAAAGAAAAATAAAGCGAAATCTCGACCCTCGGTTAAGTGGATTGTTGTTTATTCGTACCAGTTTTATCTTGAATAAAGAAAATGAAATGAAATTGTCCACGGGAGAGAGCGTGCAGTGAATGTGCTCGGTATAGACCTCATCACACACAAACTCACCCGGGACTGTCGGCAAATATTGAACTTGTATCTTGATTGGAAGGGCCCTCGTGCAGGTGTGCAGAGTTGCCCGCGAGCGCGGCACAACACACACGGTCATATACATTATTTTACAATACAATACCGTGCTCGATTTCAGGGTTTAAACATATTCTATATCATATTTACCGTTTCCGAGGTAAGTTTGTAGAACTCCATAATCACAAATGTTTCTCTTACCGTATTATCTTCTTAGATTGTAAAATTATATAGCTGTCCTGTTACGCATCATCAATGAAGATTTAGAATATGAAGACTTGGCGGTTTGAAGTAATTATGTTTCTTCGTTAATATTAGCAATATTACTTTGTGCCCTCATTTTACATAAATAATTAGACAAAATACTTTCTTTAAGGCCACTATTTATTAATTATTCGACATGTTTCGATATTTATGGTATCTTCTTCAGGAAACAATGTATACTGAAATTAAAAATACAAGCACAGATAGAAACAAAACTTTAAAGTGGTGAATAAGTAAGAACTAATATAAAAACAAATTTAATAAGTGACTATTTGCAAAGAGGATTTGGTTATTTATAATATTTACCTTGCTATTAATACTTTTTCGTATTACTAAAATTTCTAATTTGTATTTGTATATGGTATTTGTATGTATAATTTCTATACTCTTGTTAATGTCAAAAGAATGATTTGTTCCGAAAAGCTGATTGGAAAATTCTGAATAGTTGTTGTTATTTAGGCATCTCAAGTGTTCCTTAATTCTAATATCAAAATTTTCTGAAGAAGATACCATAGGTATCCAAACATATCGATTAATCAATAAATAGTGGTTTAAACAAAGTATTTTGTCTAATTATGTATAATGTGTACAAATAACCAATTCACGCAGATGTTTCGAAACGAGCAGAATTTCAGTTCTCCCTCGTAACGTCAAACACAATCTAACTGAAAACACCCCTGACTATGACTTGTATCGATAGATACCGCACCAGGTGCTAAACGGAAAATATAAGAATATGAAAGCATTCCCACGCAATAAATTTTGGTAGCAAAATGTCAAGTGATGTATCAATACAAGACCGTTTACAAAAGATAGAACAGTACAATAAAGATCAGTTGTGTAGTCTTAAAGAATAGCATTGTATAACAGTGCTACTTTAGATAACAATACGTGATCAGCTTCTCGGAAGGAAGGTGGTGCATGTGACACTTAACACTCCTTTTCTACAAATTACCTATGACATCAAAATATCATTAGTGCTGACACTGAATGGTTACATTGTTTACGTGCCTTGTCACTTCGATTGGCACCACTGTCTTTCCTGGTTTATAATAATGTACATGTGTGTGTGTGAATAATGCCGCCTTTTTTTTCGAAAAGCTAAGAAGACGGTAACCGACACGCGTTATTCAATTACATGACCAGTCCAGCGGTTCGAATAAACCACCAGTGCGCGCTTCGGTCGGTCGAAATCTAAAGAAGACAATCCAGCTAAAACAGTGTTCCGCAACCGGTGTGCCGTGAGCCGGATACAGGTGTGCCACGGTCAAATTCAATGTATTTGACATTTTACAATTTAATAAAAACTTAAACAACTTAATAACAAAATGCAAGGTCGAAATGAGAATATATTGATGTGCTCCGACAAATTACAAGGGTTAAAAAAAAAATTATTGTAAAATTTGTGTATGTACCCATATATGTACCCATATATTTTACTTTTGGTGTGCCGCGGAATCCTAGGAAGAATTTTGGTGTGTCGTAGGTGAGAAAAGGTTGCGGAGCACTGAGCTAAAAGAACAACAATATCGGATCAGAAAGACAGCCAAAATAAAGAGGTTAGTACAATTCATATATCATATGTGTGCTTATTGTTAATCGGAAACCTGGGAACCAGCTATCGAATGCATTTACATAAACAACTTAGAAAAATTAGAAGCATTCAAAATGTGTGGAAATCATCAGAATTCCAATGAATAATGTTGTCCTTTTACATCCCATACAAATAAAATTGTATAGCTGTCCCCCACTATAGATATAAATGCAGGTTGTTGAGTTAAATTGTTAGATTGATAATGCCCTTACAAAGTGAAACAGGTCTTAAGTAAAGTAAACGAGTAGAATTAAAAAACAAGTGTTTTATTTTCACATATGTATTTTATATCTTTTTTCAAAGATAATTGAACTTCGTTTATAATAACCACTTAATGAGTAATTTTAAAACACCAACCAGTTTCTAAAAATACAATTTCCTTCTTCAGGATGTCAAATTAACTAACCAAAAACATATATCACGTTACTTTTTTAATTTGAATAGGTGGAAAACCGGTTGGTATTTCAAATTTACATAAGTGGTAATAATAAACAAAGTTAAATAATCTATAAAAAAACCACAAAGTTCAATTCGCAAATATTAAAAACATTTAATATCAATTGTCTAATTAAGAAAGCGGGGTGTGGAGTATATGCTACAACAATGACTAACGTATTTGAAGGGGTTGATAATTTTAAACATCTGGACTCTAGGTATGTATAATTATCTAGGTCAGTGTGTTTTTATCTATCTCGTTTCAAGAAATGAAGGGCGCTTGGCCGGTCCCGCAGACCACCAAACTTGCCAAGGGAGGGACTCTACAGGGAGACTGACAATTAACTTTCAAAGAATAATATTATACTTGATCATACATATTAATTAGAACTCTGAGCCGGAGAAAATGGAATAATAGATGTATTATTTACACAAGAGGTGGAAAAACGAGAGGTGGGAAGGGTGATAGGAACTTGTTATAGGGGCAGAACAATAAGGACTCAATGACCAACCAGGAAGCATGACTTATCTGGATTTTCTTGCTGTACTCACAGCTTTTCTGAACTTCAAGAAACTTCATCAGAAACATCAGTGTGACGTTCACTTCTACACAGTTCAAAAGTTATAAACAATATACAGAAAATTCGTCCTCTGAGATAAGGGTAAAGGGAAGGAGGGGACATATAGGTATAGTAAATCTAATGGAGTATCCACACACGCACGTATCATTTATAAAAACTACAGAATATAGGTTCCAAATTTGTCGTAAATTTAATTGACCCATAGCTCTATATGGGGTAAAAACATGGACTCTGAGAATGAAAGAAAGGAACATGCCCGACACCTTCGAGATGTGGTGTCGGCCTCGTTTGGACTGCGAAACGAACGAACGTCTACATTCATCAGGAACTCGGCACTGAAGAAAGGCTCTCTACAACATGCAAGAAAGTAATTATTTCTTACTTTGACCATGTTACTAGAAGAGATACAAGGACGGATGCCGAGAGGTCAATCTTCAATAAGGGTGAACGAAAAGGGTGGATGCGAATAGTTCGCGTTGTGGTAGCAGAATAGTGGACGGTAATGCTCAAGCAATGCAGAAGTTTTCGATGCTAACTGCATCATCTTCAGAAAGCATCAAAAACATTTTAATTTAAAATAAAGTGTAGTGTGAAGTTATCAACGTTGTGTTTTATTTTATTAATTAATTGATTCATTATTCTTCAAGTTAATTTTTTTCAAATTTAATTTCAATGAATTTTGAAATAATAAAAAATAATTATAGACCTACACTAGAAAATGAAACTTACGAAATTAAAATAAACTATGAGTGTGAAAATTTAATTGACAAAGGAATAATCATAATTCATGTAGTGTCCTTTGTGTCCAAAGGCAGCGGTGACATTCCAGATGACAGGGCACTAAAGGTTTAGTAGTGAACTCAACGTTCTTAAAAAATATACCCGTGGCTAAAATTCATAAACAACCAACGGCACAGAAATGTTACAAGAATTCAGCCATGACATCGTCCTGGGAATAGACGAGCACCTGCCCGGGTGTCTACCAAAATTACTACATTTTAGAAGATAGTAACTTTAGGAAATTTAAAGCCACCAGCGCCGGTATAATGGTACGAGGCTGTAAAATAAGTTAACTATAGACAGTACATAGTTACGAGTCAGAATAAATAGTATCAACGTAGAATGTGTTTGCTCCAAAACTAACAACTAACAAAATTATCAAAATGATGATATATTTGTAAAAATACAAGGATCTAAAATTATCAAAGTATGTTTTTTAAATGTTTAAAAAATAATTTTAATTTTACATTGGAAGAGGAGAATATGAATGTGATCCAAACTCAACCGTTATTAGAATATTTTTTTGCATAATTGAGGCTTTATTTCACCAGCAGCAGCTCCGGATTCACCTGCTTGTGCTTGTATCATTAGTGTAGACCTTATATTTCACATAATGTCACAGAAAAAAGTCCAAATGCGTTAAATCACAAGATCTGGGTGGCCAATTGACATCTTCGAAACGTCAGGAAATTTCTGATGTAATAATAATGTTTCCCTGCTTGTGTGGCACGTAGCCCCATCCTGCTGATACTAAATATCATTCGAAAACAAATTTTGTTTATGCGAAATTCTCACCATCTTTGTGGTGCATTTTCACAATCTCAATCATGTTTCGACTCATTTTCGTTAATGATATAATTTTTATTTGACAGATCTACCACTTAGAATAATAAGGTTCCATCTGACAAAGACACTGTTTTGAGATAATGAGCTCAAAAATTTTGATTGAGTTTCAATATATATTCATGTATATTTTGTTTTGGGTATTGGTTTTAAGGTCTTTTTATTTTCAGTATTATCAATGACCACTGTGAGATGAGAAAAATTAAAAATAAATAAAAACATTGTAAATTAACAATAATGATCCATAAATTGAAATAAATAACTGATGCAGTTGGAACTCTGAGCTCTTGCTATTTCCTTTAATACCCGTTAAATAGAGTTGGTGTGTATGAAAGAAATAAAGAATAATGCATTTGGAACCCTTTTCACGCAATAACTCAAATTACTTCAAAGTGTTAGTTGGAACCTTGTTATTCTAAGGGGTCGAGATGTCAAATATAACATTTATTTTCTTTAAATATAAAAAAATAGAGCGATATTTAAAGTAACGGTTGAGTTTGGATCACCCTTTATACACTATAGTAATATGAAAGTGATGATAGGAACGTGTGGAATTCGATCTTACGACAAATATTTTCGATGACGTATCATACATAGTCACTGATTCCGAGAAACGAGTCAGCCCATCCCTAGTTGCTCATGCCAAGTTTCACGCAGTGTGAATGTTGCCGAACAGTACAGCGTACGCAACAACGACCGCCAAAGTTTATACCATTAAGCGAGCGCAATCTTGTGTAGAAAACGGATTACATTTTCTCAAACAAGGCCCCAATTTACACCACCAATAAGAGGAGAACCAAGTACTTGATAAATGGGACGAGTACGCTACCAAGGATGCCATTCGCTTTTAATTTAATTCCGTATTACCTCAATCTGGGTTTTCGACCCTCATTCAAACCAAATAATGGTTCGTGGAAGAAATATTTTTTAAATCTCTACTCGACATAATCACAAAGACACTGATTTTGCTCCCGTAATATTCTTTCAAGCACCAAATCTCAATCCATTAACATCATTGACAGTTGGATGATTTTTAATCTCAGCAGTAGTCAAAATGTAATAAACGTTTTGTAATTTAATACCTGCGTTTGTCCAACTTGTCATCTATGGTTATAAGTGACATTTGGGCGTACATGTCGAGCCTCGCTGTATACGGATTTCAATTTATTGTCTCTTTCTACCAATCTCAAACTGATCTCCGAGTTTTACTGCAGATAAAAATTTCAACATGTGTATACGGTATTAAGATGTTTCTCAACTAAATCTCTGAGATATATCCAATCGTGTCTCACTCCGTGAACACGGGCCAAAAGTAACCAACAATACGACCATTGTGAGAATATCGTGTTAAGGAGAACAGGAAAATAGGATAGAATAAGAAAACGTTTCACAAATCACTCTTGAAGGGTGGACGACCTATATAAAAGAAAAGAAGAAGGAAAACGTTCGGTTGATAACGACATTCTTTCAACGTTTTTACATGCTTTTAGCTCCGAAACTGTACAACACACTTAACACTAACTGGAAATCGTTCACTCACAAAAAAATTACACAACTATAGACTCAATACTTGATTCAGTTGGGTAGAGATCAGTCAGAAGCGTCGCTGTCCAACATTCCAACTAAATCACAATACAATACACTAATAATTCACCTTAGATCTACAACACATTCTCTACATTTTTAATTGTCTCTATGTATGTATCTCTGTCAAATCTGACTCTTTTATTTTTTATTAAATAACACCGCAACAGCACGTAAAAAACTGTCTACTTTAACACAGACGGTAGTCTAGCAAAGTAGCCAGGACAATGCTTTATATATCAGAGGTGCATACCTGCTGCATCCCACACAGTCAACTAATAAGTGTGTTCACTTCTGATGTAAAATAATGTATGTCAAATAAATTACGACACCACCACATTCATGAGGTCAAATTTTTAAAAAAATGTCGCTATTCAATTTATAGCATTAAATCAACCGATTTCTGATTTCGTAGTTTCCGTGTACAACATCATGTCGCGCCTCACTTCATGCTCGTTGTACGTCAAACGTACATTGTCATTGTCGTTCGTCAGTTGGGTGATTTTGAATCACTCCAACTGCAATTTAAATTAAATAAATAATTGTAATTTAATACCAACGTTAATGTTAGGTATAATTTTTAATTTTGTAGTAATCTATTGTGGTTTTAGGTGACATTTGTGTGCGTGTGTCGAATCTCGCTCTCAGATCGATCGTCTGTACGCTTGTTCATCTGTTTTTATCAATCTCAAACTGATCTCTGAGTTTACCTCCGGATCAAAATCTCAATACGGTATTGAAATGTATCTCAAATAAATCTCTGAGATTGTCTTTTTCCGTGGACACGGGCTTTTATGGCTGGGGCCAGATACCGATGTTGACAGATGCGTTCAGCGATATCGACGGGAGCCGCCAATAATTTGCTTTCTTAAATTTTCATAGCTTACTTTAAATTTAAATTACACTGCTGAACTGGCAACCCTGTCGACGGACGAACAAAGCGTGTAGACAAAAAGTCGCCGCAAACATTAATTGTATCAAAAACACGAAGCAGAACATGTATTGCGGTACACACAAGAGGCGGACGGGAAACCTGGAGAACGTCAACAGAGGCCATAATTTGTATCGGATGTGAAAGTCTAAGATTTAATACTACGATATAATCAAGCGCGATGGTGGGTGTTGATGCAATGTTATATGTTCATCTTATCAACACGAAAAAAAATATTTCCACAGATTATCCGCAAATAAAAATATTATACACAATTTTTTTTTTCACTTTTTCAAAATAAAATTAATGTTTTTTTCATATTCTTCATTCTTATCTATCTTCGCATTCTTGAAACAACTCATCATAACTTATCTTTTTATTTATATAAATAGACTAATAAATATCGGTCAAGCGTTTTATTCCCACAATTAAATGTATATGTATGTAAATTATATAATTATGGTTTGTAATTATATATATATTGTTACGATGCGTCCTGGTTCCAGCGGATAGAACGCCAGGACAACGCCACCGGCTAGACAGTGGTTGATATGAAAATGTGGGTTCGGCTGGAATTGAGTCCTGCGCACTTACCTTCAGCTGACGACCTTTATTTCACCTATGATAAATTGATAGAGTTTTGTATAATCGGACTAGGAATCAAAACTAATTAATGAAAACGGTTAATTTACAACAGGTTTGTTTTAATACAAAATAAATATCAAGTAATCGATCTCTCAATTCTGGCATTTGTTCACAAATACAACTTGACAAGGAAGTGTGGCAAGCCTCTCGGATAGGACGAAAGGCAGATCATCTGCAAAAATAATCCCACCTCCACGGTGGTAAACTGTCGTTCTTTCTTTAATATTACAACTAAGTTAAAATGATAATCACGTAACCTTGAAATCTGTGCGCCGTAACTATCGTATGGAATCGTGGCCGTCACGCTGAATGTGTCGAAAATTGCTCCATCCCAAATGGAGACTGCCTCCCACCGCACATCCCAGCTACCCGTGATGCCAACTTTCGATTACAACCAGGTGCCCTTAGTCCGGGGCCTGAAAAAGGAAATTGTCATTTCCTGATATTCCTTCGATCGTGTACGAATGTACTTGCGACTGCGGCCGCGCAACGCGCCGCCTCGCGCGTCTCCCAGAGCTCAAGTGGCGCTGTGAGCCGAGCGGTTCCGCGCGTCGACACCGATCGAACTACTTGCGCGCGATTTAGTGTTTATCTCATAAATGTGGCGAGTTGTAAAAATTATATCTTGAAGGATTATATCCTTATATAACATCATTTATATATATATAATACAAATTAAATTAATAAAACAAAATTAAGCGTTTTTTTTTCATTTAATTGATTTAATTTGTATTTAAAAATACTACAGAACTACATACTAAAATTGCAACTTCGAAATAAAAATGTATTAACATTAAAAATATACATGCATACATGTTTAGAAATATATTATAGAAATTAAATAACGTTTTCTGTAATATATTTATAATAATTAACCTTTTATACGTCCAAAGGCACAAGAAGAAGAATGATAAACTTTTTTACTTTTACTTTTTCTCTTGTACCAACGGAGTTACGATAACTTTTTTGGTTTTTGAACAGCCGACATTTTAAATCAAGGATAGTTAACGAACTCAGCCGATATATTTACCGTGTTATTTTTTCACTAAACTTTGTAATCAGTGAGAACTACGGGAGTGGTCGTATCATGTAAAATGCTTTGAACTCTATCTAATTCGGTGGTTTATTTTTAATAATAAACGCAAGAAAAATAAAAAAATAAAAAATACTAATATAATTTAAATAAACATAATTAAAACATTTGTAAATTACAAATGAAGAATAACGCACCACGTTCATCTTTCAACGGTTAGTAGACCACAACGTGAGAATAATGATTTTCATAAAGCTAATTCGGAAAACTAGGTCCCCGAAGGTTGCTACCAAAAAGACGTTTTGTTACTATTAACCTTTAACCCTATAGCTTTACGTATTATGAGACATAGTGAACTTGGCTGATTACAATACATTTACAAATTTCAGTTCACAGTACTCACAAAGATATAACATTATGAAGATATAAAATCTAAAATAATGGACTTATTTCTGAAAATTCTGACAATTTCTATTACGTTGAAGTGAAAGTACGAAAAGATTAAAAATGACTTCGTAGAAACGGACTTCTGGCAACGGCTGGTCGGTTCTACAACCCTTCCTGCGGTTGAAGTAGAGGCTGACTGGAGAGTTTGACGTCTACTATTCAAGTTATCTGGGATGTAAAGCTCTTGAAAATGCGCCATATTGCCTCGTACATCAACCTGCACAATTTAAGTCAATGCAGTTTACGCAAAATGAATTTTATGTGAGAGAATTTAGAATTGGTCCATATTTTATATTATTTTAGAACATACAGGGTTATCTAACGAGCGTAATAGAACTTTAAAATGGAATTAAATTTATGAAACCAAGTATGATATCAATGATTTTTTATTTATTTGAAAAATCATTTGATGCCATTTACAATGAAATATAATTTCTTCTTCAAAATTTTCAAAATTACTTTGTGGCCACATTTTATATTAATAATTATACAAAATACTTTGTTTAAACAACAAAATTTTCCAATGAATAAATAAACGGTTTGTTTCCAATTCCATTCCTTTGATATTAATAAGGATTTAGAAATTATACATACAAATACTAGGGGTTTACAGTTAGATAAATTTGAAATTTAAGAAATTAGAAAAAGTGTTAATTTTAAGCTTAATTTTATAAATAAGCAAATCTTCTTTACAAATAGTCGCCTTTTAAATTTGTTTTTATATTAGTTCTTACTTATTCACCATTTTATATGTTTGTTTTTATTTATGCTTGTATTTTTTAATTTCATTAAACATTGTTTCCTGAAGATGATACCATAGGTATCGAAACATGTAGAATAATTAATAAATAGTGAATACTAAATTAATGTATTAATTATAAATATATACATATAAAATCAATTTTGTCGAAAAATATTGTTTTTCTGGATCTCTATTTCCAATCCGGGGAAGTACACTACCAATCGTGTTATAGCGCCAGTATTTTTCATGACAAATTTTCGAACCTCTATGTTACACTTTTTCAAATTAATACATCTGTCGTTCCATTATTTGAAAGCCATCTACATTGTTTTTACGGAATCTAAAAATACCTTTGAGTAAACCGACTGCAGACGCCAGAATTATCAATACATTTTTATTAAATTTTGGACACATTGATACAACTTATGGATTGAAAATAGAGATCCAGGTTCGAATTCCGGTAGCGCAAAAACAATATGTTTCGACAAAATTGATTTTATATGTATATATTTCTAATTAATACATTAAATTAGTATTTAAAACATCACAGACCGTCTGTTCTGAATAATTACAACTTCGCAATAAGAATAAATAGTAGTTTAAACAAAGTATTTTGTATAATTATTAAAATAATTTCATTAAAATGTGCCACCATGACTACGTATAATACAATACATTCTACGGATTCAATTTTCAGCCACTCTGTCACATCAATCTGGTGCTATTTCACCAATAACACCAGTTATGTTGTTTTTAAATTGTTCCACTTTTGTTGGTCTCGCACCAGCTGGGTCTTGTTGGGGTGTAGGCTCTGATCTTTACGCTAAATACGCCGTGTTGTGCCATGTGATAAGCCTAAATGTTGTGAACGTCGAGGAATTGATAACTTTGGATCATCCCTTACACTTTTATTTACAGCGGCAACATCGTGACATCATGACACCATTGTAAAGAATAATTGTTTTAAACATTTTCACAATTCGACGAATAGCTTGCTCAGATTGATGATTATGTCGACCATAAAATTCACGGAGTGCACGTTGTTAGGTTTGCCGAGTCGACTGATTTTGATAATAAGTTTTAATAACTTGTAAACGTTGTTCCAATGTTTGTTCGTCCCGTATGCGTTCCTATACCGTTCATCCGATTGCGATGAAACTTTGGTGAGTTGTTGTGCACACGCCCGCGAAGGTTTCTAAATTAGTACCACCATTTCACATTGAGAAAGTTCGCCGAAGAAAGCGATCACGCGCCACGAGTATCAGTTTTATGGCAAACCATACGTCGTGAAATGTGAAATTCGGACACGTCGATTTGTTATTTTTAGGATTCTGTGTGGCGAATTTTCCATGAATTATCGCTTTTTCTGGCGACTTCTCTCAATTTAATTTGTATTTGTGTATTTCATATAGTTTAGCGATAGTTCGCGTGTGTTCGGTGTGAACTGTAGGCGCCTCAGATACGTCATGTCAAAATAAACAATTTGCGTCCAGTCGCGGATTGGTTAAACAAGTTATTTGTGATCTGTGATCGGTTCTTACCGAGATAGCTGGCCAATCACTGGGATGGCATGGACGGAGTTGTTTTTGACTTCATAGTTACGTTTGATATGCGCCATGGTTGCATCAAACAATCGCGGGGTATTGTGAACAATTGACAAGTGAATTTGTAATTGTCGTCACAAAGCATTACTTTCGCTGTCAAATCAATTATGATACCCTGCAGTTTCCGGTGCGACTCGCATTTGCAATGACTATCAAAAAAGCACAGGGACAATTGCTACAAGTGTGTGGACTAAATTTGGAAAATCCAAGCTTCTCACATGGACAGCTGTACGTGGCCTGCTCACGCGTTGGAAAACCATTTGATTTATTCATATACGCACCAGATGAAAAAACAAAAAATATTGTGTATCCATAAGCACTTCAATAATCAGAATTAAAATACAAACATTTTCTTTCATTGCTTGGCATTACAACGCATGCCGGATACTCGCTAGTACTGCATAAAAATAACAATGACGCCTGTCAAAATTTTATTAAATATGGCTAATATTTTTATTTGAAATTCTATCACATTTATATGATAATTCATGACCATACTTCCGTCACTGATAAATCATCCATTCACATTTTTTCAATTTCCCTCGACGATGACTGTTTTTGGGTTTATTACACATGAAAACAATCGTACACACGAAACGGCTAAACATTTTGATAGATGTCAGTATTGATGATTTATTTTTGTATTTCGTTGCGGTCAAAACATTGAAAACAAACGGTTGACACGATGCCTACGTCGCGCCGTCACGTTGTAAGTCTGGAATTACGTTGTGAATTGTGACGCTGTCAAATGTCATAGCAAAAATCGTGATTCACAAATACATCAGTCAAATTATTCGCTTTTTAAAAAAATATACATTTTATTACCAAATTTTTATTTTAGTAAAATAAAGTAAGTACGAAGGAATAATTACACTATCAAAAGTAGTTATTAAATCAATACATAAGTTAATTATCACTTAACGACCAGATTCCATTCCACCGATCATCATCCTCCGTTATCTGATTTACCTGGTCGTGCCAAGTCTTCCGCGGACGTGCTCTATTTCTGGTGCCATCAACACTTGCGTCAAATATCTTTCTTACCATTCTCTCCTCATTCATCCGTTCCATATGACCAAACCATCTAAGTGATCCTTTCTCAATCTCACTCATTATACTAACATCAGCTTTACATTCTTTCCTTATTTCTTCATTCTTTAGGTACTCTGTCATAAATGGACTTGCCACATATACGCCTAAGTGATCTTATTTCAACTGGATTCAGTCTACTTTCGTTCCTCTTCTGCCAACTCCAGGCCTCACTTTCATACATCAGTGTCGTTACCAGGACTCCGTTGTGCACCGCTTGTAGTGCCTCAGTTAACAAATACCCGTTAGATATAATTCCATTCAAAACGCCGTTCACTTTATTCCCTGCAGTCACCCTCTTTTCGATATCATTTACAGCCTTTTCGTTTCTATCAAAGATACTTCCCAAATACATAAACTCATCTATATGTTCCGAACATTCATTACTTACAAGTACGGTGTCTTACTTTTCTCCTTCTCTAATACCATCATTTTTGACTTGTTGATCTTCATAATAAGGTCGCTTTCCTTGCATACATCGTACATTCTACTCACTAAACTCTGTAGTTCTCGTTCATTATTCGCCATTAGTACTGCATCATCGGCGAACAATAAACAGCATACAATCGAATCGCCCATTTTTGCTCCTACATTAATACATTCCAGTTCTTTCACACAATTATCCATGTACAAGTTGAACAGCTATGGCGACATTACACAACCCTGCTTGACACCCTTTGTAATGTGAATGTTCCATTGATTCTTGCACACGCAGAACTTCCTGAGAAGTGACTAATTATAAAACGCACACTACTTGGCACACGTACGTTTTTATCGGTATTTGAATAAAATTTCAACGAATAAAACTTCCTGCTCTCTCCTACGAGTGAACTTTACTTTTAAGTTAAGTTCAAATATGCTCGCTGGGCAAAAATTTTATTTGACCGCAGCCTCACACGGCCGCTGCGCACTTCAGCTGCAGGTGTGTGCGGAGAGTCACAAGGCACAAAAGGTCGCCCCCTGCGCTCGTTGACCTTTTGCCCGCCTTGCTTCACCCTTCTACACACATCTGAGGATACTCCGAGACACTCTGCTGCAGTGAACAACTTCGACCGCTTTACCCTGGAGGGGGCGGCATCCGGCTCGTGCAATAAGGACGTGGAATTTAATACATTGGCAAGTACTTTACGGTTAAATCCAATGTTTTTTTTTCTGCACGGATATGTTTTGACAGTATTTTTTTCGCGCGATGCAAGTCTAAAATGGACTGAATATTTTGGAGGTGGATTTCAGCTTTTCTATAAAACGAAAAATATACCTTATTATTTATTAATTTAATTCTTCACATAGTTCACATACAGGCACTCTTATATATGCTTTAATATAAACAAGATTAAAGTCTTTTCTTTTACTAAAACTTATCTTTTACATATTTGGTCAGTTTCACTTGAAATCAATTTAATTTCTCCTCCTTTCCTATGTTTTCTGTCATTTCATTAAAAATCTCCATCATCGATTTCTGAGATTTGGTCTTCTTCCTGAATATCAGTATATCCTTTCTAGTGATGAGCTCAAAATCACGAACTGTGAGTCAATCATTAATATCTTTGAATCACACTCACTATCAGTGATTGAATATCTGGGAATATCGTGATTCGTGAATCATTTTTTTATTTTATTTATATTTGGTTGTGAACCGTGATTCGGCGCATGTGCGTATGAAATGAAAATATTCCTGAAGAAATGACATTATAATTCGTAATAAGTGAAACTTTTTTACTTTTCACTGTAATCTCTTTGGAGCCGTATGCACTTTTCCCAGCGATATTTCAAAGCCAATATCGATACCTTAATCTGCAAACCAGCTAACTCCACCCATTCTTAAAAAAAACAATTTTTGATGGCATTATTTTCCTCTTTTATTGTTCTATGGTAAACTAAAAGCCAAAAATTTCCATCAATTTTAAAACACGTGAAATCACGTGTTTTAAATTAATAAATAAGTACTAGGTTCTGAAAAACCTTAGATATTGATTCTTGCAAAAACCTTAAGTGTTTACTTGACACAAGTGTTGATGGCACCAGATATAGAGGACGTCCGCGGAAATCATAATCACTACATTATCATGGAAAATTAAAACTCCCAATAATATTTTACAATTTTGGTAAAAAAATTTAACTAACTCCAAATATTCCTTAAGTACGAAATAAATCAAAATATCAATAAAATTTCTCAGCCACCATATTTCTGCATAAACAATCTACCAAAGTGTGTTTTGTAATTTTCGTAATCCGTTTAATTACAAAATTAAACAGTTTTTTGTTGCTCCTGAACATTTTGGAGTTAGCTGCTTTGCAGATTAAGGTATCGATATTCCAGATCTACGGAAACATTCGTCAAAATATTTCTCCACAGCTATTTTGACAGCATTGTTCAAGTCAATTTTTTTCCTACGATATGTTTTTGAGGTTAAGGAAGAAGTGAAATGTGACCGTGCCATGTTGGATAAATAATAATAACAGATGGCTCAACAATTGGAAGCCAGTTGTTTGGGACATATATTTATGCTTGAACGAAGATAATGTACCTCCCCTCCCTTCCTCACCTGCCACCGTGTTAGTCGATCGGCGACCCTGAACCGGTGCGGTAACAAGTAAATTTCGCAGTATAACAAACGAGTGAGACGTGTGTCTAAGTGTCTGTCCTGTGCAATCTGAAAGAGTCAAGACGCTGAACGGAGATAGTATTACAAAACCTAAAGTTACAGTCCACTTTGGAGGTGCCAGAAGAACGGGACTGTGGCGAGTGGAACATCCTTCCGAATATCCTGTTTCTTCCGGCATCTATGCTTTTACGCAACACCAGTGAATAGCCATTACAACTGTCGCAGTGTGAACAGGCTTAATGTCCTGGCGAAATAAACTTTTGTCTTGTCAGAACTTCGGGTCCCTTTTAAGGTATCCAAAAGGAGGATATCCATTTCAACTAAAATGTCATTTTTTAGTTTGGACCGTTTCACATACTCAACTTAGATCACCCGCCGTGGTTCTTGAACAAAATATATTTTTTTTAATTATTATCTATTATGATTATATTCCTCTCTTAGAATGTTAAAACACATTCCAATGCTAGAACGACCGCATTTAAAATAGCTCTAAAAATTTCGTGTAATTAAAATATTTAATGTTGTCCTAAATATAGCAGGTTCATGAGTGGACTGTAATATATAAGATCGTTGTTATGGATGTTTAGTATTTTTGTAGACACGAACGAGGAAGAATCATATGGGAAAAAACATATTTTTTGTATAATATGCAGGAATGGTATGATATATATGTTTGAGATGTGTAATATGCTTTTATGTTGACGTTTAAGAATTTCTGAATCTTAAATTAATTTTGTTTTATTTCAGAGTAGATTTTTTTTTATTTTTCATATTTGTATCTGGTAACTTATAAAGTTGGTACACTACCCGTTTTATTTTGTTTTGTCCCATCCAAGAAGGTATTGGCGCCACAAAAATTATCCAATTTTATTATTATATAACACTTTCCAAGAAGCAGCATAAATTGTCCAACTTTATTATTTTATACTACTGTATGACATTCAGCGCTCCAATATATCAGTGCGAACCTGTGTAAAACGAACCAAACTGATTCAGTTTCAGGAAAACGGCAGAGATGGCGGTAGTCATGGCGTTTTTAATAATGAACGAACCAAAACATTTTTCGGTAAATTTTCAAAACATTTTCGAATACTGAATTTTTGAATAATTAATTTTTAGGAATATTCTAGTAAAAAATATTTTTATATTTTAATAGTAATACATTGATAATTTTTCAATTTTCTAATGTTGATTTCCAAAAAATTGTATTATTATTAATCCAATAATTAATAATTTAATGTATACCTACTTCGCAAAATTAATATTTACTCCAATTAAACCTATTTGCAATCTCTATTTGCGTAATAGTTCGAAAACAACATTAAAAACTTACTCTACGCTACCGCCATCTATCGATGAAAAGTAAGAAGCTCATAGTATAAAACCTTAAAAAATCTTATAAATATTTTTTAATAACGTAGTGTTATTATAAAAAATAATCTTAATACATTATATAAAAATCAAATGTGTCTTGTGTAAATTGTAGAAGTTATTAAGTTTTAAGTAAATTTGTCCGCTACGCGGTGAATACTGACATGTGAAAGACTCCATAGCGATAAGGATATATACAAAAATTCGTAAAACGTTCCACTGTGTCTATTGAAAGGAGAGACGGTTAGCACTCCCCTTGACAAGGATGGAACACATTATAGGATAAGGCACACTTATCCACATTTTTTTGTAGTTTTTTTTTTAATCAATTAAAATATTATATTTAATACTGTATGTTCCAGTATTAGTTTATACATAGGTAAAATTTAAATGCTTGTTTAAATTTATTTGTTAGAGAAACACATTAATTGTTTTTAATATTTACAAAATCAACTTTGTGGTTAAAACTCATTTTTTTAATTGTTAACTTTGTTTTATTAACCACTTACTGAATTTAATACATCTACCGGTTTCGAAAAATGTAATTTTCTTCTTCAGGATGTCATCAACTAATAATAAACATATGTTATATTGTTAATTTAAATTAATTTTGTATCATCAAGCAACAAGTTAAGTTAGGTACTAAAAACTTCTTTTTTTTTTAAATAGATTCTTTTAAAGAAACAATATAACATATGTTTTTGATTATTTGATGACATTTTGAAGAAAAAAATGATATTTTTTGAAACCGGTAGATATATTTAATTCATTAAGTGGTTAATAAAACAAAGTTAATAATATAAAAAAAGAGAATATAAGTACATACATTTTATAGTCATATAAATTTAATAATTTTGTATGTATACCTATGTGACTAACTAGGTAGACAGAGAGGATTGAACGTCACACTATTCTGTCCTGACATACTCTCGCCTCACCCACATTCTTATATATTCTCACGCAAGCTCGTTAATTATTGAGGCTTTTAACGGTAGGTACAATCTTCCAGTATCTAGTTTACCTGGTCGTATCGAGTGGGGCCATCGATACCCTATTTACTATTCACTATTTGCCATTAATACTGTATCATCTGCACACAATAAAGAGCTATACAACTATACAATCAAATCGTTTAATTTTGTCCCCACACTCATTCATTACATAACACAATGAAAAAAATGTTTTAAAATTGTTTATCAAAAATTACGGTTAATTTATTCTAACAATCTCTGAGACAGGGATTACGCTCCCAAGAGTTTCTTTGGAGACAACTCTCGTCTATCGTGGTCTACCATGTGTTCACCAAGTTTTAGATACTCTACCATCGCCATATTACCACCAAGATGATATCTAACGGTTACTCAAATCTCAAACGTCAGTATGGTGACCGTTTGGGCCGGTTGTGTGATCTGTAGTAAATTTTAACCATGGTAAGATTTAACTCTAGTAACTTTTTACTATCCCCCGTAGAAAAAATCGTTTGAGGGTTGTTTGAACGTCACATTTACTGTAGATGGGATGTCTATAACATAATAAATATGCTTTATCTATGGCTTTATTCGTCTCGACGTTCGAAACCTGTCACTTTGGTGGTGAATTTTTTTTGGATTATTGCTAAACAACGAGATCAACATCGGACGAACTCTCATCACTAAAATAGCGGGTTATTGAATGATTAACTGTCGTATACTGCGACTTTCAAAGTATCAAAGTGAGATATGACTTTAAAACAGCTGTGAAGAGTCCGCCATATTTAACCATCGATTCTCATTTTTTACTATCGGATCCGTTTTAGCAACAAAAAAAAAATTCTTCAGTAACTTTATTTACTAAAGTTAAAAGTTACTACTGATCACACAACCGGCCCTTACTGTTCCGTTCGTTGGTTGGCTTAATTTGAATCAAATCGTAAATGTGAACAATGTCGGAAAAAAATAATAAGTATTTGTAATTAAATGCCTTCCGTTTGTCAATCTTGCCAGAAAAAAATATTGTAGCTATCTATGGTTCTAGGTAACGTTTGTGCGCATCTCACTATCGAATCGAACGATGTGTACACGGTACGTGCGGTGTTGTCTCGCCCTACCAATTACAACCAGTGATCTCATAGTTTATCTCAAGTTCAAAATCTCAACACGTTCACACAGAACCCATCTACTGAAATTTAAATCAACTTATTTTTTTAATTATTTTAACGCATTATATTATATTATTACTTTTTTTTATTATAATTATTATATTATGCCCCCTCACTAGGATGATACTTAATCTCATGGTGTCTCCTTCCGTGGATATAACGACATATTTAGTCCCTATTATCGCGATATGCATCATCGATTGCATCAAACGCTGGCCGTTAAAAAGTTCATTAGTGGTCCAACAGAAGAGATCATTACATAGCAAGTTTCAAGTGACGTGCATTCGGTATGAACTAGGTTGTGCAGCTAACTTCGATGCTATAAATATTCATATATAAGACATAAGTACTCATATGAAAGTAAAAGTTTCTGTAAAAGAATACCTGTGTTATTTCAATCGCAATGTTTATATTATATTATATTATTAATATTGATTGCGCAATCTCCGGGTCGTGCGTCCCTCACGACAATTCCTGTCATAAATCGGAATCGGAAGTAATGAAACGTAGTACAGGAAGAAGTCAGTGAGGGGAAGGCAATCTAGTCGAAGGACCAGTGATATCGAATGATTGAGTATGTGTATATCTGTGGTCGCCGCGAAATCACACAATGTTTGAACGAGGATGGTGACGATCTCAACTCCCGACTGAAGACGGCGATATCAATGTGCATCCATGGCACACACAAACAATAAACAATATGATCACACAAAACACAGTGCCGGTGTACTGGAGTTGAAAGGGTCCACACCGCGAATGGTATCGCGATGTCGAGATCGAACATAATATCGTTCAAGTTGACGTCTGTTGGCGTCAAGGTCACATTTCACACTGGTGGACAAGCATTAGGATAGGTCATGGGTAAGAAATTTGAACGCGGGCGTGTGACAACAATATTTTTCGCGCCCGATATTACACACGCGCTAAAGTGTGTTTTTCAAATACGGAACAACTATTATTCTTGAAAAATTATCAAGTGAAGTATTTAAAATTTGTTGTAATAAAACAACAACGTTTTAAGTATATTGGAACGTATACAATCGCAGTCAGCTTCAAATGAACACTTACGGTGTTTTGTAACACGTCTGCTCAAACGAAGACGTGTATTCGGAACACCGCGCGGCGCGAGAGTTGCGTTTAGTTAGTGTATATGGGGCAAATTTTGTAAGAAAACTGATGTGCAGCTTTATTTTTCGTTTAATTTTTCCCGTAGATAATTCTAGTTAACGCATTATCATGAAATATATACTCGTGGACCAATATACTTAGAACTTTAAAATAATATTCAATTTACATGTATCGCACAGAAATTATAGTTACACACGGATTTTTGATTGTATGTAGTGCACGCCTCTGCAAGATACATACTTCTAGACCGTACTTTGAAAGATCCTACCCTCTTCATGCCTTGAAGGTAGGTTAGGGTAGTGGTCTGGAAACGTCTGCCTCATTCTCCACAATGCACCGCCGTGTTATCTGCTCTTCCGTTCAATTGAACAAAACATTATGAAATACTGGTTATATTGATCCTGGCTTCGTGGCACTGCATGAAATGGTATAAAGAAATTCCAAGATTGTTGGAAAAAATTAAAAGTATAATTCTAATAAAAATCATAAATGTGTAAATTTTGTAGCGTAACATTAATTTAAGCGCCTATAAAGTATTTCGTTTTTGCATCCCTCCCATTACAAATAAAAAAATATAGAAAAATACTATTTTTTTAAGAACACAAGAAAAGGTTCAGATTCGAATCGCGATAGCAACTAAAATATTTTTTCGATATATTGATATTTTCTGTATATCATTTTAGTTGATTCATTTAATTTATATAAAAAATCTTTTTGTTACTGTAACGAAATAACGTTTTTTAGTGAGCTAGTAGTGTATATGTATCTAAATAAAATATTCCATTTATATAGTCTAGTAAGTAGGATGTACTATTTAATTGCAAGTTACCTTGTGATGAATGTTAATAAATCGAAAGTGATGGTATTAAAGAAGGAAGAAAGTAAAACAGCGAAAGTGCAAAAGATTATTGGGTAATTAATGTTTTGAACAAGTACATAAATGAATTTATGTATTTGGTTGGTATCTATAATATGTTTGATTGGAGTAAAAAGGCTATAAAATACAGGATGAATATTATTTTCCAGGTCGATTTTGTTTAGTCGTCATTTTGGTTTGACAAATATTTGTCAGTTTGCATTTGGTAGTCATAGAGAGTAGTTGATTACTATTTATTTTGAAGTATCGAATTCTTCAACTTCTTGGCAGCCAAATTGGGTTTATTGGGCCCGCAACACGAATGGTTTAAACAGTACGATATCACCTCATACATAGCCCGAGCTACACATGAAATTTTGCGAGAAATTTTTCCCGGCCGCATAATATCAAAAAGTGATGATATCGACTGGTCTCCTCGATCACCTGATTTGACCGACTATTTCCCGAAAAGAATGGTCCACGCCAATAAGCCAACCACAATTTCGATGCTACGGGACAATATTCGAAATTAAATTGCTGAAATAACACGCGAATCGTGCGAGAATGTTAATTGAGAAAAAAATGGTTAAAAGAGCACGCATTTGTACCGCTGTCAGTGGCGGCCACATGGCCAATGTCATATTTTATACATAATTGTAATAAACCAAATAAATGATAAATAAAAACTAAATGAAAAAATTGTGTTTCATTTTTAGTTATTCAATAACAACATCAGTTTGGAACATAGTATTCACCCCGTATATCGTAAGACTGGTGGGTGACCGCTGAAATGAAGTGAACGACGCTTTGAATAAAGTGATTTCTATGATAGAAACGTGTCATCCAAAATGACGGTAATGGACTCCTGGTACCAACATTTATATATGAAAACGAAGCCTGGAGATGGTAGAGGAGGAATGAAGAGAAAATATACTGAATCCAATAGAAATGAGGTCACTTAGGTATATAAGCAAAAAAAACATTTACGATAGAGTAAAGAATAAAAATAGTAACAGAGAAAGTAATTCCGATTAAAAAATGTGATTGGATTTTTTTATTTTATTTTTATGGGCTTTTACAAAATTGGTTAGATATAAAAAAAACTAGAGAAGCAACACAAGTAGCATTGAATATAAATATATAGAAATTGATAGAAAATATATATAAAAATAGAAGAAAAAAATTATAATAATAAGCCAAACAAACTAAATATTAAGGTTCAAGACAGAAAAATAATAAAAATTTAGGTTTAACACAGAATGGCGACGACATGGTATTCCGCGCAGGAACGTGATATACAATCAGTTCGGTTAAATTAGGGGCGTCCTGTATGCAATTTACTATTTTAAATAAAAATAATAAATCACTTAAAGTTCTTCTACACAAGTTAGTTAAATTGAGAGTGATTTTGGTCGTGTTAAGCGAATGCGAATGGTCAGAAAGATATATAACGCTGATCAACTGAAAATATGGAATACACTTCATATCTGAATTAATTTTGGTATATAGCTGATTAGATACGAAACTCAATGTATTTTTAACATCGGTGACAACTGTCCTATTATCTAAACTGCAATACAGGCGAAATAATCATTTGCACATTTGATATGAAAGGTTCTAATAGTTCTACGCTATTGAAAATATATGGTACTAGAAGCTTCGAAATTTTTAGACCTTTCAAATTTAAATGCTGGATGCACCAATTCGTTTTTGATGAAACAAAAATAGCATTTAATTTTGCGTTCCTTAAACTTTGCACAAGGAACAATCTGCTCCGACTGCTACTCGGAAAATTCGACGTTTTGTTTTTATCGAATTACGTTCAATATAAAAAAAAAACAAAATGTATTATTTTTAACATAGAATAAAAGATATGAAAATTGCTTTAGAATGTAATCATTTTATAAAATGCCCATTTTTGCAATGTCGCTTTTGTGAAAAGAAAAAGTCCACGTTGTGTTCTGCATATTCACCCAAAGCCTATCACGTGGACTATCACAGTTCGGAATTAACTAAAACCAATTAACTAAGTGCTACAGCGGCGCACCTTGGTTCACTTGATACAATAACATGGCCGAAATATCTACATCAGTTTAACGCCACCGTTGTAGGGTTGGCATATGTCCAGTATTTCGATGGGCTTCCAGCTGCGAGTGTCCCTGAAAAGATGTTGGGCCTCTTATTGTCCCGTATCATCGTCAACATTATCAGCAAGCCTTCGTTCGCTTACCTGGTTATGACAAGTCCGCCTCTCTGATTCGATTGTTAAAGGAGAAGTGATAAGGGCTGAGCCCTCTTGTCCCCGATATATGAGGTATCAGTAATGGCGTAAGATTTTTTGGGGGACCCTATTCAGGGAACATAGTGAAATTGGTTTTTTTTAATATCAAGTAATTTTAACTTTGTATATAATTGTAAGTAGTAACAGAAATTCGTATATATTTTTTATATAATACTTTTTTTTTATTTTATATTTTGATAATTCTTATTTTTTTGTTTGATTTTGTTGAATTTTTTTACAAATTTTAAATTTTTAGTGAAAGTTTTTATATAATATTTTTATAAATTTTGTTCAATAGGATCAAAAACAGGGTAAAGAAGTAAAATGTAATGAAGATGAGGGGGATGGGATGAGGGATCATATAGGCCGAGGGAGTTTACGGAAGGGTTTGGGATGGAAATTAATTTAGAATAAAATTTAGATGATAAATCGTGTATATATCGTTTGAGTGAAGGTATGTTTGAGTCTCTGTGAATGATTGTGTTTCTGACAAACCAGGGCGAGTTTGTGATTCTCCTAAGGATGTAGTATTGTTTGGATTCTAAAATTTTTGTGTTACTTGAACCCTAGATGGGGCTCGCGTATGTGAGTACAGGACGGATTATTGCTGTGTACAAAAGTAATTTGTTTTGTAAAGATAGCGAACTGTAGGAAGCAACGGAGGCGGATTAATCGTGCAGGAGCGTGTTTTACTGGACATTTTGGGGGCCCCTTGTTTTGAGACATGATAATATCAGCAACACAGATATAGAAACTATGTTTCATGTTAAATTATCAATAATGATAAACCTGAAGACTAAATTTCCGAACACACCAGATGACAGTCGAGCACAATTGGATCAGCCAATATTTTTAGGCTTTAATTTATTTTTTATTTTCGCTTTTTTGTTGCTCATGATTTTACTTCCCCTTTCTCAATGATTCGGGAGCTGTTGGAATTGAAACACTGTTAACACCCGTGACCACGGTTGGAAACACAGTGAAATAATTTCAGATATTTAGTTTAGCTACATCTCAATATCATGTAAACGTTTTAAGATTTTCATCTAGTGTTAAACTCAGAGGTTAGTTTAAGATTAGTATAAAGAGTCATAAACTCTAACCAGTTTATACAAACTTTACCGAAAACCACTATAAATCCATACAACTTATATTTCATTAAAACATTAACATTAATAGAAGATATTAAACTGCAATCATTTATTCAGTTTTAATACAAAATCACTTTTTGACTTTTGACGTACGTGACGGGCGCAAAGTGATGCACAATACGGGGAATCTCTAAGACATAGTGTGTACACGGGTACCACAAAAGCAGAAAGATATCTCCAAAAAATCTCGTGGTAAGAAAATCCGTATCTTAGAGATTGTCTGGAGTCGAAAATTTCATTTGTAGACAAGGGCCATTACTATTGAACTCCGATCGCTTCGATCATCGAGGCAACCACGAAACCAAAATTAATAAAATCACTGACTATAAAAAAAAATTCTATTGAAAATAGACAAAAAAAATTCTTGAATAATGTCACCGCCGGATATTTTTCATAGATATAATAAGTGTTGAAATAATATTTATTGGATATTTTTAGCAACCTGACTACATCAGCAGTATTAGAAGTTAGATTTTGTAACTCCCTGAAGGCGGTATCTCCTGATTCAAGTAACCAACTTCATAATAGATATCATTTATATATATCTACATAAATTCATTGAAATAAATTCGAAGTTGGTAATACATTTTTCTTGAAAATAAACTACTCGGATTTAAACGCTAAACCATAAATGTTACCCCTGCCACCACTTCAATTATAAATTAACGTATTTATGAAAAAAAACATAGCAATAATAATTAATAGTAGATACCTAGAATTGTATAAATCCAAAACTAGTCAAATATAAAAGATTATCTTAACAACGCCTTGCAATCTCTAAAACACATTATTATATTTTCATTGCTTAAATTCCGTTCTAAATGTTATTATTTTAATAATTAACTACCAACAGCAACATTACCACCCACAGATTTCCAATTTTCAAGTTTCTGACAATATGAATGAACTTGTTTGTTTAATTCTTAAAATCTACACCTTGAGAACAAAAAGGACACATATTCACACAATTCATTTATTTCGAAGGAAGGAAAATGACATTGGGATATATATATTTTTTTAAATATTTAGAACGATAACTGTTGATTTGAATACAAATATAATGTATTCATCAATAATATTATGTAACAACAACAATATGCAACAATGGAGTTATGCATCCCCAAATAAGAAAGATCTGGAATTATGGGGGTGTGTATCGACATTTATAATAACACATGATCAAGATCGGCAATAATACAATGTGAAATTTAATAACAAAATAATATTAAATAAAAATATCTTGAGAAATTGATCAAATTAGAATTTAGGAATAAGATAGATGTCCAATACCAATAATTATTTATTTATTTTGAAGACTTTTTTTGTACACATTTATACTGCTAATTTAATTGATTTTGGCAGTTGGTTATGCAGTCTAGGAGCAATGTACGATGCATGTCTCTGTCCTATTCCTAATTTGGATATTATTATATCTGATAGTTGAGATGGATTTTAATTTTGTCCTATTATCATCATGGTGTACAACACATGACTTGGCTTATACCAACATATGGGTGAATAATTAAAATTGTATAATATTTCTAAAAAAAACAATCGATCACTCGTTTTGTACTCTCATCGTAGATTTAGGCCAGAAATGTTGAAAACAACACAAATCTCGAGTTCAATGTAAATAAAAGCAATTTGTTGTCTGTTGACAGTTATCGGTTGTCAGATGTCAGTTGTCAGCCGTCACGTGAATACCAAAACATCCCTTAGGATCGTCTAGTTTTATTACACGCGCTGTCAACACTGTCAATATAACTTGTACGATACCTTAAAAAATATATACATATGTATACAGCCCAAGTACAGTGACTCTGTGGTTGGCGCTAGTGAGTATCACTTAACTGAAAACATGTACAATTTAATTTTAATATTACCGACGTCGTGTTAAAAAATTGTAAATAAACCTATTTTCTTTTGTTATAAGAATAGTAAATTTTTGTTGTGAAGCTGTAATTTTAGATTATATAGATCTGTGTTTTTTTAATACAAATCAAATTAATCAACTAAAAAGATAGACATTTTAGTTACTCCCGGTATATCCCGGTAGCAACTAAAATATTTTTTCGGTAAATAGATTTTCTGGTTGATTAATTTAATTTGTATTAAACTTATTTTCATCTATAATTGACAATAAACATTATTAAGAGAACACATTATTATTGTGAAGTTGTAATTATTCAGAACAGACGATCTGTGATATTTTAAATACTAATAAATGTAAACATATAAAATTAATTTTGTCGAAGAATATTATTGCTGCGCTACCGGGATTCGAACATGGATCTCTTTCCAAACCGGGGAAGGTGCATAAATAATAATTAAAATAATGGAACGATAGATGTTTTAATTTGAAAAAGTGTAACGTATAAGTTCGAAAATTTGTCGACAAAAATAATGTCGCTGTAGCATAGTTGGATAATGCACCTTTCCCGGTTTGGAAAGAGATCCAGGTTCGAATCCCGGTAGCGCAAGAACAATATTTTTCGACAAAATTGATTTTATATGTTTATAATTAATACATTTAGTTAGTATGTATAATAAATATTGATTAACAAATGAACAACAAGGTATCATCTGGCATTTTAGTTGAAATTGAATGTTTTTTTATCAATACATTAATATTTTGACAATAATTTTCTCTCTAGAACTGTGTTACAAACATCTTAAATTTCCTAGAAATAAAGTTCAGGAGATAACATGAAAACAAAGCCATATTTTAGTAGCACTTGTAATATTTTTTAGAATAACAACTTACAAAATACAAATGAAATATACGATTTATACATATTATATAAAGTGGCCTAGATCAGGAAATAGTTAACTTTTTTGCTATAAATTATAAAGCGATATTTTTGTAAAAATTTCCCATGAGGTGAACCGAACTGCGCCGAGGAAATCGAAAACTTAATATTAAAAACATTGAAGTTCGATATCTTGATTTGATATAAATGGCAGAGTATTGTGTTGGGCATTCTTTGGTAGCATCTCATCTCTAATCTATGAATAGTGAATTGTAAATAATTCTAGACAAAAAATACAATCAGAACACGACATTGCAGCCCGTGAATGTAGGTACCAAAGAAAGCGATTGTTCTTGTAATTCGAGCCACAGTTATATGGCTAATTCTGTGTGCATTAACTCTGTAGAATGAACGTGATATCGCATAGATGAAGCGGGAAGAGATAGAATCACGTGGCCGTGACGTCAGTAGTTGATAGTTATGTTACATAAATGCGCGTAGAGGGAATTGCGGACCATATACGAGCGTCATTCCGAAGGGATTTATCGAACGCGCTGTATTTGCCTATTAGACAAAATTCAACCCAATTGGGTTCCAAAATATATCACACTCAAATCATCTTAATACAATACACATATACATATATGAAGTATAATTATTAACATTTTTCAACACACAACAATTTTCATGATTTTTCTCGTGTGTGAAACTTTTGCGCTACTTGGAGTAGCTTATTGGTCTGGCGGTTTAAACGCTCGCCTAGTGATCTAGAAGGTATGTAATAATATAATATTTTAAATAATAATTCACTCTATTTTAATAATCAACTCAAACGAGACAACAAGAAGTGTTCTCTGTAGGTACACATAGAAATAATGATGCTATTAACTCGCCAATATCGCGGATGCATCGGCTTGGTAACAAGCTGATTTTCGTTGCAGGAGCATACCTGAATTGAAGAAATATTTGTACGTTAAATAAACTTTTTTTTTTATGTTATATTAAAAATGTACTGTTATATTGAAATTAAATAAATTTGTATAAAGGTCACAAGGGCGTTGATGGACAAAAAAAAAACTTTTGTCCTATTTTCATAGCACAAGCATTTAGTTTAATTTAAAAATAGTAAAGAAAATTGATGGTATAAATATTCCTTGTACACGTCATTAGGTAAATTAGAAAGTTTTATTTATTTATTATTAACGATAATACACGAAAACATTTTTTTTTTATGATTATGTTATGTAATACACACACCTCATGTATGAGTGTTGCCTACATACACGATCACAATACTATGTAATTTATTAACTGACGTATCTGCAGACCATAGTGCGCTGCCTGTATATAAAAATAATACCTAACACAGTGGCGGAGTTGCGCAAATCTTAAATGGAACAGAGAAAAGAGAGAGCAATAGAAAAATCGAAAGAAAATAAAAAAAAGCAATTCTGGTGTAACAAAAAAAAATGCAGATCCGATTGTGCTCAACTTCCGTTGAGTATTCATGATTTCGTGTAAGCTCGATTTTTATCGGATCACCTCGAAATCTCTGGGCTTCTGGTCTGCTCATATTTGTTAGTTTCACCTAAAACTTATTATCTGTCTCCTCACGTCTGTTGCTGTTCGTATATTGGCTTCATGCCTTGAGACAAGACACCCCCCAAAATGTCTAGTAAGACAGGTCCCCTGCATCATAAATCCGCCCCTGGTCCGACAGCACTTTTTCTTTCTGCAGCCGATGCTGACGGCAGTGGTTGTGGTCTTTTCGTGATTATCAAATGTCGCTGTACTTGGAAATTACTCTCGGGTTAACCTTTTAACTGCCAACTCTATTTGAAATGGAAGACACCACATAGACTAGGCAAGACTAGGCTTTAAATGTCTTGACTTATCTATCCAAAGCTGGGACATGTCGTTCACAGATGGCAAAATGATTTAAAAATATAACTTTAATCCCTCCAAGTTTGCAAGATCTAAAAGTGCGTAATAACACGCTTATAGCTTGGCGTGACATACAAAGTTTGGCGTGTTAACGCCCTCATGTCATTTAAAAGGTTAATGTCGTCGAAATACTACCAGTCGCTCGATAATAATAATGATTTATTCCAGATGATTCTATACAAAATATGACAGGTAACACAATACTAGGTGTTTACAGGTTCGCGGTACGGAGCAAAAAAGACCCGCTAACAGTGGCGTATCCCCATTGAACTTTCGCGCACGCTCATTCATGGCTACCTTACGCACGCCCACGCATTCGTCAACCATAGAAAAGTCACACTTTACAATTCAAAATTATTTCTTGCCAAAGTTTTAGCTGGATAGACTACAATCCATTCTAAACGCGGTAGCACGGATAATATATTAAGTTTCTAAATTCTCTCATATAACTAACTTTTGCGGACTGCAAAAGCTTTTCAGACCTGCACACCTATAAGGTCATCTACACTTCTCTAGTCAGACCTCGGGTAGAATATAATTCGGTTATATGGTCGCCTCCCTGCATGGTTCACTCGACGGCGGTTGAAAGAATCCAGAGAAAGTTTTTAAGATTCATTAATTTTAAATTAAATATACGCTCTGAGGATATCAATTACGATTATTTCCTTAGCCGTCTGAAATTTTTAAAATTATCAGTGAGACGTACGATGACCGACCTTATATTTACCTATTATACCTTCATAGGATCATCAATGGTATGATAGATTACCCCCGGATTATTGTTTTGCTTGACGTTCACGTATCATTGAGGTCATTGAGACACAATTCATTATTCTATTACAGGAATAATGTCAGAACACATGCATTAGCTAACTCCGCAGTTCCCAGATTGCATTCTTTGGAGAATGAATATGCGGAGGTAGTCGACATTTTTGCTGTAAATTTAACACTTTATAAAACAGCATTATTACAATTTTTTGTGTCTCAACTCAATGGTGATGGATAAATTGCTTTTCTTCACATTTTTTATTTTAAAATTTTGATTGTGAAAAAACATGGTGATATTATATAATTTTTTTCTTTGTGTATTGCACTTCTAATCTCCGGTTCTCTGAAAGAGTTAAATATAAATTGTGCTGATTGATGTACATGTACACATAACATGGCGCCTCTGTATCTTCAAGAGCTTTACATCCCAAACAATTTAAATAGTAAACGTCAAACTCTCAGGTCAGCCGCAGGAAGGGTTGTAGAACCGACTAGCCGCCTAAGTCGGAAGTCTAAGTTTAGTGAACGGGCATTTGCGGTGGCAGGCCTAAAAGCGTGAAACACTTTGCCCTCCGTCATAAGAAACAGTGCATCAGAGACTTTATTTAAGAAGAGACTAAAAACGTACCTTTTCAAAAAATCATAAACAGTTTATTTAAGAGAACACATTCTTATTGTGAAGTTGTAATTATTCAGAACAGACGGTCTGTGATATTTTAAATATGAATTAAATATATTAATTAGAAAGATATACAAATCAATTTTATCGAAAAATATTGTTGTTGCGCCACCGGGATTCGAACCTGGATCTCTTTCCTAACCGGGGAAGGTGCTTTATCCAACTAAGCTACAGCGACATTATTTTTAGCGACAATTTTCGACCCTATATGTTACCTATTTGATATTAATACATTTTAATCGTTCCATCATTTGAGAGAGCCATCTACCTTATTTTTACAGAATCTCAAATACCTTTGAGTAAACTGATAGCAGACGCCAGAAATCTCAAAGGTATTTGAGATTCTGTAAAAATAAGGTAGATGGCTTTGTCAAATGATGGAACGATTAAAATGTATTAATATCAAAAAGGTAACATATAGGGTCGAAAATTGTCGCTAAAAATAATTTCGCTGTAGCTTAGTTGGATAAAGCACCTTCCCCGGTTAGGAAAGAGATCCAGGTTCGAATCCCGGTGGCGCAACAACAATATTTTTCGATAAAATTTATTTTATATGTATATCTTTATAATTAATATATTTAATTCATATTTAAAATAAACAGTTTATGTGTAAAGCGCCCTTGAGGTGAAATTTTTTACGAAAATAGCGCTAGAATAATAATCCAATATTATTATTATCAAGGAGAATACATTCTTATTATGTAGTTGTAATTATTCAGAACAGACGGTCTGTGCTATTTTAAATAATGGAACTATAGATGTATTAATTTGAAAAAGTGTAACATATGTTACCCATATATGGGTTCGAAAATTCTGTCGATAATGCATCTTCCCCTGTTTGTAAAACGATCCAGGTTAGAATTTCGGTAGCGCAACAACAATATTTTTCGATAAAATTGATTTTATATGTATATCTTTCTAAATAATACATTTAATTAGTATTTTAATATTATTTTTATTATTAGTGTTTAAAGTACAGGTTTATTTTTTAGTCATGGCACTTCAAGAATGCGTCGTGTACCGATTATTATTATTTCGATGTGATTAATATTATTTCATTCCCTATCCATAAAATAAATAAACATTAAACAAATCTATACATATTACTAATAAATAATAAATTGTTATAAAAAAAATTATACTAGCAACAGATTCGTCAGTGGCCGACTATACAGTGCCATGAGTAAAAAAATATAGCTTCAGTGTGTATGTATAATATATCACTATATACATAAACACTAAAAAGTATTATTAATATAAGAAATGTATTCAATTAAAATAAACATTTTAATTAATATTTACTTTATAACGTTATCTTTACGTTTGAAATCACGTAATTAAGTAACTTTTACTTAATTCCCTTAATAAGAAAGATACTGCCACAGAATTTAGTACCAGGTTGAAGAAATTGGCTTGTCTTAATTTGGTGATTAAAGGCGATTCAAACAAAAGACAACTCAAAGACAAAATTAACGAAACGTGACGCTGCGAGCGAGTAACTACCTACTGCAAAGCGAATAAGATATTTTAATAAAAAGGGGGAGCGAGGAACAAACGAAGCAATAATGAATTTATAGAAGAATATTATTTTTCATCTAATGAAAAATACATCATCCTGTCAAGAAGCGTTTTCGTAATACGAACTAATTTGATTATTCTTTCACATGTTCATTTTTGAAAAAAATACTACACTTAATTAAGGCAAACATTTGAAAGAAAATATCTATGTTCATGCCTACGCGTAGACCAAAGCTCGGCAAACAGAAAGCTATATACATTTACACGATTAGTGGAGCTTCGTACACCATCGTAAAAGGGAATGAAACGGAACGCGTCTTAAAGAGGCTATTCAGAGTAATATTGCAAGTATATATCAGTGGCGGTCGGTGACTTTTTGTAGAAAGCATGCTGGATAATAAGTTTATACCTAATATTAAATATACAAATCTATAGACTGGCCCACGAACATGATGCAACTACTGACAAAGATAGTCTATCAAATTAGCTCTATAAAGCCTTTACGCTCCGCAACACCAATTACAGATCCAAAATTTCATGTGTCATTCGTATAATTGAAAAAAATATATTTAACCCTACGTCATGTACCTGAGTTTTCATTAAAAAATTTTTCACACAAACAAATTTCTCAAAACAATCCGCTCGCTTCGTAATGTGTATGCTATTGTGTGCATTATAGCCATAAACATTAATAATAATTTTGTACGTTGGATGCTGTTAACTAATGCGTATGCAGTATTCGAAGACCTTGACAGGCGTAACTGAATGCGCATGCGCGAAAGTCGAATACTTTCAAACTTTTTTGATACCGAACGAATAATAGAATCCACTATTGTTGGTATCTGTGTGTTTACGCGATTCATTGACGTTCGAATGATGAAAATGTATACGTATTTCGACTCGCTGCGTTTGCGCTCCGTATCATAAGGTGTATTATGACTAGTCTCTAAAGGACAGGACGAATTTAGTTGCAGATGTGACATAAAACCAGAAAAGAAGAAAGAGGAAAGAAAATGAGGAAGATTCGCCCCTCAGCGGATACACGTGCACAACATGTGGTAGGGTGTGCGGTTCGAGAATAGGGCGCCTCAGTCACACTCGAACTCGCAATCGATAAACCATGGCAGATATCATTACTCCAATCGGATTTCAATACTACAACAAAAAAACAATTTCAACTTTGTTATTATTATTTTGGCCCATTTAAAGAAACCGAGACACGCAAATTTTTCAGAACTAAATTCTGCGAAAATACCGTTATATGGTATGGTATATTATCTAACGTCAGCTATCGTTACAGAATTAATTGGCAAACAATGTTAAACCGTATATGATGAACCCTCGTCAAACCTTCAAAATCTGAGCTGACTGATTCTTAGTTACATCCACGTTAAATCTAATAAATACGACCTCAGCCGACCTTATTGGTTTTAGATATTAATTTTTCACTCGTTATTGTTATGTACGGTATCTGCGATAGCCTAAAGTGCTTCTTTCCAGATCTGAAAAGTCACAGGTTCAATTCGCAACAAGTCCAAAAATATATTCCGCTATTAGAAATCGTTCAATAACTTTAAATAAATATTTGGACAATACATTGAACATGCCATCAACGAAATCTAACTCATTAATATGTTAATTTATTTAATTTACCCAGTGCCGTAATTAGGCAAGTTCAAGAGGGGCCTAGAAGAAATGCGGCCATATTTTATAAATAATTCATTGATTTTGAGTATTTATTATATATTATGTGACAGTTTTTAAATAAAAATCATTCGCGTGTATTAACAATGTAAGAAAGCGCTTTGGACTGGAACGTTATCAGGAATTTGTCTGTAATCCAGCCTACCAAATCACAGCTTTTCAGTGCATTAGACCTAATTGTGATATTTAATAACCATGTCTATCAATACTCTCGCCGATTGCGAAGAGCGATCGGTGATTCATTTTTTAGCTCGAAAACACAGCAGTAGAGCTGCAGAAGTTTGGGTAGAATCTAATGGACTACCCTCTATACCATACCTGGTACCATTACACTTTTATTTTTTACCCAAATTAAAGGAATTTTCGGGCAGAAAACGGATTGGTCTGCAGATCAATAAAGGCGTCCACAAAACTGTCAACGTTTGATTTAAAGAATAGGTGGCAGACTTCGTTCGTTTCCCGGCTTTAAAGATCTCCTGGCCCCTGGTGTAGATATCGCCTGTGTCGTCGATCAGCTAGGAGCGGCGATGATGGCGATGGATTGAATCACCGCCCCCACAAATCACATTACAGTGAAAAGTATTAGGTTGATGCATAATTATCCACCGTTTTTTTTGCGACGTTTTAATTTTAGAATTTGACGTTAAATTGACATTTGTCATAATATAATTGTTAAATAAAGTTAGGAAATTAAAATGCGTATCGAAACCCATACACATATACGCCACAGTATGCCGTACCACTTGGAGAAATGGTGGAATGCTGCTGGGTCATTTCGCGATCTCAACGATCATTTTGGCGAAGGAACGATTAGCGAAAGGGCATGCCGAGAGTGGTTTTTTTCGCTTCAAAGCTGGTGATACCAGCATAAACGATAAGTCAGATAAGGGTCGATCTTCGGATTTTGATGACAAGGCCCTCCTGGCGGCTGTGGAAGAGGACGAAAGTTGAACAACTAGGACACTGGCTGAGAACTTCAATATCGATCAGTCCACGATTACGGTGACTACGCCCCCGAATGATAATTGTACATAATATGAGTTGAGTTTGTTTTCATTTCTGGTTATGTTACAATATAATTTACAATATAATAAAACAATATAATTTGTTACAATATCATTTATGTTACAATATAATAATACAATAAAATGTATGTTACAATATAGTTTTTTTAAAAACGGCAAATAATTAATTATGCATCAACCTAATAGTTTAGGATTTTCATTGTAATTAGGAAGTTTTTGAAGTTCTGAGTTTACGACAAAACGATTGCGATTCGTGTATAAATATTATTTATGAATAAATTATAAAAACATACTATTTATCCGAAAAAAAAATGAAAAAGTCCAAGAAAGAGATATTCAAAAAAGATCGGAAAGATCACAAATACTCAGTTCAACAATTTCGAGCTACTACAATCAAAATAATGATCGGCAACATAATCGCTAACATTCGACAATGGGACCAATACTTACTAGAAGTAGAAAAACAAAAATACAATCTTGCACAAGGCATACATATCTCAATTTTTTGTTAAATTAAGGTATTTGAATCATTGGATTTGAATTTTCACTGGGAATCGTTCTATATCACTAGTTTCAAGACAGCGTCTGCAGTAGGGGCGTGCAAATCAAAGAAATGTAATCACCACATATCTGTAACCTCCCTGTCAACTGCGCACAAGTCAATAGAATCTTACCTAAGTTTAGTTCAGTTTCAGTTTAGAAAGAATCTGCCTCTCTTTACAACTTTAGAAAGGTAAGTAATTCTACAAAAAACATTTAAAACTAGTTATCTTAAACATGTGGTGTTGCTGCTTAGGTGACGATTTTTGACTCTGAATAGGGCTTTTTTTTTAGAAGACAGCTGGAGGGGGGTCCCACCCTTTCCTGGGATCGGAGCTAATAAAAATACGCGTCTTTAATTCAATAACATATTCAAGTTTATGCAGTATGTAAAACGAAAAATGAAAAGAATTTCACTTTTAAAATCAGCAATGTTATCTTTGTGGTTAAGATTCATATTTTTATTTTTTATCTTTGTTTTATAAATATTAATAAAACAAAGATAAAAAATAAAAATATGAAAATAATTTCAACTAAAATGTAACTTTTGCGAGCCGAAATATTTTATGTGAAGGTGCAACGCACAATGGGGAACGTATGGGGATTACGTCGCCAGTATGGGGATTTGCGTGAATCGAAGGGAAGGGTTTTAAGGTTATGTAGTAAATAATGTGAGAGTAGTGGATACCCCAATATTTCATCCACAACTTTCGTGCTCGTTTGAAAACGCGTAGCGTATTGTGTATAATATGTGAGTGTGATAGGAGAAGGAAAGCAAGACAACGTGCAAAATACTTATAGATAATGAATTTTTGGAACAAGTAGATGAGTTTGTGTATTTGTGAAGTATGTTTGATGGAAACGGAAAGGCTAATAAAGATATCGAAATGAGGTTGACTGCAGCAAATAAAGTGAATGGCGCTTTGAATGGAAATATAGCTGATGGGATAATGTCAACCGAGGCAAGACTATCGATACACAATGGAGTCCTGGTACCGACACTGATGTATGGAAATGAGGCCTGGAGCTGGCAGAAGAGGAACAAAAGTAGATTAAATGCAATGGAAATGAGATAACTTAGGCATATATGTAACAGACCCGTTTATGACAGGGTAAATAATGAAGAAATACGGATAGAATGTAAATCTGATCTTAGTATAGTGAGTAAGATTAAGAAAGGATCACTTTGGCAGTTTGGTCATATAGAACAGATTAATGAGGAGAGAATGATAAGAAATATATATGACACAAGTGTTAATGGCACCAGGAATAGAGAACGTCCGCGGAATACTTGGCAGGACCACGTAAACCAGATACTGCAAGATGGTTCTATTAGAAGCCTCAATAATCGACGAGCTTGGATGAGAATAAGTATGAATATGGGTTAAGGCGAAAATTGTGTATCATGACAGAAGAGTGTGGCGCTCTAACCTCTCTGCGTACCTCCGCGGAAAAACAGCGTGATGGTAAGTAAGTAGGCGGTACTGTATTCACTGAATTTATTTTAGACAACCTTTACAAATATGGAAGTTTGACGCACACAGTAATTAGTGCGCGAATTGTTATCGATGGCGGTTACTTTAGCGTAACCGATCGATTGTTACACGCACCGATAATTGCTGGGTAAGTTCAGTCTCGCCAGACGGTGATGATGAGAGTGGAGACAGTAGCGATCCACAGCAGCATAGATGCACTAAAAATACATAGATGAACTGATGAAAGAAGCGGACTAACCTCTCTGTCTTTGGCATAGTACAGGATCCTGCCCCGCAGCCTGAAGAACCGTCTCCTCCAGCGCTGGAAACTCCAAGTCTGCTTCATCAGGAAGCCCTCCTTCGTGGCCGGCTGGGAAACAAAAATGCAGAAATGTTACTTTATTAAGATCGTCACAACAGAGAGATAAACAAAAAGTGAAACTAAATGAAATCGGTCTAGGCATATTTATTAATTGTTAATAGTCACTTCTTGACCGATGACGTATGCAGAAGACTGTATGAAATTACAATTAAAATAATAAGAAATGTTAGACGTAGATGGTATATGTGGGATTTTTAATTTATTATTCAATCCAATTTCCCGTGTAGCCGGATCAGCGTATCATGGGTCAGCGAGTTATGAATATTAGATTTCAACGATAATCATGATTGAATTAATAATCTGTGTATTAAACCGCGAAAATTTGAACAGTAGTTTCAAATTATTATTAGTATAATAGTTAAACTGTTATTAAATTTTGCTAAATTCTATCGTTAGTGATTAAATAACGATGTAAAGAGATCAAATCAAACAATTTTTATAAATATGAATTAAATATATTAATTAGAAAGATATACATATAAAATCAATTTTATCGAAAAATATTGTTGTTGCGCCACCGGGATTCGAACCTGGATCTCTTTCTTAACCGGGGAAGGTGCATTATCCAACAATGCTACAGCGACAATATTTTTAGCGACAATTTTCGAACCCATATGTTACCTTTTTGATATTAATACATTTAATCGTTCCATTATTTGAAAGAATTGTCGCTAAAAATATTGTCGCTGTAGCATAGTTGGATAATGCACCTTCCCCGGTTAGGAAAGAAATCCAGGTTCGAATCCCGATGGCGCAACAACAATATTTTTCGATAAAATTGATTTTATATGTATATCTTTCTATTTAATTAATATTTAAAATATCACAGACCGTCTGTTCTGAATAATTACAACTTCACAATAAGAATGTGTTCTCCTAAACAATGTTTATAGTTTTAAATAAAAAAAAAACAGCATTTATTTTGCAACCATCTAGATTTATGGCGAGTATCCTCGAAGTGAAACACAATGATGGTACGTGTCAGAGATTTAGATGGGATAAATCTCAGTAGCGTGTATACATGTTCGGATTTTGATCTGAAGATAAATTCAGAAATCAGCTTGAGATTAGTAGAAAGACAAAAATTCAAACCCGCGTACACGACGTTCGATTTGTATCTACATCACAGTGAATGTGTATTACCAGTGAAGTTTTATTTCCACTAGTACATAAATACATACCGCTCATATATCATTGATGCCATTGACGTCGGAACATTTTAGTCTTAACTGGTGATGCGTCGCCCGTACAGCTGTGGTTTGAAAGTTAGTTATGTTATTATTAATTTCAATAATGTTAACGTTATTTTAATATTAAAATTTTAATTATAAAGCATATCGATAAAAAAATAAAATAAAAAGATTAATTTTATACTAGACACAAAATACGCTAATGGACGTTTCGCAACTGTCAAATTGACAGTTTAGAGCTACATATAATTTCGCGAGCGCCCATCAGTTTTATTATATTTTAATAGTAGAAATATATATCTTCCGGTGAAAATGTATTCGGATGTGATTTCACTGAAACGCAATTGAAAATATAACATCACTGGTAATTCAATAAATACATAAATACTTTTTTACCGAAAACACGAAAGAATGAGTTGATAAACATTTGTAACTAATGCCTGGAATTCGATTCTAAAAGAATACTTTACATATTTTTATTTATTATCTTTGTTTTATTAACCACTTAAATCGAGTTTAAATACATCTACCGGTTTCGAGAAATACCATTTTCTTCTTCAGGATGTCATAACTAACTAAAACATATATTATTGTTTCTTTACCAAAATTTTTTTTAATACCTAACTCAAATCATTACTTAATACAAATTTACTCGAATAATTTTTAGGAAAAAATTTTAGAATTGGACTCGTAGTTAAATTTAGTTGGTTGTTTATAATTTTTTTTATTAGTTTTACACGCTTTATTTATCTCCAACGATTCCAAATTATTTAATTTGTGACCAACACCGTTTATATGTCAAAACCATGACCATTTTCTATCAAATGATTAGAAAATTCTGAAAACCCACTATTGTTCAAATATATCAAATGCTCCCTTACTCTTATATTAAAATTTCTACCCGTTTTACCAATATAAAATGCAGCACAATCCTTGCAACTAAGTTTATAGAATACTTTACCACTAAAAAATCATAAAGAGATAACATTTTAATTAGTTTCGATAATATGATAGGACGTACCTACAATATTAGTACATTTTTAAATATCTAATAAGTTACAGTCTCTTGTAATATTATAGTAGTCTTATGACTTACGAATTGTATATTTTAAATTGCAAATATATTATAGTTTATAGTAATTTTTTTTCTGATTCAGTTCGGCTATGATGTATAGAATAAGTACTACAGAAAAAGCTATATTAGGATTTGAAGGCCGTAAAACTATACGATTCTATTTCAAGAAATCATTTTTATTTTAGCACGTTGTAAAATTCACAGGACGGCTATTATCTATTGAGTGCATTGAAACGCTGTTTCATGTACTGTACATAATGGTTATAATATATTGTCTAATATTCATAAAATTCTAAAATAACCGAAAGAAAAACATGACATAAAATATTTTCCAGTTTTTAAATATTACAGAATTCGAAATAGTTTTTGGATAAAATTTTATATAGCTATATTACCAATCATTATTATATATTACATCAGCAATTCCAGTAATAGCAATGGTGTTCATTTGCATATTTAGCCAAGACACAAAACGCTCTGCAGTGACTTGCTTGACTTTGCACGTCTGGAAAAACCCTTTGCAATGAGTAATGTTTACATTGAAATCTATCCAAAACTAAAATGCAATAGCTCTAACCGTATCCTCAAAATATTAAATGAAAATCTAATGATTATAGCGATAGTGGTAACTGATTATTCGTAATTCTTCAAGCAATGACTGGTATACTAGAAAGGAAATCTCCAACAGTTACACCTTTGTTACCAAACATCGTTATATCTCAGTCATATAACGGTTCACCACCCATATCTGTTATATATAATGGATTATTTACATTAGGTATGTTTTCTAACGTTAATGTTTTAAATATCTTTGTGCAAGTTTCTATAAGTAACATAGATATTATTGCTTTTATAACATTTCCGTTAATGGTACATTGTACCGTATAAATATAAAAATAAATCAAATATTACTTTTAAATACTAATTAAATATATTGATTAGAAATATATACATGTAAAATCAATTTTATCAAAAAATGCATTGTTGTTGGTACCGGGATTCAAACCTGGATCTTTTTCCAATCCAGGGAAGGTGCATTAACCAACTATTCTACAGCAGACAGTACTTTTGACGACAAACTTTCGAACCCATCTTCCCCGGTTTGGAAAACGATCCATGTTCGAATCCCGGTAGCAACGACAATATTTTTCGATAAAATTGATTTTATATGTATATATCTATATCTTTCTAATTAATACATTTAATTAGTATTTAAAATATCACAGAGCGTCTGTTCTGAATAATTACAACTTCACAATAAGAATGTGTTCTCTTTAATAAAATATAACTTTTTTTCATGCTATTTCCTAAACTACTTGGAAATTTGCCATGTTTGTAAGAAACTATTAAAGAGAAAATTATTGACAGCATATTGATACATCAATTCAGACCTTTCACAACGGCTCGATCCAAATAATCGCAAAGGATTCAAAATCTCACACACCCTGGTTCTCCAAAATTAAAGTCTCCAAAAGAACAATTTCTAACATCTCTAGAACCATTCAGATTGAACTTAATAGTTAACCCAATGTGTGAGTATGATGCGAAGTATCGACCATGTATTTTTTGCTTGTCTATCACGGATCACAATTTTTTACAGTGGTATATTTCAACTCTCGGTTAACATGTCTCAATCATTCCTAACTCGCCACATTTGATTTCCACAATATCAACATTTTTTTAACGAGAATGGTATTGACTTGTAATATGTGAGGTCCAGAATCAAAAGCGAGCATGTCCACTTTACAATGCAAAAAAATTATTGCACCACAACTGTCACATTTGGAATCATATTGAAAATGACCAGTAGCCGTAACATTACATAACCAAATACCGTCGTCTTATTGGCAGAAAACATATTTGTCTGGGTTTGAATTAATTATCTATTGGACATGTCTGAGATTGAAGTAACAAGCAAATTTTTATTGCGTTTTAATACAAAAACCAAATTTTATTAGTGTCTAGTTTCGATTGGCTAGTCTTGTAGACATTAATTTGCTTTATATTTGTACATACCTAACTCAAAGAACATAAAAATTTAACACATCTGTTTTATTTTTTTCTATACTTCACATATATACAATTTTATAGTAATTTTGTATTATACCCAGTGGCGTAACTACGTCAATGCAGCCAATGCATCGGGGCCTTCATTAGATAAAGACTCAAACAATCTGGGCCTTATAATAATTATGGTATCGATATTTATATAATTTTTTAAATCCACAATAATAATCAGATTTATAATTATTTTTAAATGATTTCGTACTTTAATAATGAAAACAGTAGAGTTTTGGACCAGACCAACGCCGCAAAAACAAGAACATAATTCATTTGAGAGCTTACATATAAAATGCCTAAAAATACGCTTTATTTGGTTTGTTTTTCATGATAATTTATTTATTTATTATTATACACGCCCTAATAAGAAAATTTGTAAAATAACAGAAAACCATAACAGAAGTGCAATACACAAAGAAAAAAATTTGTGTCAACATGTTTTTTTACATAATCAAAATGAAAAATAAATATAAAATATGAAGTAGCAATTTATCCGTTACCATTGAGTTGTGACAAAAAAAATTGTAATAGTGTAGTTCTATAAAGAATTAAATTAACAGCAAAAATGTCGACTACCTCCGCATATTCAATCCCTAAAGAATACATTTAGAGGATTGCGGAGTTAGCTAGTGCATGAGTTCTGACATTACCACTGTAATAAAACAATGAATTGTGTCTCGATGACCTCAATGGTGCGTAAAAGTCAAGCAGACCAACAATCTGGGGGCAGTCAATCATACCATTGATGATCCTGTATAGAAATATAAGGTCAATCATCGTACGTCTCACTGATAAGTTTAACAATTCCAAACGGCTAAGTAGATAATCATTATTGATATCCTCAGAGCGTATATTTTATTTAAAATTAATAAATATAATTGATAATGTGAACATTACCGGAGATAATATACAAATTTTTACTATTTAATTAATAAAACTGTGTGGTACTCAATATTATTTTATCTCATACTTTCATAAGACATTAGAATACGAGAGCCCTTTTTCCATTAGTTACACCACTGATTATACCTACTGTTAAAGTATAGTTTTAACTTGATTTAATGGCACAAATCACTGTTAAAGGGTGGATTGCGCAAAGATGAGACCGTGTTGTTCCAAGGTCACGATAGTCCGTGGAAGGTTTCCACGATTCCGTCCGACCACCGACGGAATCGTAGAAATATTTCAACATTTCGCCTTGTCAATTAGCGGACGTCCGTGTTCGAGCTGCGAAGATCTATCGGCGGACTGTGTGCTGGCCCGCGCTGCCCGTAAATCAAGGAACAAAGAAGAATACCCGCCGAAGGGCATAAATAACTGGAAATGTGTATAAATCAATCGGCTACAACGACAATTGGAATATATCCGACACGTGTCGCTGACACGGCGAATTTATTTTTCATGCCAAACAGAATGCATACATCATGCGAAATTGGTTTCGCTAAGGGCGATGTCAACCTTGGTGCCGAGCTCATCGACAATATTTTGCTTATTGACGTGAAACTTTTTTTTTATCTACGGTGAAATAATTTCAATCTGTGTTCAACAATTTTTTTTTATCTTTTTAATGAAATCTATCAATTTCTGTTTTTATTTTATTTTATTTTATTCCGAAAACATACAGTTTATCAGTAAATACAAAAGTTATAATTAAATCTAAACAATAACTGGTTTAGTTACATGTTTTCTCAGAAAATATAATATACTTTATACAGTGAGTACAATTTAAAATTTAAAAAGGACTATAATGCAGAAAAAAAAGTGAGAGAAGTTAAAAATAAAAATATAAACAGAGAGATAAAAGTAATAAAAAATAAAATAAGAAAATATTCCAAGAGAACGAGAAAGTGGGGGGGAAAAGAAAAGGAAAATGGGATAGGGAATAAAATCTGTGTGATCAAAATAAAATGAAGGCCATTAAAGTTTATATATTGAATTTAGACTTAATTGAGGTAATTGGAGTATTGAAAATGTCTAGTTCATTTTGGTGTGAATTGAAACAAAGGGATGCTCGGTAGAAAATTGAGTTCTGTTTGGCATTGGCGTTGTAATGTGGATGGTTAAATGCTTTAAGCGTAAATACCCTAATCAATTATATCGTTGTTTAAATATACTATAAAAAATATATATTATCATTCATCATTATTATCAACTCCCCAACTGTTTCCCATTTTTCTCTGTCACTAGCACGTGTTTCTGGGCGAGCATGGAAACTTAAAATTGCTCAAAGTTATGTAAAGATGGCTGTTTTATGTTTTAAAATAAGGGTTGTTTTTAAAAGTAAAATATTAATTAAATCTTTCATAGATTTCTCCAAGAAATGTTTCTTCCCAGATTTTGGTCAATATATTTTTAATAGCCCGAGAATAGCAGAATTTAATGCGAGGATAACACAATAATCTGGATAACGGCCTCTATCATTCATGTGGTTGACATTTATGGCCACGCATTTGCATATATCATATATTTTGCGCAAACAGGAAAATTGCCATTACCAAATATGTATTCATAATGTTAGAATGGTAAATTATTATATGAAAACTAAATAAATGTACAAAAAAATTACCAGAATCTTGTTAAAATATAGATAGTTTAAAAAATGATATTCATGTTAATAAAATATATATATATCAGTACAAAATTCCTACAATTGAGGATGTTGTTAAAATATTACTAAGTTGAATTAGACGAGTATTAAAGTGTAAAAGAAACATAAAGTAAAGTAAGGTATTAAAGAAAAATCTGATAATTTAATAGTATTATTATACTTAGGGTGATGAGTGACATTCACCACCAAATCTGACATAACTTAATAAATTGTTATTTTTTACTTTTAATATACATATTAATATCGAGAGGGCGTTAATAAACCTGTTAGACAGTCGTAGAATGATATTAAGGTAGGTACAATGTAAAAATATTTTTAGACAATTCAGGGAATAATATGTTACAGAATACACTATTTTAAGGTTGAGTTAATTAGAAATGAGTTAATAACAATTGAGAAAAATAAAGAGAATATTAAAACTACCGCGTAAGTACAGAAGTGCGTTGGTCCCAAGGTCAACAAAATCTAATCACGTGACATGCGACTGTTTTCAATACAATACAATACAACCATGTACAATACAGCCTGTAAACTGAATGTGTGCCATGAAGAATATATCCAGGTTATCGTTAGTAGATGAGATCTCTAAATAGTAATTGAGCATTCTAGGCGAAAAATAGCCTAGATTGGTATAGTAAAACTGTTGGTTTATTGGTATAATTGGTATAGTGTGTAATAGGGTTGGAGATACCATTATGTTATGTTGATCCCCCGGACAATCGATCCCCGGACAATCGATCCCCGGACAATCGATCCCCGGACAATTGATCCCCGGACAATTAATGCCCCAATGCTTGTTCATGTAGCTATTTATATTCGTAAATACCAGCATCCGCGAATAGTACAAATAGGATGGGAGTAAATTTATAAAAATATTGCTCTCCAACAACCAAGCTGCTGCCGAAAGTATCATAGAACTCCAATAAGTTACATCACCGAAATAAACAAACTTAATTTATTGATATTGGTGTCTTATTTATCTGAGAAAAATCTATTTGAATTTGGAGGTCATAAACCGCAATTATTTTCCTACCAACATATAATCGTTATTTTGAAAAAGGTTTTGCGTGTAAATTTTACAAAAAAAAAAAAAATCACAATGTTTCAGTTCGTTGGTACAAGAACTGTACGTCCCTTCTGCGCGCTCCTACGCTGGGTCGGATGTATGTATGTGCAAACATTTTGAAATCCGATCCCATCTCTCGTTCCCCATTCCCGATATATTCGCCAGGTTCGAGTTTGACAAATCCCTGTTAAAACCCTGTCATACAATGGCGTACCTAGCGCGGCAATAAATCGTTTATAATTTTACATCACACACGTTTTGCACCGTCTGAATGTGTAATATTGTGGAATGATGGGACTCTTGTCCGCGAATGTAAAGTGGGGAGTCGATCTTTTATACTTTGATGCCATAACAGACAAGTCATTCTTGCAAGAATATCAAATTAAGTTAACGAGATTTTTACCATTTTTAAATTATTTATTCGGCAATTTTCTTCATTTTGTGTATCCTATTTGTTCGGTATTTATGACAGATCTACAGATGGCCGATGGACTTGCGCGTGTGGATGCTCCATTAGGTTTACTATCCTATCTTTCATACACCCTCTCCCCCCACCCTTTAAACTATACCACAAAAATTGTCTATGAACTTTTCAACTGTCAAGAAGTGTAATCGTACTTCTACGAGCTCGTTACACTGTTTTGTTTGTTGTACAGTTACTGTTGCTGTGTGTTTCGGTTTTTTCGCGGTGCGTACCAAAACTACTATTGTTTTCAGAGTGTTTCATGTGAATCGGCAAAGTTGTTCCTGAAGTTCAGGAGAGCTGTGAATGCAACAAAGAAAATCCAGATAAGTCGTGCTTCCTAGTTGGTCCTTGAGCCCTTACTGTTCGTTACTATACCAAATTCCCACCACCCTTCCTACATCTATTACACAAAAACGTTTTTAATTTACCTCTTTGACCTTACTAAAACCTAATACGCAGGCGCATGCACTCAATCAAAAAGCTGTGTAAACGGCCAGGTTTTGTGAGACGCCAGCGGGGCAAAAAAGAACATGTTTTAAAGTAAGGTTAAGATAAGTTAAATGTTTTCTCTTTTATATATTCATTAACGGTACGTAAATACATATCCGCGAAATCGTATTACGGCTGGATATTTAGCATCTGTCATCCTGTCATCTCATCTATGTATCATGGTCGTATCGCGTCGCACTATATGGTCAGTTTCTTATCTATGATAGAACTGTCAAATTATGACAATATTCATGTTTTGTTCGTATTTTTCAAGAACGTTTTTAAGTGGATACATATATTTGAAAGTTAATACGTAATAACACAATTTGTACAATTCCAGGGACAGCAATGCTATATAGTATCATTCCGGTTTTCCATCCTTCTTGTTCCGATAATGATTTGGAAGGCCTTAACACTCGCAGCTCTATCATGTAGTCCAATTCTTTCTTCGGCTATTTCTTTCATTTCTGGTGACAGTGTATGGACCCAGAATGTCGGTCCTAGACTAGTCACGACACACCTCTCGGGTCTAGATGTCGCCTTTATCGTCGGTCAGCTGAGAGCGGCGATGATGACGGTGGATTTGAATCGCCGCCCCCACAGACACAAGTTTGGCCAACACCTCTTTTCTTAAAATAAATATCTTCAACATCTTTCAGCTCTCAACGAAACAATGTCACATAAATATGATTGTTAACCGCAAACTTTATAATAGGCACGTTTTACTGAAAATTTTCTTGCATTGTTTCGTCTAAATTGCTAAAAATTCAATTAATTCAACGCGCGACGTGAATATATAATTTTAAAAAAAAAAAAAATTTAACTCTTAAAAATGTAATCACTTTAATACAAAATTTTTATAAAAGGATGAAAGGTTTAATGTTCATCTTAAAGAATTAAAAATAAATGTTTTCGGCAACACCGCCCGCCTTTTAATTAAATGTAAACAGAAATATTTCTGCGGAAGTCAATATTGACAATTTCAGGGTCCAGGTCTGATTGGGCACACAATGTTTTATTCATCAAAAATAACATTTATCAATTATAATTTTTAATTAAGAAATCTATCCTTTCATTTTCGCTCCGCATTAAAAAGAAAGTGGAAAAAAAATTAAAATGATTAGCCCGTTCTACGCGCCGCCGATGAAACGGATGAAAGGGAATTTCAATAGAGGGCACTCAAACTCGACTCTTTTTCTCCCGGAAGCGTAGTAAAAAAAATATCGACCTGAATCGTTTCAAACTTGACCACCTACCTTTATATCAAGGATGATTGAATTTTCTCAACACGGAGGCAAAAAAAAACTTCGAAATCTAACACAATTCTTTTTACTTATATTAGAGATACTGAATGATAATGCTGTTTGTTTTATAAAAACAAATTTCTATTGTGAAGTTGCAATTTCAGAAGAAGGTTCTGAGATATTTAAATCAAATTAAATTAATCAATTACAAAGATTTACAAAAAAAAATATGTATCGAAAAATATTTTTTTTAGAGCACATTATTATTGTGAAGTTGTAGTTTTTCAGAACGTAATTATGTGATATTTTTAATACAAATTAAATTAATCTACTACAAAAGATATACTGAAAAAATCTATGTATCAGAAAAAATATTTTAGTTGGTATTCGAACCTGGATCTTTTCCTATACGGGGAAATGCGTTATCCAATTTTTTAACTTATATTCTGTAACTTTTTAAAAACGTGATAACAGATGTATCAATTTTAAATTTTATATAATACTAGCTGAAGTACCCGGCGTTGCCCGAACAGTCGGTGGTTTTTCAAAATCTCATGTTCGAATTCAAATTCGAAATCTTCCTCTTATTACTTTTAAGTTTAGGACACCACGCAAGACATACTCACCAACTCCCCACTCTCCTCCCACACCCTTCTCTCTCGCTTCCCACTCCTTTTCACTTCCCTTACCCCTACTCCTCCCATTCCCCGTTTAGCTGGAACGCCATTCAAAATAATTTTGTGAACTCTAGGACCCTAAGGAAAATACAGCCATCCAACCCTGCTCCTTTCGGCGATATAGAATAATATAAAAGCTATGCGCCTGATTTAAGTGTATTCAAAAATTAATTTAATTTCATATTTTTTTCATTGATATTTTAAACTATCTGAAGTATCCGGCATTGCTCGAACTTTACACAGAGCGAAAAGGTTTCATTTAAGGGGATGGGTATAGTTTTTTTTTTCGAAATCAGATGTAGACAGTAATTTTCCTCTTATTTTGAACGTCAAGTGTGCAAAATTTCATCAAGAAGTACTAAAATTCTGCTTTAAGGGAAGGGAAAGGGGGATGGGGGTGGTTTTTCTAAATTCCATGTAGACAATGAACTTCCTCTTGTTTAGAAGGTCAAGTGTGTAAAATTTCATCAAGCTAGGAATTACACTGTAGATTTATATAAAAAACAAACAAACCAACAAACCCTTTATATATATATATAGCTAGCGGCTCATATCCGGCGTTGCTCAGACTAAGTTTTAATTAAATATAAAGATTTAGATTTAGAGGGAGGTGCCGTGTTTACACAGACTCTAAATATTAACGGTGTACATAAAATTTGATCCAAGCAGGCAAGATTAGATGTCTGGGGATCGGCGAGAGGGACTATATTTTTGTCAGGGTCTTAAACAGAAACTATGCAAAAATTAGAAACGGGTGGAATTCAATGAAATATAATTCTAATTTATATCAGGGATGGGGATAAGGGTATGTGTGAGTACCCAAGCAATCTGCTGTCACCCGAAGACTTGACTTTTGTGTAATACCTACACTCGCTCATTACTACTACTTCTCGTCGCGCACACACACACTGAATTGAGTCCGAATATTATCACGTTGGAGGGATGACTATACTTTGAATGCATGTTCGATAAGTTTTCTTTATCCAATTTTTGTTGCACACTTAAAATTACTTTTTTAAACCATTGTTAAATAAATCGTGATGATGACGGTGATAAATTTAATAATAATTCACTTGTTAGTATTATTATTCATCATTTTCGTATTGTGGTCAATAATTTTAAAATAAACAAACTATATTTGTTTTCCGTAATATTCAATTCATTTCGCCATATTGAGTATCGAAATGAATGTCAATATTAATTAATTAGAGCATCGGATACACGGGGGTAGTAATCCTACCCCGTATCATTTTAGCGCAATTTCATTATTCGCGGAATATATATTTTTTGCCTCTTTCAATTCGCTTTGTACTTTCATAAATTATGTTGTTCGCGTTAATCCCGGGCTGCCATACTCATCGAGACGGAAAATGTTGGCTGTAGCGTTTGCATAATTGAAAAACTGAATAGTTTATTGATTTGCTTTAACAGAAAGATTTTTTTTGAATGCGCACAAAGAACGGGTTGATGATAAAAAAAATCATTTCCAACGCTGAGCGCAAGAATTAGATAGTTTTTATCTGTGTGGTAAAGTGTGTTTTTTACATTTTTCTATACGCCCACTATTAACGGAGTTGCGAATTTTTTAGATACAAGTTGACAAATTAATAGTTAGTTTAGTTTAGTATTTTAGTATACATTTTTTCCTGAAGAAGATATCATAAGTGTCGAATCATCTACAAGTATCAATAAATAGTGGTTTATAATAATAATAATGCATGCAAAATCATTTAAGTAACAAAATATTATTTATGTTATGAAAAGAAAATAAAATAAAAATTCACACATATATATAAATAAACACAAAATATAAATATTACATCGCTATTCTGTAGTCGTTGCCATTCTCTGGTCAGGGAACCAGCTTTCTATGAGAGTGCCGCATGCCCCAGAGCTTTTACGCTCGCAACTCGACGTCTCAGAAGCAGAACGAATCCATGTACACGGTCTTCAGCAAACATTGTAGATGCGCTACAATAACGCGCCAATCCGAACAGTATTCCATATGAGTTGTGTTAAATAAAGTGTTTTATCTTATTATTTAAATAAATGTATTATTCTCAACGTATAAAGCTATTATTAGGAAATAAAATAAGACCATTACTTTATTAATCGTTTCCTATATCAATAAAAATTTTAAAAGCTTGAAAAATAAGGCATTGTGAAAGGTCACGCGAAGTGCTGCTTTGTTATGTAAATTTTTACTGCTATCGTAATGTATACTCGCTGCACTAAAATATATGCATTTCATGCTCGACAATAATCTCAATAATAAATGTGTTTAAACAGACAATATAATAAAACTATTTGGCCCTCTTGTTTTACATTTACATATTGCGTTTGTATTTGTGTCGATCGATACTGATATTATTAAATATTTAATTAGGTACATACATATATTGACTTAAAAATTTACATATTTTACATATGTCATCATTTTATCTATATTTTATTTAATATGTATCATTTTAGTAAAAATATTTTCATATTAACTATGATAATAATTCAAGAGCGACATTTTCTTGCGAGTTTTCTCTTCAAGGACGTTGACAACTATGTTAACTTGATTTCGCTACGATTGCAGGATCTCATGCTGTACACGGGCAGCAGTTTCGAAACTACTGAAATAAATCATTATCGCCGCTAGGGCGGCGATATATTATATTTTAAAACAATCAAATAAGTCAATTAGAAATATACACAGAAAAAATCTATTCATGAAAAATTGTTTGATTGCTACCGGGATACGAATCCGGAACTTTTCCTATCCTAGGAAACACGTTATCATTTCGACACATTTGTAACTTAGATTATGTAGTTTTTATAAATGATACATTTATTATTATTCTTCTAATTATTATCACAAAACTACGTTCTGAAATTACATCACAATGTAAATTGGTTTTTATTAAAAATATTTTATTTTAATCTGCCAATATTATATCGCGGGAATTTAAAGTTACGTAAATAAATATCTAATTAGATATTATATTTGATTGCGTTAATTAGTTAATTAGAATTTTACTGTGGAAAACCACAATGGTAATAAATGGTAATAAATTATAATTTAAAAATATTTTTTAGCCAAGCAGCCTAATCGGCAAATCCGATTGCTTTCTGAAAGTAAAATTGAAAAGCTGAATCTGCGCGTAAATACCTACTCAAAGCTTTTATATCCTTTCAAAAAAAAAACTACTACAGAATCTTACCCACGTTTATTATTATATTTAAACAAACTATTTTTTTATTGCTACTCTCCTTTAAGAAACATGCCACATTTTTAAAAAAGAAAACGGTATTGAAAGTAGACTAAAGTAAACTATAGAGAATTAGGTAATTAAGAATTGTTAGAAATTTAAAATTCTATAATACTAATTACTAAATCTAATTTAATTAAATAACCAATTAAACCTAAAAATTAACTCTGTATTTAATGTCATTATCTCCACCCCCCACTTCCACCAAGACTGACCACGTTGCCACCCGACAAATAATTTCTTATCTTAATATATTATATTTTATGGATCAGTTTTTGTGCGTCCATCCTGACGAATATACAGTAGGATCGAAACCGATCGACCGGTTAAATTTGCCAAAGAGGTTTGTACAAAGATTGTTACGTTTAATATTCTGGCTTTTCTCTATAGCCATCCATTTAACCGGTAATAACTAATAACTAGCAGATAAGCAATCGGTTACCGGCTGCTAGGCCCTGCGGGCGGCTATTGTGACCGTTTGTCTGTTTGTACACGGTTTGTCTCAATTAAATATATATTTTATTAAGGAAAATACATTCTTATTGTGAAGTTGTAATTATTCAGAACATAGGTCTGTGGTATTTTAAATACTAATTAAATGTATTCATAAGAAAGATATATATAAAATCTATTTTATCGAAAAATATTGTTGTTGCGCTACCGGGATTCAATCCTGGATCTCAATTACAATGAATAATTACAACTTCACAATAAGAATATGTTCTCCTTAATAATATATAAGTTGTATCAATGTATCCAAAATTTAATAAAAATTAATTGTTATTTCTGTCATCTGCTATCGGTTTACTCAAAGGTATTTGAGATTCCGTAAAAACAAGGTACATGACTTTCAAATAATGGATGTATTAATATTAAAAAAGTGTAACATATAGGTTCAAATATATGTCGTCAAAAGTACCGTCGCTGAAACATAGCATAGTTGGATAATGCACCTTCCCCGGTTTGGAAAGCGATCCAGGTTCGAATCCTGGTAGCGCAACAACAATATGTTTCAATAAAATTGATTTAATATGTATATCTTTCTGATTAATATATTTAATTAGTATTTAGAATCTATCTTTCAACGGTAGATCTATCCCCAAAACAAACCAATGTAAATAAAATCTCGATGTAATTAAAATTATTTCACCCGTAAGTTAGCTGTCGAAACATAACATCTAGATGATGTATAAGAATCGCGGATAAATAAACTCAAAAATTGTATTTTAATGTGCATTTAAGTAACAATGAATGTCTTTCTCATTTCTTCCTCTTTTTCGCGCAGTTTCTGACGTTGAATAATACGTTGCAAACATAACCAAAAATTATATTATCATAACGAACAATTATTTTTACTGTAATGTTAACTGTAATCAGATTACGTAAATGATTTGACAGTGCGACCATAGAAAAATATCGTCACGGATTCTATGATACGACGCGAGATGACCATAGATAAGAGAGATGACAGCTCTAAATATGTACGATTTCGCAATGATTTGATTTACAATGTACACTTCATTTCAAATTGAATATATAAAAGAGAAAACATTTAAGTAATCTTTACATAGAAATATAAAAAACACATTATTTTGAGCCATGATCGCGTCTCACAAACCTGGCCGTTTATGCAATCACAAATTAGCCATAATGACACTGACGATACCGAAGCCGGTATCCATCCAGTCACCAATGTAGACGGGGAAGCGTAATATTATAATGGATAAGTTTAAAACTAGAACACTTCATTCCATCAGATAACAAATTGTTGAGAGGGAGACTACACCTCTCTAAATTATGTAAGTTCGTAATAAAAATAATACTAATACAAATTAAATGTATTAATTAGAAAGATATTCATGGATATAAAATCAATTCTATCGAAAAATATTGCTGTTGCTACCGGAATTCGAACCTGGATCTCTTCCCATCCGGGGAACGTACATTAACCGATTATGCTATAGCACCACAGTGCACTGACGACAAATTTTCGAACCTATATGTTACACTTTTCAAATTAATACCAGCTTGATTAATAATAATTTTATAATTTGAAAGCCATCTTCTTTATTTTTTCGGAATCTCAAATACCTTCGAGTAATCCGATAGGAAACGTCAGAATTAATAATTCATGTTTTTAAAATTTTTGGAAGTTCCCCGGATTGGAAGAGATGCAGGTTCGAATCCCGGTAGCTACAACAATATTTTTCGATAAAATTGATTGTATATGTGTATCTTTCTAATTAATACATTTAATTAGTATTTAAAATATCACAGACCTATGTTCTAAATAATTATAACTTCACAAGAAGAATATGTTCTCCTTAATAAAAATAATACCCACTTGTGTGTGTAGTACAAAGTTTATTTTATTTTTAAAAAATCATGTAGCACCAAGTAACTGCCATGGCAATTGATGATATTTTGTTGAAGTTTTCGCGCGAAGGTAGCGCTCATCGCCGACCGGCCCAATTGTCGTACACCCTCACCCTTCGGTCTTTTTTGGGTTTTTATTTCCAAGTCACTGGATCCAACCCTGATGGGGCGCCGGTTCAGTCTGCCGACAAGGGTGGCGGAGCAGAAGTGAAGAGTGCACGCGCTTCAGTGGGCGAAATTAAAAATGTCAACACACTGAGCGAATCGTCCGCTAGGGAAGAATTGGCTTTTAATAAAATATTTAACGATGTTGAATTATGTATTGAAAACTTGAAATAAACCAATTCCATATAAATGCTACGATAATTAAAATTGTATATATGTAATTTTAACACATAGTACATATAGTGTGTCATAATTTAACATATTTCTGCAAAAGTATGAAAAAGTCTTTTCGACACTGACCACAAGAGTCGGGTAGATTTTTGCCTGTGTATACCTGTAAGTGTATTTTTTACAGTTTTACTGCCGCCATTTTTAAGCAAGGTGGCGCATCATGCTGATTAACTAACACAGCTGAGATATTTATCAGGTCAATTTTTTTACCTAAAACCTCATAATTAAATATAAAATATATAATATAAATAGAATTAGAGATGATATTATCAATCATTTTTTAATATTAATTAATTATATTAATTTAACCACAAGTTCCATTCTAAAAAAAATTCCTAGTAATTTTGTATTATTAAGTAACAATTTAAGTTAGGTACTAAATGTATTTTTTAAATAAATATTGTTTTTTAAAAATAGATTCTTCTTCTTTTAAATAGGCAATCCACCCACTCTTCAAGAGTGATTTGTGCCATTAATCAAGTTAAAATTTTATTTTTATAGAAGAAAGTACAATAATATTATACAATAGGAAATATTATAGTACAAGTCAATACCATTGTCGTTCAAAAAAATTGCTATTATATAGATTAAATGTGGCGAGTTAAGGGAAAGAAGATGACACAAGTTAACCGGGAGTTGAAAATTACCATTCACGAGATTACTGTAAAAAAAACATGTGATCCGCAATGGATAGGCAAAAAAGACATGGTCGAGACGACCCCAATGTGAGTGTGGTGCCGAGGAGGAGACTTCGGCACCACACTCACACATTGGGGAATATATTAAGTTCAATCTGAGTAAATGTGAGACTACCTGGTAATGCCAAATTCTCATTCTAGAGATATTCGATATTGTTCTTTATGAGACTTTCGTTTTGGAGAACCAGGGAGTGCGGAGAATAGATCTTTGAATTATTTTAAGCCGATTACGCTTGTGATTATTTAGATCCACCCATTGTGCAGTCCAAATAAAATTCGTAAGTTTTTTTACCATATTAAGACTGTCATATATCGGGATATGGAATTGATGAGGAAAATCTCCGGAAAGAGTGGCCTCCTTGATTAGTTTATCAGCACATTCATTTCCATGAAAAAATAAATTCTGTTAAAGAAACAATATAACATATGTCTTTGATTAGTTAATGGACATCCTGAAGAAGAAAATAATATTTTTCGAAACCGGTTGATGTATTTTTTATACATTAAGTGGTTAATAAAACAAAGTTAACAAATTAAAATAATATTTTATTTAAATATGTACTAACCTCAAATTTTGCTGTGTACTATTCTTCAAAAATATTCATTTGAATAAAATTAATATAAAAAAAGAAAAGTGCAATTGGTAAATAAGAATTGTAGAGATAATAATGTATTTCCAGGATAGAACTATAATGCTACCTGTGAAAAATGGCGACATAACGTAAAACTGAGTCTGACCTAAAACGAATATGTCGAAAAATCTTGCAAATTTTAGAAAATACCCAAATAAAATTCATATTCCAAGATAATTCGTAAACCAGACAAAAATTCATATAGCAAGATAAATAATAAATCAGAAAGAATTCATGTTTCAAAAAATCCGCTTTGTAAGTTTTGTTGACTTCAGCATCAGTCCATCAGCAGCATCTTGTGTTACTCGACTCAAATAATATCAAATAATTTATAGAATATTATACGTCGGTGTAAATTAGCATAACTAATTTAATTTTACAGACTTCATTTCATTTTAATGTGTTTATACAGATTTAATATGTTAACAAAGTACTCGTACATGTGTACACGATATAATATGTGTGTTGAATTATTCTCTTTTCCGTGTCACGAGTACATGGTTCACTTGTCTCTGTGAAATAAATTGGAAGTGGTCCAAAAATATTCCCCACGTCTCCCGGTCCACCAGTATCCAGCATTCGAGATTCGAAAAATTATTATATACATATTTTTAATTAAAAAATTATTTTTTTTTGTATTTAATCATACTCACTTACCATCACGCCGTTTCCCCGCGGAGATAGGCAGAGAGGATAGAACGCCACCTCTTCCGTCTTGACACACAATTCTCGCCTCATTAATACATCTTCTCATACAAACTCACCGATTATTGAGGCTTCTAACAGGACCATCTGGTTTAGCTGGTCGTGCCAAGTCGTCCTCTACTTCTGGTGGCATCAACGCTTGCGTCATATATATTTCTTACCATTCTCTCCTAATTGATCCTTTCTTAATATTACGCAATATACTAAGATCAGCTTTACATTAATTCCTTATTTCTTCATTCTTTACTCTGTCATAAATAGATCTACCACATATATGTCCAAGTGATTTCAATTCTACTGCATTCAGTCTACTTTCGCTCCTTATCTGGCACCCTCAGGCCTCATTCCTATACATCAGTGTCGGTACGAGGACTCCATTGTATACCGCCGGTCTTACCTCGGTTAACAATTTCCCGTTAAATATAATTCCATTCAAAGCGCCGTTCACTTTATTCCCTTGCAGTTACCCTCCTTTCGATATCTTTCTCAGCCTTTCCGTTTCTCTAAAACATACTTCCCAAATACACAAACTCATCTAGTTGTTCCAAACATTACACCTACAAGTATTTAGCACGGTGTCTTGCTTTCCTCCTTTTCGAATACCATAACATTCGACTTGTTGACATTCATGATAAGGTCGCTTTCCTTGCATACATCATGCGTTCTACTCACTAGACTCTGTAATTGATGACCAAGCCACCTTAATTGAGATTTTTCTATATGTAGAAGTAAGGGCTCCGTGCCAAGGGTCTCTCTTATATCGGTACATCTTATTCTGTCTAATAATGTTACTCCTGCAACTCCCCGAAGATAATTGATTTCGGCAACCATGATTTTAAGGATTTATATTTGGTGTCTTTACATTAAAGAGGGCCTATACACGGCTATTACGTACGTGAGTAGCCGAGAATTTATCTGTTTACAAAACTAACAAATACATAAAGCGCCATGTACAACATTTCCTGTGTGCCACATTTAACGTAAATTAAAAAACTTAAGAATTAGCGAACATTATTTTGTATATAAGTAAGACTTAATATATAGGTTCACGCATCAAATTCAGCTCGGTACTCATCTGACGTATTAATATAATGTAGGTACACTCAAATTCTAATTGATACATCTATTATTCCAAATTTAAAAGCTATCACCTTTTCGATAAATTGAATTTTCCTGTATGTCTTTCTAATTGATAGATTTAAATTGTATTAAAATTAAATATTATTTTAATGAAATTTTAATTTAAAAAATTCTAGCCGGCTGCTGGCCAGACCACCGCCCAGAGAGAGCGCCGCGCCGTGCAATAAAAGATTTCGGCGACGGGGTACGTCCACGACACGTACGGGCTCCGTGCGGCACTCGCAAACATTTTCCTATGAACAATTGCATTGTAGTGAAATATGAGAGCATTCGGAATTCTGGCGTTTTACCAAAATGCCGCTGAGCACTTTGTGAATATATCCTTCGGTCTCGACAGTCAGCGGATTTGTAGATCGGTAACTTTTAAGTTATATACGAGTACATCATCTACGTATAAAGTATCTTAAATAATTTTTTAACAAAATTAATTTCGGCAGACAGTAGAATGTCGTCGCTATTTTAATAAAAAAATGTACAGGCTCGTGCCTGCGGTTGAAAGTTTTTATGAAATTTACGACTCGAGACAATCTTTAAGATAGGAATTATGCACACCCGCGAGAAGGCAGCTCTCGATTTTCGTAGTCCGCCGTGTACACACCAAGTCTCAGAGATTTGCCGTCTCGCGCTTATTATACATCAAACGTCAATTGATGTTACGTTCGTCAGTCAGGTGAATATGAATCTTCACTATGTGAATGTCTCTAACGTTGCATGCGGTGAGTCAACAGATGAAGGAAACCATTGCGCATGCCCAACATTGCAACCACAATGCTACACCGGGAATATCCGGCAACGGTACTTAAAAAATGCTATGTTTATGCATATGTTTCGTATTCTATTTCATTGCGCTTTGCCTTCAATGAGTTATTTTATGTTGGGAAATGTAATTTGTTTGCTAATTTGCGCTAAAACTGACTTGTCTAGTTGGGCAATGCATTTTAAAATCTGTGTAAAATATATGTAAAAAACTGTATTCTTTTAATAGCTGTGCAATGCTTATGTTTTATATGTGTCTAAATTAATTAATTAATTAAAAATTAAAACTGAAACTAGCTCATCATTGATGGCCGAGGTGAATCTACTATGAATACTAATTAAATGTATTAATTACAAAGATATACATATAAAATGAATTTAATATAAAAATATTGTTGTTGAGTCACCGGGATTCGAACCTGGATGTCTATCCAAACCGGGGAAGGCGCATTATCCAACTATGCTACATCGACATTATTTTTGACGACAAATTTTCGAACCTATATGTTACACTTTTTCAAATTAATACATCTATCGTTCCATTATTTGAAAGCCATCTACATTGTTTTTTACGGAATCTTAAATACCTTTGAGTAAACCGATAGCAGACGCCAGAATTAACAATTAATTTTTATCACATTTTTCATACAACTTATATATTATTAGAACACATGTCGCTATAGAATAGTTAGATAATGCACCTTACCCGATTTGGAAAGAGATCCAGGTTCGAATCCCGGTGACGCAACAACAATATTTTTCGATAAAATTTATTTTATATGTATATCTTTCTAATTAATACATTTAATTAGTATTTAAAATATCACAGACCTTTGTTCTGAATAATTAAGAATGTATTCTCCTAATAATAGAATCTACTATGTGTAAAACTTATGTAAAAAAAAAATTATATTGTTTCAGGATTTCAGCCTACTTTACGAACAGAAAACATTTCAACCAAATATAATATTACATAATAATTGTAATGGGCGATGTATCTTCTGTTTTAAATTATCACCGGAACAATATACTAAAATATTGTTACACCACAAATAAAGTACGATATCAATAGAATAAAAAATATTCCATTTTTAAACATCACATCCTGTTGTCGTGGCGGCTTCACGTCACCAGCGTGCAGCGAAGCTTGTCGCTGTTAAGAGTCGCGACAGAATGAGCGCCATAAAGCCGTCGCTTCACAAATCTGCGAAATGTTTAAAAGCACAAACAGCGAAGTACCCGTTTAACAATTCAACACGACGAGATTATAGTCTCGAGCTCCGGGGGCCCTATTAGCGCGAGCGAGCTCGGACTCTGCGCACAGGGTGGATACATATTATTCTTCACATTTCCAAGGTGCCGTGTCAGCATCACATTCGCAGTGTCACATTATTGGTATGTCGGTCTCTCCCCGACGTTTCAATCTTTCGTAATTTTTAATTATTAAAAAGAAAGAAAAAAAAAAGTCAATTAATAACAGATGTCGTCCCAAAAATACAATATTATTAAGGAGAACACATTATTATTGTGGTGAAGTTGCAATTTTTCAGAACATACATTGGTCTGTGATATTTTTTATACAAATGTGTTTGTTATTCCGTTAATATAATGAAGATGGCTTTCAAATAATGGAACGATAGTTGTATCAATTTGAAAGTGAAACATACAAGTTTGAAAATTTGTCGTCAACTTACTGTGTTGGTGTAGCATAATCGGTTAATCGGTAGCAACAAAAATATTTTTTCCATGAATTGATTTTATATGTTTATTTAGAAAATTTATATATTTAATTTGTATTAAATACAATATTAATTAAATTAACCTTATGTATATCAAATAACAACTTTTATTTCAAATAAAAAATAGTATTTTATATTTCGTTGAAAGCAATCACTTTGTGATTTGACATGTGACGTAAGATTGAGTTAAGCGAAACTGGTTGGCGTGTAATATAATTCGTGGTTTTATACAAAGTGATTGTGTTTTATTTAATCTGATAGTATTTTGTGTATAAATATTTATGTATTAACCTATTAGTAATACAAATATATAACTAATGCAAACAAGACGTAAATTTATGTGACAAGTGTCACAAGTGACAGGTGTCAGGTATCAGAACACAATTGACTGAATGACATATACACATGAATGAAATATAATGAGTAATTAGCTAATTGCATTATCTCACGTATGGTATGGGCGCCGGTTCTGTCCTGTCCCTACTGTCCCTACAGGTCTGTACATAGCTCTGTGCATAGATGGGAAAAGCTGCAAAATAACACACAGATCCAGTCGTCTCGGACCACCCTTGCCATTGGACCAAACTCTCCATTATGCCAAGAGTGCATGTGGGTGGTACAGTGCAATACCAGCTACACCTTAAACAATCCCACACACAGGCCTCTGCTATGGCCAACTCAAGAAACCATGGCAGACGTCATCTTCGTAACGAGAGACTACCGAAGAAACGTTTTCCTTCAATTTGTGTGTTATTTCTGCAATCCCGTGTCGTTTTAGTACATTAAAAACCCTATTTAACGTTTGTCATTCCCGCGATTTACGTTTAAAATTGATTGAATTTTTTTGTTATTCGCCATAGAACCAAGAGTGTGTTGGTCGTTTGCTTATCGTATATATGCATTTTTCATTATAATACCTACGTAATTTTTATTTTTAATTGTTTTTTACGAGCTGTAATTAGCAAGAAAATTACGTAGAAGATAGTATAGATAACATTGATGGTTGGGAAGAATTTATGAAATAACCCTTGCAGATTTACGTAGACATCGACTCCTACATAGGACGTAGTGGAAATTTATGAAATAGTAAAGTAACATAAATGAAAATTTGACAGAAGAAGAACCTTCCTACAAAGAAGAAGTGTCTGCTCGTCCCAAAAACCCAGTTCCTACAAAGGACGATACCTTGAGGCATATTGAAGGCCGCAAAGCATATTTGACTAGTATCAAGCAATGTACCACCAGAATACTTAAATTAAATTCATAATATTGAAAGAACTATTTTTTCAATAAAAAATAAATAATCAATTTTTTTTAATACCCCTAATTTACATTTTCCCTCTGTTTATATATTTTTTTGTTGGTTCCTTCAAAAACTTTAACTGAGTCCAAATCTGCTTTTATACCACTACATGTAGAAAATAAAAAACAATTTCAGTATTCTTATAATCGCTTTTTATCTATTTGGGAGCAACCCTTTTTTCAACCCGATCCGATGACCGGAAGTGGGATTATTTTTGTAAAAAATATATTCTTCTACTTAAGGAACACTCTCTTGTTATTTTAGCTCTCTCGATAGATCCCTTTTCTACCTGAGTTATATATACTTCGACAACTTTGTTTATTATTCAAGAAATCCATACAGAAGTAACATTGGTTTGCAACTTAAATAATGATAGTATAACTTTCTAACATTAATTTTTAACATTCCCGAGTGTCAATGTACGATTGCTTTTGTAAACTTAATTTAAACATCGTGCATGAAGTTTATAATTTAAGATAATGCTGTGTAAAGTGGTACACAAAGGAAATATCTACGAGACGCGTTTTCTAAGTAGTACCGAATATTTTTTTTAAAGATACACATCATTTTACAAGACTTTACTTTCTTCGGACGCTACATACCTTCAATTACTTCTCAACACAGTTGCCACTATTATTAAGGTACTTGTCATAACGGGGCACCAATTTTTGTATACCTTCGTCATAGAACGACACCGCTTGGGATGAAAACCATGTTTGTACTCCGTCATTGAGTTCATCATCGTTGTCAAAACGTTTGCCACCAAGGAACCGTTTCAGATGAAGGAAAATATGGAAATCACTTGGCGCCAAATCAGGACCAAACAGGACATACAATGTCAGCTGGTTTCGTGTTTCGTGCATTCAAGAAACGAATCACGGACCGTATCTCACAGTCGGGAGGCTGATCTATTGTCTTGATCATTTCAAGCACTCACGACAAGATGGCCACACTATGTGAATGTCTCTAACGTTGCATGTGGTGAGTCAACAGATGAAGAAAATCATTGCGTATGCGCAACATCGCAACCACTGTGCTACACCGAAAATATCCGGCAACGGTACTTAAAAAACGCGCCTCGTACTATATTTATATGATAATCTAATAAAATACATATAATAAGTGTTTGGGACATATATTTATTTATGTATAAATATATTCATTATTGAATGAAAATAATGCACTGTGCCTTCCTCCCCCCCTTCTTTTCCCCTCCCGGCCTCGCCACCAACCAGTCGATTGGCTACTTTGAACCAATACGGTTAAAACGCATACGGAACAGTTAATACCATTATACAATCTCGAGACTTCGCGTCTATATTCTGTGGAAACCCTTGACGGACATAGTGAGTGAAAAATATACAGTCCACATTTTGGAAGTGCCAGCAGAATCCGGATCGGTGGTGAGTGCCTATTTCTTCCTGTCCTGAGATTCTTCCGACATTTATGCTTCTACGCAACAATAGGTATAATATTATACATATATACCAATATTTGGTGCATGACAGATTCTCAACCATTTGCCTAAGATGAATTTATTAATATTTTAGACATCTTACGAAATAAGATGATGGGTCAACCTAGTGCAAAGTGGAGGAGCATAGTCAAGAGAGCAGAAGTTCATGGAGATTACGAACCTCAATCACGACGGACCGACGTGGATAAATTGTCCATGATATGCATAATGCCTCTGTTCAAATGTTATTCTTAAAATGTATTGCCCTCGTTTCGTATATCTGCTGTTTTCTGATTTTTATAAAAATAAATGTCCTTACATCGAGTAAAACAGCTGCGTGATATTTTCATTAAATATTATATACTACGATAATGATCTTATAAAGATTTTTACAAGAGAAACTAATAAGTAGCTACTGTGATTACATCATTAAAGCAAATCTGAAAAAGTTCGCCTCTGAAAACATGTAAGAAATAAATGAGAGTATGTACGTAAAAAATGAACCCAACCATACATCGCCCGGAGCTAGAGGCGGAACAATGGCGATTGCTCGGAGGCTTTTGCGGCCTTCATCATAACGTGTACTGTGACGTCAGCACGGGGTGACGCATTGTGGATTGTATAGGGGGTGCTAAATTGTATCAAATACAAGATGTCCCAAAAGTCTTTTTCATAATAAAATATAATAAAATTTGCATTTAAGCACAGTCCTTAGGAATTTATTGCTTAAAAATTATGTTTTCTAAATGTGATCCGTTATTTCATTGGCACTCTTCTAAACGGGAGGCAAAATTTATGAGAACGGCTGGGCACATATTTTCAGTGATCACTGCCATTTCTTTTCGGATATTTTCTATTAATTGGTCCAGAGAGGTAGGATTGTTACTGTATACCTTTCATTTAAGGATCCCCATAGGAAAAACGATACGTGGAGGGCAGTTTAGGTCACCTCGTCGGGATATCAATTTTCCAGGGAAAATTTCACGAACAACCAGTAAGGACACGCTCCATAGCGACTGAATTCTCAAGGATCCTATCGGCATACCCCCCGCCCCTCTCCCGCTCATTGCGTTGGTGCAGCGAATGAACCAAAATCAAAATAACTTTTGTGACATTCTGTATTGAATAATTAAAAACAATACCACGTAGTATTCTACCCGCCCCAAAAATCATAAAAAGTATGTAAAATTATTATTTTTCACAATTTATAAAGTTGTTTTTATTACTTTTGAATTATTTTTAACTATATACGTACCTAGATTGAGGTCTACCAACTAAAGAAGTATACAGTAACTATTTCTAAAAACTTAGCCTAGATCCAGATGATAAATTTAAATAATATTAAACAAATCATCAAATAGATTTTTTTTTAAAAAAACTACGAAAAATTACTAAATAATCTACCATCGCGCCGTTTCCTCGCAGAAGCAGCCAGAAAGTGAATAGAGCGCCACCCTCGTATTGTATTGGCACACAACTCTCGCCTCATCCGCATTTTCACACTTGCTCGTCGTTTGTTGACCTAACATGACCATCTTCCAATATTTGGTATACCTGATTATGACAATCTCTGATTCGATTGTTAAAGGGGGGAGGGATAAGGGCTGAGCCTTCTTGTCTTGGACATATAAGATAACAACAATAGCGTAAGATTTTTTTGGGGGACCCAATTAAATAGGGAACGTGGTGAAATTGTTTTTTTTTTAATTTCAGATAATTGTAACTTTGTATATATATGTATAAAGTAGAAGCAAAAATTGGTAAAGTTTTTTTATATAAAACGTTTTTTTATGTTTTCTTAATTCTTTTATGTCGGATTTTTTACATTTTTTTATATTTTTAATTAATGTTTTTATAGAATTTTTTTATACATTTTGTTCAATAGGGTCAAGAACATGGTAAAGAAGTCAAATGAGACGAAGATTATGGGGATCGAATGAGGGATCATATAGGCCGAGGGAGTTTATAGAAGTGCTTGGGATGGAAATTAATTTAGAATAAAATTTAGAAGATAAATCGTGTGTCAAGTCCTCCTCAGCCATCTTGTTCTATTAACAGTGCCCATCAATACTTGCATCATATTACTTACAATTCTCTCCTCATTCATTCGGTCCACGTGACCATACCACTTGAGCAACCCTTTTTTTTAATTCTATTTACTACGCTTAGATCAATTATACTGCGTAAAATGTTCATTCTTTGTCATATATGCACCGAAGTGATCTTATTTCAACTGCATTCAATCTACTTTTATTGCTGTTGTTGTTGTCGTTGTTATATCTAGTTCCTCTTTTGCCATCTCCATGTTTCACTTCCATAGATCAGTGATGATACCAGGATTTCATTGCGTAAATTATTTCAATTTTTTTTATTTTTTTATTTAATGTACAATTTTTTTTTAATTAATATAATGATCGCACGACAATCCCCCCTGTATTTTAGGATTTTCTCTTTCAGTGTAAACATTATTCATGCTGTATACATGTTACAATATTATAATAGGCAAATAATACCTTTTTTTTTACCGATGTCCCGGCAGCGCCCAAAAACTGTTAACTAGTACTAGTGGAGGAACTGACAATTAAGTTCGTAGAATACTTTTCGTACGCATTGTGTGACCACGACATCGGCAACGAGCTGAACGCGAATAGTGCCGAGATTTATTCTCGAAGGACTAACCGTCGATGCAGAAATCTATCTGGAGGTGAGGAAATAATTTCGAGTACGGGAAAGGCGTGTTCGGCATACATTGTTTGTTACTAAACAGCCTCATATTGAATACTGCTTGATGCAATATAAAAAAACCTTAGATCAAGTACATTATTTTAGGAAGAGACTATTTTGAAATGAATAAAATACAAATAAATTATTCTGGTTTGGTTGCGTCCATGACTGGCAGAAAACTAGAGGCCATCCACATATGCGCTGGACCGACGGTGTCAAGAGAAACAGTGGCTCGTGTTGTAGGAAACTAGCATAAAGGAGGTCTAAGCAGTTAGGCTGAAGAAGATACATGGTCTGTAATTGTAATTTTTTTTCTGCGAATTATTTGTCAGTCTTCTTACGTGCCGTATGACGCACTCTTTCAGCGTGCCGAGCGTTCAACTCGTGTAACTTTATATGACATTTATAGTCGAAATTTTATGTTTGAAATTCCTACACATAGAACAAGAAACACGTTCGACCAAGGTGGCGGGTATTGTGACGCAAATGCAATATTGGTGAGTGCTTGTTCCTTTAGTCGTAAAAAATATAACCGAATGGTGAAGTTTTGGCAATAAAGTTTTATATTCCAAAATTGATTCAAGAATTAGTATCAATAATATGGTACAAAAGTTTCATCAATAATTATAATTATTTCATTACAATCGGTTTTCGAAATTAAAACGTCGTGTTTCATTCGTTTTATTTGACGTAGTGTATTAAAAAGTATTTAGATTGTGTTGTATTTAGATGATGGGATGGCCAGCAGATGGATGGAGGAGTCCCTTCGCAGCAGACGCGCACACGGGGAGACGAGGCAGAAGGCGATGGCGATAACCAAAAAGATTGCTGTCGGGCGCGTGTCGGTTGGAAAAATATGAGCAATAATATCTGTGAGATGGGAGGATACAGATACAGTGGTACATATAATCGGATGACATCCGATTCAGTTGGATATTTGCCGATGCGTGGTGAAATAACGCGTGGTCGCGATACAAAATGGCGTGCGCTCGGAACGTGGAATAGATTGACCCGCCGGCCATGGTATAAATTAATGCACTGTACCGCAGATGTTGGCACACGATGCATATAAAGTAAGTAATAGAGGTTTAACGTCAAATTAATGATCACACAACTCTTGAATATCGAGATCGGTGAGATTACTCGGAGAACTGACAGAAGACCTCCCGACTTCAAGGGTAGTTTGGGCGAATCTGCTCAATGCAAGCAGACGGGAAGCGGATATGTACAGGGACTCTTTCTATGGAGAGTGCACGACGGGTGACAAGACTCAAACTGGGACACTTGTTTATGAGAGAACTTTATGCTATAGAAGCCTACGACAACAGACGATCATGCAACGCAGTCCAAGCAACGGTGCACGACCGCCAACCAAAACAACCTTCATCACACATATGACCTCATGAGAACATCATAGCTGAAGAACCTGAGGCAGTGGTTTGGCCAATCACCGTAGAGCTTTTCAGTAAACATAGTGATGATACCCAACGTGATAGCGAACGTTCGTTGAACGGATAAGGCACAAGAAGAAGAAAAAGAAAACCAAGAAATACTTGTTTCTTTGATTAACAGAAATTGCTGTCACAAAATTAAAAAATTAAACTGTATACAACACTGATACAACTGATCGTTCTATACGTATATGAAGTTTGATCTCTCAAGCGCGAGAAAATAGTTTGCAAATTGTAATAACCTGACCGGAGAATGGAGAAGATTAAAGTACCTGGAACGTCGGGAATGATATACCGCCTCAGATATTCTGAAGAAGGTGAAAGCGAGACATGCGGCAGACAAGTTCCATAACACGCATAAACCCATCATACATACACGAGCCAACAGAATTGAGACCGAGGAGAAGACCAAAATGTACACGGGCGGATAATGTCAAGACAGAGACAAGAGGCAAACGGGTGCCCGGCGGACTGGGTCACAGGATCGATGTGACTGCGGCCACGGACCGTCGAGTCCCGTGAGATCGTTAAACAAGAAGAAGAAGATTGATGTATCTTCTTTCTTACATTGTCGTCTTTTATTTTATTAAAATTTAAATAAATAAATAAAGGCAGAATCGACACTGAAAGGACGGTGAATGAATTTTTTCTGTTAGCCATGCCAATGAAGAGGACAGCGTGTCTCAAACATTCCTACGTATATTGTCATTTTTCCCGTTATGTAATAACATCACTAATTTATACTTGTGGCAGTAAATGTATGTATAGCCAAACTTTGTACTTAATCTACTACAAATAAGTTTATATCTCTTTTTCAAATCTATTGATAATTGTTATTTATATTTTTATTTATTATCTTTGTTTTATTAACCACTAAAATGAGTTTAAATACATCTACCGGTTTCGAAAAATACCATTTTCTTCTTCAGGATATCATAACTAACTAAAACATATATTGTTTCTTTGACAAACTAAAACATATATTGTTTCTTTGACAGAATCTATAAATTCTGGTGTCTATAAACTTAGTTGCAAGGATTGTGCTGCATTTTATATTGGTAAAACGGGTAGAAATTTTAATATAAGAGTAAGGGAGCATTTTAGATGTTTGAACAATAGTGGGTTTTCAGAATTTGCTAATCATTTGATAGAAAATGGTCATGATTTTGATAAAAAATTGGGATTGTCAATTTTGCATATAAACGGTGTTGGTCACAAATTAAATAATTTGGAATCGTTGGAGATAAATAAAGCGTGTAAAACTAATCAAAAATTATAAACAACCAACTAAATTTAACTACGAGTCCCATTCTAAAAATTTTTCGTAAAAATTATTCGAGTAAATTTGTATTAAGCAATGTTTTGAGTTAGGTACTAAAGATAAATAGAATTTTTTTTAAATAGATTCTGTCAAAGAAACAATATATGTTTTATTTAGTTATGACATCCTGAAGAAGAAAATGGTATTTTTCGAAACCGGTAGATGTATTTAAACTCATTTTAGTGGTTAATAAAACAAAGATAATAAATAAAAATATGAATCTTAACCACAAAGATAACATTGCTGATTTTAAAAATATAATTGTTATTTAAATTTATTACCTGTAATTTTTAAATTTTTAAACTTTATATTCATATTATTTCATTAACATTATGAGTGATGGATTGATTCGGATAAATAATTGCTCGCTTTTCCGCAGTTTTATTAGGGTGTGGATCTCGCGATGGGAAATACTGGGAAGACCATCAGACTGAAATGATGTAGAGGAAAGCGTGACTCAAACATACGTGTATTGTACTTTCCCCCGCTTAGGGAGTGCATCGCAAATTGTCACTCTTATGATTGCCCTATTTACGTAATAACATCACTAATTTATGCTTGTGGCAGTAAATGTATGTATAATAAACTTTGTACTTAATCACAGTATTACAAATAACTCTGTGTATCAGTATTTATTTTTCCAATGTGCTGTTAACTGTTATTTACGTTTATCAACTATAATTAACTTTATATATGTATGTTGTTACCAATAAAGAAAGCTCATAAGGGCATCGAATGGTATAGTTTTTAAATTCACAAACTATCATCTCGTCAACAAATAACATTTGGTATAATACATCTTAATTAATTGCATATAGATTCTCGGAAGTTTGACTTATCTTGCTATTATTGAGAAGAACCGACACATGAGTTAAAACTTATAAAATGGTTCCAGGAAACGGTCATTTCGATTCATAGAGTAAAAATGCCAAACTGGCGGTAATTAAGTAGAACTGATATGGGAGCATTGCTCATAAATTGGTAAACGAAGAATCCCTATTCACTGTGGTTTTTAATTAATATCGTAAATAATTTCAGCATAGTAGTCTAGTGCAATATAAAAAATATATTTAATATTTTCGACTCCAATATATGTACGCACTCATACATTCTGATTAAAACACGATACAATTCCTGCCCCAGTTCACAATTAGTATCTAGCTTTCTCTAAAAAAAAAAAAATAATAAACCACACTGCAAAGCTGACGCTAAATCAACTTCACCTCGAGTAAAACCAACTCCCCGCTGCACCGTACCAAAAAAAAAAAAAACGATACGCGGAAAAAATTTCCAACCCCATTCAAAAATCTTCCGAGTATAATTTTGTTCATTCATGAACCCACCGGTCGGGGGCGACGAGAGCGGCCGCACGGCTCCAGCGCGCTAAAGAAAAACGTAATAAAATGCCACCCCTTTGAAACAAGCCAAATTGAGTCCGGGAAATGGCACTCGGCCCGAGAGGGAGCGCCGCCCCTTCATCGGCTCGAGAGGGAGGACCGGCCGCGAAAAGTGGCCGATTTTGCGGCACGAGTAATTTCATGACCGCAATGGCGAGGACAAAATGCATGGTTACTAGCAGACGAAACGTAGTGGATCATGGATAACGGCTGGTGAATAGAAAAAACAATCTACCCGGGGTGCAGACTAAATTTAAACCGGGACCCGTATTGTGCAGCCATGGGCTAAATATAAATATGCGAAAGATAATAATACAATGCTACGTTAGGGAAAGGCGACTACTTTCTGAAAAATCCACTAAGTATTGAAGTCAGTTAATGAAGCTGTAAAAGTCAGTGTATAACATAAATATCACCAATTCAAAATATGAATTAAATATATTAATTAGAAAAATATACATATAAAATCAATTTTATCGAAAAATATTGTTGTTGCGCCACCGGGATTCGAACCTGGATCTCTTTCCTAACCGGGGAAGGTGCATTATCCAACTATGCTACAGCGACAATATTTTTAGCGACAATTTTAGAACATATATGTTACCTATTTGATATTAATACATTTAATCGTTCCATTATTTGAAAGAGCCATCTATCTTATTTTTACAGAATCTCAAATACCTTACAGAATCACAGACCGTCTGTTCTGAATAATTACAACTTCACAATAAGAATGTGTTCTCCTAAAAAATCACCAATTTTTATTGCCCGTATCTACGGAAGAGATTTCTCTCTGACATTCGACTCGAGACGAAATAATAGACATTAAATAATTTATGAATCATCAGCCCATTAGAACGTTGTTTCTCATGTCTACTTATTTTAACCTGTTATTATTTTTACTACATTTCTTTAGTATACTCTTACTTTAATGTTCTTTATACACTGTTCCTTACTTCTTACATGTCTTTAGTCTGTATGTAAACTTTTACTTTGTTCCTTTTTCTTATTCTCTACTTGTCTCTTTTTTATTTTTTTTTGTTTTTTACTATTTAATTTGTTTAAATTAGTCCTAACATACTTCCTACATGTACACATATAGTTTTCAGAAATATTAAAAACAATAATGAATAGCAAATGGAACCTAATGACAGAACATGTACTTTATATGTACCTAGCGAGGTAGGAAGCGGCCAACACAGGCTTGAATATAAATGTAGTATTTAATACTTATTGTACTTCTAGTATATTAATTACTTTAAAAATATTTATATTGAACTATGTTCTGAATAATTACAACTTCACAATAAGAATATGTTCTCCTAAAAATAATAAAGTTGTATCAATGTGTCCAAAATTTAATAAAAATGAATTAATAACTCTAGCGTCTATTATCAGATTCACTCAAAGGTATTTGAGATTCTGTAAAAATAAGGTAGATGGCTCCTTCATATAATGGAACGATTGAATGTATTGATATCAAAAAGGTAACATATAAGGTCGAAAAATTGTCGATAAAAATAGTGCCGCTGTAGCTTAGTTGGATAAAGCACCTCCCCCGGTTAGGGAAGAGATCCAGGTTCGAATCCCGGTAGCGCAACAACAATGTTTTTATTTTTCGATAATATTGATTTTGTATGTATATCTTTATAATTAATACATTTAATTCATATTTAATTTATATTGACGTAAGCTTCGAAAGAAAGTTATTTTGCAAATGAACGTCGATTTTATCGGCACTGAAATCAAAAAATCAATTATGCTTCCAGTACATATGCACCGTTAATAACGAAGATCAAAGTCTCATTGATAGATTATCGTAAACACAGACCATTACATAGAATATTTTAATTTGTATTTGTTTTTATCAATCGTGATCTTCTCAACAAAATAATATTAATCAGATTATTATAGATTTTTCTGTACAAATCCATGCAATTTGACTGAGAATGATTAATAACCGGCATTACATTATACAAATAAATCCTATTACACATTATAAACATCTATTATATTTATAATATTACCATATAAAATATAAAAGGCTTGCACTGCTTTTAAATTATAAAAATCAAGTCTTAAATTATTCTCAAAAAAGCAATTATACACCGACACTTGGGAAGGTTCCCTAGGGACTAGATGAGTGACAATATTCAACAATCAAAAAGCAATTTTAAAATTATATATATATTGCGCTTCATCGCTATTGTATACTCATACATTGTATCCGTTAGTATATTTTGTTAAGAAATCTGCTAGATGGCAGTCCAGATTAACAAAAAATAATAATGAGTATTAATATTATTGTATAATAATTCCGCTTGTGCAATAGATGTCACTAATGTCAAATATATATTTATATTTAAAATTTTAAGCTCTAGGTGAACATAGCATGTATAAAATAAAACTGATAACACTGATAAAAAAAAATCATATTGGAAATATAGACAAAGTACACTACGTGGTGCATTGTTAAAATATAGATTGTGCGGAAACCCTAGACACTTTTCAATTATAAACAATCTTGAATACAAGTACAACGAATACAATTCTTGAATAATGGAAAAAAATAGTGTACCATTTTAAACTTATTCAATATTGTGACCTCATTTTATATTAATAATTAGACAAAATACTTTATTTAAACCACTATTTATTGATTATTCTACATATTTCGACACCTATGGTATCTTCTTCAGGAAACAATGTTTACTGAAATACAGGCGTAGATAATAACAACAACTATTCAGAATTTCCCAATCAACTTTTGGAAATAAACCATTATTTTGATATTAACAAGGATTTAGAAATTATACATACAAGGGCTTTACAGTTAGATAAATTTGAAATTTTTGAATTAAGAAAAAGTTTTAATAGCAGGCTAAATATTATGAATAACCAAATCCTTTTGCAAATAGTCACCTTTTAAATTTGTTTTCATATTAGTTCTTACTTATTCACCATTTTATAGTTTTGTTTTTATCTATGCTTGTATTTTTTTTATTTCATTATACATTGTTTCCTGACAAAGATACCATAGGTGTAGAAACATGTAGAATAATCAACAAACAATGGTTTAAACAAAGTATTTTTTCTAATTATTAATACTTTTCTTCTTATTAATTCTTTATGAAAAATTATTTTATTGCTAAAAATTACATTTTTTAATTAAATAATTTATTGGGCGTCCGACTGCACATTTTTAATTTTTATTAATTACTAAGTGATAGCACTGAACGTAATTACACTTTAATTACAGACCCGACTGCGCGGACCGCGGAGATCGTTATAAGTGCATGAACACGAATACAAATAACACCGCAGGGAACCGCCCCCACCCCTAGCGCCGTTTCGCCGTCACGTCCTCACCTTCAGCGTGTGCCCACTAGCAACAGGTGTCCCATGGCGATAGGCACGTGACGCGGGGCCTGCCGCCGAAACGGACGCAGCATTCGCATTCATGGTAAAGTGATTTTTTTTTAAATGTCGGACGGCACGTAAAACGGTCGTATATCGTTTGGATTACAAATAGAGATACGAAAATATCAGAGTAACTTTCGGAAATAAAAACCGATTGTGTTTTAAAATTTGGTAACTCCTTTATCGGTTCACTTTATTTCAGGGTGTTGACTGTTGAGTTTATTTACTAATTAATGAAAAATGGAACATTGATACCAGCGATGAGAAAAAATGCTACTCTTGACTCACTGGTGTGATTGTGATTGATATTCGATAATATCGGTAATTGAAAAGTGTGACTGTGATCACAGTTTCATAACTAATACGCATGCGCCGCACGATATCACGATACACGAAATAAATGAATAAATAAAAAAAACTACTTTTGAGCGTACCTATTTACTTATATTATTAAACTTCATATATAACTAATATATATCTAATTAAACATCATCACAGAGAGATTGAAAACTCTTTAAAAAAGTGAGTTTATTTTTCGGGTCTAATTCTCAGAATTTCGGGTCAAATGCGTAAAACTTTTTTGTAGAATCTACTAGATGGCGCTTATCACGAATTATAACGGCATTACTTCATGAATATTTACATTTCATATGCATTTGCGCCAAATCACGGTTCACAATCAAATATAAATAAAATATTCACGAATCACGGGATTCTCAGATATTCAATAACTGATAGTAAATGTGACTCAAAGATATCAGTGATTGAATCACGGTTCGTGATTTTAAGCTCATCACTAATTGATACATTTTATTTATTTAACTAATGGCTCCAATTGAGTCTTTTACACTAAACATAATATATTACAGTAATATATATAGTTAAATAAAAACGAAAAAAATAGGATAAAAGCAATACGTACATGATAAAAGTTAAAATCGTTAAATATGTTGTAAAAACAATACAACAAATAAAATGTAGGAAAAAAAAAATTATATAAAAATTTTGTCAAGAACCATCATTAAAAATCAATTTCTTATATACATACATAATAATTAAATATACATAATAAAAATTCGACAACATTTTTTATTTATAAATGTAAATATTATTTAACATTCTTTGTAGCTTGTGTTGGTCTCAAATCAATCACTCCAATCTGCCAGTCATAAACAAACATGTGAGAATTCCTCTATTTTTCGATAATGCTATGTTCCATACATCAGCAACATCCGCATACTCGTTACCTAAGTTCAGAATTCTGTCTAATGGAGAATTAAAGTGAGCAACCGTCGCAGTACTGTTACAGTAATAAGGTAAAATGATTCCAGAGTTTCTGGCAGGTGCGTGAAAGTTGATTAGCCGCAATAAATCAGGGTTATCAATTTTAAATAGACATACTAGATTAAAAATAAATTATTTTTCGCTCACCTTGTGTTCATTGAACGTAAGATAAAATCATAGTTTAATTGCTCTTGTGGCATATTCAGTTTATGATTGACAAATCTGAGAAATCTATTCTGTACTCCTACAATTGTGTGAGAATGTACATTGTAAAAAGATTTTATTGAAGAGAAGTGTTAAATTTTAGTAAACAAAGAAATTTATTCTCATAAAATTGGAACATTGCTGGTATACTGTAGGCGATTCAAATTAATATTTATAAAGTCATGTTTTATGTTGGTAGGTAATAATTTATTTACTTTTGAAATTAGCAAAATTAACTTTGTGGTTAAAATTCATTATTTGTATTTGTTTACTTTGTTTTATTAACCTTATTGGGTTTAAATACATCCACCGGTTTCGAAAATTATCATTTTCTTCTTCAGGATGTCAATACTAATCAAAATATGTTGTTTCTTTACCATAATCGAAATAGGGCGAAAATTAATAAATAAATAACAGTATCTGATATTCCCGGCGTCGCGAGAGCAGAAAATTTAGACTTTTTGGTCTAGTGGTATTTTTTTTTTGTGAAAACGGGTTGTTTGATCGTTAGTAAAAAAATATTTACTTCTCGAAAGTACACTACGTAGTAAACTCTTTTACATCTCAATATCCGATAGTAAAAACGAGAATCGATAGTTAAACATTGCGGACTTTTCACAGCTGTTCCAAATGTCATCTGACACATTGATACTTTGAAAGTTGCGGTATACGACGATTAATCATTCAATATCTCGTTATTTTAGTGGTAAGAGTTCTTCCGATGATGATCTCGTTGCATAATATACATTAGCACATAATACGAAAAAATTTCACCACCAAAGTGACAGATTTCGATCGCCTAGGCGAAAAAATCCATAGATAATTCATAAAATGAAGTATATTTCATGATTATATATCGCGCATATAGACATCTCCATCTATGCTTTGACAGTAGTAATTTTTGATGAATCAACAACTCGCAAAGGACTTTTACTGCGGGCGTTTGTAAAAAGTTACTACTGATCACACAACCGGCCCTAAGAAAGTCAACATAAATTTTCCGAGTGTTGCGCCTGTGCAATAGGTAGTATTTCTATCGAAATCTACCTAAAAGATCGCCAAAGTTAGCTAAGCGAATATATCTATTAGTAAAAGAAAAAGAACCTTATCAAAGAGTGTGTCAACATTTTTAATAACACCTTTCATTTCCCAAGAGGTAAATACAGCGTCGTCACTACGGTGGCGCGTGGCATCCGATTACAACGCGCCGCGTAGGGAATTTTTTTTTTAATAAAAATATAAATTTGCAAACATCAATTTCATGGACGTGAAACTAGAGACTCGCCGAAATTTGGGTAGAAATTGAGATTAAAATCATTTCTCAGAATCTCGCCGTTGTATAAAGCGACGGTAATTTTAAACAATACGCCGTAAATCACAATTATAAAGAAACTTTTTAAAATACAAACATCAAATATGTAAAGATAACGTAGAAAATGTATTAATTTAGTTATACAATATTTTTGTTTTTAAATAATAGAATATTTAGTTTTAAACCACTTTCGGTTGGACCCAACTTTCTTCAGCACAATATACAGGTGAATATTATGTTTCAGGTCGATGTTGTTTTTGAATAACTAAAAAATAAAACAAAACTTTCTAATTTCATTTATATTTATCAGTTATATATTTTATTACAATTATGTATAAAATATAACATTGGCCAATTAGCCGCCTACGGCAGTGGCACAAATGCATGCTCTTTTAACCATTGTGACGTGGACGCCTAAATGTGACGTGTAATCGTCAGGATAGGACGCCATGTTTTCACATCCACCGGCTTGCTCAGAGGTTTGCATGATGTGCGTGGGTTTCGGGTCACAGAATTCAACATAATCTCCTGCCTTTCACTTTAGCTAGCATTCTCAGGAAAAAATAAAAAGATTATTGCAAATTTTAATCACAAAGTTTAATACAAAAAAAAAGAAAAAAGAAAATAGAATATTAAAATAAAAAACATTAAGCGTTCCATCACAAAATGTGATGTGATGAAAGAGATGATTTTGACTAATTTTGCCACAATAAAATAATAATTCACCATTGTTTCCAGAACTAAATGAACATAATTTGTTACCTGACAATTAGTCGGGTCTCTCTCAGCCGGTCGGGAAAATCTCTCACAGCGAGCGCACTGTGACTGCACTAAATTTATATCACCCATTTATACATCAAAGTGCACACGCAGATTTCAATTAGCTTCCTATTAGCTAACCAAGTGGCTCTATCAACTTAAATGTATGCACGTATTAGTTCAAACATGTTCAAACACGAATACTCACGAAATTTCGATACTATTATGTCAAAGGCGACTACGCGGACATTCTGGGAATTAAACTGTCACACCTCATACATTATACACATTCTAATATAGATTTTATTGATTTTTAAATAAAAAAAAATTTTTAAGGAGAACATATTCTTGTTGTGAAGTTGATACATTTAATTTGTATATTTGAGTAATTTAATATGTATATTTGAGTAATTTAATATGTATATTTGAGTAATTTAATTTGTATATTTGAGTAATTTAATATGTATATTTGAGTAATTTAATATGTATATTTGAGTAATTTAATATGTGAAAATTCTGTACAGTTATAGAGATTTAGGCTTTTTTTACAAAATATATGAGAATGATGTAATTATTGTAATTATTAAATTAAATTATCAGAAAAATAGAGACAGTAAAATATATCATTTCTCAGAAGATGGTTAATAAAACCCTCTACCATTAGTTTTTCGTATTGAATATGTACTAGTACATAAAATATGAACATTTTCGATCAAAATTTTTAAAATTATGAACTACATATATTAAATTCTGTACACAAATATTAAACTATAAATAATATTTTTATTTCATGTGTTACGTGTATCTTCTATCAATTCGATAATCTACAAATAGATTTTTAAGAGCAAATTTTTCAGTGGGAGAAATTTTTTTTTGGAGAAACTAGTAATTCCATTTACCAATATTCTATTCATTTTATTATGCTTTGTCATCCGCAGTGATGTATTGTAAATAATGTTAAAATTTAATGAGATTTACATGTATCAGAAGGATGTGTACTGTGATAGTCGAGGCCCTCCCGTATGTATGACATATGAAATGTTACCAATATAGAGGCTGGTATGTGTGCGAGTGTTTGTGTCTAGAGCGGGCGTATTATGAATGAAAGAGTACTTACGATAGTTGTATTTATTTACAGAAGAAGCACAATTGAAATTAAACTGATTTCACTGAAAGCGGTGCCGAGATGTGTCCGAGGTGATATGTATTGTTGTCTACATTTCGTGGGTACCAGACGGACTATATAGCTGTTAAGTATTTATTTATGTAGATCTGTGGGGCGCAAACAGGTCTTTCACATAACTTATATTTGATATAAATTATTTTATTTTATTTATTCTATTCGTGTTCTTGATATATGTACATATTATACATTATAAACATTCTTATAAATATTCAAAACAGGCAAACAAGCTTCATAATTTAAGAGATGTTCACTGCCTCCTTAACTAGACCGAAGTCTGTACTAAAGGAGACAGGTTCATCCGTTGTATATCACACAAATATGAAAACCATTATTATTTTTTTATTTTTTTATCTAAATCAAAAATATTAGGAATGAAATAAACAGGGTTTAAAAAGAATTTTAATAACATAATAAATAAGTCAAATACTCTCGCTATCCCATGATTGAAACACTATGCAAAACAGAAAAATTAACATAAAGAAATGATGTTCTGTTGGTGTGATCATTTCCATGAATCTTTGCTCAGTTTCCTTTCTGCCAATACCCAATAACCAGCTCCTGAGATGGTGTTTGAGTTTGTCCATCGAGAATTGTTTCATACTGCTCGGCAAAATGTTATAGGCTTTGGGGGCCAGAAATATATGAAAGGATTGACCAAAGCTTGTTTTCATTTTAGGCTTCACGGTGAGCCTATTCTACTTTGCTCTCATGGCATAATTATGAGATGGATATTGATGAAGCTCTTTGTTGGAATAAAAGTAAAGGATCAAACTTTTTGACAGTGAGTGTAGATGATTCTGAGAATGGATTTTTGTGTAATTACTAATTGATTAAGGACAGTTTTCGCAACTCCACTCCAACCTAAGATCGCATAGCTAAAAAGAGATTGACAGAGAGCAATGTATATTGTTCTCAGCATACGTTTCTCTAGAACATTCCTAAAACATCTGAAGAAGAACGTCAGCTTTCTTAATTTAACGCAAAGTTTATTGATATACTCAGACCAGTTTAAGAGTTGGTCAATCCAAATGCCAAGGTATTTAATATTTGTTACCCTCTCTAGCTTTTTACATCTGCGCGCTGTGTATAATGAGTGTGATAAAGGTAGAGTAGTGTCAGTGTTACAATTATGAAGTTTTAACGAATTATTGAGATTTGAGATTTGTCGATATTTAATGTAAGAAGACTCATTTCAAGCCACGAATTGACCTTTTGTAAACCGATACCAGCTATCTGTAAACTTCGTCCCATGTCTTTCCGCGTAACAATAAAGCAGTATCATCAGCCATACTGTGTGCTGTATGCTGTATGTAAATGACACGTGTGAAATTCATTCGTTACCGGCTGCGTATAAATTTTTCACAAATACGATTGGCGCATTTTACGATTTTTAAATCTGGGAAATCTGTAGGGAATAAATAATTCCTCGAAACCGTTTATATTTGCGTCACGTAATTTGCGTTTAATATCCCCCGCACAACCAAAATCGAGATGTTACTTTATTAACTTGATTACGACCATCATTGGGATGAGTTTGATTCGAATGATTTTTGTTATGTGCATGTATTGTTTAAAATAAAAACAAATCTTTCTAAATTAATATTGGATAAAATTTATTTTTATTCCATTCTTGTGATATCTTAAAAGTAATTATAGATATTTCAATTTCTTTTAAATCTAACCATTAAAACAAGATTTTAGTCAACGATATTGTCACTACTATTCGACATTATCGACTATTCGAATATCGAATAGTAAAACTAAGAATATTCGAATATATTACAATAGTTTCTGAAGCGTGACGACAGATGAAATTAATTTGGAATATTTCAAATAAATCGTATTATACATAAGTACATCAAAATGTATAAGAAAACGAACTAATTTACCATAAACTGTTTATTTATTCTAGTTTTAAAAATACATATTTTAGAAATAACAAAGCTTCGAACGTTTCGCTGCAGTTGAAAATACCCACTCAGTAGCGATTGACGTTGGCTCAACTGTTCAAAGTGTTTTAAATAGTAGGTCTAGCGTTTCTGTCCTTTTTTTGAAATTGTCCAAATATCTAAAATCTTTTTTTAGATTATTTGAACAAACATTTGTGGTTCTTCTTAATTCAGTCTGCAATTTGGACGTCGTTGAACTTTTCGAACAAGCGATAGGTATCTTTTTCGCATCTAAATCAGAATCCTGAGAATTGTTTAATATTCCATCCTTTGAAATGAGTAGGAATACTATTCCAAAAGCTGCACAAATATTCGAGTATCAAATAGTATAAAAAGGCCGAATATATTCGGGTTGAAATCTCTAATCACCACCATTGTCTTTGGAATTGATGAAACGGTAGAGTCTATTTTAATGAAAACTTAGTTTCATTTAAATATTTTGTGTAGCTTAGTAATAATGCATTAAAGAATATGTCCAAATCATTTATCGTGTTATCCTCACTATACCAATCTACATATTCGTGACATGTATTCAATTTTACTGTGATCAAATCTGAACGTTTCATTATTTCTTGATGATATGATACTTACATTAAGCATCTTCTAATGGCCTGTAATGAGATTTTTTAGTGATTTTCGTCTCGAGACAATCTCCGAGATACGGATTTTGTTCACGTGAGATTCTTTGAACCCCTTACTTATCTCTTACTTCACGCTCGTCACGTATGTTAAATCGTAACCTAATCAGCAACACATTAAGATATTTATATCATTGGATTTGAATTTTCGCGGGGAATTTTCAAAATCACTAGTTTCACGATAGCGTCCGCTAAGGGGGTGCAAATCAAAGAAATGTTATCACCACATATCTGTAACCTGGCTGTCAATTGCGCACGAGTCAAGGGTTTAGTTCTACCTAAGTTTAGTTTAGTTTCAGTTTAGAAATAATCTGCTCCTCTTTATAACTCTAGAAAGGTAAGTAATACTTCAGTAATTCTACTAAAATCAATTGAAACTAATTATGTCTCTCTGCTGTAAAGTATATAATTCTTAGATATGTGGTGTTGCCGCTTAGGTGACGAAATGTCACAATGCTTCATCAGCGGATTGATTTTGAATCTCTCTTAAAACTAAATTACGCCATACATTAACGTTAATATTGAATGTCTTATGTTAACTTTCCAAAAAAGATGAAGTGCTTAATCGCGCTGTTTAATCGAACATCGGCGTCGTCTACTTTGGTTTCAGTTTTTGTTTCTTTCTTTGTTTTTATCCTGATCAAAATCTCAACTAAATATCTGAGACTGTCTCATCGCGTCTCCCACCTGAATACAGGTCTTTATAATAGTAATTTACCAAGTAATATTTATAAATAATAATAATAATTAACTAACTAACTTACCATCACGCCGTTTCCACGCGGGGGTGGGCAGAGAGGATAGAGCGCCACACTTCTCTGTCCTGACAAACAATTCTCGCCTCATCCACACTCGTGCATCTTCTCATACAAGCTCGCCGATTGTTGAGGCTTCTAACAGAACCATCCTCCATTATCTGGTTTACCAGGTCGTGCCAAGTCTTCTGCGGACGTCCCCTATTTCTTTCTGGTGCCGTCAACACTTGCGTCATATATCTTTCTTGTCATTCTCTGCTTATTCGTCCTTTCCATATGACTAAACCACCTGAGTGATCATTTCTTAATCTTACTCATTATACTCACATTAGAATTACATTATTTCTTCATTCTTTACTCTGTCATAAATACGCTTAAGTGATCTCATTTCCACAGCATTCGGTCTACATCAGTATCGATACCAGGACTCCATTGTAACACAATAATAATAATAACATTAACTTAATTGGACAGCTTTACATGTGTAATATTGTACTGCGATGCATACAACATGATGCAATATCAAACTACCCAGCAACTGCACCTAAATACAATGCCAGCTGCCAAAGTTCGCAATCTTCGGACAAAGAAGACATTACACCGTTACGGCTCCCACAAATAGCCCACATTATTTGACGCCAAGTAAGTGCCATTAAAGACGAGACCGATCATAAATACTGAACACACTAACGAGACTTTTACGACTGCCGGGAAGACGACAGACAGACCTGAACAATTCAATAAGAATAAAAGTCGTAATAATATTATACATGCGTATACAATATGTGTACATATATGTTGATTTATACGATTATAACATTTATCTGTGCAAGATATATAAGATTATCGACATTTTGAACACTTTTCATCACTTTCTTGGGTTCATTTGTGCCGCTGCCGGAGGCAGCCACATATTTCATACAATTTTGTAATAAACCAAATAAATAAAAATCAAATTAAAAAATTGTATTTCATTTCCAAATTATTCAAAAATAACATCGCCCTATAATATAATATTCACCCTTTACGTATGTCCACATATGAGACTACGAAAAACACCTAGGAAAAAAAAATTTTTTGAACAGCTTACCCGAAAACATCAGGAATATTAATGATAATAAAGAAATAATCAATGCTATAAAAAAACACTTATAAACATTTTATTTTATTATAATCTAGTTATTGTAAACAATAATTATTAATATACTAATTAAATGTGTTAATTAGAAAGATATACATATAAAATCAATTTTATCGAAAAATATTGTTGTTGCACCACCGGGATAGATGTATTAATTTGAAAAAGTGTAACATATTGGTTCGAAAGTTTGTCCTCAAAAATAATGTCGGATAATTCACCATCCCCGGTTTGGAAAGAGATCCAGGTTCGAATCCCGGTAGCGCAACAACAATATTTTTCAATAAAATTTATTTTATGTGTATATCTTTCTAATTAATACATTTAATTAGTATTTAAAACATCACAAACCGTCTGTTCTGAATAATTACAACATCACAATAAGAATCCGTTCTACTAATAATTATTAATGTACACTCACAAATATATGCTTTTTAGAGAAGTGTAGCACGAAAATAAATAATTATTGTATTGTATCATTGTACTTATAACAGATTAATAAATAAGTATATAAAAATATATATATATATATTACACTGACTGAATTACGGTGTGATATAACTGGATGGGTGTCAAGTTCGTACAACTCTGCATACATTTCTCCGATTTCATTCAAATCCAAATGAAGTTATAGATAAATCTGAAAATTTTATCCGGATGGAACGTACAGTACAAAAGAGAACCTTCGCATAAATATTGACGGGCCATTAAAGTGATGAAAAAAAGCTGAAATCGAAATCTACACGGGGGCTGTTTTAATAAGTAGAAGAATGACATTCCATCCTTTTTTTACCGCTCACCCTGTATTTCAAGTATTTGTCGTGGGTGTACGAATGTCGTGAATTCCGTTTTGAAAGCGCCGCGTAATATAACAAAAATTTCGCAATGGAGTAATGGAGCTTTGAATGCCAACCGTGGGGAGATCTTTTTTACAATATTTTTGTGAACCTTCTTTGTGTTCTCCCTGCACACCTCATCCATCGCCAGACGCTACTCATATTTGAACCCAAAAAAATTCTTCCAGCCTTCCTTGGCCTCCAGAATTTATCAGATATCCTTTTTTTCTTATTAAACTGCCAGCCGTCCGTGCCCGGCGTTACTCCGAGTTTCAGATATACATCAAAACGTCGGGGGATTAGGGGGTGGTGGATGGAGGATTAGGGAGAGGTAGTGCCTGTGTTTTGTGCAGGCCTTAAAGTATAACTATGTACGCAAAAATTGGCCCACGCCGGGGAGAGGCGAGATATGGGGAGGGTTAACTATATTTTTCTCAGGTTCCTAGAATAAAATTGAGCAAAATTTGAAACGGATGGCACTCGGTATAATTTACGTTTATACCGGGGAGGGAGATTGTGACCGACGCGAGTCGCCTATCACAGTTGTGGATGATGATGGAATCGGACGAGATGGAATAAGAAGGGGAAATGGGTGAATGTGTAATTGGAAGACGTAGGGAATGGAATAGGGAATTGTAAATAGCGAATTATGAGGCATGAGGGAATTATTCGATAGCAGACCAGGATGGCATACGAGATAAGGAGGACAGCTTCGCTAACCTGATGATGACGCCATCACTGACACATTACTGACACTTCGACGAATTTGACGAAATCAAAATGGAACAATGTTTGCTGAATGGGAGTGGACTAGGTGAGGGAACAAAATTAAAATCGTTGACAATAATATTACATTTAACAATAATAATTTTGATTCAAGTCATTGAATATATGTATAAATTATGTGTTCATCTATCAAAAAACAAAATAATTACGCATACGGAACAAGGGTTGACCAGAGAAAATAGGGGATGGAGTGTTTTGTTGAAGATGTATATTAAATTTAAGGTTTCTGCGACCACTAGAATATGGAATTGGTGTTTTTTCTAGGTTAGATTGCGTTTTTTACGATCCTTGAAAAAACCAAGACCAACATTATGATACTATACCACGTGCCATTATCAAGGCTGTACCTCAAAAAGTTACGGTATAATCATACTTGTTAGCGAGAGCTATAAATCTCCCACAGTTGAGTTAACAATGGCTCGTGTCACCGTGCTGAGACATTGGCCTGGGTCTCCTGAAGGAGATCCGTAAATAAAATATTTCAAAGAACTCGTAAACTAATTTTCAGTAGGAGAAAAATATTTATTTTGGAAGAACTTATAAGGAAATTATCACATTTAAAACATTCTTCTTTACACTACTCCAGCAAAAACCAGTACCTTTTTAGCTGAATGCTTTGAATAATAGCTTGAATGAATAGCTTTATGAACAAAGTTGTTAGTTTCCACTAAAAAGTATAAATATAATAAGTAGTTTATAAGTAAACAAACATAGTTATGGATAGAAAACTACCGTCTATCGTGAATCGTATTTTTTATTAATCGCTCGATATTTTAAATTGTTTTCGGCATCAAATACACAGTATTTCGCACGTTTATTTTTCCGCCATGTTTGCGCAACTATGTTAGCGATAGTTGTACAAATTGAATATGCAAATTATACGACCGATAATCCGTTCAGAAGCACCAAAATTTTGCGTTGATTTTTAAACTTTAATTTAATCGAAATTTTTCTTTCTCATTACAACTACGATACGAAAACAAATTAAATGAATTACATAGAAAGATATGCAGAAAAAACCTATGTGTAAAATAAGTATAAAATATACAGCTGAGGATGTTGTGAGAAATTGAGAAATAGAGTCAGAAGGGTCATCGAGAGACTCCGTTGAGATCGAGATTCTCAATCGTGACAAAACGACTTGGAAGAGATTTCAACCAATAGTTTTGTGCTTTTAAATAGAAACTCAAATGATAAATCTGTTACTAGAAATAAAAACTTTAATACTACTTATATATTGCAACTTCACAACATAAATGTGTTTTCATTTTTCTTCTTCTTCTTCTTCTTCTACGGCAATACATCCCATATCTCCGGCCATTGTTCTTCAGTTCCCAGACACTCCACACATCAGTCCACCTCTCCCCCGGTCTGCCTTAGTTGCTTCCACTGGGTTATCCACTTTGACGTAATCTTTGATGTCCTGTCATCTGGCTTTCTTTCAACGTAGCCAACCCATCGCAGTCTTTGGAACCGACAGAAACTTACGGCTGTTTCTTTTTCAATTAAATGTTCGTGCTCATGATCCATTTTTAATCTGTAAGTTCCATTTTTTAGTGATGGTCCATAAATTTCTCTTAATATTTTGCGTTCGAAAACTGCTAATTTAGGTTAGGCACCACGTTCTGCAACCATAAGTGACGCTGATCTTATTATTGTTTTATATATTAGCAGTTGCTTCGTTGACTCAGATTTTTAACCCCAATAGTTTTTTACAAGTATAAAAGCTTATATTTCCAGCTAGAAGGCGAATCTTCAATTCATCCCTTATTAAAATATTAATTTGTTTAAACAAATAATAGACATCTCATAGAGACGAAACTATTTTAAAATTATATTTAATGGAAGTATGGGTAATAACAAGGGCTTTCGACCTGTCTTCGGCTGGCTTAAGTGATCATTTTATATAAATATAACGTTCACTATTCATACCCATCAATCCCCATAACTATCAAAGTTTTTGTAAATTGTATATATGTTAATATGTGAACTCACTTTGAGTACCACTACACTATCGCTATTTATGGATGATATATATTTGATCATTTATTTCTGAAACAGCATATATGTCACAGTGAGAATCTAATTATTTTTTTTTAAATTATTTAAATCAATATTTATTTTCTGTAAAATGTTTTTGACACGTTATATTAGAATACGACTGAAAAATCAATATTTTTCAATTTTATATAATTTCTTACATTTCTTTTTTATTCTGTAATTACCCATACTTCCATATATTTACACAATTAATATAATTTTAAAAAAGCTTTGTCTCTATGAGATATCTGATATTTGTTTAACAACAGTGCCTTTGTAGGTAAAAGTCCAGTAATCATGTGTTCTTGGACATATTCAAATATTGCTATTAATTTGTTAATCAAATTAATAATGTATAGTGTTATTATAACATCATCGCCATTTCTCAAATGTGATAATTTCACGACTTCCGGCACAAAGTATTCTCAACGCTCACACCGCTCATTCAGGAGGCCAAATGCAGTGTTATTACAGCCATTTCCAATTGCCGTGTGGATATTTTAGATGTTGTGAAAATTAATTTTACAAGCTAGCGATGTTCCTTATTATTAAGTGTCTCCGTAATTGGCTCCGACAGGAAGAGGAGACGATATTTAAATTTGTCTCCGGAGCGCGTCCTGGATCAGCGAAATATTTTGTCAAATAGTAAGTACGTAATTATTTGAAAATAAATATTAAAATACTCGTGCGCCATTTTGTGCGTCTTTTGAAATAAGACTCATCTACGTGAGAGCAATAAAGGTAAAATTTACATATGTATTTCTAACTTTTTTATTATTAATAGATATGTTTTTGAGTTTATTAAATGGAACAAATGGATATAAATGTACCTGCAGAGAAACGTCTATCAAGACGTTTTGTGAATCTAGTGTTAATTAAAAAAATATGTATTAAAATATATATATATATATATATGTAATACTCTTTTTAATCGCTTTTATCTATTCTTGCACAGACCACCAAATATACATATAGACATGAACTAGCTCAAATTTCTTGTGCCAATATTTTCATTTTGGTGTCACCCACGTGATCACTTTGGTACCGCTTACGTAATCAAATAACTCCGCGACCTTTTTTTTTAAATATGACTCGATTGAAGCGAAAATTTAAACGCTAACAATATTGTTTATACAAAGATTTTATTTTCGAATAGTAAATACTATTACTGTTGCATAAATGTGTCATAAACTATCAGATTTGTGTTTCCGTCAAGAATGTGTGTAGAATGCCCCTTGTCCCGCAACTAAAGTTTCAAACCCCTCTCCAATATTTTGTTACGGTGCCTTTGGGCCCTAGAGGATAAGAAGCCATAGGGGCCGCCACCGGTCTAGCTCAGTCTGGGTCCTCAAGTATGTGTGTGTATGTGTGTGCTCTGGTGTCGCCTGCTACCTCGGATGGGATGGTCATTGATTCAAAGGCATTCTGATTTTCACTTTACACATTTATTCATAAAACACAATTAATCTCGACATTGGATGCACTAAAAATGTTCTTTATGTCTTCATTCCTCAGGTCAAGTATCCTCTGAGGCAGGTCACTTTTATTTATTTCTTCTATTGACGGAGTTTATCTATTGCTAACATCAGCCAACGCGGCCATGGGGTGCCGATGCAGCCGAGGACCCGGCCCCCCACACGCCCGCGCCAGGATTCATCTCTCGCTCAAGGAGATAGACCGGACCCCATCTCGTCTCAGCCTTGTCCATAACGCCCATCCATCGGCCATCGCTCGCATGCCGCCTACTTACTCGTTACAGTGGGGTCTCTCCTCAATCCGCTGGTGGACCAGGACCATCCATCCTGGGTCCACCGCGATGATCTTCCTCTTAATCTCCACCACCTCCCTCCGTCATTATCCCTCCGGAGCGGGGCTCCACCGACTCGCTTGTTTTCGAGCGTACCCACTAAAAGTGACGGATGTCGGATTCTCATCCATTTATACAACCAATCATCATAAGTTGGCCAAGTAGGCTACCCAAACCCCGGCGCACAAATTCAAACATCACATTTTACATTTTATTTAATGTTTATTCATTTACTAGTTACCAAATGGTGAACCACACACAAATATACATATATTATTGTATCATATAATGTGCCGTGCCGTGCCTACTAACACAAAACATTAAGTAAATGTAATACATAAATCAATCAGTGTTACTCCAACTTCAAAACTATCGTTTTCGTACAAACTGTTGTTTTCGTTCTTCTAAACAAGTGTTCTTCGAAATACTTTCAAATATAGTATGTAACGGAAAACTTTACTACACTCTCAACAATGAAAGCGAAACTTATAGCGAGGTCTGTAACGATTGATTGCTCCAATCCTTCAAACAAATAACAAAATACTGAAAATACAATAATAATGTGTTCTCCTCGAAAACAAAATACTGCTATTACACTTCTATTATACTATCGACCGAAAGTTCGTTCGTTTAGTGTAATTATTTCCATTCAATTACCAAACGATACTGTCTAGCTTAAATCAAAAATATACATAAAAAATCTTTTATCGTCTGTGATTTCGGATCGAGCGATTATATCTAAGGACATAATTCATCATAAGATTTTCTATTTACGAGTAATAATGCACTTTTTCATTGAATCAGTTGTTTTAATAGATCTCGATCTAAATGCAATTGCAGTAAACAAATAATCAGTGGCGTAAATAAGGGCCAACGTTAGACACATATACCAAATCTAATATGGATTAATAATTTTTAAAATATACTACAGCAAGAAATGGAAAATTATTTTTTTTAATTATTTCATTCGTATGTTACAAAACATGTGAAAATATTATCCATGTTTACGTACATGTCGGGTTAGGGACCAAACCATCGCCGCAAAGCGAAAATCGCAGTAAAGGCGAAGTAATTTTGTTATTATGTCTTAGTAATAGTATTCGTAAATAATGTCTCGTATACAATACGTATTCAGGAGGCCCTTTTATTCTTCATTGGGTAATCAAATTGTTAATTAATATCGGATTTAAATATAAAGTAGATTGCTTTCAAATACTGGACTAATAGATGTATCAATTTGAAAGTGCGACATATAAGTTTGAAAATTTGTCGTTATCTTACAATGTTGACGTGGTGTAATAGGTCAGCGCACTTCCCTGGGTTGGAAGAGTTCCTGATTCGAGTCTGGGTGGCAACAAAAATAGTTTTTCAATAAATTGATTTTATCTGTTGATTTTATCTTTATCATTTGATTTGTATTAAAATTAATATTAATTAAAAAATCGATATATTTTGGTAGTAAATGAATAGTAGGCTTGAACCGTCGCGATTCATATATTCATACCAATGACTGTTTTATATGTTCATTTCAGGGACCAGGTAAAATATTGAAAATATAAGGTTTGTTGACCTACTCCCTGTGGATTTTGTCCTCCTTGACAGATTGCTTTCTGATACCGAACTGTCAAGATCTGTGTTTTTTTTTTACCGTCCGAAAGCAACGCCATGCGAAACGCTAGGATCTCGAAGAGGCGGTGTTCTAAACTGTTGCAGAAGTGCAGTGATATCTCGGTTCTTCACTAAAAAAGGTGCGAGTCAACTGGAGGTGAAAACGACGTCCAATCCAGCATCGAGATCAAGGTAGGCCAGATCCATTTGCCAATATTCCTCTCTTGAATCTAATTTGGATTGCGTCAACTAATCAAATTTCTAAATTTTGCCTGAGATGGCTATGTTTAGCGGATCACAATATCCTGATAATATCACCCTTGTCACATTCATGTACTCTTCCACGCTTTCGTCTCTCGCAAGGCATCATAACCGATATAGTATACAACATCGTCTTGACGTAAAAAGTGTCATTTGTGTGGATTAATCATCAAAAAATAATCTAATCTTAATCAAACTGTTACGTACGTGTCTTCAAGTACGTCTTCAGTGTACACCTCGTAATGTGAATGTCCAACAAATAGACTTTGTAACAATTATACATTTATTACAATACGACACAATTTTGTACAAGGTGTACCATTAGTATAGGTCAAACGATTAAGCCGATGAACACGCAGAGTAAGAGCCCGCGCCCTGCCGTGCGCCGCCCTTTATAACATCGCATGCACGCACACAATCATACAATCCCAAGGACATTACACAAACAAATATCAGATATCTCATATAGACAAAGATATTAAATATAATAAAAAACAGCTCTGTCTCTATGAGATATCTTATATTTGTTTAATAAATACCTCTGTAGGTAAAAATCCAGTAATTGTGTGTTCTTGGACATATTCAAATATTGCTAATCTTAATATCACCTTGCAAATGGGGTTTAAATTAATTGATGGTGGAGACGGTTCTTCGATATAAAAGTTAGATACAAAATTTAGGGATGTTGTGGTTGAGATGTTTAGCTGGAGTGAGTATAGTAATAATAGTAATAATAACAATAATAATAATGTGTTTATTCCAGCGTGATCAGATTTTTTTTTTTAATCCGATTCGCCATAGAGATAATACATATTATGTTATACATTAAAGTTATGAAATAAAAATAATGCTATGAAAAAGAAAAAGAAAACGACTGTAATTTGCAAAATGTGGAAACTAAATAATATTATACCCGTAGACACCTAATAAAAATAATAACAATATTTTAAACTATTATTATATGGGCACCACGTGCTTTTACGTTAAATATTGTATTTGGTACCATACTTTTAAATAATATTGTTACTAACATTGTCATATAGCTCTCGCCAGTAAGTTTTACCGGAAGCATTTGACGGATATTTAAAACGATTACAAAAATTATAAAAAACACCCAAGTTTAAAAAGATCGCATCCGTTAGAATTCAAACCATATTTAAAATGACTGACTGACTATGAAGGGCGTGTGGATTACCGTATGTATTAAAAAGTGTTAACAAAACAGACATACACAAAAATAAATTTTAGAGCTTCATAAAATAGTTCAATTCAAATTTGTAGGAAGACATTCAACAATAGATAAACATAATGAACACCTCAGCCCATGATAAATCGTCAATTTTTATTATAACCGATACCACTTTCGAGAGCTGTCTTAAATTCATTCTTCAAACTGCTCTCGCAGCTTTCTGTCCAAATACCAGCTTTCTCCATTGGTCGTCGTAAACCGTATAGCTCTGTGAATACAAAGGTTCCAAATATTTTGGATATCATTATGAAGGAAAATATATATATATATTTTTTGTTGTGTCCAATTCATTTATATTTTAAAAAGATATTTTAAAATGTCAATTAACTATACTCCTACTGTAATTTCTGAGTGTCGAAATTTTAAGAGACTATTTGGTCTAGTGGTTAAGATACTCGCCTAGTGATCTAGTGGTCATCATCGTTCCAGGAGATCGGTGAGTTAGTTCTATTTTTATAGCGCAAGTTTGAAAATATTAAGAATATTGATGAGACATGTATTTCATGTACGCATCTCTTTACATATAATAAAAATGAATAAAATGTATATTAAATAATCAAACAAAATTCTTTATTTAAACCACTATTTATTGATTATTCAACATGTTTCGATACCTATGGTATCATCTTCGGGAAACAATGTATACTGAAATTAAAAATACAAGCATAGATAAAAACAAAACAAACAAATTTAAAGGGTGACTATTTGCAAAGAGGATTTGGTTATATAATATAATATTTAGCTTGCTATTAACACTTTTTCTTATTTCTAAAATTTCAAATTTATCTAACTGTGAACCCCTAGTATTTGTATGTATAATTTATAAACCCTTGTTGATGTCAAAAGAATAGTTTGTTTCCAAAATATATATTGACAAAGTAATCATTCAAATGTTATTTATATATTTTTCACTATCAAATGGAATCAGCTAGTTTTGTTTGAGTTTGGTGAGCATATTAGTATGTGATGGCACAAACAATTCAAAACTTTTTTGATCCTTTGTGAAAAAATAATACTTTCGTTGCTTCACGGGGATGATATATTCCCTACCACCAATACAACATGACCAAACTACCTAAGACCAATGTTCCCTCTATGATGTGCGGTAGTATACAAAAAAATATAGCACACGCACTATTTTTAACAAGACTTCTTCTTCATATGTCATTTTCTAACGAAGAATGGCCACCATGTTGCTGTGTGTTGATTTATTATGTATAAGATCACCAAAATTTTGAACATTGATCTATTTCAGGCATGTCAATCATAGCCAACCACAGCCAAGATAATCTATTTCTACTTACGCATCTGCTGCCTTCTATATTATCCCCTACATAACGAGTTGTAAAATATCATGTTTATAGCAATATTTAAATATATCCAAAAACACACAATTACTGGATTGGATATGGTGATTGATTAATGAATGAAAATGGTGAACGTTATATTTGTATAAAGTGATCACTTAAGCCAGCCAAGGACAAGTCGTAAGCCCTGTATTTAATTACCCATACTTCCATATATTTCCATTAAATGTAAAAAAAAATAGCTTCGTCTCTATCATATTTTTCATTGCGAAGAATGTGTCCGTAGTATGCTTTATATTTTCTCGATAGTTGTTGTCAGTTCTCTTGACTTATTTATGCGCCAACCCAGGCTCTACCAGTTGCCTTAACTGGTTTGGTGGTGTTTTCTTATTTTCTCCCCCAGCGCACAAATTATAGCGTCGATCCTTAAAATTACATTTCTAATTGTCATTTAAATTCAGACTATCCGAGTGTTCACCGGCCCTGCATAGGCAATGACCGCTCGCCCGGTGCTCCAACTATGCCTTCAAATTCCTTCTCATTTACGAGCGTAATTTGCACATTCAAGCGTCGCTGAAAGTTGAAACCCGGTCATCCGCCTCATCCGGCTGTATTCTAAATGCGATCATTTCGGCGTGTGCACAATCGAGGTTATGAACCCCCGTCCGACGGACCGACAGGCAAGTGCTTAATCAAAGCTTTACATAATACGGTACACCTGGTATTACATTTTTTTCAACGTTGATATGTATATTTTAATATAACAATCTTTCACATGTATTAACAACGTAGGTAGGCGCTTTAGACTGGAACGCTGTCATGACTTGTAACTCTGCCGAGCTTTTCGTATATATTTAAATTTTTCAATGTTATTTTATTAATACAGCCAATTGCGATGTGCGATCGATGATTTGTCTTCGACTCGATACAATAAAAAATTGTCTCGTAAAACAGATTTCTTTTTTTTTTGAGTAAACTGATAGAAGACGCCAGAATTATCAATTCATTTTAATTAAATTTTGGATACATTGTTACAACTTTAATATTAGGAGAACACATTCTTATTGTGAAGTTGTAATCAGTTTACTCAAAGGTATTTGAGATTCTGTAAAAATAAGGTAGATGGCTCTTTCAAATAATGGAACGATTAAATGTATTAATATCAAAAAGGTAACATATAGGTTCGAAAATTGTCGCTAAAAATATTGTCGCTGTAGCATAGTTGGATAATGCACCTTCCCCGGTTAGTAAAGAGATCCAGGTTCGAATCCCGGTGGCGCAACAACAATATTTTTTGATAAAATTGATATTATATGTATATCTTTCTAATTAATATATTTAATTAATATTTAAAATATCACAGACCGTCTGTTCTGAATAATTACAACTTCACAATAAGAATGTGTTCTCCTAACAAAAAAAGTCTTTTAAAAGAAGATTCGGGATACTGTTTTTCAACATACGTACTCCAATTTTAAAGTAATTATCGTTTGCGTATGTTAACAAAGAAAATGGAAGCTTAGGACTACTGGAATGTTGTCGGGAACCTGTCATAACTTGATTTGAACTAATGCTGAGATTTTCAGTGCTTCCGATGTCATTTTTAAGTGGTACTTTGCTGATCATGTCTGTTATTGATCCCTCCGGTTGCGATGTGCGATCGGTAATTCGTATTTCAACTCGAAAACATGGCAAAAGAGCTGCATAAGTTTACGTGGGCGCTACCAGACCTAGTGTCATCGGACTGGGCGCAAATGCAGATCGATGACGGCACCCACGAAACTAACAGACTTCGTTAACCCATTCCCCGCGGGTGGCTCATATATGAGTCGCGCCTAACACGCCCACAGCGCGGGTGACTCAAATATTAGTCGCCGTGTTTCGCCCGCCGCTAATGCGTGCATACGCGCTGAGGGGCGGTGAAAATCGTACCACAATTATTTGGAATCATTATTCTGTCGATATTTGTCAAGGATTATTAGCCATCTTATAAATAAACACGAAATAATAAAAGTCTTCGTATCATCTTGTATCGCTCAGTTTATTTAAATTCTCAAACTCAGTTTGTGCGTGTAGAATGTAATGCGTTTCAAACTATAGAGTTAAATTTAATGTCAGTATTTAAAAACATGTAAGTAGTGTGCATTGGTCTCAGAAATCAGCGCCCGCGCAGATCACCACCTCACTCTAGTACGTATGAATATCACCACAAATGGCGCTAATGATAATGTAGAGCACCGTTGTGTTCTCTCATGGATAATTTTGTTAACGTTATTTTGTAATTATGGTTCTGATTTATGTATTTGATTATATTTGTGAGGATACTTGAGAACCTTTGCTATTGATTTCTTAAAAACAAATCGTAAATTTGTTGCATTATCGTAATGTAAAGTCGGTCGTAAAACAATAAGTTAAGATCGTCTCCCTGTTTCAAAAATGGTTAGACGTTAAGGTACGTTGAGATACTATAAATTGTTACGACTTTACGATAAAATGATTTTTATTTTAAAAATAACCCTCGTACGGGAAATTTTCTCGTTTAAAAAAAATGAGAACGAAAATATAAACCTTCTCATTCATCTGGAGCGGTGACGTGACAAATGGAGCATAAATCAATAGAAAAAAGGTAGAAAGTAATTGAAATATGGCGGTGGAGAAGAAAAAAAGCAAACCGGATGGAAAGGGTTACAAACGAGGAAGTACGAAAAGAAAGACGGACAACAATCAATAATACCGAAAACGGAAACATACAATGAGTCGCAAATATATTGATATGTAACAGCTGCCTAAATAATAATACAATGAATGAAAGAATTGAAGAAAGAAAACAAAGACAAAAATAAACTGATCAAATATTAACAAAGGACCTCTCACCATGAACTGTCAGCTGCGGCGAAAATAGCGACTAATGGAAAATACAAATACACTTAGTAATAACAGTATTGTGTATTTAGAAATCATCACAGGCATCCGGGTTGAGTGTTCGGCTAGACCACGAAAAGTGACATGTTCGGTTACATTCAGTATTTTGTTTAACAAGTCAAAGTAAGTGGAGAAAGGTCATCGAACTTGGAGCGGACAGATTATTTTTTGTTAGACGATTAAAGGCTTAAGCAAAGATACAGAATAGTTGCGGAGAATAGTCTGACGCGATCGCTCGCCGACGACAGTGGATGGTGACGACTCAGGACCGATTTATGAGCAAAAGCTCCAATATCGGTCTTTCACATTCACCGCCAGGTTGGCATTTTTTAACGCTACTTGGCAACCATGCTATACCGCAATGCTGGCAACACGGCATGGTTGCCAACCAATGACCATTCACTGTCCGTACAGTGCGGAAAAAAAAACATTTATTCAGTAAAAAAATAAATAAATAAAATGCACACAACAGTAATAGATAATATATCCACACAAGAGGCACCGAATAGTATATCAAATGGCGATCCCTAAGTCCTTCACAAACTCCTTAAAATGAAAAGAAGACAATACACAAAAATATAAAGGTTTCTTCCAGCAAAGGGAAGCCAGGTATTAATCCTAAAACAATTTTTAAGCAAGAAGGGGAAGTCTCAAAATCTCCCAGCGAGACACCTACATATTCACGAACACTCGGAAAAGTCCGAAATTTTTTTCGTTCCTCATCAGGTTATCGTTCCGAGCCGGACGATGACCTGCCACACGACTCGCTCGAGCGCCGGACGGGACTGTGACCAAACGCCGCCGCCTCGCTCCTCTACTCTCCATATTTCACACTCTATCACCTGTAATCCTCCTTCTCTATCTGTCTATTCTATTCTCTATCTATGAGTCAATTTCGCAAACATGTATTTGGAAGTAGAATAAACGCAGCAAATGTGGAATATGCTGAGCCAGAATGGACAGATTAGTTCAGAAAACTATACACAGAAGATTCTGAACGGCCGTGGACTTAAAACATTTTTCAATCCCGATTCATCTGACTCTACTGATGCCAGTTTTACCAATATAGTAGATAACTCTTGGTGATTTTATAAAAAGCCATCATTCCTCATATCAACGACAATCAAAATCTTCAATAGATGCGTTTTGCATGTTTTGTGATGATATAGCTGGTAAACCGGTGGTTAATTAATAATATTATAATAATAGTTAATTTTTCATTTGTAAATTTTGTGTTTCTAAATTACTGTAATCTCATAATTTTGTTATATAAACTGTAACATAATTATCCTAACTTCTATTAAAAAAAAAATTAACTATTAAAAATATCCACAGTATCTGTAGTATGAAAGAAATATCGACTTTTACACATTAAAAAATAAACTAAGCATAATATGAACTGTAATACATTTTAGACAATAAAATATTTACTAAAAAAATTAAGAAGATTTCCATAAAAAGCGTAACCTTTCAGATGGAAGTCGAAAATAAACAGGGTATTCCACATTCGATGCACTTCTTCTACGTAGACTTAAAGCTAAACATGATTTTGTTAAAACCTCATACGATAATATTTTCCGTAACGGTACAGAATTTGTACATACTCCTTGAACATTTTCGACTCGTAATTTAGTCGGATATCCACCCGTAAAATATTGTCTGTTACATTCTGTACATAATGTGTTTAGCGTAGGAACCCCGTATGCCACACAACAATCATATATCGTGAGTAGAGTCACGCAATAGACAGCCTTACAATGCACACTCCGTACCGTAGCGGGGCCACACTGGCTCGGCAAAAAAGGGCGGTTTTCAAAAGGGTTAGTCCGTCACGCACGCGGGTGGAATAAGCCCGCGCTAATGGCGGCCGGCACACACGCGAGCGCCCGCAAATATCATTAAAAAGGTTCCAACCCACCCGCAGAGCGACCGAAAACGTACACATAATTGTTATGGTTGCCTATTTTGGTAATATTAAAATTACACTATTTACCAGAATATAAGTATCTGTTAAAAATTTCAGGTATTTTGCAATATGCTAAGTGTAATGGCCCGTGTCCACGGATGAAATTTTTAAAAGATTTGTGACTTTAGATAAGAATGTTATTTCGTATTGTTTCAATTATATATATATATATAAGTAAGCGTGAATATTTTTAATACAAATTAAATGTATTATGTAATTAGAAAGATATATATAAAATCAATTTTATCGAAAAATATTGTTGCTACCGGAATCTGGATCTCTTCCAATGCGGCGAACGTGCATTAACCGATTATGCTATAACACCACAGTGCATTGACGACAAATTTTCTAACATTTATGTTACACTTTTTCAAATGAATACATCTATCGTTCCATTATTTGAAAGCCATCTTCTTTATTTTTATATGTATATCTTTCAAATTAATACATCTATCGTTCCATTGTTTCAAACATCACAGACCTATGTTCTGAATAATTACAACAGCACAATAAGAATGTGTTCTCCTTGATGAGAATATTTTTGATATTTTTAAAAAAAGTTTAATTATTTTATAATTTTAACTATTCAATTTTGAAACTTGTATTTTAATTGAGATTAATTGTTTTATATATTTTTTACATCTCACAGTTCGATATAACGAATGAGCCTGTCTCCCTTGAGACAGACTTCGATCCAGTCAAGGACGGTTCCGCGACAAAATCTCCGCGAACATTTGGCCCAACGAAGATCCGGTCGATTATAGCTCCAGTCGACAATTGATCCATGCGACATTAGATCCAACGACATAACGGCCATAAAAAAAAATCAAAATTAATTTTTCAAGAAATCGATGAATCGAGGAATGACAGAAATATTATTTCGCAGATTACTAAAAAGAAGTAACCGATCAAAACAAATCCGATGCGAAATACAATGTTTACAGTGAGAAAGTGGAATTCATTAAATTAATTAATTAAATTAAAAACGAACGTCATAATTACACAAAAAACATATACGACGCTAAAACATAATAAAACTTTCCTTAAATATTTATCTCTAGTTTGCGCGATTTAATCATAAAAAAAATTGTTTTATCATTGCTATTATTTTATTTTATATAATTTAAAATTATTTTTTTATTATATATATATTGTCGTGACACGGTCAAGTAGATAGTCTTATATTATGTACTGTATCAGAAAGGCTAAATAAAATAAATAAATAAATTAAATTCTTTGGTGACAACTCTCGGCTTTCCTAGTCCCCGTGCACAAACTATGTTTCGGAGATTCACGACATCGCGCCTGACTTCACGCTTATTGTAAGTTAAATGTCAGTCCATTAACCATTTATGTTCCGTTTGTTATATGAGTGGATTTGAATTTATCGTGTATACAGGTTTGAATCTTCATCTCTTTCTACCAATCTCAAGTTGATCTCTGTGTTTTTATTTCCAGATCGAAATCTCAACATATGTATCTACACAGTACTTACTAAGATTTATCTCAACTAAATATCTGAGATATATCGTATCACAGGCCATAATAATCACATGTAAAACTCGACATATCATGTAAAATCCGTTAATGAATACGCGTATAACTGCGTAGTTCCATCCTGACAAAGGTACAGGAATATCGAAACAGGCCGACGTCAAAATAATCAACGCAGTATCACAGACCTATGTTGTGTGATATAGGTCTAGATATCAATATATCAAATATCACAGACCTATGTTCTGAATAATTACAACTTCACAATAAGAATTTGTTCTCCTAACAACGCAGTTAATTCAAAGTGTGTTATTTGTTTGTAACCGAAAAGTTAACTCTGTAAATATTAAAAATACAATAATAATGTATGTATTATATTTTTAAATAAAATAATAATGACTTTAAAAAATAGCTTTTACAGATCCTTGTCAGTCTATAGTTCAGATACGTCGCTCTTGAGTGGTCTGATAGTTAGCGCTTAATGTGTGAGGAATCGGATTTAGCCAATTTGTCCATGAGACGGTCGCTACGAAGGAGATATTGACAATATGCGCCAACTCCACATTCACCGCAATTTCATCGCGCAATTATATTACAGAAAGATATCACCAATTTTTGTGTACACCAGCGAAATTTGGGTACAAAAATAGGTTAATGTCATATTTGGATTGAGTACGTGCATACATACAGAATGTCCCAAAAGTCGACGTCATCCCATGGAAAGCTGATAGGTCAACTTGTGACTGAATAGAATATTAAAACACGACTTTCGTAATAAATCGTTAGCTTTCGAGATATTGGCATTTTTATGAATTTCGTGAAAATCGACACCTCAAATCAGTTTTTCGAGTGCCACAGTTGCAAAATTCCACATTCTAAGATTCTTAGTTTTGTTACGCAACCCCGAATAGCCCAGCTATTGATCGCTATCCAATATAAAACGAATAGTGCTATAGCTTTGAAAGAAAAAAAACATTTTTACCAGATTCACGAGTTATTTTTTTTTTATTAGCCATCTTGTACTCTTCATATTGTGAAAAAATGTACTACGCTAATCTGGCAAGTTATTTTAAAAAGTTGCTCATTTAGTTAATTTTTTTTTTGAATAGTTTTTAATTTTGCTTTATTTTAATTTATTAAAAAAAAGATATTGCTATTTTACTGCAAAAAGAGCACATTGTGTATTTCAGTATTTGATTCTGCTTGGTGCATTTAGCTGCACCGACCGTCGCTTGGGACGACTCATATATCGTTATTTAAGTAAATGCCGGAATTTTTTTTAAAAAACAAAACATCGTTTTTACAACACTTTACTTTCTACAGACGCTACATACCTTAAACTATTTCTCAACATAGTCGCCATTATTATTAAGGCACTTGTCATAACGAGGCACCAATGATTGTATACCTTCGTCGTAGAACGACGCCTGGGATGAAAACCACGTCCGTACTCCGTCTTTGAGTTCACCATCGTCACCAAAACACTTGCCACCGAGGAACCGTTTCAGACGAAGGAAAAGGTAGAAATCACTTGGCGCCAAATTAGGACAAAACAGGACACACTTGGCCATGAATGTCAGCTGATTTCATCTTTCGTGCATTCAAGAAACGAATCACGGACCGTATCTGACAGTCGGCGGGCTGATCTATTTCGTCTTGAACATTTCAACCACTCACTGCAAGATGGCCAGACTATGTGAATGTCTCTTAACGTTGCATGTGGTGAGTCAACAGATGAAGGAAACCATTGCGCATGTGCAACATCGCAACCGCAGCGCCACACCGAGAATATCCGACAACGATACATGATCAAAACTTGAATTCAAAGATATCAAGAATTCAAAGTATCGAATGTAGAAAAATAAGTTTCATCATTTGGATTTATAAACCGTTCTTCACACGGTATTAGAACTTCCATTCAGTTCATTGGTGCGAAGCAGATTTGAGATTGGAGCTATATATATGGGGGCACCATAAAGCGACGCACATTCTTAAATTGGAGAAGTTCCAAAAAAGGATTATAATATATCTCTATCTGAGGAAGTACGGTATTATCCTTCGCTCTACGCCGCTAACTTCATCTTAGATATTTTGGCGTACAAAAATGAAATAAAAATATAAGAAATAAAGAGATACCTTGCATCATTGGCGGTGTATTTCTTCAGATGAATGCGTGACCTACTGGAAGACTTCAAATTTATAAATGTTTATGGTATTTTTATTTTTATTATTTAAAACGGCAGCAACACAATTTATTTCATCGTTTAGTGTACATGACCACGTGACTACCGATTACAAGCGAAAATTTATCATTGAACCACATCGATTCATATATTAACATACTAATAATAATATTAACAATTTATTTTTTTGATTCATAGTGCAGTGTGTTATATTGTTATAATCGGATAATATTGCAGCAAAGTAAGGCTTATATTTGGGTACCCTGCCTGCTACACTAGTATTTTACTGTATTATAGGAGACAGTGCTTTTCCGGTATAGTAGTAAACAAAGTGTAATGTTCTATGTACAAATATATACAAATATAAAGAGTAAAACAAGATGCAATTAGATAACATATAAATACATCGTAAAACTTAAAGTAAATGCAATGTTCAATGTATCAAAAATAAAAAAGAGTAAGTAAAGTAAGAGTAAATAAGTAAATAATATGCAAATATGAAATAAGAGTGTGTAAAATAAGAAGATCAACTGAGGAGTTGATATGAAAACCGAACTAACTGCCAAAAAATTAAACATTTTGTTGTTAAAATCCGTAGTAAATGACAGTACTAATGACCTGAAAATTGGGCTAAGTGCCATTGCCTCTGGAAGTAGTTGGAAGATTTGTCTGTAGACAGCAGATGTGGTAAGTTCAGACTCAACATAAATGAAAACTAAAATATCTCAAAATACCCGAAAAGGCGCTTAGCTCTGTTTTCATTTCACCTCCTCGACTGAGACGGTAAAATATAAGTCTACATTAATTTAGGTAAAACCTTCAGCTGAGACGTAATTTTACTCTCTTATTTATTAATTACTTATATTAAAACAAGCTGATCATGTATTCACATATTTAAATGTTTGAAAATATATCTCAATAAACAATAAAAAAAATAATCAAAGTGCCAGCCTAGAAAGGAGAGTTGCTGGCGTAAAGTTGCGGCTGGAGCTCAGCACTCAGCACCAACACTCTAGTGCGAGCGGCGCTCTCGTGAAAAGCTGGCTTCCTGACCAAAAAATGGCGTCGACTGCAGAGTAGCTATATACATAATTATATCCGTAATTTAAACTTATATTTTGTTTCTGTACGAACGTTGTTACGTACGATAAATCGGGGGCCAAGATCTCCTAATCCACCGCGTCTACTGTCTTTTGTTTCCCATCTTCTTCCTTCGCCATTACGGCGAGAGCCGCTCGGCCTCGCTCCCGTCACTACGGCCCGTGCGAAAGTTCTCCCTTCGACCGCGTTTGCTCGCTTTACGCGCTTGTTTGTTGGTAAAGGAGCGCTTGGTATCCGCGCATTTGAAACGTAACATCACAGTGTGTTTTTCATATTCTTTTTTAACTTACTTTCTTTTAACGTGAATATTATTTTGTAAACTTTATACGGCGAATCGGGTTTTTTTAACATACTTCTTGGACATTTTCGATTCGTAACATAGTTAGGAATATTGTAAACTAGGTCTATTACACCCTGTATATGAGATATATCTCTTTCTACATTAACACAAACATATATTTCACACCCACGTGACACCGAGCAGTAATATCTGAGCGACCCGTTAATCCTGCCAAACTGACGTTTTTGCTGAAACAGCGTCAACGTTCAGAGCCAATAATGGCCAACACGGCCGTTTCCACGTCGTTAATGGCCCCACACACGTGGTATCTATGCATTTAGATCGACCTGACACGAGGGTACACACATATTTGCACAATCTTGTTCACCGCCTGCGCTGTGTATGGTGACAGTGTCAATATGGAGTGGTCAGCGTTGATTTAATTGCATCATCTGCCACGAGACTCTGAGCACACTTTGACCATCAACAAAATCCATGTGAATCTTTCAAAAGAGCGTCTCTACGTCGTATCAATTTACATACATTATTTTATATATTCACGAATTTATATTCAATTAATACGACTCTACAAAATACGTTCGTAAACCTTGAAAGTTTAGTGTTAAATGAGTAGATGACCAAATATACGGTGATTGGCTGCTTCCAACGAATGCCTATTGTTACGAACGTGTTTAAGAGGTGGCAAGACACGATCCACGTGGTTTTTTTGGAGAGTCAATTTAGTGTAAAGTTTTAGAATATTTTTGCAAAAACTACAGCAATACGTACTTTTAATTAATTTTTTTATGAAAGATCCATTCAATCTTAAAACATTTCCTTTAAAAATATTGTAATTATCACCAAAATAATATAATGACGGAACTTGGCGGATTATTCGCAATAGAATTATCATCGGTAAACCGAATCTCAAAATATTTCCATATAAAGATCATACATTTCATTTGATTGTAAAAAATTAAAATGGAAATTTGTACTTTTTACAAATTAATACTTTTGCATTGTTTATTAAATATATATCATTTTCAAAAATGTCAAAATACACGTTCAGTCTTTTATATTGCAATATCGCAAAAAAGTATGAAAACATTGAATAATCGAATTAAAATTTATATTATTATTATTATCTAGAGAATTTTACAATATTTAAAAAAAAATTAAATCAATCATTACCAAAACCTCGACACCTATGACACGTTATGACAAATTATAAGACTTTTTTCTCGAAACGTGGCAGAGTTACCGATGTTCAAAGTTGCACGTTTTAAAAACGATCGGTTTATACCGTTTCATCGTGTGACGTCACATCTTTCCAGTTTCGCCTGAGGAACGATCAACTTCGTGCGAATGCTGCTAGTTCCGGGCAGGTGCGGACGAGAGATGTGACGCCACACAGTGGATATGGATGATCCGAGCGTTCTTCAACAAGCCCAACTTTGAAGGCCAATATCTCTTTAAACAACTGCAAGGCCATATTGACCCTCCCAACCGATTAGAACTAATATCCTTCAGTATACCATCTAGATCGACCCGGCAGTCCGTACTCTTCCATGTGACTAGAAGTACTAAGATTAAACTCATTTATTCACCGTTCATGTAAATACCATAATGATAAATTAACAGAAATTGTCTTTTTCAATATTAACCTCACTACACTTAAAAGAGTTGTTTTTATGAACCACCACAATCTTTATTTAAACCAATCATTCTACCTACAAACACATCTTGCTCGCCCTTTACCACAACAATATTTTCAACCTCCCCACCCTTTCTCCCATCTTTTTTCTTTTTTTTTTTATCTAAAACTGCTGTATTATATGTCTAACAATTAAACAACATACATTAACTTACACTTAACATTTCTGTGGATTTTTATAATGTTATATATTATATTTATTATTTAGTTTATTTACACTGTCAAAATCCCCTAATTAATTAAATAAATCACCGAAAGTATTACACATTTTGAAAAAATTCAAAAAGCATGGTGATCTGGATATTTTTCTTATTTTTTTTAACATACTACAAATGCTAATTTCTTACATGCTCCACTACTACCTCATTGAGGAGAATGAACAACATATTTCAATCTACCGAACAGATGAACAGAAGTGCGTGGGTTCGAAAGTTAACAAAGTCTAGTCACGTGACACCCGACAGTCCTCGGTGTTAAAAGTGTATAATCCAAACATGGTTTATGGTAACCATGTATTCAGTAGCATAACTATGCCAATTTAGCCAATGGGGCCCACTTTAAATAGAATACCATTTTTTTGGTATTATTATTTTACCCAGCCCTAATGAGGACTAATAATTTTAAAATAATAAAAATCATTTCTCCAGTGCGTCACAAAGACACGTAAAAACATTATCGATGTATTATATATAGTAGTGCCTAACCCGCTAATACATATAGTTAGGGACCAGACCAGGCGACGGCAACCTTTTTTGGTTGCGGATCAAAATCAACCAATATGTGACTATGAAAACGGTTCGGGTCAATGGGTATATTCATTTAAAAACAGTCCATTAGTGAATAATAAGATACATTTTATTAAGTAAACTATTTATGCTTTTAAATTAAAGATAAAAAACCAATTTCTAATTTTAATCATTCTAAAAACAAATATAATTGTCAAGTTTTAGTTCATTAATGATTTATGAAATTAATTTATAAGCGTTATCTTCATTATCAATGGCTCCCCTGATGCTGAATTTGTAACACATTAATTTAGCCTTCTGTTCTTACTTAAAATAAAAAAAATTCGTGAAAATATTTGCTTCTAAATAACGAAAAGGATTCCGTCTACCGCGCTACACGTGTATATGTTTTGTAATTTATTTTTAAATATTATACATTGTTTGCAGAACTCGTGCAGGTCACTTTATGACCCGGAGGTCATGGGTTGCCGATGCCTGGACTAGACTAAGATAAAATCACCGTAAAGCAAATAAAGTTTTTTTTCAGTTGTGAATGCAGTCAGCAATTCAGTTCATATTATATAAATGCCTAAAAACATATTTTTTTTCATGAAAGTACAAATATTATAGGAGACAAAAGACCGAACTGTTTTTTTTACAATTTAATGAATTAGAATATTCTCATATCTCAGATACACAGGGCCTTTATTTTCTTTTTGCGTCGGGGTCCAAGTTTTTAGTTACGCCGCTGCATATATTACACGTTCGTACGACTGTTAACCATGAATAATACAATTTCATCGATGAGATCTCGCTATAATAACTTAGCATTCTAGCATAACATCAAAATTCTCAGAATTTGAGCGATCGTTCCAAATCTCACGGATCATATATCGCAAAACGAAAACAATAGATTTGCTGTCCTAAACGGTCCGTTCTATCCATATTACATAACGGGCGTTCGCCAGACAGACAAACATTTTATCGATTAATATTACCGCGATATTTCATGTACAACACGCATAAAACATACTAAAGCTATCGTCTGATTCCATTAATATAGCGTGACGTTTGACATAATTGTTTTCAGCATTCTGTTAAAATTTAATAAGCTTTTGAACAACATCAAACACATACGACGGACTGCGATGATGTAAAGGCTTTCGGAACTCAACCGCACAGCTGTCGGGCACGATATTTAATCAAAATATATTGTATATTTTAAAATTAAATTAAATTTTAATAGTAGATCCAGTACGATCATTTGATTTGTCCAAGGCCAGCTTAACAAACATTCTCCAGACATCCTTGCTTCGAACCAAATCTCTCTGGTCCACGTGCAATCTATAAGTATCTCTTTTATCACTGCATCCGTTCATTATGTTCTTGAGTTCCAGCAGGGGTTCCTCTCGAAGATGTTTAGGAGAGTCTTAGAGATCCCGCTTCTTTCAACGTGGAGAGCCTATCTCAGTCTCATCGATCTCAAAACTCTTAATTTATTGAGCTGCGTGAGGATCTCGTAAAGCACTGAATTGGTAAAAATACGCCAAATTTACAACGGAGAATTTTGTTTTTAAATACTTGGATGGCTATTTTTCTCTCCCTTGTTTCACACCCATGCTTCGGCTCTCCATTAATTCCTTTTTTTTGGAGACCTTTTTTTATATCTACTTCAGTGAAAAGGATCTCTTTATTTTACTAGCCTTTGCATTCTCATTCAAAACTGTACATCGATGGGTTATAAATAGCTTTATGAATCGTCGAAAAGACCTTTGCCATTATAATCCTAAATTCTAATCTATTTAAAAATAAAAAATAAAAATTGTTCTAACCACAGTGAGATCATTATATTCACCAACCGGTTTCGTAAAATATCTTTTCTTTCATCAGGGTGATAAAAAACTGACTAAAACCATGTGACAAATTTTTCTTATATTGATAAATTCAATTTTTTTAAATATGGGGAAAATAATTTAAAGATGAAAGACGACAGACGGTATGGTATGGTAAGTTAAAAAGGTGACAAATAAATAATAATAACACACGCTTGATTAATGGCCACCACACTAATCAGTCCGAAGTGAATATTGGAAGGATTTATGTTGGGCATGCGCGCCTATTCAAAACATCAATCTTTGTCACTTGATCGATAATAATAATTGTTTAATTAAAACAAAATGTGTGGAAATTGACTTAATGATCTGAAATTATTGGAAATTCTTTTAGAAATTATTTATTATGATAATGAACAACAGCAACGTGTTTCAATTCAATATTAAAGATTTATTAACTATTTCATACATAGTATTACAAAAACAACAATAATGTTTATTCTACCGTTACGTCGTAAGCCAAGAATACACGAATTAAAATATGTTACGTATGGCTAAAAAAAAATATTAAACACAAATTAAATGTATCAATTAGAATGATATACATATAAAATCAATTTTATCGAAAAATATTGTTATTGCTACCGGTACACGAACCTGGATCTCTTCCAATCCGGGGAACGTGCATAATCCGATTATACTATACCAACACAGCGGATTGACGACAAATTTTCGAACCTATATGTTACATTTTTCAAATTAATACATCTATCGTTCCATTCTTTGAAAGCCATCTACTTTGTTTTTACGGAATCTCAAATACATTTGAGTAAACCGATAGGAGACGCCAGAATTAACAATTCATTTTTATTAAATTTTTAGACGTTCCCCGGACTGGAAGAAATTTCGAATCCCGGTAGCAACAACAATACTTTTCGATAAAATTGATTTTGTAAGTATATCTTTCTAATTAATACATTTAATTAGTATTTCAAATATCACAGACCTATATTCTGAATAATTACAACTTCACAATAAGAATGTGTTCTCTTCAATAATAATAATAGTGCTATCTCTATATAATGTTATATATAAAACATAAATCTGTCTTTATCGTATTAAGGTAGAGGTATTAAGAAAAACTCAAGAACGGATTTTTTTCAACGCATTGAACATTAAATTAAGTCAATTTTCATAGCATAACCACATTCGCTAATTGATAATAATAATAAAATAATGGTAAATATAATTTTTCTAATGTTAGAATGTATTTTTTTTTACATAAAACATTTTTTCAGAAAAGCGTGTTTCGCAGGATATTCGTTGCGGGAGACCTTGGCATATGGGATACAATATCTTGATTCAATCGAGCTGATGGATGACCAGGGAAGACGGAAGACGAGGTATCTAAATAACAAAGGGGATCGGTGAAATCTATTTACCGGACAAATGTGGCCGATCCGTTCCACGCACCCTAATGGCAAGACTCCACCAAGACGAAAACCGCCAAATGGCTGATAAACTAAAACCATTTTATCAACAACAAAAAAAGATTATATTTTTTCATCCATATTTTACTTCCGATTTTAATTAACAGTTTTAATTTGGTATTTATTTTTAAAATCCTCAATAAGAAAATATCAGTGGAATTTATACGAAAAATTGATTCAAATCAACATGAGCACGAGCATCGTTACGAGAGGAAGAGATAGACTGAGACTGCCATTCAGGAAGAAGGCCAAATCTCAGAAATCGATAATGTATAGTGCGATGAAGATTTTTAATGAAATGCCAGATAAGAAAGGAGGAGAAATTGAATTGTAAAAGATAAGTTTTAGTAAAAGAAAAGACTTTAATCCTGTTTATATTAGAACATATGTGTGCATATGTGCTTATGTATGCACTATATTAAGAATTAAATAAATAATTTTTTGTACACCATGGGGCAATGATTGAGGTCCACAATAATAATAATAATAATAATAATCGTAATTAAATGAAAAAACAAGGGGATATAAAATTTGATGAGGTGGGGGTGGGATAAGTAATGAAGTTGTTAAGGGAGGAAGGAGGGTTAGAATTATGTTTGTTTTAATTTGATTGTTTTTTTGTTGTAAGGAAGTTTATTTTTGTTATTATTATGGGAGTGGTTAGTAGAAATAATAATACTAGGACTCTGAACGGAGATTGTGTTACAAAACCTAAATTTACAGTCCACCTTGGAGGTGCCAGGAGATCGGGATTGTGGTGAGTGCGAATTTCCTTCTGAATATCCTGTTTCTTCCGGCATCTATGCTTTTACGCAACAGATATTATACCTAATAAGATAAAAATATATACATGCCTAAACATATTTTATCATCAGTGCTAGAGTTAAGAAGACCTGTAGTAGGTACGATCCAGGAGATCATGGAAATAGAGAGACTCTACGAAGAATGATGGAACTCTCAGTGGTCCCAAATAATCGACACTACGCAGGACAGAGAGCGATAGAAGAGTGCTGTTCAAGCGTTAGGCCCCCGACCCGAATAGAATAAACGGGATGAAGAAGAAGAAAAAGAAGAAAATACATAAATGGAATGATCAATAAAAATATAACATTGTGAAATCTTACGCTGTGAAATAAATAGATCGTAACAAAATGCCCTTTCGCCGAAAAATCTTTGAAATTCTCTCAAAAATGTACAGCCGCAGCCTCGGATATAATGCGGCGCTGTATAACGAATGGTCCACGATTTATATAATTGGGCACTTCCTTGTCATCTGTGTATTATCTCGCTGCCGCTATCTCACTCGCAGCTTTAATACAAAACGGAACTACGCCCTGACTACACGCTACAGTCTAGAGCAGGAAGCCGATGCTGCGAGGAAAATGTTTTACGCGAGTATTGCCGTAATCCACTGATCGCTTCCGGTATTTGCTTAGTAATATATTTATATTATTAACCCCATTCATAATAATAAATGTATGTATATTGTGATATATAGAACCGGGGGCTCCACATCTCCACCGGCTAATTCAGTCGTGAACATGAGATGAGGATCCTTCGCGTCTAACACAATCCAGAATTCCACACCTTACCAAGGATCTCCCCTTTGGATTCGTCCCTTGGGGCAAAATAATGCCGTCTGCGCTCCGCGCGTCGGCAGATTGGTACCTGACAACGATTACCGAACGCGCATACGCGAGTGTTGCTATTATCACGATAATTATTCCCGATAGCCTTTAATTCTTAAACGATATTAAGTGCCAAATAATTCAAGTATTTGAACGCAATTTGTAATGTTACAATATATGAGGGGTTTAAAAGCAAAACAGCCACTTTTCAATTAACGAAAATAGAGAGTGTTAATAAATCAGTGCAAAAAAAATTCAAACAGTCTTCCATAATGACTGTGGACTTTAATATCATCTCACCCGCTAACAAGACAATTATTCCGTTCGCATAAGTAGTTTTATTTTGATTTCACATCTTTTACCGTTTCAATTTAACTAATCGCCCGCACTTTAATCTGACGGAATCCATATTCTTATGAGCGTGATAAAATTCAAACTAATATATTACAATATTACTACGTATGTATTTATATAATTTAAATACCACATTCTTGGAATATTTTTGAACACCCCTCTTACAATAGCTGAGCGCTTCATTTATTTTCTGAAATATGCAGAGTATTTAGTTGAACTGATTAGTTTGTAGAATAAATATTTGAAAATACATAAACCGTGCTAATCAGTTGGAGCATAAAACTGCTAGCAAAATGCCGTCAATCCCGAGTTTTATGGAATTATGTAACTGCTCGTAACGCCTTAATGGCATTATTATTTATAAATTACTACAATTAAGAGCAGTACGCTTTAGCAAGAATCTTACAAAATAACAATTAGTTTGGATTGGTTAAAAAACCGTTACCATTAAAAACGTCGGGGAAGGTTCGCTATAATAATATGTAAAGTAATAGATGTACAACTTCTTACCATTTTATATTATTAGACTCGCTGTAAAAAAATCACAAAGATTTATCTACTTTTTGAAAATTTTAGTTAAATTATTACGTAAAAAATAGATTTGATGTTTTATTTTCACTTTGTATGATATATGCATTTCTTCTTTACCTTTTCTAAATACTTTTACTATTTCTACATATTTTTATGTCTTAACTATCAAATTTGAAGGGTGGATTGCCTGTTTAAAAGAAGAAGAACTATCAAATTTTACTGTTGTTTTTATTTATTTTTGGATATATATTTTCTTATATTGAACGCAAACTTTACATTGTGGTTATTCATTTAAATATTGTATTATTTATTACTTTATTTTTAAACCACTTTTATGAGTAAATTATACACCAACCGGTTTCGGAAATACCTTTTCCTTCGTCAGGATGTCAAATAAACTAACTAAAACTATATGTATTTTCTATTAACAACACATCAGAAGTAATCATAATATTCCATTTTAGTTTCTATATAAAAAAAGCAATTATGTAATAGATATTTACACTATTTTGTACTTGTTTATGTTTTTAATATCGTTTTGTGTTTTTCTATAAATAATCTTTGAAATGCTGGTTCAATAATCTGTCGGTAATAATACTTTTGTTAATGGTTCCGTGTAAATATATAAATAAATTGTTAAATAAACAAATAAATATATTTCTGAGAGACAAACGATATTTAGCTTCTTTCACATTTATTATTCTGTTAAGATATATATCTGCATTTGGCTTGAAGTTGGGGATAGTTTAGTGCCACACAGTCAATAGAGTAGATTTAGATTTTTTCTTTTCATCGGATAATATATGTTGAAAAAATTATAAAAAATTTAATAAATCATGAATAATTTAAAAATATATGGATCGTTTCTCAAAAATGTATAATTTTTTAGGAAGTCTACAATCACAATTCTCTAAAATCTAGAGGATAATATATAAATACTTAAAAGTGGATGATATTTTATACATAACTTGCAGACATTGGGAAAGTGATAAAAATTCAACCCCCACGCTGTACGCCGCGAACAAATAGCTAAGAGACAAGGCGAGCCCCTTATATATATTCCCAACCCATCCCTGGATCGTTCCCAAGTTAAGGCGCGATCTATACCACTTGTGGGGGGGACTTAATCAAATCTTTAAAAGTGAATCAAATTCGTAAAATACCCAGTATATAAGAAGGGGAAGTAGATAAATACGTAAACCATGTAACCGGGTTTCCACCAAAGAGACAAAATACGAAACACAAACAGTTTTTCTCAACAAAAAGAGACATGTTTTGTAAAAAATGAACAGTTCTGAAAAATAGTTTGTCCGAGGACGGTGTTTTTAGTAAACAAAACACTTTTCTATCTCTAGTCGGTAAATCAAAACGGAAAACAAATTTGTTTCTGCTGTTTAGTCTGGTTGAAACACGTGAATGTAGGTAGTTATGTTCTGCAACATTTGTACTCCACTTTTTATCTGTAAATATGATTTTTAACAAGGGGTTGTCTCGGTATTTTGTATTTTTCTTGGCGATTTTAGGCCCAACAAGATTGATTAACAATTAAAAATTAGTACTTGACATTGTGGTAAAATTGTAAAAGGAAGATCTCAATTCTTCATTCAACATTGTCACTGCTTAATTCAGCTAATAATTCATCTATACCGTTATTAAATTTCCTTTTTATTAGAGAACCGATCCAATATCTCGGTTTTCTTCGAAACATTGCGGGACTAAACAATATGGGAAAAAGAGACAAACACTAGCAAAACAAAGTTTTACAGAACTATTTTGCAAAACGAGTTTGTTTTCTTTTTTGAAAACAAACTGTTTTTTTAAACAGTCTGTTTGGTGGAAACCCGGACGCGTTCGTGAAACTGAAACAGCTTATTCTCGCGCGACAGACGATAACCATGTTCGAATGCCGGCCAGATGTGATGGTGGATTTATATAGTCGCGGAAGTCGGAATTGCTACAGGTTCCGCGTTTCAGAAGACCCTTTGAATCACTAGGAGCAAAACCAGGAACAATATAGAAAGGGTAAAGAAAAAAATGAAAGATTTAAAAAAATAAAGCTATAAAAAAATACAAAGTAAATGAATCAACTAGAAAGATATACAGAAAAATCTATTTATCGAAAAAATATTTTAGTTTCTACCAAATGCGTTATCCAATTCCGCTTTATTAATCAAGTAAGAAGTTTACGACAAATTTTTTAACTTTTATTTTGTAGCTCTTTCAAATTGATATATCTGTTATTGCATTTTAAAAAGCAATCAAATTTATATTTCGACGAATCTCAAATAACTTTGAGTAATACACGCTATTAGACGCCAGAATTAAATCAATTCATTTTTGTTAAATGTTGATAAACTGATACAACTTATATATGTTCAATGAGAACGCATTATTATTGTGAAGTTGCAGTTTTTCAGAACATAGTTTCTGTGGTATTTTTAATACAAATTAAATTAATCAACCAGAAATACCTATACAGAAAAAATCAATTTATTGAAGAAATATTTTAGTTGCCACCGGGATATTTTTATATCGATACATAGCTTTTATTTAATACTGTATATATTTTTAGTTGATTAATTTAATATGTTTTAAAATACCACAGAACTACGTTCTGAAGAGCTGCAACTTCACAACAATAATGTGTTCTCCTTAAAAAGCCTAGAAACACTGTTTTCGGCTGCCGTCGGGTGTTCATGACTTTGTATATTATTGATATATTATTATTGATATATTATATTGTATATATTATCTGTGATATTATCTGTTCATGTTGTTATGTGATATTATAACGTTTTGGGAGTGACTTTCCTCGAGGCAAAGGACAGAGAGACAGGCCCCAGCACCGTAAGTCCGCCCCTGTGTACACACGGTTTCGTCCATTCCTTTCTATCATTAATAATCATATTTTGACGAGCGCGTGGCAGCCTCTGGCTCCTTATCCACGCTGATCCTACTCACAGTAGATGCCGCTGTCATCTCACCAATGAAGACAACGAAATAAATTATGTATGAGCCGAGTCACACACACCGAGCCAAGATTCCAGCCAGGATCGGTTCAATATTCAAACTCGGTTAACTATAACTGCAGAGAATAGATGCAGGAATGTGAGGATTTAGGCGAGAACAATAAAACATTTAGATGGGTCCGCAGACTCAATCCCAAAGCCGGTTTTACGAATAATTTATTTATTCATAGTGAAAAAAATTATAAGACTGGAAGCATTTAAATTGAGGCATAATCTAAAATTGTTATATTCTTCCGTAAACGTTCTTCCTGTACACAATGCTGTTACTGTTCCTTCTAATAAAATACAATTACATCAACAATGCACTAAATAGGGTGGTTTCACGCGGAAAAAATACAAGAGGTGTAGCTAATTTGAATTTAACAATTCCCAAAATCACTAATAAGTATGTATCTAGGACATTAGAATTTGTTGTTTCTACACCAAAAAAAAAACCAACTGAGTCCTTATAAAATAGTACGCTTTCTTTCAATTTGATAGAACTCGTAAGAATGAAATGAATTGTTTAAACTGTGACACTGATGAGTTGTTATGTTTTGATTATATTAAATATAATAAAATTGATATAAATATACCTGCAGACACACGTCTAGCAAGATGTTTCGTGGATCTAGTTTCAATAGCAAAAATAAAAATAAAAGAGATGAAAAAAAATGAAAAATTTAAAACATTGCAAACAATAATGTTCGTCGTTCGCAACATGAATGCATATATACTATTAGAGAACATATTGTATAAAATTACAGTAATATAATTAATAAATGCGTAATTACTATAACAGTAATAAACAAAATAAACTGTTTAGAAATACGTCTCAACTGAGAAATACAAAAACCTTCAACCATCGACTATTTTCGCAATGGAATACGTCAATATCTGAAACGGTTCTATTCATTAATGATATTGGTATTGCAGTAGGCATAAACATGGACAGGATGGTTTTATATTATGGAAACCGAAATGGCCTACGCTGCCACTTTGTCGGTTAATTATCAGAATCGTTATTGCGTAATACACCACGTATTACTGTATAGAATGTTATATTTTTCTTTTCTTCAAGCTGGAGAAATTATCGAGTTTACTACTGTCAAAGCGTAGTTGGAGACATCTATACGCGCGACAAATAATCATGAAATATGCTTTATTTTATACGTTATCTATGGATTTTTGGCAATCTGTCACTTTGATGGTGAAATTTTTTCGTATCATGTGCTAATGTATACATTAACAGCAAAATCATCATCGGACGAACTCTCATCACTAAAATAGCGGGATATTGAATGAACAATTGTCATATACTGCAACTTTCAAAGTATCAATGTGTCCGATGACTTTTGGAACAGCTGTGAAAAGTCCGCCATATTTAACTATCGATTCTTGTTTTTACTATCGGATATCGCAGAGTTAAATGAGTTTACTACGGGATGTACTTTCAAGAAGTAAATATTTTTTACTAACGATCAAACGACCCATTTTCGCAAAAAAAAAATACTTTAGTAACTTTTTTTACTATAGTAAAAGGTCACTACTGATCACACAACCGGCCCTTAGAGTAAGTATGTGATATGTTGCCATTAAGTATGAGAGGAAAACAATATTCCACCTCCATAATCAATTTTCCATACTGTGTTCGTGTAGATGTCGCGAAATATATTGCGTGAATTAGATTGTGTGAGATGTAAGCAGGCAGCAGGGATGATCAAGATAAAACGCTACTTACAGTTGCACCGAGTTTATTAACACAAGTTACAATTAAGCTTAAACTAATTAATACGCGAATTAAACGATGAGATTGAAGATGATGCGAAAAGTTGTTGAAGATCTGTGAAAAAGTGAGTGATGCGGCCACCGCGCAGGCCGCTCGGCCCCCGCTGGGTGCGTTCATGCGGGTCGCCTGATGTGCCCGGCGTATCTTATCTCGTATCGAAGCAAACCAAAGGACTATGATGGTCAGATATGATTACACCGGGCATACCCTAATCTAACAAAGCCGGTAGGCATATTTAACTCACAAATATGATTTAAAGAAATACCTTTATGCGGAGTTACATCGCGGCTCAATGTCCAATCCAGACTTGTCCGCGACTCATTTTCAAATTCTACAATGTATTATACTTTATTTTTATTTTACTCAAAATCCATTTATTTATTATTTTATACCTAACGAGGGATTGCATACATTGTATTGTCTATTACTTGAAACACGCGCAGTTTTCTCACGGAAAACACAGACTCCTTTATTACGGAATTCAGTCTTGTCTAGTTAAGGAGACGAGGAACATTTTTCTTTTGTAACAGAACTCATTATTTCAAATATACTCTCTGTGTTGCTTTATAATATTTTTATTTCACATTCAGTTATAAAAGTCGCTATACGCGATCTAGGAAATCATTATTTGTATTTATTTTATCTTATTCTTCAACATTTCTAGTGAATTGTATAAATATTAAATATGTCTATATTTAATCTTTTTCATCACTACGTAATATATGCACGTTATAAAATAATTCATTAATCTGTTGAACCAAATAACTATCTGTAATGGTAAGTAGATATTCAAGAAAAACCTGGCCGCTCTGACGTCAGGATTGCCAAGATTTATTTACTTTTACTTCAGCATCCTGTTATTTACATCGGTATCCGGAAAATTCACCGACTGTAATTCACCAACGGAAAGTTCACCGACAATAATTAACCAACTCGAAAATACACCGATCCACAATTTGTCAAAAAGAAAATTCACCGATTCGACAAATGATCGCCGATGATTTACAGAACACACTTAAAACCACTTAGTTCAATGTATTTTCATTTCCATTGCAGAAAACAGAATTCAAAGTCATTTTCCGTTAGGCTGTTTAGAGCATGCGTCGTAATCCATTCCACCTCCACTTGACATCTTTCTTTATTTGGCTAGTAGAGAATAGTCAGAGTCGAATAAGGCGATTGTTCCAATACGGTGATTCGATTTTTATAGAATTGTTGAACTCGTACTAACTGAATTTCGTCTATGAAAATCGGACCAGTTTGCCAATTCTTTGTTTTTTCAATGTTCATTTTTAAACCAGCTTTTTTGATTGCATCTACCAACACTTACGATCAAAAAAATACATGGTATAATGTGTTTAAACTAACTAACTCGACAATCGGAATAATTGTGTTAAAAAAAACAATGTAACTAAATTGGCGGGGCGGTTGACAACAGTGCCCAACAATCCCACGGTGTGGGTAATTACAAAACTTGAATTTTGATTTACCTAGTAAAATATAATATTTCGCGTTTATTTCGCTGGTACATAAATTCGATCGGGAAATTCAACGCGATACAATTAAAATTCTCATTAAAATTTCTCCGCCGAAAATATTACGCTTTCAAATATGATTCCTCCCCGAGTTGCCCCATCGCGACACAGATAATTCCAGCGGCGCGGGAAAATGATCCTAAAATTGAAAAATACCATTCACGCAACATCTAGCCCGATTTCGGGCTAGAGTTCCTCATGACGACTTTGCGAAATGCTATCACTAGAACGGCGTTCATTTTAATTAAAATAGATCTTAAAGTGACCGAAATAATACAAGCTGTGAATAATTTTAAAATTCAATTCTACAGTATTATAAATAAATACGTACACACTGGTGTGTTTAGTTAGTTGTACACAATATTTTGAAGGCATTTGACTAAATGTCATTTCAGAAAATCTTATTATTTGAAATATGTATTTACAAAATCGTGTTAAGCGTTAAGTTTTTCGAAATAAATATTATTATTATATACATACATGTATACAGTGTATATCTCTGACCGTTCGAAACTCGATAAACTTTTATTTTTTCTATTCAATATATAATTTTGAATTAATAAAATGTTGATATTAATCGCACAACTACGATTTCTTAAAATTCTTATATAAGGAAGTTACGAATTTTTAAGTTTTGAACAAAATGGCGTATCAAGTTTTAAACAAAATTGTTGTTAACAATATTTGAGTATGACCAAGAACACAAAATTACTAGATTTTTACCTACAAAAGCGGTTTTATTAAAACAAATTATAGATATCTCATAGAGACGAAGTTATTGTATTATGTGGGAAGTATGGAAGTATTGGTATTACAGTGCTCACGACCTATCTTCGGCTGGCTTAAGTGATCACTTTACACAATGTCACATTCACCGTTCCGCCCAATCAACCTGTATATCTATCAAATTTTTGAAAGTTGTATATATGCTATCATATAGAAACATTTCGAAAATTAATTACAACTTCGCCGTCGCCATCTATGGACTGAAATTTGATATTTATGGAAATGAGTATTGTTTGTGAGACAAATTGTCTTTTGTGATATGATGAGTAACATATTAAAAACTACACAGAATCATACACTGTCAGTAAATAGGAAATATGTATTGAGTTTTTGGAAAAAAATTTAATATGTATGTGATTCTACTTTTAGCGTGTGGGTTACCTTTTGTGAGGTAGGTTTAGATGTGATAGTATTGATGTGGTAGAGAAAAAAACATGTGCCACTGTCTAAAGTATACATAAATAATTATGATACATATTGGTATTAATAGTATTTAAATTCATATTAAGGTGTTTATGGCAAAATGTTCACTTAGTGTGTACTATTGTATTATGGTTAAACCAAAATTGATATCTTCTTACTTATTGTGTATTAACTTTAAGTAGTAGTGAACTTCTGAAGAATGCATATTTTATGTGATGTTGTAAATAAAAATAAAGCACAACCGGTGTGACATATAGAATAACTTTGTTCATTTGATTTTCAGATTGTTTTAAATTAATATTTAGAAAAATCCGATAATTTAAAATATTTCCGAGCCCTAGCATCGTAAATCAAATCACTTGTACATTGCATAATTCGAAATTGATATTAATAACATCTAAATTTACGAATTCTGTGTACAGATTTCTACTTGCATACCAACAATCAACAAGAGACAATGTGAATCTGCAGTAATTCGATAACAAATCTATGCAAAAAAAAAATCTAATTTCGAAATATTTTAATAGAATTCAATTTGTATCAACACCTTGGTATGTTCAATTCGTTTTAAAGGTTGCGTCACTTTAGTCTGATTGGTTATTTTAGTAAGATTATCTTGTTGAAATGTACAATAATTTCTTCTGTTTTTTTTAACTAATTTTGTATAGTAAATGTCCGTAAAAACTTTGAGATATTTATCAACCAGAGCGTATTAAATGTTAATCCCTATTTCAACACTCGATGGTCATAAATAAATCAGTTTCATACATGGTGCATTACATCATTTTTACATAAGTTGAGCTTATTTTACGTTTTGTGAAATTTGATCATTTTAATTTTTTAAATAATTTTTGCTAATTTTTTTGCTGGATGTCTAATCTTTACTAATGTACAGCTACTGGACAAAATTTTCGGATCAGCAGACTTAAGCACGTAAGTCAATAATGGTATTTTTATGGTATTTTGAAGTTGGCTTAGCTGCTTCATAACAAATTAATATGATTCTTTGATTTATGTGCTTAACTCTGTCAGGTGTAGAATTATGATATGCTATTTTTTTGCATAATTCAAAATTTGTTTTTGTCAGTCCCTTGATCAAACTAATGAGATTCCTTTTTATATATTGACAAATTCTGATTATGTAATAATAGTTTTTCAGTCTGATGTACATTATTCTTATGCTTGATTACTGCATATTAATTAGAAGTGAAAAATTATATTAATTAAATTTAGATGTTTTTGAAAATGTTTTTTTCAGAAATTTAAATCTCAAAAAAATATATATACTTTCAGAAGACACATATACTTTAAGGTCATATACATTTAATCAAGGGCAATTTAAAATATTCAAAATAAAAGAGTACAATATGTATTGCAAAACATATATTAAAAAAAGGGATATTTTTTTTCATTGCTGTAAATGTTTTGTTTGGTTTTTTTTTATGATTTATTATCATATCTGTTTCCCTATATTGTGTCCTTTTAGCCTTATTTTTCCAATAGTTTTAATTAATTTAATATTATTTTCAATACCTAAGTAGTATTATAGTTTTTAAATTGAACATTTTATTTGTATCCAAGAAAATCACATATCCACAGTTTTATTTGTGAGCCTCTTAACAAATTAAGTTATTTCAAATATACCACCATCACACTCGCAAACAAACATATGATATTTTCAATCGTTTTGGTTCATAGTTCTACAAAAAATCTATTTAAAAAATATATTATCTAAATATATACATATTCAAAATATAATATTTTTAACTTTTTTTTTATTTAGAATTTTTTTAAATTGTTAATATGTTATTTTCCTATTAGCTACCGATCGGTGTCCGCGATGACCCATCATATTACAGAATTATAATTGAACAAAGCATAATCGTATTACATGATAATTAATATTTCAGTAATATTAATTTATTCATTTGGTAATTGGTATTTCATGAAACAGCATAGATGTCACTAATGAGAATCTTATTTTTATTAGAAATAATCGAAGCTATATTCATTAACTGTATATATGACAAGTGATTAACACATTATACTACAGTCCATAATATATAGTTAATATCATTTATAATGCACTGTATTGACATATCAATCAATTGAGATACGGTTTGCAATGCACCTTCACAAGTTTCGGTCCTGGGTAACCTTCACAGCTGACAGGGTTTCTACCATCCATCTATTGTTGTGGCACTCTTCCAGATCTTCTTCGAAGTTGTGCCCAGAATAATTTCCTTTTCTAGGACGTTATGTTGACGCATAATGTGACCAAAAATTGTAAAAATCTTTTATTTACTACCGTAGATAGAGTTTGCCGTGGTTGGATTTGTTTTTATATCTATTTTTTTTTTATTTACACCCTATCCCGAATTGTTTTGAGAGTTGTTGAGAGATTCTTTAATATTACTTTTTTTTTTTTTATTACATTCAGTCATCATTAACATTATCATCACAATACCATCATAGGTTGGCTCCGGTATCATCGTACCAGAACCATACCTGTACAATTTGATGTGAGACTCTCGTTATCACATTCAATTCAGAAAGCAGCTAGAAAGAAGCTATATAAATCATACACACCCAAAACAGGAGAGTAGACATCATATTTATGCGTCGCTGCCGCAGAACTCGGTCACAGTACGGCAGAAATTCACCCTGTGCAGGTCGCACGAGGTGCGAGGGAGAGCCAGTAGAATACTCCGTTAGGTCTCTCTAGCCACTGCTCTACCCGACATCGTCTATCCCAGCGACCCCCAGCGAGAGACCCACACCTTAATAAATCCCGGAAATGTCCGAGATTCCTTTCATTTCTCAATAGGTTGCATCGTGCTGACCACGGGATACGTAACATCCTTCTCCAGCAGTATATTTCGAAGGCGTCTATTTTCCGCTTGTCGCTTATTGCGGCCAAGTCACTGGCTGCATACATGAAGATAGGAAAGACAAGAGTTTAGACATAGACCGCCGCTCCCTGAGAAAGAGTCTGGAGGTCAACCATTTTGGAACGACTCTCAGGCCCTCAGATGACCGATTCCAGGCTCTGGTTGCTCGAATGCGAATAGTGACATTGAGAAAGTGGCAAGAAAGGTGGGACACTGTCACGCAGGGCAGATGGACTTACACCTTTCTCCTCTTTTTGGCGTTGAAAATAAAAGGTGGAGGCGGTCCTCTGGCGCCGGACCACGACAATATGCAGGTGATCTCGGGGCATGGGCATTTCATGAGTAAACTCTTCGACTTAGAACTTGAACGTGAACCGTTGTGTGATTGCGCTCAGATGAGGCAGACGCCATGGCATATCTCCTGGGACTGTGTTTATGAATGATTCATATGAGAACATAATTGCGGGATTATAAGGAATAAGTTATCGGATCGCCCGGAACGATGACCTATTAAGAAATCAGAAATTGTGCAGGCATGGCTCTGGTACGATGATACCGGAGCCAACCTATAATGGTATTAAGATGTTAATAACTGAATGTAATAAAAAATTTATATAATGTAATATTGACCAATTGTAATAAAAAAGAAAAGTGAATATGAGGGGCGCCATAAAGTTTTAGTAACTAACTGCTTTAACTTTAAAATATAGTCCAAAAACAAGCTTTTAAGATATTGTAAAATATTGCACGCGTTGCTTTGTTGAGTGGAATCGAAACGAAAGTAAACAACTCTCGAAACGATTCCGGGATAGGGTGGGACCCTTTGGAGTTTCCTGCAATTTTGGTAGCTTGCTTGATGTCACTGTCTCCATATTCTCGTAAGCTGTTATGAATTAACTTACGAGAATATGAAAGGAGTTGCTATGAATCAACTTTATCTATAATAGTTGGATGCGTCCTGGAATTTTCTGTCCGCTGTCACCAAAGTGTCGGTAATCAAAGCGTCCAAATAAATTTCCGCTTGAATTACCTCGCATCCTGCTATTTGGGAAGTTTTCTGTCGTAGAAGTTGATGTTCTGTTCGTGCGTTAAGTGAATTAAAATCTCCCCTGCAGTAGTTTAAATAAAATAAACGTTTGTAACCTTCTCTTTGTCAAACTTTCAGAATTAATAGCTGTAGGTATCTATGTGGTTCACGAGTTCAACTCCAGATCAAAATCTCAACATGTGTACGCGGTATCGAGATTTATCCCAACTTAATCTCTGAGACTTATTTCATCGTGTCTCACTCAGTGGACACGGGGCCAATAGACCGATTTGTGTCAAAGCCAAACTGTCTGTTCGCGCTCATCAAAATGTTACGCGATATAAAATTACGACAAACATTGCATGTGCGTTTTATTTGTAAAATGTAAAATTACTCATCAATTTAGGTAATCACGGTACGGCTTAGCGACACGGTCGGATTAAGACCTACCCACCCAATACACTCTCCCAGAGGACGAGCCATTGAATAATTTATCAAATGTTTATTCAAAGCTTTAAATAAACTACAACACGCCTCGGTCCTTAAGAGTAAAAAAATATTAATAAACCGGTAATGATTGCTTTTCTGTGAGGACTTCCTTAATACATCACGACTAGCATATGGCCAGATAACATCAGGAAAATTGTTGAGCAAAACGCAAGGGACAGGAACCTATTAAAATGGGAGAGCTGTATTCAACGTTGGGCGCAGATCGGCGGAAGAGGACGATTAAAAAGTTGATCAGTGGGCATTAACGCTGCCCGTCTTAGAACGGCGTGAGCTTCCACTTGAATTAATGAAATGATTTTACGGTTATTGTTATTATCAAAAAAATATTTCGTTGCACTCAACGATCTTTCAGTTATTTACATTATCAAACTACTAAACTTGATAATGCTTATATTAATAATAAAAAATACATAATGTACAGTTCACAGTACATACTCAAAGACACAATCGACGCAATGTGAAGTTGTAAAACTCGTGATCAAATTCTGATTTTGAAACTTTCTGATTTGTAGATATGACGTCGTTCGTTTCGCTATATAAAAAATTAGCCTCCAGTACAAGAAGGGCACAAATTTAACATTTTCGTATTTCAAAAAAAAATATTACATTTAACTCCGATGTAATGCATCAGTTTCCTATCAAATTTGTTTATGAATAAAATGAAAGCCATAAAGTTGGACTTATATTTATGTAGATCGATCGCCTTAGTTCCCAGCATTTATTTTGACTAATGTTTTATATTTCACTACGCTCTATCTCGGTTCATATCCTCTAAACCCTTGTCATATTCAACAAGAACCATTGCATTATCAAATACCTCACTGCAATTGTTCGTATCATATATGCATGCACCCTAAACACATACAGGGTGGCCCAAAAAAAGTGAGAACATCTCGTAACACACGAGTTATTTCAAAACGTAATATAATTAATTATAATTCTTAATGTAATTTTTTTGCACAATATTTAGCTATCAGAAATCATCAAAACACCCCATATTGCATACTGGGTTTAAATCTGGACTGTTCGGTAGCCACACGCCTGGCTCGATGAAATTAACATTCTCACGACGAAGAAAGTTGATTGTATTATATTTTTGGCTGTGTGAGATGGGGAGCCCCGTCCTGCTGCAATGTCCAGTTATGGCGACCACATGTCGCTTGAATGACAGGCATCAAACCTTGTCTGAGAACATGTTCGCAATAATATTCACTGTTGGTCTTCCCCATTCGAGACACACCAACCGATGTAATTATATCACACTTTACGAAATGTTCTCACTTTTTTTGGGCCACCCTGTATATTTTAAATAATCCCAAGTCTGCTATTTACGCATCCACGATTTACAAATATCTGCGATGTTAAATCAACAAGATTAATTATTCTCAAATAATTTGAGACGATATCTTTAATAAAGCTTATTACAATATTTCTAAAACAGGTCACGCTGTTTCTCGATTAATTATATACTCTTGCAAAAATATCATCTCTTTCAAAACTCTGTCACGTGGTACAATACTATGTTGTGAAATTTTATACTGCCATAATATTTTCCATTTGGCAAGAGCTCGACACACAAAGCAAACGATCACCAAATTCCCACATAAATACACGTATCGACTGGAAGATCCATTTGAAGTATTCAAATTTTTATAAGACGATTAATCTCCAAGTGTCGGCTTGAAATGTGTGAACTCCCGGTGTGGCGATTTTAGCATTATACAAAGATATTATACTGCAAATAAATGACAGAAACGAACCTAAAAACCAACAATTATGAATGAAACAAGATACGTCGTCTTCGAACGAGATGCATAGATAACTTTCTGAATATTTAAACAAAAGATATAGGTTAAAATATTTTAAACGATAACGTTTTTTAATTATTATAATAAGTATTCAAAATTTAAACAGCGAATCTAGTGATCTTCAGCTCATATGCCTATAACAATACAAAACATCAACAAATGTATTATACAATGTGACACATATTTTCAGATACACATTTTTTACCGGAACCCAAATGTGAAATTTATGTGTACCGCCGTTGAGACAGCGATGACAGCTCAGCCCGGAGCTGATGGAAGCGGTGACGCCCACCGCAAGTTAACACATCGTGAATGAATCATGCACAAAATTGTTTGGTAGACAGGAGTAGAGACTTACCAATCCGTTGGCACTCTTGTGCGTGGAGATCTTCCGCACAAAAACCTTCGCGGGCTCGGTTTCATTCTCGCTCTCCGAACTGTCTTCGCACTCGTTAGTTTCCCGCGTTGAATTTTTCGCATTTTTTCCCGCCAACGCCATCCCGTCGCGCGGCAGGATGCACAGAAACGATCGAATACCCCGCTCTCATACATGCAGACTCGGTACGGGCGCGACTCGGCGGACGGTCCGATACATAACCAAAGATTTGATCACGGCGCCATGACAGTTCCCGTCTGGCGTTTGAAAACAAAACAAAATTTCCCGTTCGCTCGCCCTGGGCGGCGCACTGCGCAGGCGCCGTTTTGACAGCTGGGCGTAAGGATTCGCCAATTCACATTGCCGGTCGCAGGTAAATTACGTCCATTGAATCAAAAGGAAACATCGTGAGTAAGAAGTAACAAATTACACCGCCAACGGAAACAATCTCGTTGTACAAATGTTACCCACCTACATTATATAATTGTTAGCGCAAGGACAGGACTACACGATCGGTCTCGGAAATTCTACTAATTTAAAGGAAAATGCGGCACCGCAATAAAAATGCTACATTACATATGTAACATCTAAATTGCTTAGTGAATTACTTTTATTTTAGTGCCTGAAATAACTAATCTTCGCGTGGATTAGCCAGCAGTTGAATTTTCCATCGCTAGAGGCCGGCTCAGTTTGAAATGTTTGAATTTTCACCGGTAGTCGGTGTTGTAACGCACATTTTAAATTCCTGAATTATTTAACTGATAACATGGAGAGGGAGAGAAGGCGAGCTGTGACTAATGGATTTAATGTGTACGTCTTCTTACGTATACTCGTATGTAAATTCGCATAATTGGATTTTGAAATAATTCAATATCAACTTGATACAATTATATTTATCTTCAAATATAGATATATTGTACAATCCTGTAACTAAATAACATAAATACGATTAACTTAATGCAAGCAATATTTTATCATGGAAAGATGTTTTGTGCACCATCCTATTTTATCTGATGGGACACGAAACTATTTAGCTTAGCGGTCAGCACCCGGTGTTCCCCAGGATTCATATTTAGTTACAATTTAAAATAGAGATTTGAGGGAAGAGTGTGTCATTGTTTTGCGCAGGCCCTAAATATATAATATCTAATGGGATGAGATGTCTGGGAAGATGGGGTCCTAAAGAGTAATAATGCAAAATTTTAAATGGATGACATTTATATCATGAGGAGGGGTGGATCAGCCAGGGAATAAGGGGAGGATATTAACGTTTATTGCGGGGTCTTAAGGGGTTACAATTCAAATTTTGGAATGGTTGGCATTCAATTTTGTTTAAAATGGCTGATATTTATGTCGTGGGGAAGAGATTGGATAGCCAGGGGAAGGAGACGGTGCATATATTTTGCGCTGGGTCCGTGACAATTTGGTTTAGATCGGTCAAAGGATGTAGGAGTTTATCAATAACGGACAGACAAACATTGAGTTGTATGTGTACTTACGTACGATATATCTATTATAATGGTTACTAGCCTGCCCGCACAGCTACCGCACGGTAGCAGACGTATCCTGCAGAGACGCAGTACTCTGTTGTCAATCTTCTCCAGATTAAAAAAAAAAATCGCTAAAACACTTTGATAAAACCATTAAAAGTGTTTTGATAAAAAAATAAGGTGAAGAAGAAGATTGAAAGATATCAATATATATGCGTTACACAATTATCTATCACCAGAACTTTTAAATTTAAATATTGAGCTATTAATGGCTGAGAAATGCTACAAAAACAAATGTGATGGGAGACAAACCATTTCCAGTAAAGAATAAAGTTATTTGTAAATTCAAAGACGCATTTAAAAATAAACATATTGTGTCATTCTGAACACATTTGTAATTTCCGTGAATATTATTTAAACAAACTCACAGCATGAATCTATCTATATGTATAAAATGTCTGTCCTTACATTATTTCAAATTTTGCGCGAAAAACTTATGTTTTGGAAATCAACCGCGAAATAATGACAGTTAAAAAGCTTGAAACATGTGTTTACCACATATCTCAATGTGAAAGATGGCTGTTCTTTGTAAACATTGATTTGAAAACAAAATGGTGTCCATAACACTTCTGTGGGATCACCATAAAAAAAATGTCTAGACCATCTGTAAGAATATTAACATCACGAGTTTCTATTTCGGTGGGAACTCCGATTATACTGCATAGTGAATATGTATACTTATCGGTTCAATTTCACACTGTAAATGAGATGTCCGTTCATACCATAATCTAAAAATATTTGGTTATTTCCCAAAAGATTCGCTTGACATTTTCTAAACAATATAAAACGTCAAAAATTGCCCATAAAACAGCTAGCTTTTTTAACTTTTTAAAAAATGGTTGCGTTGGGTTAATATATTCTTCAAGAAATCTAGTTTTTTCTACATTTAATTTGTATGTAGGTAGGTTACATGGATTTTTCAATTTTTTTTCGGGTTTTTAACATTTAATTGATGCAATTGAAATTATTATTTCTATTATTCACATGACAGGGCTATTGCTACCTGTCACGTGAATTATAAAAATTAGAATTTGGTTGTAAACTCGCAGAGAAAAGCTCAAAAATACGAAATTTCACTAAATCAGGCTTCACAAAGAAATTAGAAGAAAAAGAATTTTAAAAGAAGTGTGTAACGATACTATTTATCGGTGGCAATCGCCAAAAAATTAAAAAAAGATTTTTGCTCTCAAATTCGCAGAGTTATAAGCGAGGAAATAAAAAGTTAGGCTAATTAAATAGTATAAATTTTCAAAAAATCACTAAACTAAAAGAGTTGTAACAAATATAGGAGAAGAAGAAGGATGAAAAGAAAAGAATGGAAATATACAGTCAACCTTCAGACACCTGCGAAAAATTGCAAAAAACACGCAGAATCGTTGAGTAATTAACAGATTTATGTGTGATAGAAAAACTTACATTGTTACATATAAACATATAACACGGCAAAATACACCTTGTTTTTTTAATATATAGAGATAGTAAAGTCATATAATAGTTATAGTAAGTTATAAATTGCTAAATATCATGCTTAATAATAATAATAATGTGTTTATTCCAGCGTGATCAGGTTTTTTCCGATTTCCGATTTCCGATTCGCCATAAAGATAATACATATAATATAACACATTAAAGTTACGAAATAAATATAATGTTATGACTAAGAAAACCAACGAAAATATTGAAAATATAACCAAAATACTGCAGTCACGGCTATTGTTGTATATGTAGCTATTTTGTAAGCATTGCCATTCTCTGGTCATGATGTTTAATTTCCATAATTTTTGTACTTGATCGATTTTATTCCCAGAAACTCGCAATTATTGGAAGATACAGAATTACTCAAATATCTGCTCGCCTCGACGCGGAAGGACAGACTATTCACAAATTCGGGAAAAGTGTAAAATATCTACACTTGTTACTATTTGGCTGAGTGTAACGATGACAGCTGCCATTGCCGTTGTCCGCGCATGTGCGTATGGTGTACTTCGATTCGAAATCTTTGATCAACATCGAATGTTTTAATTTGTATTTATCATTATATCGTGACTTTCCAAACATAATAATACTATGGGGATATTTTAAGGAAATTATCGGTTTTTCTGTGAAAATATCGCAATTTATCTATGGATGAGGGCAATATCGCTCATACAGACATATAAAAGAACGATTATATTACTGAGGGTAGGAAGGGATACATGAAATATATTGAAATACATGTGTCATCATCATCATCATCCATAACTCCTGGTTGGTCTGGACCCCCTTGAGAGTTTTCGACCTTTCTTTCCCGCCGTTTTGGATTTCAAAGCCAGATATACTTTTGAAGTCACTACGCTCCATTTTAACTTATTTTTTCACAAGCTTCTGCTATATATATATATACAGGATGGCCCAAAAAAAGTGAAAACATTTCGTAAAATGTGATATAATTACATCAAAATTAGTTTATTAAGGAAAACACATTCTTATTCATTAACAAACGGTCTGTGATATTTTAAATACTAATTTAATGAATTAATTATAAATATATACATATAAAATCAATTTTGTCGACAAATATTGTTTTTGCGCTACCAGGATTCGAACCTGGATCTCTATTTCCAATCCGGGGAAGTATACTACCAATTATGTTATATCGCCAGTATTTTTCATGACAAATTTTCGAACCTATATGTTATACTTTTTCAAATTAATACATCTTTGTTAAATTAAATTAGTTTAACTATATCAACAATAACTTAAATAGTTTACTAATTTACTTACTTACCTATTTACCTATACTACGTTTTATTTCGACAATTTCCTATCGCCATCTTTGATTATTAATTTTCCCATTGTTTATATTTGGTTTTTTCAAATTGTTGCCCAGAATGACAAAAATCACTGCAGAAGACCGTATTCTGATCAAAAATTTGTGAATTGAAAAACGTTGGGGTGCTCGGAAAATAATCAAAGAATTTCAAAACAAAGCTTGGTGTATAGCTAGACATTACAGCAGGATGGAACTCCATCTCACACAGCCAGAAATGCAATCAACTTTCTTCGTCGTTAGAATGTTAATTTCATCGAGCCAGGCATGTGGCCACCGAACAGCCCAGATTTAAACCCAATAGATTATGTAATATGGGGTGTTTTGATGATTGCTGATTAGCTAAATATTGTGCAAAAAAATTACATTAAGAATTATAATTAATTATATTATGTTTTAAAATAATTCATATATTACGAGATGTTCTCACTTTTTTGGGCCACCTGTATATATATATATATATAAAGGTGTCCAGAGGAAAATTATCAAGTTTAATATTTAAAAAAAAATAAACTATAATATTATTCTCATATTTTATTTATACAAAATGGAGTTTAACGATTCGGATTTTACGTTTCATAAACAATATCGTCTAAATGCCATCCATTTCTCTCAAGACACTCTTGCATTCGGACTCTTAAATTTGCAATAACTGATAATAACATGATATATAAAATGACACCCGTGAAGTTTCTTCGGAATTAAATATCTAGTACATAATAAACTAAAAAATAGTATACTCAAACAAACTGATAAACAAAAAGACTTTTACATTTAAATAAATATATATATATATATATTTATGTAGTTTCCCAGAAAATAATCCGTTATATATATATTTTTTTTTTATTGAATAGATTATAGAAAAGTATTGTACCAGGGTGTCGAATTAAGTGTTTAATTTGTTGTCAAAACTCTCATAACCTCATAATAATAATTATCTCATAAACCTTTTTTTTTAAATACACATATTGCATATAAACTATTTAATAATACATTGTTTACGAATGAATCTCAATGTTCTGGCAATTTTTTGATTCCACGCCTAAAGAAAGATGAAGGAACTGGTGGTTTAAAGATGAAGAAGTCGACGAGCCAAATTTGAAGCGCAGCATTGTTATTAAAGGAGATTCCTCGGAGATTGTTGGACAGAGGGCGGAAAAGATGAAAATCTAACGGAGCATCAGGAGAATAGAGAAGATGCGGAAAAACCTTCCAACCAATCGCTTGAATAGCCGCTTTTATAATATTACCAGTATCCGGACTGACATTATCATGTTGAAAAATCACTTGGGTGGTTTTCAAACCGACGGAATTGTATGTAATAAACCTCAGAAATGATTGTAACATTTCTCGAAAGCAAATGATAGACGACGTCATATTTGTCCCACCACTCCCCGATTAAACACAAACAAAAGGATATGTCGAATATATTTATTGTACTTCACACTCCATTTTCTTTAGCCAATATAATTAACACAAATATTCTACAAATTGAAAATTCATTCAAGACGTATGAAAACAATAATCTAACATTAAAATAATTATTTCGAAGCACTCTTGCTTTGGAAAACAAAAACGCTATTAATGCAACAACCCATTATATGTATGCATTTTAGTTTTGACCCAGGAAGCCAAAATATGTACAAATATAAATATAACTTTTTATTACATGCCACAAAAGCAGAGGTTTGCCCGGTTTGACGGCTGACGACAACCCTAATTCGTATTATAATATATTATGCTACATAATTTGTTTTTGGAACGTTACAATTTTCGCTATTATATATTTATATATTTGGTGTGTTCAGTTGTTTTAAATGTTGGAAGGACAATGAAAATACAATAGAACCTCAATTATCCGAGCCACAATTAGCTGAGTCTTCGTATTTTCCGAGCCCAAAGAATTTTTGTAATTGTGAAATATCGCGGCAGGGAGGCGAGGAACAACCAGTGTTTTTTTTGTCACAGAACGCACCGGAACGGCGTTCCGGCGCCTTTTTGCCTTACGTATAATAAATTTAATATATGTTAAGAACTAAATATATGTTTTATTATATAAAAGATTAACATATTTTATCTTACAAAAAAGCACTGGGAACAATAATGAAACAAAAAATATAAAAGACCTTTCTAAGATTTTTTTTTTTCTTATTGCATAGGTATATTATATAAATTGGCGAAGGTACTAACTAATACAAATAAATTTATTTTAATCACATCAAAAATAATCAGTGTAATATGTAACCAACGGCTGTCCGTATTATCCGAGTTTTTAATCATTTCAGATATGCTCAGTCCACATCATCTCGGAATTTTATTATTGTAAAGCCGGCAAATGTTTTTCTATCCATCTATTGACATATTTTAGAAACAACTTTTTAAATTTTAACATTGCATCAAATGGTTTGAATCATTACTAACAAAAGAATCTTGAAATTGGGCGTTCATTCTAAAAAAGGGGTATGTTTACTTATATTTTATAACTACTTTTTAAAAATTTCGTTAATGAATTTTCCTCTTTTTTAAAACGTTATAGTATGAAATCTTTTTTATTGCAACGTAATGTTGATTAATCTGTCTCTAACAGTGTTCGTTTTTCTATGCTTAATTTTCCCTTCTTTTCTATGGTTCGAGCTGTCAAATATTGTAAAGTGCATTTTTTTGTTATTGTTTGCAAAATTTAATGGAAACATCTATTAAAATATAGTTTACTCGTGAAATTATATTAATGTGTCCTCAAGTTATTCAAAACAAGGCAATTTGGAAGCATAATTCGAAACCTTCCTGCGTTGTGTATAAATTCCTGCGATATAAGCAGACCTTGTATTAAATGATTTTATTAATACTTAAATGTGTGTAATATTTTCTTCAAAATGTTTGTTGATACATCAGCAAAGAAGATCCTGAAAAGTAAAGTGTAAGTTAATAGGGCATGGTTGTAACATGTCTGACTAGTCCAATCTTTAATATTGACGATTTTATAATAGTATCATTCAAGAGCGATCATATTTTGTTGCAGATAATTTTTTATCCAACTTTGCTCAATTTGTTAATGCTTATTTGGACAGATTAATAAAATACTATTTTTGGCAATTGTTACTTACTTATATTGATGAAAGATAAAGTAACTAAATAGGTATTGAATGAAATAGAGGTTGTTTTTTTCATAAGAAATTTAAATTATAACATAAAAGATTACAACAGAAGATATACTATGTTGCAAATACAGATGCACGGAATTTTACGACTATTTCCCGATCCTGATTTCTTGGAAAAACTTCAAAAAAATGATTATTCATTTTTATTGTTCTTTTGTGGTAGTTTCATTGGGTTTCCTTCAACCAGTAGTTTTGTTAGTTGTTTATTTGTAACAGTCCAAAAGTCGTGTAGGTGTACTTCAATTTATTTTCTATTATTTGCCTGACAGTGAATACCTGGTCCAACACAGAATCATCACTGCAGAAATGATCCACAGATTCAGTTTTTTAACCACATTATGAGAGCAAAAAAGTAGTCACTTTTGCAGCATATAATGCAGGATGATTGCGGGCAAGAAAAGCATCGGAATGAAACGCATGTTGAAGTTAACAATCTTAGACAATGGTAAAAGAGTTCAATGGCTTTTTTCTGAGCAGCTGCCAATAAAATAGTCATAGCTAAAATGATAGAGAGAGAGGACATAAATAAGTTTTGATATTAAATGACACTTCAAGAAGAAGAAACATAAAAGACCTTTCTTTGTAGTTGCATCAGTCTTTTTTAACTCTCTTCAAATAGATTGGGATCATCACTCAGTCTTTTCGCTGCTTTGTTAATTTGTCCAAATTTTGCTCCCAATGGAATAGAGTTCTTGTAAAGCATTAAGTTCGTTATTAAATTTTTTTAAGAAAACTTAATACAGTGGTTCCTCAGTATACCTCCTTAATCCGTTCCAGATCTTTGGACTTATACCAAACAGGGCGTATACCAAATAAATTTTTACCTTAAGAATTAAAGAGAAAATGATTAATCGGTTCCCATGAAAAAAAATCCTATAGTTATTGGCATATTATACATTGATGATGTTGTATAAAATATATTAAACACTGCTTAATACCAAAATATATACAGTGAAACCTCTATGTATCGTTTTTGAAGAGACCTATTAAATTAATTAAACGATTAATGCGGTAAAATGATGCATGAGGAACGATCCATGCAATCTATTTTTAGGTGTTTTGTATGAAATTAATTCGGAACTGGAAGAAATAAACGATACATGCGGAAAAACGATTATTCGAGGAACAATCAATCGAGATTTCACTGTAAATTCAAAAGCAATTAAATTAAATGAATTTAAATTTAACAGGTTGAAAATAATCAGGTTGACATTTAAATACTAAAATTCTGTCCTAAGATATTTGCTTCTGCCTTCTCCTCAGGATGTTTCGGACAATTCTGGTCATTCCAGATAATGCTTTTACGGCTTGTTTGGGCTTTTCTTTCTTAGAACTCATGATTAATGAATTTACAAATCGTAAAATCGAGGACTTAAGCCCTCACCATTTGACGCACGCAAGTCGTCGCCAAACAAAGATCGTATACCAAATTGGACACTTATACCAATGCAAACGTATACCGAGATACCACTGTACTTTTATAATTTAATTGTCAAACAAAACTGAGCCAATCGGCGAAAGAACATTTTTATCATGATTCCACAATGCATAAGGACATCTATTGATACACATCTCATACTTCATTATAAATGTTTGGCGATCAGTAGACTACATATGCCAAATAGCATAATGAGCTTTCAAATTTCAATCACAAGTTCAAGACGAATTAAAGGACGGGTTAGAAAATACAGAAATCAATGCAGTATATTATGTTGTCAACCGTCAAGTTTATACCGCATAAAACATACATTTCTCTTCAGTTCTTTCCCTATTATTTTATTAAACAACAATACTTCCAGCTTATAACAATCAAATTATACCAATAAATCTAGTTATACATATAAATTAACAGTAGTAAATTATGTATGTTTTTTAAAATCACATTGGCATTATTATAAAAATATTGTATTGTGAAGTAATGTTAATTAAAACAGTTTTATAATTGCAGAGAATCCTCTCTCGGTAGAATGGACATTTCAAGAATGTGCCGGACATGCTTAGATAAAAAAAGAAACATGAAAAACTTACATGATATACATATTAGTGGATACAGATATCAAGAAATGATCTATGTTTGTACTGGCTTTGAGGTAATTATATATGTTTGTACCGGCTTTGAGGTTTATTATTTCATATACAGTAAAACTCTCTTAATTCGTTATCGCAATAGATCGGCGCGCTTTGAGCTCGTAACTCACAAGACCGCGGCCGAACTGAGTGATACCATATTTTTGTGTACTAAATTCTGTGGTGCGTTTTATAAGATTTGTTGTTATTTCAACAATAATTGTCGGCGTGTTGCGAATTATATATTTCTATTCGCCCTTGTAACCCTGAATAAAAATAATTTTAACAATTTTCATTGAATCTCGTAATTTTGATTTGATTTTATATCTGGTTTTTGGTTTATGAAATGTTGCTATTTGTTTTATGTAATAAAGAAACTGAAACCTTTATATTTAAATACACAACCTTTTTATAATTAATTTTTTTTCGTGTTTTGTTTTCTAAAATGGCACAAACATCTCATAATTCGTGTAAATCCTTGACGATTATGGAACTTATTTTAAAAACTAACAAAAATTGATGTCAAAGATAAAATCAGCAGGAAAATTTCAATTCTAAATACCTCTTTATGTTATAACTTGAAAAATCGCAGAAAAATAATAAGCTTCAATGAAAATTTAAAAGTTTTTCATTATTTTTCACGGGATTTTTAATATTTCAATTTCTTGCCCAATTTTGATGGAAAAGACGAACTCGACCGCTAATCAAATTAAAATGTCCATAAGTTTGGTTGTGTTAAGCACTGGTGAATCGTTTGAAGAAGCCTATTTTTAATATTGGACTCGCCATGTCGCCACACACTTATTTGATCAACATTTCGACACATAAAAAGCTGAAATAATAGACAGTCGCCATGTTTTTCAGTATAAAAATCACAATGATGACAGCGACAGTGCGCGCAAAAATGCGAAAGTGTAAACTGATAACACGTTTTTAAAAAAAAATTTTGAGTGTTGCCTTCAAAATAATTGTTCTCGTTATTTGAATATTTTTTTTTAATTTTGGTCCTGTGAGTTACGAATTAACGGAGTTTTACTGTATATGTTTGTACCAGCTTTGAATTTTATTATTTTATATGTTTGTAATGGCTTTGATTTATTTTATATAATTTTAGTGTTTAAATGCTTTTATCTTAATCAGAGAATGTGCACATGGAGAGGGAATAGAATAGAACAAATTTTTGTGTTTATATAATTACTATGATTTTGAATACCTAATATATGGCCACATATGTTTCGTGAAATAATCCATTTTAATCTGGCTTTTTTAACATGACGTATTGGAAAAGTTAGCACTTTTTGATAACGCTTTGTAAAAAAGAATAAACTGAAACAAATGAGTGAGGAGAGAGTGCATGGTGTGAGAGATATACAATGCAAATGTTGATGATACATGAAATGGCGAATGTTCACAGAAGTTCCTGCATGACTGGGTAAACCAGTATGTTATGTTTGAAACCTCAATGAAGGACGAACATGCATGAGAAGACATATGAAAATGAGTGATTAAATGAGTTATGGCAGGTAAGAGTAATGTGTGACATTCTATCTTTACCTTTGCAGTTTTTAATATCTTATTAGAATCTTATACAGTAAGAAAACACAAATGCAAAATCACGCAGAAATTCTAATGTTATCATTTTTATATTTATATTTTTATATACGATTTAATACAAAATTTCAATCTTGTCTTATTAATGAGCCATATTAAATAATCTTGTTTGTAGTGAAGATACTTGCCTACTAATCTAATGGTCAGGGGTTCAAGCCTCATTCCAGGAGGCCATCAATTTAGTCCTATTTTCATAGCAAAATAAAAAGAATATTAATGTGACACGTATTCCATGTATGTATCTCTTCTTAAAAAAAATTACTTTGTGTATAGTAATTTAAAAAATTAATTGTATTTATTGACAATTATGGAAGATAAGTATCTAATTTGAAACAGTGAGTTTTTCTGCTTCTTTTAATTTTCATTTCTTCAACTCTCGCTTTATCAGTTCTACCGAATCTGAATGCTGATGTCATAAAATTATTATCATAATTCCTTCATATGTGTTTTAATAACGCAAATTAAATATCAAATAGTATGAATACATAATTTCTGTAACATTACAACACTATAGGGAACAATGTTGCGATATATAATTTCTTTATATATAAGATTCTTTGGAATATTTCAGGTAGATAAAGATGACGGGCTCCCGCAGCGAGTATGTTCAGATTGTGCCGAGTTGCTGCCAAACTTTTTCACATTTAGAAAGCGCAGTGAAGAAGTTCACAAGGTTTTAAGTGATGCTCTGGCCAGCAAGAAGAGGGAACTTACAAAACCAACCACCGAAGAAGGAACGCTAGAAGAAAACCCTTTAGCTGATGTAAAAAATGGTTTGTTTAATGTGAAAGTCATCTCAAGATAATAAAATATAATAATATACTTAAAATTTGTTTCGTAAAACTGTTTGAAAACAGAGTTGTTCGTGAACCAAAACAATTATTCCCATAAGAATCAATGTAAAATGTATTAATCTGTTTAAGACCCCAAGAAAATGACTCTTTATTTTATACTTCTTGCTTGAAATCCTATAAAAGCAATCAAAATTCATGGTTTTAACTTAAAAGGAATTGGAAGTAATAAAATGAAAATAATAATCGTAAAAACATATTTTATTTTGACTTATCTTACAAAATATGTAGTAAAGTGTTATTGTTTGGAAGGGGACTCTCCTTCCATGAAAACGTCGGGTGCTTGAAGTTCATCAGGTCTCTGTCTCGCGAAAAAACTATTCTACTATATCCAATCCATACTGAGTGTGATATAATCTCCACCGTGATGATATAGGTATGCTATTGAAGGATAAATTAAATGAATCCTTAATCATCAGATGATTCTTCTTATTTCTTTTTCAGAATATTCTTGTGAATCTAATGAAGACTCTTCGCACGTCGATGACAATAGTGTTATAAATCACAATGTCTGTATTGAAGGTGATAACAAAGATTTTGAGAGTGTCTTTATTGAATACAGTATTGATGAAAGACATTCATTACTTAAAAGTACGGAGGTTGAAAGTACGGAAATATCACCCATTAAAAAACAAGACTTGCTTATGGCAAAAGAGCATAATTATGTGAGTATTATTTGTGTGAATTAACAAGTAATATGATCCTCAAAACCCTGTAGTGTCGAACAGCAGATTAGTGCAGACAAAAATCTGTTACAATTTTTTTGGTTATTTGGATGGTTTTAAATTTATCTCATTAATGTTATTCGTAATACATTTAACCAGCTTTCTTTTATCGGCTACACTACTTTTTACACTGAAAAGCATTCTGTGCTAAATGTCATTTTAGCACAGAATGTTTTTTTGGAGGCATTCTCAGTAAAATGTGTCACAAACTGCATTAAAAAGGCATGTTAAGAAATTCATAACGTTTTACAGAAAGTTAATAGATGTTATATATAAAATTGTTGTTATGGGTATTAGCTGTCATTGTTATTTTTATTCAGTATAGTCTGCCATTTTATCATGGTGCGTTTCGCATTGGAATAATGTTTACAAATCATTAAAACTTATCAAAATCAGTCTTCGATTCGATAAACTCAATCATTTCCAGAAATGGACCTGTCAATTGGCCGCCTAGATCATGTGATATATATTTTCTGTGTGTAAAATCACTTGTTTATGCTGATAAACCAACAACAATTAAAAATCAACATAACTCGTGTTATTGGGGAAATTGCACTAGATGATTTATGATGAAAGAATGGCTGAAAATTGACCCGAAATTTAAATGATCACATTTAAATTAAATTATATTCTATTGTTAATGGCATCGAATGATCTTTCAAATAATTAAAAATCATATACTGTTAATACTGTTTTTTTTTACTATAATTCAATTTTTAAAGTTCCATCACTATTGTTAGATAACCCTATACAACATTTTGTATATTCCTGTAAAATGTTACACAGTTTTAATTTTCCACAAAATAAAAGATTTCACAAAATGTTTGAATAGACCAAAATAAAATACAATGATCTGTATATGAAAAAAAAACATATTCTATGTTAGTGCGGCATGAGACATTTGTCTGAGCCATGTGCCGCGTTTTATTCCCACATTTTGTTTATTATATGTATGTATTTATTTTTCTGATTGCAGTCACTGGATAATAGTAAATTGGTACTATTATTTCCTACCATTTACGGCTGCAATATTTGTTACAAATATTTTCTCAGTCAAGTTGCTGTGAGAGAACATAATAAGAATCATCCATCACCGCCCGCGTATCCAACCAAGTGTCCTCACTGCTTGAAGCTATTTTCACACCAAAGGTGAATCTTATTATCATGTTTTACACTTTCACGTTTATCAAATGCCAGTGCAATAAAAAAATAGATGGAATCTCTCAGTATATTGTTACTTGCAGTCCCAAGACTTGATGTCAGGACTATCAGCTGGCATAATTTTTAAGAAACTGTTATTATTTTTTAATGATATATAACGGTAATGACAATGTTTTATTATTTATAGATATGTAGTTTCACACACGCGCAGGGCACATCCTGAAGTGGAGCGTTTTCTGTGTGGCTATTGTCCTAGGAAGTGTAAAACCGAGACAATCCTCCGAACGCACATGTCTGGACACATCACAAGTATTACATCCGTCAGTGATGACAATGGTAAGTAATAAAATATATGATTTGTTCAATTGTTAAACTTCCCATCATCTAATCAAATTTTGTTTGCCTCTGTGATTAATTAATTCATCATTATTAAGGCGAACACATTCTTATTGTGAAGTTGTAATTATTCAGAACACAGGTCTGTGATATTTTAAATAAATAAATTAGACCTATGTTCTGAATAGTTACAAATTCACAATAAGAATGTGTTCTTAAAATACAAAGTAAAACATATTCTTATCTAATTTTTTGTTTCCTTATTATATTATAGTTTATTCAGTTATCCACCCATAAATTATTGTGCACTAGGTTTGTTACACCCTATAAAAATTGTATATTTTTACGAAAGATTAATTTTTTTCTTTATGATTAATAAGTGTGTCCCACCAGTCTAAATGGAATTGACTGTATATAATATTAACATACCAATTAGATGTAGAATAATGCATACTTTTAGTTTATTTATATCTTTTTATTAAAAAAAATTTCCCTTGTTTAAATTTATTTTTAAAAAAATGTTTATAAAACCTCAATAATAACTATGTAAAAGGCAATCCTTGCCGTAAAATTGCCGTGCAGTTTGGCAAAAAATAAAATTATAATGAATATATATGTAAAATTGCAGGACCTTTAATACATCTTAGATATGCTCTTAATTTTCAGATAAAAATCTGTCAAACAATGAATCTGATACAGCGTTGAGAATTATTAAAAACAGCGACAGTGAACCGATGGTAGATGACAGTGGAATTAAAATGAGAAATGATATTTTATACATTTGCACTGATGAGTTTTCAAATCCTTGTGAATTGGAAGTAAGTTTTATATAATTTTTAAATATTTACTTGATTTCTAAATTTACATATTTGTCAAGTCACTAATTTTATTTATTTTTTATTTTCAGAAACACTTAAATGAGAAACATGAAATAGAATATAGTTCACTAGAGAATAAATTCAGCATTGCGTCTGGTGAAGAAATTGCAGGTGAAATACTTATATAAAATCTTGTAAACGTCACTTTTTGTTGTCGACCTTCAATCTTCAGTATTGACCAGAAACGATATTATTTTTTTGACAATAAAATGCACCGAATCATAAGATCATAATTTTTAAGACAATTTTAAGAATAAATATTTTATTGTTCAAAAAAATTAAAAAAGTATACACCTCGTTCACAAGCGAGCCAATGAACAATAATTTTTGGTGATTTTTCAGTGTATATATATTTGTTTTACGCACTAAATGAACTGTCAAATTAATATGAATAGATAAATTTAATATTTATAGAAAATGTATGAAATATACTAACTATAATGAAGTAAACAGAGTGAATCACAAATATAATAAGACAATATTTTAAGTTGATTTTTCTGTACAAAATGGTTTAAAAATATGATAGTTTAACTTGTCAAAGTAGTTAAAGTGGAACATGGTAATCGCAGCTGAATATTTACACCACAGACACATTAAACTTCCTAGGAGAGTCATTGGAAGTGCAATCATATAGTTCAATCATGACCTCAATTCCTTTGTCAATAAATGTAATGACACCATAAATTTTCCCCTCAGATATCACGAGTGACGGTAAAGCAGAGTGTAGGGGCGCCGGGCAGAAAGTGCGCACACGCAGGCGATCAAAGATAAGAAACCCGAGATACAAAAGTCACGTGTGTAATATCTGCAATAAAAGCTTTAGAGATTTTTGCCTTCTTAAAAAGCACAAGGAGTCTCACAATTCTAGCAAGCCGTATATCTGCAAAGTGAGTCATTATTAGCTTGCTATTTTTAAATCTCATTTTGCATGACCAAACCTAATTTGTAAAATACATTTTTCACCGCTGTCTGTGCATTCAAAATAATTTTTAGTTTCAGAGCAAATAGCACAATAAAGTACATCAATACTTCGCTTTATGGGCTAAATATGTTCCGGGAAACTTGATCATAAAGCAAAATACACAAACCCATACTGATTCCGTAGGATCCATTTCAATTTTATAAAAAAATATGATAATCAAGTTTTTAATTGAAAAAACATTTTCTATTTTTTATTTTCTTTAGTTTCATATGTATTAATCATATTTACATTTTAAATACATACTGGATTTTATTGAAAATCAATAATTAGCACAATGAACATAATAAATATGCAAGAAAAAGATTTTACTAATTGCCAACCATGTTCCATGATAAAACACTTGAAATGCATGCATGTAAAATATCGGAATCACAGTATGAGAATATAAGAAGATTTGACTGCTCGTCGCTGAGTGATGCAATGGCTGTTTGGAACAATGATAAATATGGTGTCCACTCTTCTATTGATGACCGGATGAATGTGACATATTTCACATATTTTTTTGGCCATATATTGAATAATTTTGGGCTGCATATCGGAACAGAGCTATATATAATTTAATTAGGCCGTTATAGCGAAAACTGTTTATAAAAACCAGCCAAATAGCGAGGTATTGGTGAATCATAATTATTCTGCTTTTCCTTTGATTATAATCATTCGATTTTGGACTTCCACTTCACAATGACACATACAATTTTATACTTCTCAGTGGTGAAATAGTTAACCCTTTATAGGATAAATTCTTTTTTTCTTAAATTCAAACATTTAACAATTTTTATTATATTTGTGTATTATTTGAATAAATAATTTGAAATTAAAATTATAAAATATTACTTGGTTTTCTGAAAAAACATGATTTTCAAGTGGCTGATTTATCGACTACTGACCATTTAGGACAATTATTTCTAATAAATACACACATACATTTACTTCTAAATCGTTTCCATACTTCAAAAATGTGGTGACACCCATAGACGCGGCGAGTTGCGGTCGTAAACACTCAGTGGTCCATGTATCGACCAGTGACATAAATATTTTTTTACACGCGATTGAGAGCCAACTTCAGGGTGGTGGTTTATTTACTTGAACTAAAAAAGGTGACAAAAATATGCACAGCATATGAATTATCGACCTAAGTGCAGGTGGTCGATACATCTACCGTTTTCAGCTCATGCCTTATAAAGAGTTAAAGCATCCACTGTGGTGCAGACAAAATACAAATAAGTCATTTATCATGTAATTATACATTTTCTCATCTCCAGAGTGGCACATGCAGAAAATATTGCTTCGCTACCAAGTTTGAGCTGGACCTCCACACGCACGTGAAGCATTATGAAGACGCGGTCCGGACCGAGGGCAAGCCAAGTGAGGGCATGTTTGTGTGCAAGTTCTGTCCCAAAGTATTCCCCAAGCGGAGGAACATGAGGGAACACATGAGCTCACACCGACCAGACAAGAAATACCAGTGCCGCTATTGTGAAAAGGGTATTTTAATCATTATAAATCATTCACTATTTAACTTTCAATGATTTAACTCAATTTTGAGTTTGATTAGTACTCGGTGTGTTATCCATGATGATGGACTGAATGATGGCTAGTGACTCCAATCATATCCATTGCATCATATGTTAGTATCATCCATGTTCTTTAGGAATCCACTAGATGACGGTACAGATTAGCAAAAAATTATAATGAATATTAATATTAATTTACAATCTTTCCGTATTGTGCGATAGATGTCACTGATTAAGGCCTGATTAGGAGACAAATATATTCTGCGCTGGGCCGTAAGGGGTTGTTTTCTTATTTATATATTGTGACGTGCACGACAGAGCATCAGCGCGTCCACCGGTTTCACCCAAGATATAACATGAGACTTGCGGGTACTATGAACAGAATTGGCTATTCTACCTCCCACCTGCTTCCGACAGTCATTCTCAAGGAAATATAAATATAATTAGAAATAGATTTTACAACATTATAATTTACACAAATATAATAATACAATTGAAACAAATAAACAAAGAGAAAAACGTTGTCAAATTATTGCGAGAAATCACTCCGTAAAACTACCTTTTTATACCCAAAGTAACTTCCAGCAGCATGAATGGAATATTTTTATCATGTTCAAACACAGCTAAATTAATCAACTTTCATTCTTGTTTGACAATACCTCCGGTAGGTAGAAAAATTGATCAGCGGTCGAGGAGCAATCCTTGTATGGTCAAATTTTACTTCAGCAGGAGAACAGGTTGAATTTCACTGGATAAGTTTTGTTTGATGAATATCAAAGTTTTGGGGTTACTTGTAAATTAACGTCGTTTACGGCGTGATGTTTAAATAGGGTTTTTTCCATATGAAGATGATTCGAGCGGATGGATCCTAATCGTGATGGTCATCCTTCTCTGTTCATGGGCAATCCTCCATGAATCATATCCGAGGCATTAAGAAAATCAGCTTAAGCGGTACTTCATCCAGATAATTGCGCCAGGTGGAGGTCCATACTTAGGAAGGGATTTACATCCTGTAAAAAAGCTAATATAATATAACACGATGCATGTAACGCAGATGCCTAACATTAGATATTTCTTACCATTCCTCGATTAATTGAATCGCATGGTTGTAGTTTACTACATTCTACCAGATATCGACAGCGTTCCTGCTTCCATCAACGGAAATGCTTAGACAAAGATGCTTTTGCGCAGTATTATTGCCATTACTACTACATGGCAACCATAGACGGCACTATCGGCGGGTAGGTACTATAATTTAATGTTCAATGCATTTACATTACTGTATAAAAATATCTTTCCACAGTCTAATATTTGTCAAATACTGCTGTGATTAATTTTATTGAATATAATTGATTACTCAATCATTTTTGCATTGCAATTTAAAACGGTTTTACACAAAATATTGTATTCACTTGAGATTTTAAGTAATTTTATTATTTATCTTATATGTTATATTATTTTATTTCTTTAAGTTTGCTGTGTCCTTTGTGTTGATGCTTTTAATAACATTCCGACGATAATCATATCAATCGAAGATAGCAATAGATGTATATATGTATATAGCAAAAAAAAAGTACACTAGTGCATTGTTAAAGCAATGTAATAAGGAATTTCTGCATTGAAATATAGTCTACAAAACCTGGCGGCCAGGGTTACTATTCGCCTATACCTGCCTCAATATTTTCGGAAGAACTGGGGTGAAGGTCAACTGCAGGTGCGCCTGACATTTCAAAGTTTGCCTCGATTTCTTACCTAATCTATACACAGATCAACACAATATTCTAAGTACATTGTCGAATATTGTATCTAATTAATAAAAATAAATCAATTTATCGTTTGAATGTTGCAGGATCCCGGGATTGGAATCCCTAATCATGACTATGATTGGTGTAATGTGTTGGCTTTTAATTCCTTTCATTTTAATCAACTTCACCTATTCCGAGGCCTCTGACTATACTTAAATCTTAGTATTCAAATTTACTTTCTTCAAGGTTATGAGAAAGTTGTTCCTTAATGGTCCATGCCCACAATGATCTTTCAATGAGATTGATCTCTGAGTGTCCGTAAAGTTATGTGTGTACTAGATGCGTCATTCTAGTCCACAAGCAAAACTCATGCAGTGATGATTCTTAGAGAGTTTCGCTCTGTACTCTGGACTGTATTTTACACACACTCAAGTCAAATCTCCAAGAGAAATCTCATTCGTGGACTCGAGCCATAAAGATGAAAAAAACATTTTTATTAGAACTTTTATATTTTGATATTAAATGAGATATCAAAGTAATAAAAGCAATTTTATGATCACATTGTATTTATTTTATTTTATTTCAGGATTTAACTACCATCATCATCTGATCAACCATGAGAGGGTCCATACCAAGGAGTGCCCGTACCTCTGCCAGGAGTGTGGTAGCAGTTTTAACACCACAGACAAGTGAGTCGTTTTCATGATTATTTAAGTTAAAATTAGTATTTTTTTTGGCTAAATTATCTTAAAATGTGTAACTTTTTCAGGTTAGCAGTTCACCTTCGCAGGCACGCCAACATCAAACCTTACTCCTGTACCAAGTGCGATAAGAAATTCCTAACTTCCACACAACTGAACTCCCACATGGTTAACCATGATGGTAAAGTATTCGCTTGACCTTTTTTGCATTTTAATAAATCATCAGTATAAGTATATCAAATCTTACTAATCATCTTCAACGTTTTGGTCTGCTTATGCTAAAAGTGTTGGGAGCCCAAAGTCTCGACAAGGTGCTTCCATCTTCCCTTGTCTCGCACCACTTTGTTCACGGTACCTCTAAGTACTCTGTAAGGATCCATATTTGGTGTGAATCACCAAATATGAATCCTTACGAAGAGAGTAAGATCAAGAATTCAAACTGCCGAAATGCCGTTAGTATTTTTTACCTGTCTTTTCTTTTTGTCTCAGGTGGCAGTTTCATGTGCTCCTCATGCGGAAAAACTTTCATGGCGCTAGCAACCCTCAAGAAGCACTCCCTATACCATCACGGCAGCGAGGGGAGGCCTGCGGGTGGGATCAGCAGGAGAGGGAAGGCAGCCACGGAAGGGAAGCCTGTGGGCGGAGGGACCTGCCACATTTGTGGAGTATCTCAACCCAACATGAAAGAGATGGATGCTCATATGAAGGTTTCTATATTTACTAATAAGGCTCATTTCGGCAAAGATATCTAAATTTAAGCACTTTCGAAAACAGTTTATTGATTAGTTTTATTTTCACTGGCATTTTAACCTCATACCTATAAAGTCTCAAATGACTTAGATCTATATTCAAAGTGTGACAATGTATTGTAATTGTATGAAAATCATGTTTATGTTTGAACATATTTGAGCCAGTTGTTAGTTAGCTATTGGAAAAGTAACAGATAACTGTGTACAGTAAAACCTCGATAATTAAAACCACGTTTATTCGAAATTCAATATTATCGATTGATATTATTATCGATGATTAACCTCGTTATTTAGAAAACCCCGTTAATTCATAGTGCGAGATAATTTTAGGACTATAAATCAAAATATTTTTTTAACTTATAAAAAATTAATAAACTCCACAGCTTTTTGCCCGTGCCCACTCTTGTGGAGTCTCTTTTGCATGCTGTGGTACTTGTCGACACATCTAATGTTGTTAAAATTATTAATACAAATAAAGTATGGAAGAACAATTATAAAATAAAGATGAATTATATGTACAAAATTACATGTAGAATTCTCATTATACTAGACCTTTGTTCACAGACTCATATCTGCCAATACTTCTGCCCCAAGTGTTCCAAGGGCTTCCCCATCATCAGTGCCCTAGAGGCTCACATCAAAACACATTCTGCTGGTGAAAGGTTGGTATGCTTTTGTTTTTGTAGTATTTTGCATTTAACACTTTATTCAGCTTTATATCCAACAACATGAATGCATGTCGGCCAAATGTGTAGACCAAATTAAATATGTACAGTAAAACTCCGTTAATTTGTGTACCCATATTTTATTTATTTATTTTCACATTATTTGCACTTTTATCAAAATTTTGCCCTGAAAATAACATTTCATACTAATTTCTACTGATAATTCGTAGTTCGTATGCATTTTTTATACCCAAAATAATTAAGTTCACGTAATTCATGTGTTTTTAAATCAAAACTCGCACGACTACGCATTCATCATCCCTTTGTGAACATCAGTAGATAGGTTCCCCCCCTAGCCCCATCTCGGCGCCATTCCTTATCGCAATAACGGCGCGCTTAGAGCTCGCAGCCAAACTGAGTATATATATATTCCAAATTCCGCAGTACGTTTTATAAGATTTGTTGTTATTTTGACAGTGAGTATCGGGCGCGTTGCGATTTATGTATTTCACTCAATAAAATAATTTCAACAATTTTCATTGTATCTTGTAATTTATAAATTAGTTGTGTACATTCTATTGATTGTATATCTGGTTTTTTGTTTATGAAATGTTGTGATTTGTTTAATGTAATAAAGAAACTGAAACCTTTATATTTAAATACTTAATTTTTTTCGTGTTTCGTTCTCTAAAATGACACGAACATCTTGTAATTCGTGTAAATCTTTGACCATTTGAAAAAATTGAGCTTATTTTAAAATCTGACAAAAATTAATGTCAAAGAAAATTTGAATCCCGAATATTTGTCAGAGTTCAAACTTGAAAAATTGCGGGAAAATAGTGAGCTTCAATGAATCATGAAGATTTAAAAGTTTTTCATTATTTTTCACAGGCTTTTTAATAATCCGATTTTTTGCCCAATTTTTCAAACTCTCCTAAACTATTAATTTCCTTAGCCTTATTAATTTTGTCAGATCTTTTAAGCGAAACTTGCTAGGTGGCGCCAGAGCTTCGTTAACAGTTCTGTTTTTAGGAAAGAAAGACTCCTTTGTGTTTTTCATTTTTCCAAGTAACATATTTTATTGATTTAATTATCAAGTGACTATGTTATAAATAATCACAATTTCACAAATTTGTTGTGATAACTTTCAAAGTATCCCAGATTCCCTTGGTGTATGACTAATTTCTTGTAAGTGAAACTCAGTATGTCCATGTTAAGTTTAGTACAACAACGTATTTACAGCCAATAATAATTACACACTTTAGGGATAGACTAGTATTCAGGAAAAGCTGTGATCGAAGAGACCTGTTTCCCCAGAGATGGTCTCTTATAAAGTTCATCCCCCACCACTCATCTACTCACTTTCATGACACATACACATACATTTACAAAGTGACAGTTCTCACATTTATCATTACTTAATTGTAAATATTATTAAACAAGAATTGTGTGCAACAAATGCTTAATTTGATTCAACTAAATAGATTTTCATTATCTGCTAATATATTTTCTGAAATATGTACTTGACACCATCATCTATTTAAAAAACATGTTCATAACCTGCAATAATTTATATTCCCAATTTATGTAAACGTAGTCGCTGGTAATACAACCATTTTCTTTGCAGATCGCATGTGTGCAACAAGTGCGGGGCTGCCTTTAACCGACCGGAGCATCTAAGAGGTCACGAGGGGCGCGTGCACGGGGGTTACCGGCCCGTGGCCTGCCCGCACTGTCCGCGCAGATTTATGATCCAAGCGGACCTTAACAAACATGTCCGCACGCACACAGGAGAGAGGCCATACGTGTGCAACGTGAGTACTGCCATACGTTAACACACCTTTACAATTTATTCCTTGTTCATTCCGTTTAAACATTCATCATGATTTATTACTTTCCGGATAATGTTAACACTAAGCCGATTGCATTCACATCTCTTTTTGCTCAGCTTTTAAAATGCCAGTGGTCAATCAAAATAGTTCATATTTTATTCTACGTGCCCGTATGCACAATTTAAATAAATCATTTCACACTAACAATTTTCGACTGCTACTTTTTGGACTTTTGAGCCCGTTTAAATCGCCGAGTGCGTAACTCCCAACTATTTTGTTCATCAGGAGTGCGGGCGTAGTTTTATTCAGTCCACAAACTTGCGCATGCACATCCGGCAGCACAGCGGTGAGCGGCCCTACAAGTGCGAAGTTTGCCAGAAGGGCTTCTGCGCGCTGACGACGCTCACCTACCACATGCGCTCACACTATTCTATGGCCAGTACGGTAAGTCTCTATTCATTATTTTTCATAATTAATGACTATATTTAATTTTTATCAAAACTATAATCATCTACCTTGTAGCATAATGAGTACATACAGTATTTTCTTGAAGTTTATATATTATAGTGCAGGCATTTAATCTTGATGAAAATGAATCTTTATTTAAGTACATTTTGCATAAATAAATTATTAATTTTTATAATTTATTTTTAAAATTCAGGGCTCATTTTACTAATACAAAATTATTTATATTAGTAAAAATCAACAGGAATAAGGGGCCTCGGCGAAAAACCTAGCATGATCAAATAAACCAAATATTATAGAACGTTGTTGTCAAAAGCTTCAACAACCAATTAAGAGTGTGCATGAGAAGATGTATGAAAGTGTATAAGACAAGAGTGGTGTACCAGGATAGAAGGATTTGTTAATTAATTAAACAAAATGCTATACTCACAGTGAATGAATATGAACACGTTAACAAATATATATTTAAAAAAACATATTTGAAATTAACCATTTCATTATATTCCACTTATGTAGAATTAAGAATAAAATTGCCTTGATTGTATTTTTATTTTATTTTCAGAAATCTGAGTTTGATCCGATAATTCCAAAATCAAATCCCACAAAAGTCAACATGTTGCAGATTACTGGTTTACGAGAATCTCTCACCGGCACTGTAAGAAGAAAATCCATCAAAGATAATAAAGCTGTTGAAGAAGATGCAAAAACAATAAAGGCAGTTGCAAACGTGGATGGGTGTAATGAAACTATTGGTGCGGCAATAATGGCCGTTGAAAATATTATTGATGATAATCAATTGTCTGTGCAATGAAATATTTACACCATATTGGACTATTTTTGTATTTACCCTGTAAAAAATTTTACATTTCGTAATAAAGTACTTTATTTAATATTGTCAGTTAGATGCATGTTTGATCTCTCATGTTTTAGATCACTGGAGATTTTGTTTATTTAACCCTTTGCACTTGACTCATAGTTTGCCACATTATTTGAGTGCCGCCAAGAAAAGAAAATAAAGTGTCATTTCTTAATATGTATTGTTACTACATTTATTAGAACTTACAAATCAATAATAATAAGTTATTAAATTTGATTGAGAATCGAGTAATATGTCATACAAATTGGACACATTCTCCACACATAAGGAACTAAGATAACACACAAGCGGTACACAAACGAGACAACAATATACTCAATGGGATCTTTTTTTTTTATTAGTTTGGGTCATAAATTATGATGTTTATTTGACATTTGGGTGTTAACAAAGTACCAGCCTAAGGGCGGTATGTGTACCTTTTGGTTATATTATTTCTGTATAAGCCAACTTTGCCAAGAAATATCCTTGCGCACTGCACCGGGAAGCAGTAACATTAATGGGATAAAAGATTTAACACAGTTTATGAACAAATTTATGATAGGTACGTAAACTTCATCTGTTTTCAAGGTTAATTTGGTTCATGGGGGATTTTACAAATAAAAATGAATTCATTGTATTGATTATGATTAAATGTTTGATAATTCGGGGGAAAATATATTATTTTGTCAGTGCTTCACTTTACTTCCATTGTCTCATGTTTATTTCCATATCAGTTCAGTTCAACATTATTTTTTTTACCCACCAAAAAGAGAAAGATCCATACAAAATAAATTTCACGACTTATCCTAAGATTATAGGACCACAAATTCCATTGAATACAAAAGATGCAGATAACTAGAAAATCCATTTGGCATTCGTGGGTTGATGTGCAAGCTAACTAGTTTTTAGCCTTTATTGGTGTAATCAATATTGCCTCTCGTTATTTATCCACCAGATACAACAGTAGAATTCCTTTTTACTCCGAAACATTTACTAGAGATATATTTATGCAAATATTTTAGATGTCACACCTGAAAATATATTTACATGATAACATTTTGAAAGCACAAATCCGTAAGATGGGCAGTATTCTATAATATTTGGACTCAAAATTTTCCAATTATACAATATTAAAAAATTTATGTTTTTCTTTTCATATTCATTTAATTGTATTATAATGTAAATATAGCTTTTTCTTAAAAAATGTTTTGAGTTTGCGGTATGTACATATAAAAAAATGTTGAATGCAAAGGGTTAATAAAATTTACTATCATAATAAATTAAAAACTTCACAATTTAGCAAATATAAATTAAAAATTCACAAGTTGAACATTCTTAGTTTATCACTATTTTAGAATGAAATGTTTGACAATAAAACATTAGTAGGTGATGTTTCCGTCCCAATTGCTTTTGTTAGGTAGTGTAGTGAGAGCTTTACGTTGTTTAGCGTTCCACAGTCGCTGCAGGTTTTTTCATGGAACTTATTTTTTATATAGAAAATTAAATTTATTACCAATAAATGGGATGTGGTCAAACACAGCAAATTAAAGATAATACGATTATTCCAGATCTAGCAACCCTAGAATGATATAAATATTTAGATTTTACCTAAATGCATATTATGTATACTGATAAACATTATTGTTAACCAAGGTAAATATATTATTCTATGACAATTTTTTCTTTCAATAATCTCAGTATAATTAAAATAATCATTTTTGCATTGTTATATGTATAAGAACCATTTATTTACATAATAATTTTAATTTGCCAACAACTACCAAAGAATAATATATACATATGTAGTAAGAAAATTAAAATTAAGTAAATTACTAATGTCTCTCGCTGAAGTAGTATTAGGACACATAATTATTTAAGCGATATGAGTTTGTAATATGTAACTTATTATATATTAAAAACATTTTCAGTTAATTAATATCTAGGATAAACTTATAATACATAAATAATGATCTATGATTTCAAAGTGTAGAATTTAAATCATCCTTCAGTCTTGTCATTTTGACGCATGTATGTTTGTATTTGTAGTATTAGTTTATATATAAAAAGCATAGTATATTTTACGATTGAGTTATAATATGTAGTATGTACCTTCATGGCAATACTAATTTGATAGAAATAGATAGCTACTTGGGTGTTTTTTCTTACTGGCAATAAAGACACTACCTCCTTGTACTGATTGTGTTCTGAATTACTGGAGGTCACTGTTATTACTGGAGTTAACCATGAAATTGACAATTTTTGTTTGGAAATTTCAAATAATATCTAATTTCAATCTAATGGGGTTCATTGGTAGTACAATTCATGTTTCTTTATGAACTTGTCTCATTGATAAAACTATATCTATAAAGTATGTTAAAAAATTTAAAATTTACGTTCGTGGATTGACCATTTAAATTGAATTTGTATTTAACAAATTGTTTTTTAGGTAAATATTTAAAAATGCAATTTTGATCAAATATTTTATTTAATAAATATTCATTTTCTATAAAGTTTGTGGTTTTATTTTAAGTAATCACTACACTTGTAATTACTTAAAGGCAGTCATTACAGATTATAATTTTGGTTTTTAAAAAATTAAATAGAATTGCGTACCCAAAATATACATTGCAGTATTTGTTGAACTATATTTTACTGTGTACATAATAAAACGAACTTGGTGGTCTCTCAAGATGAGAGCCGAACCCCACTCTTTGCCACTTTTCGAGCATCTTATTACTCAACTAAACAAGCACACTATTGTTATATATATTGTGACTTACGTGACCGGAGTCTCGTTCACACTCACCGGCTAGTTCAGTGTAGAAACATGAAATGTGTGTACGGAACTCAGAACTCACCTTTCTGACGACTTTTCTCTTCACTTATGATATATTTAAGTTGTGTAATTTGGATTGACGGGAATATAATCTACTCGATTGAAAGAAGTTACAATTAACTACACTTATTTATTACAAAAGAAATGGTAAGCAATTATGAAAAGTACAACCTAATATAATACAAAAATAAATTTGCACAGAATATCCCAAGTTGAAAATAAGAAACCGCCATCATAGTAGGTTGGAAATCCAATGCACAGATAAATAAAACAATAGTACATGACCTTGGACTCGGAATGCACTTTCTCCACGTTTGAACTCGATATATTAGCTTCCGTGCCAAAGCGTACTGGTTTGTAAGGACTTAACTTGCAAGCCTGGTGATCCGCTACCTTTATCAGTACTTGTGACCAATGAACAGACGTTTCCTCCACATCCCCCTTGCGACATTGTCTCTTTCCATAACCATTAAAGACATAACTCTTTCCAGTATTCCATTAAAGATTTTTAAATTTACGAGTTTAACCATTGTATTTATAATGTTACAATATATATCAACCCCTTTTACATAAAGTATTGTAAGTAAAACATGTAATTTTTAATCATTCTAGTACACTGCATGTATTTGATACTTATTTACGTGGCAGATTTAAATATATATATATTGGATTCTATTATTATTATTAGGTACATACTAATAAACATAATATTTTAAAAATTACACCCATTTTAAAATGTATCATATATGTGCAAAATACTAGAATGATTAAAAATGACATTTTTAACTTACAATACTTTAAGTAGGAGGGGTTGATGTATATATGTTATATTTAAGGTTTTCACAGGTAAAAGATAACGTATTATTTTCTGGGGGAACCCGCATCAAATAGTCCCGAGTCAAGTAAATTACAAGTCACCTCTCGTTAGATATTAAATACAGCTAATCGCAACGTCAAACGTCAACTAATAATATTATGTACCTACTAAAATTTTAATTCACTATAAAAGTCCTTCTCGGGACTATTTGACGCAGGTTCCCTCAGAAAATAATTTGTTATATATATATATATATATGTACACAGGTTAATTATCATTAAATTGAAATATTTGTGATTATACGTAATATACTGACTTTTTAAAAGTTAATAGTCTGCACATTCTTTGTACAGATGTGTTGTCAATTAGTGTATGTATTTAAATCACACTTTTACATTAATTACACTGGAAAATTTAAAATAATGGTTTTACTTGTCTTCAATTGACATAATAACATCAGACGTAATTTCTCAGAGGCATTTTATTAACCATTTTATATCATTATTACTGCCGATTACAAGGTAGGATCGGTGATTAATATTTTTAAACTCAAAACTGGCAGAAGAGCTGCATTAGTTTGGGTGGGAGCTTAGTGAACCATCATCCATGCAGCCCAGACCTAGCGCCATCGGACTTTCAACTTTTCTCAATTTATATTTTGGCTTAAAACGCATGCATACCGATGCATGCACAATGAACCCAATGCAACTGTCAACAACTGGTCCAAGGACCATGTGGCAGACTTCTTCAAAGAAGGAATTATCAAGCTCGTCTCCTGGTCTAAGAAATACTTGGACATTAACGGGAATTATATTTAAAAGTTATTGAAGACATATTTTTATTGTCGTTGGACAGTTATCCAGTCAATAGGATAAAAGAATAATTGAAGACAGGTTAATAAAATAAAATCGATTTTTATGTAGGTACACTAAAGGTGTGTATATTTTGCGTAATGTGATCAATTTTTGTTTCTATTTACATGCCAGTTGCTATTACTCCACGTTACGGTACCTGTATTGAAATACTTGTTTGATACTAAATATTTTTCCTCTTTAACTGACTAACTTACCATCACGCCGTTTCTCCGCAAGGGTAGGCAGAGAGGATAGAGCGCCACACTCTTCTGTCCTAACACACAGTTCTCGCCTCATCCACATTCATACATCTTATACAAGCTCGCCGATTATTGAGGCTTCTAACAGGACCATCCTCCAGTTTATGTGGTTGTGCCAAGTCTTCCGCGGATGTCCTCTGTTTCTGGTGCCATTAACATTTGCACTTTCTTACCATTCTCTCCTCATTCATCTGTTCCTTAATCTCCTTTTTTAATCTTACTCACTATACTAAAAACAGGTTGACATTCTTTCCCCTTCAACATTTTTACAAATTCTTTAATAAGTACAGTAGATAAGTAGTTTTCGTGTTTGACATTTGTAAATTTGAATCAGGTATGCAAGCGAGGATTTGCACAATCTACATCTTTAAGGACTCATGCTCGGATCCACACTGGTGAAAGGCCATACATTTGCAATGTCTGCCATAAAGGATTCCATGCATCGGGGCCGCTACACATACACATGCGTACTCACCTTAAAATGGAAAAGGTAATTTGAAAATATTCACTTGTATTAAAAGATTATTAATTACTATCTGAAGTTACCCACGTCACTGGAAAACCAATGTGATCTATTGACATATTTTGAAATATAAAAAGTTCCACTTATTTTCTATAGATCAAAATTGAAATTTTAAAGTCATGTGATGAATTTTCTTGTGATGTTCAAATTCAACTTCATTTTGTTATATTATTTACCTTGAAAAATGGACTAGAATAATGGATCTAGCGTGCATTATTCAGTTTTTATAAGAAATAATAGATCTCTCACTTAAATATAAATGGAACTTATGATGATTAAAATTTGATGTCAAGTTATATAAGGTTATCATGGTGTAATCGATAATATAATAATGTTATATCATGGCAAGAAAAAATTCCTAGTTTGAGTCTTGGTGGTAGATGTATATTTTTTCAATATTTAGATATTTTTGTGTATCTTACTAATTTTTTTATTAATAATAATATGTGTACTTTTTTCTCAACATAAGGGATATATCCATATGAAAAACACATTGTAATTTAATTTAAAAGATTTTTTTTATGTTCTATCCTGTTGCTTCAAAAATTATATAGTATTCAGTCATATAAGAAGTGCCCTCTGGAGAATGTTCCCTAATATGTAGTATAATGTTAATTGTATGCATACATATATACTTTAAAAGCTGCAATATGGCACTTCATAGTATAGCACTTTTATGTTACAATATGAGGTCCTTAAAAATAGTATAATAACTTTTATTAGATTCACCAGATTATTGAGGCGCTCAGTAGATAGTTGACTGGTTCAGTATGTCTAGCTTTGACAGCAAAATCCTAAAGTTGATCTAGTAACCATTCATGGGAAAGGTGTGGAAAAAATAATAAAAACTCACTTTAATTTCTTTATTATTTATTTTTAGGAAACCCTCGGGTCTGATGCAAAAATCATCGAAGTAGAAAACAAAAATGAAGAATTGTCCATTGAAACCAATGTTGACCAGCCTAATGAGGAACCAGATCATAATTTTTCAAGCCTAAAACAGTTTGTGGAAACTATTAATGAAAGCATTGTCATGATTGAAATTACAGAAGAGAAACCAACATTTGGCTTCACCAAACTAATAAGTAAAACTTAAAAATATTTTTTGTATTTTACTTTAGGAGTGGATAATGTAGTGAACAATAAAATATGTAGAACTCTTTAATTTATTTTTTACTTTACAAAACATTGAAAGCCCGAGTTCCATAAAACAGAAACATATTTAACTGAGAAACCGTCCCAATTGCACAGAAAGAAATAGCATAAATGTTTTTATAAATATGTAAATTTCCAGATTACCAGATGAGAAATGTTCTGAAATTAAAACATCTAACAATCATCTGGGTGGATCCATCAATGAATATTTTATTTTCAATTAATAAATTCAAATGGCAACACAGAAATTAATATGCTTCATTCTGCCAAATTATCTCAAATATTAAAAAAAACTTTTTTTTTTGTATTTTCCTTTTAAATATTTATTTAAAAATAAACAAATTGATTAAAGGTCAACTACTGGTACTGCCTTAAAATAGTATAAAATATATGGATAATGTATGCAATAAACTCCCACTTATCCAGGACCAAAGGGTTGCCAGATAACTGATAATCACTTTTTAAATTATCACAGACCTGTACAAAACTCTATACACCTGTTGCTAAAGTAAAGAAATAAAAATGTTATTTAATTAAACTAATACATACATAAATATAAATTGAATATGTAATAAAAATAAAACACTTAACACAACCATCATTCGGGTGCCGGCTGCTGGAGAGTTCCGATCATGCCCTGAGTGCTCTATACAAATACAAAAAGAAAGATAACTGCTTCCGCAGAATAATAATAATTTTGGTTTCTACAGTGATGAAGTAGGGAAATACAAATTTTGCTCTACAATTGATTAAAAATTGTAATTTAAAAGTAGTATAATAGGATTTAAGATGAGTAAATTTATTGAGATATTATAATCTTGAGTGTGAAATATCAGAAAAAGGGAAGTTACAAGTAAATTGTGCCTAAGAATATTATATTGTTTCATATGAAGTGTGTAATGTGTGGAATTTATGATGTTTTATAAATATTCTGTTACATATTAGTTTTCTTTTCAAATTATTGGATTTAATTAAATAAATTCTCTTTTTAATTAGCTAATTAGTTTTTTTTTTTTTTTTTATAAAACCAAATTCTCATTTTCATTAGGCATTTAAAATGGAATCATTTTTTTCCTCTACCTTAGTTCACAAAGAAACCGCTACTGCACTATTTTCTGTTTTTCAAGCCAAAGAATCAATATGTTATGCTTCTCATCTATTTCTGTGTATATTATTTATAGAATATGTACTTTGATCATCACCTATCAGATTTTTCTAGTATTCATATAAAATGCACCATTTTTTATTGATATTTTCTTTATTATAATAAATGTTTTTTTTATTACACTTTTTACATGTATCGTGTGACCAAAGATTTCCATTTTAATTTTTCTTTTAGTACAAATACTTCATTTTTCCATACATTGTAATAGATAGGTAAAAATATATCAATGACAGACCACCACTAGCTAGTAAGTGAATTGAATAATAAAAACTAAAACTGAATAAGTGAATTGAATAATAAAAACTTAAAACTGAATAATTGAATTGAATAATAAAAGCTTAAAACTGATTAAGTGAATTGAATAATAAAAATATAAAACTAAATAATTTTTAAGATGTATAAAGTATAACATGAAAATCAAAACATGTTTTGACAGAAAGCTTCCGAAAAGGGTCTACATAATTTCAACCTATGTACCCTGGCTATTACTTTTTTGTAATAGAAAACAATGTTTACAAACATTGAATTATTTTTATTAAATGTAAATTTTGTAATCTAATTATTAGAACTATTCTTGTAAACTTATTTCTAATATAATCTAATAAGAATACCAATTTGAGTCTATAATGGTACATGTACATGGGATAGTCTCATCTCGGAGACTCGAAAATTGCGTAAAGGATAGTATTCATTACCTATTTTTTTATGCAAAATGGAATGACACTACTGTTACCGACCTTCTAATTTAAGGAACTAATAATCTTTTTATTTCAATGACCGCAATGTACATACAGTTTTTGAGTATTGCGTATAATTAGTATTAGCAATATAGAGTAAAACTCCGTTAATTCGTAACTCACGGGACCGAAATTTTAAAAACGAATTATCGGTAAAAATTAGTATGAAATATTATTTTCGGGGCAAATTTTTTAGAAAAAGGTGCGAATTCCGTAAAAATACGAAATTTAGGGTTATGAATTAACGGAGTTTTTTGTGACTCTAGTAAAGTTATTTTTTATTAGGTCCTTAGAAATATACTATTTAATTAGGATTCATTTAATTTTCTATCAAATAAGGAGTATTTTCTTTTTTTCTTAGAATTTTTGACGGGCTCCTGTAAAAATAAAAAGCTTTATATTAAAATTTAATAACTAACTTAAAAAAGTGTTTGCATTGAAAAAATCATCATAAATATCCACAATGAGCCCTCGATTGTGTTTCGACCTTATTCAACCCTAAAAATAGTCACAGAGAAGAGAGAAGTGACCAAAAATAAAATTTTAATACCATCTTGCTAGAAACTCTTGCAGTCAAAGGGCATAGGGGACACCCACACCACCGTAAACAATAATCCATGCCATGCTCAATAAGTATATTAATACATTTATTTTAAATTATGTCGAGGGTTTGAATCCCACCGGCAGCTATATACTAAGAAGTAAATCCTATTTTCATAACACAAGCGTTTTGGCTGTGTTTGAAAATAGTAAAAACATATGTTGATAGATAGACGGAACGTCGTCGGCCATATTGGGTGATTGATACATAGTGTTATTGCAGGAAATCTCACTTATAAAATATGAGTAATAGTATGGTTATTTAATACACCATTCGATGCACAAGGAGATATACAACATTGTAGATTTGTAAAGAAATATTTACCAGTGCTCTGCTAGCCAGTGAAGTAGAATTATGTTGCTCCGGTTGAAGAGTATCACGAAATTGTCTCTTCACTAGCTCCACCTATTAATATATTAAATATAGTATAATAAATCTCTTTAGAGGATTATCAGTGTTCTTATCTGGTGAATGTTGTCAATTGGTGTAGCAATAAAAACAGTTACTTACAACAATTCACCATTTATTGAAACATGAAATATACAATGAATCTTTACAATGATACACTTAATTAAGTATTTAGTCCGGGAGACCTGGAAGGTAAGAGAGCTCTTCTCTGTTAACCGTTCAGGTCTTCCTGTCGTCGTTGCCGCCGGGTCTGCCATGCGCTCGTTCGCCTACACATACATAACTGACGGACGTAAAAGATATTACACATAGTGTTACACTTAAATAACAGGTCTGGGAGTTTAGTGAAGTCATTGGGCAAAATAAATTGCTTATTTAATTAAGTACATACAGACATGGCACTTTGGCAAAATTAAATAAAACAATAAAAACTGTAAGTTTTTATTGCGATCTTACTTCAAGAGAAAATGTTTAGGTTATACAGTAAAACTCCATTCATTTATAACTCATGGGACTGAAATTTAGAAAAAAAAACAAATTACGAATAATATGAACAATTTTTTTGAAGGCAACATTAGAATTTTTTTTTAAAAAATGCATTGTCAATTTACGTATCCGCATTTTTGCACGTGCCACCACTGTCAACATATAGACTGTCTATTATTTCAACTTTTTATGTGTCAAAATGTTAAATATAATAAAAACAGGCTTCTTCAAACAATTTACCAAAATTACGGACATTTTAATTTGATTAGCGGTCAAACTCACCTTTTCCATCAAAATTGGGCAAGAAATTGGAACATTAAAAAGCCCGTGAAAATGTTAAATGTGAAATTTTATTTTCAGGGGTTAATTTTTGAATAAAATGCGAATTACGTGATAATACGAAATATGGGTACACGAATTAAGGGAATTTTACTGTATTGATTTACCTTTAAGCATGTTTTCTAAAAGAAAGCATTACACAATTTTTTAAATGTTTTTATGGGTTCCAATGAAATAAAAAATCACTAATTCTAAAAATGAATAGTATTGTATGTGGTTTGATTAAAAGGTAGTTTTGCTTTAGCTTAATGAACTCTTATATAAAAATAATTAATAAACACAAGAATACATTTTGTTTTATTGAGAATTGTAATCAACCACCATTTTTTTTATTTTTATGAAATTTAAAAAATCTAGATTTAATGAATATTATTACATATTGAGTTCTGCTAGTTTGATTAAAGCATTATTTAAATGTTACATGAAGTTCTACAAACTAAACACAATAAATACAATTTTATTTATCTGTAGATGAATATAACGCCTGTCTCACTAGACTAATCAGTCATTGAGACAGAAATTTGATTTGTATTTTTGTTTACTTTTGTACAGATTGATTTCAAATTTTTACAGAAGTTACTGATTTGGTTGAGAAGAGAAGAGTGAGTTGAAGAGAGATGGGTGTGTTCATGTCTATGAAGTGTTAAAATTGAAAACTCACGTCGTAAACATATCCATCATAACTACTGTCACTCATAAACGGATCAATTTCAAATAGTTTCTTCCCTTGGGATGTTGGGTCGCTGTTTACTTCCTTCGGGTTTATCGGCATTTTCCACAAAGTATTCTCCGCCTGAAACAAATTATTATTTCATCACACATAGCTAATGAGAATATTGATTTTAGCTCTCCAGACGCGAGCAATAACAATCATTTGATATTGTTATTTTTCAATGGAACAGTGGATTTATGATTTTACGTTTTCTCACATTTTGTGTTAAAATTTGGTGGTCCCATTTACAATTTCATACAATCCGGTACTAAAATTTCCAGCAATATATGACACATAAAAACAAAAATTCCTCATAATTTATGCACTTTCTTTGGATGTAATGTCAAAATTGTGAGAAATAAAACTCTAATTTCTTATTATTCTTCAATTGCCATTATCTTCAGATTTGATATTATACCATGATATGATAACACTAAAACCAAATAGGATATTATGAAATTAAATGTATATACAACAATTTTGCTAATTGTGTACATAAATGTCTTTGTTCCTGCTTTTAACAAGCAATTTTTTTAATTCCTCCACCAAATCATAACACCATTATAACAAATAAAAACTACCAGTCAACAAAAAAATATCAAAAACCCAAAGTTTTAGTATAAATGTCAAAACAGGTTGCGAAAGGAAGCAAAAGCAGGCCCAACAAAACTAATGTAATTGGGTTTTTTTAATTAATTTCAAAACTAGACAGATGTAGTGTTATCCATAGTAGTTCAACATTAATATTATTGCGTTAACTAATGGTCTAGATTAAAACATAAATGCTCAATTTGTATGTAGTGCAGACTGAGACTTAAACTAATGTCTATCATTTGAACAATATTAGTTAATTATATAATTCACAATATATCTGGTGTTTTATATTATCCTTACAATGCGGTGATAAATAAATCCAAGCAAAGTGTCAAGACCAATCTGACAGTTTTTAAAACCCGTATTATTACATGGCCAGTGAGAGTAAGATGAAGAAGTCTTAGAGAGGCAAGAGCGTCATTACTGAATCGAGCGAGAAATACCAATATAAGGGAGACCCTCGGTAAAGAACCCCTACTGCTCCATTTGGAAAAATCTCAATTAAGGTGACACATGTCTTGAGAATACCAGAAGTACAACTACCAAGATGTATCTTTTTAGCAACAACAGTAAGATAAACAAATGACTATAAAAAGATAGATTGGAACATGATTGGTCAACAAATACCAAAGCGGCGCAAGATAGAAAAAGATAGAAGCACCTTATCAATATTTTGGGCTCCCGACCTTCCCAGGACTAGGGGATGTAAATGTTGATTATGAATAACCTAATTGAAAATTTTGTTAAACAATAATCTAATTCACAAATGTAAAAGTCTTAGGCCACAAAAAGTAATATTGAAATGTTATGAGATTCGTACCTTCCTTTTGGTTGAGGCATTATTTACATTTTGTTTGAATTTCTCTCTTTTTTTCTCATCTTTTGTAGTGCTCCCGATGAGGGGACTGTTGTTGGCTACTGGTGAATCTCTGACCTTCATTTTGCTAACATCGCTTTCCAATTTAGAGCTCGCTTTAATGGTCAACTCTTTTTGTAATAATTCATTTTCATTCTGAATCTTCATCTGAAAATTAATAAAACTCATTTTTAATTGTGTGTGTCTGACATGATTACAAGATAATTATGTAATTTTTGTGATTTCTTACAAAAATAATATACTCAATGCAATGTTAAATTGTTTTCCCTTCACAACCCTCTCACAACATCAGCTTGGCAGATCTAATAAATCACATTAAATAATTAATTTGGTCTAACAGTAAGACAGCCTAGTGACCTATGGATCGGATTAACCGAGGGGTTGTCCCGGTAGACCACCGAGTTGGTCCTATTTTTTGCAGCACAAGTGCTTAGTTTAAAAAATAGTAAGGATGTTTATGCACTGTTTACGCGCCTTATTACTTTGATTGGCACCATTGGGTTTCTTGGTTGATAATATTGTGCATGTGTATATGTGAGTATTGCCGCCTTTTTTGGAGAATGCAAGAAAAATACATCCTATGCTTCGACCAGTCCAAAGGTTCAAATAAACCGATCGTTGGAAGTGCACACTTCGGTCAGTGGAAATCTACCCAGCAAAAGAACAACATCGGAGCAGAAAATCAGCACGTACAATAAAAATATTAGTGCAGTGTTCATGCATATATATAGCCTTATTGTCAATGGGAAACCTGGGAACCAGCTGTCGAAGGAAACTACGGGAACATGCACCATGTACATTGTGTACACATCTCTATTTTATTTTTAAATCGATCAATCCACAGGATTCAGGCTATATTTATTTAGGTACATGAATGAATTGGAGAGAAAATTTAATTGGATAATTCAAAATGCACCAGTTGACCGAGGATTGGTCAACTTGTTGTACTATGGAAAAAAAATTACTCACACAATGTTCGATTTTCGTATTCAGCAAGGATTTCATTGAAGACATTTTTTCCTCTAGAAGCTGTAAATAAAATAATAATAACTTGTTAACTCTAGGTATCGAATGTATTTCATATTTTATATTCCTGCCCACCATAAATAATTTTTGTGACTAAATATTTCTATTATCCTGCTTAGTAATACATAATAACTATATTGCTACCTGTATTTCCTGTTGCTTCTGTTTATCCTTCTCACTTTGCAATTCCTGAAATATCAGCATTTTGTTTTGGGCCTGATCAAAACTCTTTTGTAGTTTGCCCCTCAGGTCTGTGCTCGACTTCAGTTGAGACATCAGGGAGGCTATGGTGTCACTCATGGAGAGAGCATTCTCACCAGCAGTATTTTTATCCTTTTCCAATAGTAAAACCGTCTCTGTCTTCTCATTTCTGAAAAAATTATAATAATGCTTCTTAAGCATTGCCTCAATGCTGAAGTCAGAAGCACAAGGGTTGCATTCATCAAATAAAAGGCAGTTGCGTAATCAGTAGTAAATTTTTACTTTAGTAACTTTTTTACTAAAGTACACAACCAGCCCTAAATTTAAATCTAGCTCCGGCGTTACACACAGGCGGAAAGTGTGCCTGTGGAGGCCAGATCAAGGTGGGGGGGTCGAAAAATATACAAAAATTGAAAAACAAAATCCCAAGTTGCAAAACGATAATAGTGTGTAATAAAAATAATCCAGATATAAACAATCCAAGATAGCAAATCTAATAAATAACATTATAGTTATTTCCTAATAAAGCAGTAATTTGTAGTCAATATTAGTGTCCAGAACGTCTTTTTGGTAAATAGCTGCCTTTCGGCAAGTTTCAAAATGCCCGCCTAACAGAATACCTGGCGGGCAGACGGTTAAACAAAATGAACATTATACCGAGTGTACTACATATTAATGCTCGGGCTTTTTTCAACAAATTTAATGTTTATTTATAAAAAATTCAATCAAATTTTTAACTGTGAAATAATCTCAATCAGAATTTATACACTTTTTCCATTGATCGACATCAGTTGACGAATCCCATCTCAGTAAAAAGATGGCAGATTTAATTTGATAAAGTCGGCAATACTTGAAAGGTGAATCTACATCCAATACAAGGCTAATCCACTGTTAACACCTGTATAAAATAATACATATATATTTTTAACTGGAAATTCTTTAGTTACATTTAAAAATCTTACAATTTTTCTGTCAGAAATGTAACTTTTGCGTTCAATGAAGAAATATCCTCATTATATTTGTTCTGTCCAATGTCTACTTCCATCCTATATGCTTCAGATTGCTCTGTCAAACTGTCGTTACATTGTTGCAGAAGGCTCAGCTTATTCTGTGACTCTTTGAGTGCCTGTGAAAAATATCAAAAGAAAACAGCATATTACATTTATTAATATTTCACCCAACTTATAGCTTTGTCCACAACCTGATACTCCATCAATAATATAATAATACCTCACGTAATAACTCAACTTCTTCAGTTTTTGTTCCAACGGCTAATTCCATTTGTGTCTCGAGTTCCTTCAAATATTAATAAATTTATACATACTGTAAGCAACATCATAACTACACTCATGTAACAATCAAAACAAACGAAAATGGCACTTTTAATTTTAAAATAAAATAAATTTTACTACGAATTTAATATTACTTTGAGAAAAAAATTATTACAGAGGTTTCCTGGATTTGCTTCTTCCACGAAGCTTCAATACTTCTCAATTGAGTCATAGTTTGCTCTAAATTTTGCTTTGTTTCATTGTGAGCCGCTTCTAACTCTTCATTTAACTTATTTTTCTTAATTAACATCATCTTCGTGTTCTCAAATTCATTCTCTCTTGCTGCTGATCTGCACAGTATCATTTAAGTGTGTATAATCAGATTATTGTAAAGTCATCTACAAACATATTTTCTAAATCCCTTGAGTTATAAATATGAACTGGACAATCTTAAAGTATAAAAAAACCACCTCCTTCACAAAAAGTTACCCAAATATTAAATATGGCCTCCAATCTGTTTCAGGAAAACCTCGGTTAACACGATTAATTCAGCCTGCTAATTATCTTGCACTAAGTTAAATCACATAGATGCAATACTGTGATATCTATAGTTGACGAATGTGTGAACGTATGAAAGGTTGGTAGGAATGAGCGTGTGAAAGAGATAAAGGGAGTTACGCCGCGGTCAGCGGATTTCTCTGCTCTGAACCGCGATCCAGTTTATACCTAGTAAATGTCTTATATGTAAGTATCGAGAATAAATAATATTGTTACCAAGATCTTTGTTCTCATTCCATGGACACTACCAAGAAGATTCTGAGTATCCAGTGCAGCCATTTTTGCTGGCACTCGAGAGAATCATCATCATCGTTGTAAGATAATACAATAAACAATAGGATCAATTCTAATTAACCCACCACGATATACAACGTGAATATTATGTTCCAGGCTGATTTTGTTTGGCCGCCATTTTGGTTTGAAAGTTTGCATTTAGTTGTCGTAGAGAGTTTAGAGAGAGATTACAATTTATTATGGAGCATCTAACACCTCAACGTGTTGCAGTCTTAAAAACATTTTATCTAATTAATTATCATTAATTTAATTATCATTTTAGAAAATCATCATCATCACACGACGAAGCTCATTTCGACTTGGTGGGTTTTGTTAATAAACAAAACAGCCATCATTGGGGGACTGAAAATCCTCAATTGATACATCGAAGGCCTTTACACCCACGCATAGTTACTGTTTGGTGCGCCATGTGGACAGGCGGAATCATTGGGCCCTATTTCTTTCAGAATGCAAGAGACAATGCTGTAACCATTAGTGGTGATCACTATCGTCACATGTTAGAAAACTTATTTATTCCATATCATATGTTGTAAGTACATTTCTTATTTTAATTACATTTTACATTTTTAATCAACAATCATATTATACATAATTAGTTTATCAACTATAAACTTAGAATTAGAGAATAAGATGGCCAAATTGGGTCAATTGGGCCTGCAACACGTGTGGTTTCAACAGGATGGTGCCACTTCACATGCAGCCCGAGCTACACTTGAAATTTTGCGAGAAATTTTTCCCAGCCCGCATAATGTCAAAAAGTGATGAAATCAACTGGCCTCCTTGATCACATTTGATGGCTCCCGACAATTTTCTGTGGAGGTATTTGAAAAGAAAGGTGTAGGCCAATAAACCAACCACAATTCCGATGCTACAGGACAATATTATAAATGAAATTGCTGAAATAGCACGTGAAGTGTGCCAAAATGTTATAAAAAATGTGGTTAAAAGAGTACGCATTTATGCCACTGTCAGAGGCGGCCACTTGGCCGGTATCATATTCCATACATAATTGTAATGAACCAAATAATCGATAAATAAAAACCAAATTAAAAAATTGTGTTTCATTTTCTGGTTATTCAAAAACAACATCGGCCTGTAGTAGAAAAAAATAAACTTCATGTAAATTATATTAGAGGATAACAATATCAAATAATAAAAAATAATCCATGAATAAAGATAGATTAAATAAATTTGTATGGTTGAAATTAACAAAACCGAATCAGTATTACAAATAGAATGGAAGAAATGTTACATTTAGTTATAAACAAGACCAACTATAATTTTGCTTACTCACATTACATCTTTTTCTTTCATAGCTGCTTCAAGATCAACGATTTGTTGAATATACTTATTTTTCGAAACAGCATACTCTGATTTTAATAAATCTAACGCTTCAGTATTCTGTAGAGGAAAATATAATTATTATTTATTTAATTCAAGTCAAAAGACAACTGCATCTCCTTGAAATATACTTATACAGTGGTATCTTGGTATATGTTTGCTTTGGAATAAGTCCAACTTGATATACGTCCTGTTTGGATGCAAAAATTTTTGTTTGGAATACGATTCGTGTCACCCAAATGGATGGATGTCAAAAACTTTGCAGAGAGTACTACAGAGGGTACTACAAAGGCCAAGCAAGCTGTAATAGCATTGTCTAGAATGACCAGATCATGTCCTATTTCCCAAATATCCTGTGGACAAGGCAAAAGCAATGTTCTTTTGACAGATTTTTAGTACCTACGTCAAACCTAATGATCCTCAACCAGGTCCAAGTAAGGAAAAGAGAAAATTAAAGATTGTTAAATTTTCATTTATTTCATCTAATTGCTTTTGTATTCATGTATTTTAGTATTAAGCAGTGTTTAAATTATTTTATATAACCCCATCAATGTATAATATTATACCGATAACAATTGGATAATTTTCCTTTTATTTCTAATGAGAAAAATTTGTTTGGTATACATCCTGTTTGGTATGAGTCCAAGGATCTGGATCAGATTAAGGACGTATACCGAGGTACCACTGTATATGTATATAATTTTCCACTAAATGAAACTAATTTTACTAAAAAAGAAAAACAAAACAATTTTTTATAAACTATGGAAAACACATTGTGTTTGTAGGAAAAAATAATTTATTAGCTCAAGTAACATTTATCAAAATAATAAATTTGGTTCAAAATTAATTAATAAATTATCATGTTAAGAAAATATGTCGAAGAATAACGACATGACAAAACTTTAGAAACGAAAGAACTGAACAATGTAGGACATATTTTAATCTGAGTGTGATGTTATTTGTCAAGTGCGTTAATAAATAACGTGGCATTTTTGTTTCACAAGATTTTCACTAAACTTCATCAACAGTTTTGTGTTCTGTTGAACCGACATTAAAGTAAAACCGTTTATTTGTTTTAAATTTTGATAATACATATATCTTACAATTATTGTTTTAAACACATTAAAATTGTATTCCTACCTAAATGAAATTTGTTGTTAAATTGTGACTATTACATGTTTTTTGATACCTCAGAACATAAAATTATGATTCTTTCTATTTTTGTGAACCATATATATACGAGTACATATGTACATATCTAATAATGAATGTAAAAATGATTATATTTTACTAATTAATTATATTAGTCTTTACATAAAAATATTTCAGGAGTTGGTACATCAAATTTAATCTAATAAGTTTGTTTAGTTTTTTAGAGATAAAAATAAATTTAAGTTTTTCGATTGAATAAATCCATTTTAATAAAATTGTAAATAATTTATGCTATTAGGTTTGATACAAAAAAATGTTTATATAATTCAATGTTAATATATTAAATGTATTATTTAAAAGCAATACTTAATAGTAACTTGTCAGTCTAGTGGTTAAGATGCTGGCCTAGTGATCTAGTGGTTCTGACAGGGTTCGCGCCTTATTCCAGGAGACCAGCAAGTTAGCTATTTAAAAAACCAAAATGAATACTAATACCTGATTCAAATTGTCTTTAAACTCTTTATTCTCTCGTGCAATCCTCTGTATAAGATTCAGAGCATCTTCTTTCTGAAGTTTAAGTAAATCGTTGAAATTATGTTGCACCACAATCTGTTCTCTAAGTTGTTCAATCATCTTCTCATTTTGTTCCACAACTTTTGTCCACTTTTTATCGCATTCATTTTTCAACCTCACTTCGGCATTGTCTACACACAAAATGAAATAAAATAGATGATTAAAAAAGATTAGGATTTTCATATTAATTAATTAGGTAAAATATTTTAATGATAACAGGACTTCCTTAGCTTGCTTTTCCATCATTTCAGGTGGAGCAACATAACAGTTAGGAGTATGATATGATTATTCGTATGGGTATTCTGTTTCTCCCTGATGAACAGGCTGATTATTATCCATTATTATCGGCAGGATTATCAGCCTGTTCACTGGCTGGTGGTGTACATCATACTAAAACATATTTGATACATTTGAAAATATAAATGAATAATTAATGACTTTTAGGTCAACCAGTCATGGCAGTGACAGTCGACCGAGTGACTTGAATGATTGATTGAAAAAAGATGCGGATGTATTCGATAAATATGGTTACATTTATCTTGCAATGCCTGCATTATAATTTGATGGCGTTGTTGGAACTGATTAGTCTTCTCGTGTACGTCGTGAATACCCTGCGCTGCCTTCTCATAAGCATCGCATAATATCTGCCTGTCTTTCTCACACTGAGCCAAGGTGCCGATGGCTGCAGCTGTGTGGGTCTCCAGCACCTGGCAGATGGAGCGAGTTGTCGCCACCCTAAGAATATGTCATTACAAAGGGATTAAAGTAAGGGAAAGTACCAAAAATACCAAAATTCTTCAGTACCTAATAAAATATTTAAAAGTATATCTGATTTTTATTATTTATATTTAATTTTAATGTGTGCTTTTGTAATACGAATAGTGCTACAAATTAGTGATGGTAAACCGTTATATACACCTATGGGGATATGTTATAATGCGGTTAAGATTGAATGTTATAACAATCAGAAGGTTATGTGTGTGAGTTCCTGGTGACCCCATACATTTCACCTGGCGCTCATGTTTTTTTGAATATGATCTCGGAGTGTATGTGTATGTGGCCAGAGCAGGTTGAACAAAATAAACTACTTACAGTTGACAGAAGCTTTTGTTGCCTGAGCACTGTTACAGCTAGAAAATATGTAATATAAGTTCTACACCGAGGAGTGTTTGCTAGATATTTTAACAGGAAGGCAGCTGCGAGAGGAGTGGCACTCAGGAACGGGCTTCCTGGACAGCTGCCAGCGCATGTTATTGGCACATGTTGTTTGCGTAGGTACCGGACGTGTTTTTGCGGCTAATTTATACCCAGGTATCTTCAAGGTGCGTTCAGGGGCTGTCGGCGGTGATGATGATTGTGGAGGCGATTGACCTCCACAAACCGTTATCGTGACTGATTGTGTTCAATTGTATTGATAAATGGTAACTGATAATTAAATGTGGGAGGTTCAGTTTCTAGTATACAAGATTGTTTGAAAAATTATGAATAATCAAAAATTATGTTACAAATTATTGTTATAACCAAACACAATTATGGTTTTAAGAATGGTTTAACCATCACTATTACAAATCTATGAAATATGACATTCTTAATGTATTTCTCAGATACTTGATACATGTCAGAAACACAATCTTTATATTGAAATATTAAATTATGGTATGTATGTGCAAAGTATAAATAAATCTTTTTGAAACCTCGGTGTTAATAACTGGTGATGGCAGAACATCCAAATTCCACCGCCAATAAGTACACTTACTTATTGATGATGTCTTCTCTCAGTCTCAGTTCATTCTGAAGTTTCATGTCGAGGGTTTCATACTGCATCTGCAACTGGATTAGATTCTGCTGCTGCCGCTCCCTGATGCCCTCCAGGTCCTTCACCCGCTGCTTTAGTTCCCAATTAACAGCATCAGCTGTCACCTGATCAATTATTTGATTGTATTACAAAGGTTAAAATTATGATTTTTCTTAATAGATGTAACTTGAATTTTCTCACTTGCATTTGTATCTGTTATTTTAACATTCCGCCATCATTTTCCCATCATACTGATTCCAGTCACTTTTAACACACATACAATACTAAATCTCCATCTAGGGTTAGGTTAGGGTAGTTTGAGAATTTGCAATTTTTTTTGAATTACCATAATTTTAATTACTGAACCAAGGATTCTAATACAATAGGGGTGGTGTAATAAAAAAATGTGCTTTTAAAATAAAAAGCGTTTTTTTAAAACAAATTTACTTGTAACATTATTATAAAATATATGCTCCATCGTTCAATCAAATTTTTGATGAAAAATCCTAAGTTTTGATGCAAAATACTATTTTAATTATGAAATTTTCTTCCATATAAATAATGTTGCATAGATTTAAACAAGTAGTGTAATCAGATACTGCTAGATTGAGACTATATGAAGGGTAATCCATAATTTTCCATCCTAGTGTGTGATTTTTACTGCGTGAAAATAAACATTTTAATTTTGCAAAAGATTCTGTTTCGATTGGCTAAAGTAAGTCTTTTTCTTTTCAATAATTGATGTCACTGATCCAGATGTTCACAATACTTGTTTGCTGTTTCTTTGTTTCGCCTGGTTTGAGTAATTCAAAATAAATTATTCTAGGATTATTCCGCCAAGCAGACAATACGATCTTGTGTATAGTTTTCTAGTTTTCAGAAAACTATTCACAGAAAATGAACAGCCGTGAAAACCTAAGAACATTTTTATACAACACAATCTTTTTAAAGTAAGGCAAGGTTTTGGGATTGTACTCGCTACCTGTTTATTCGAAAGCCATTGCTTATTGCGTATTTTATTATCATATACATATTATCTCCAGTTACCATATGATGTAAAAAATGTAAACTTTTTTTCTGTGCCATCAAAGAAACATACGTTTGTACCGTTTTGTTCTCTTCGCTTAATTTGTGCGATACCCATATCCCATATTTCCAAACTTTCCCAATATTCTTAATGCATCATCGGACAATGGACCTTGAGTATCCGGTCTTCTAGCTAATTCTTTAATTGACATATCTGGATTGGCCTTTGGTAAAAAATTTACCTATTTTTGGGTACCCTTATTATTTTATAAATCTGTTAAATGGAAATATCATAACAAACAAAAAGCAGCAATAATGTAGATCTTAATGCATATCGAATTGTATAATTAGAAATCATAAAAAATAGTAAATCCAAAAACATAAGACGTCTGATATTATTCAAATGATGTTGGTTAGTACTCTGAAAGATTACATAATTTATTAACTTAGTATGGGAAAAGTAGAGAATCTCAATGTAATAAGATAAGAGACAATTATTGATCTGTTCTGTATTTAAAAAAGGGGATAGACTGAAATGGGCATTATAAATTGGCAGTATATTTAGTACTGACTGCTGAAGATATTCTGGGAGATTACCAATAGACTGCGGACAAGGCCACCATTCAGACGCTTACTTTACACCAGATGTTCTCTTTTTTGAATTTTATAACTAGAGGGTCTTTCCACAAACAACAAGAGCTTATATGGAGGGGTTAACAAACAGAATCTTAATTAACACAATAAATCAAGCACAATTTTTTTGGCTCTATATTTAATTTTACCAAATAATTCAACAATCTTATCGGCTGTCTAGGCCATTATCAACTGATCTTAATCAAATCTCAGCTACCAGAATCCTTCAAAGTGACCGCAGGACTAAAACAAGATGATTCACTATCACTTCTTCTATTCAATAAACAGGATGCAACTCTCAAGACAGAAGAGGGAGTTATTCTAAATGAGAGCCACAAATTACTATTAACCTAAGGATTGAGAAATCAAATATCTGGTCAGGATCACTGGGAAATATTGAAACAGATAGATCTTTATTCGATAATACTCCATTCAAATACATATTTAGAAATCAACAAATCTGAAAAGAATTCATTTTCTTTGAAATTTGCTGGGAGGATTAAGGAAATGCCGTCCACTTCGACTTCAGGTCCAAATAGCTATCCAATCAAACCAAATTTCGGACCTGCACCTCAAACCATGCTGTATGCGAAACCTGAGACCTTACAGTAAAACAAGAAAAGACCATTCATATGTGGGAAGTTTGGTTTGTGTAAAACAATATAATATTCCGCTTAATACTTTGGCCAATAACCGATGGTATATTTGCACCGACTCAGAACAATCAAGTTTTACATCAACTAAGATCTTCAAACAGCCTAATACAGTGACAGTTGTGAAATAGAGCAAACTGAAATGGGCTGGCCACTTGTAGGAAGCCACAATTCTAGTACTCTCCGAGATATTCGTAACCCCAGTCAGAATTCAACAACTAGGCCACCCAAGAATGAGATGGACGGATACAGTGAAGAAAGACAGATAGATTTCAATTTTTGGACTACAAAGTTTGATTCGAGACTTGGATGGCTCATAGTGCCAAATAATGATGATTATTATCTTAGTTGCTAACATAAATGTTAATTAAATAATACCCTCAATTTTATAATCTTCTCAGCCTCTCGTGAGAACTTAGTCTCCAAAAACTGGCTATTGTCTATGGGAAGATATCTTTTCCTCAAGCTTGATCCTCCTTGCTGCTCCGTCCGATCCTCCTTACTACAAGTTGCCGGCTGGAAGTCACCATTTTTGTTTAGTTCCTGCTAATCATTTGAATATATTGTTTTAATGTATTTCCAGGCAGGCAAGCTCGCAATATATAGATAAACACTGGAATACACATTGTTATTAACAACATTACAATTAACAAGTTTCCAATTAATTACTTATTTTTGAAAAAAGAACAAGGTTTGTGCTACTAAATTTATCATGGGTTAAAGAAATCACAAGCAAGCTTTATTATCTCTTTTTTTAGTAAAATCGGTTCTGAAGGCAACTTAAATTTTGCACGTAACTTTATTGTGATTAAATTATACATTTTTAATTAAATAAGGATAAAAAAAGGTACCTTAATGCCTAGAAGGTGATATCAGGATAGGAGCTAGGATATTATTTATTGAAAAATGCCTTTAAAATTATCAGGCATTATTATTTATTAGGAAAACGTATAATTAAATCAACAATGGTTAAGATAGTAACAAAAATAATAGTAAATTCAACCAATATTCCATGTAGGCTCTCTATTTTTTTTTTTTTAATTATTCCATTTTTATATTTTTAATTTATTTATATTTATAAATTACATGTTTTCTCTTCTGAATTATTAAATACAATAACACAGTGTGGGTTTGATAACAAAGATTAATATTAAGCAATGTAGAAGACAATTGTTATTATCAAATCAAATAAATAACAATGGGACCAATGCCAATAACTTTACGAAAACGCCAAATCAAATTGTATAAATGCACTACCAATAAACTTATAACAAAATCAACAAGCATTTTTTTATAACCAGCAGAACACATTAAGAATACATTAAATTTTATTTGAGGTAGCCATTTTGATTCAAACATTATTTTATATTGGAAGTAATTTTTACTTTTTTTATTCACTTTCAGTATTACTTTTTACAGATTTTATTACGTGAACACATTGGCCATGGATATAATTAATCATTTTTACTTTACCTGAAAGCTTTCCATCTCGCATATGGCAGAAATAAATCCAATTACCCGCTCAAAATTTCAAAGCTCATTGAAGAAACCATAGATAAGAGAAGAAACTAAAACAAAAGCACATAAAAAATATTAAAACCTTTTAAAAAATATTTTATAGTACCTACCTATCTAAAAGTCTAATATAAAACAATCTAATATAATTTAACACTTCTAAAAATATATTTTACAATACCCACCCCGATATAAATGCTTACATATACTTTTAAATTTTAAATTCTTTTTTTAATGAAGAATTTTCTTATGTTTTACAATATAGAAATCATTTATTTTATTTATCTTATAGTAAATTTGTAAATGATAATATAGGTTTGGAAATCCGACAAATCGCATTTTACATTGCTTTTTTCACCATTTTTGATCGGGTACAGAGTTGTTAAAAAATTAAACAAATATTTTGGATCTGACATTAACAAATTGAACATAAATTATTATTTTTAATAAGTACGCTGAATCCATGTTGAATCTAAATCGATTTTAATTCAAAAATTGAAATGAGTGAAGACTTTTAGACGCAGTGCTATCTAAGAGTGTGCAACTAAGTAAATTAGCAGTTATCGTATACAAAAGACCCAACACACAAGAGCATATGTCATGCCATCAATTAAAGCAAATTCTACACCATACACAATTATCTTCAAATGTGTCCTCACATCCCGAGCAAGCAGTTTTCTTATCATTCAGCTTTGTCAATGATGAAGTTTTGAGATTGACAGTCCATTGTTTGGTTTTATCAACGGGGCTTCTTAGTCAACAGACAAGGTTCCGTATGATTTTTATCATATCTCATTTTATGTTTGCACATTGTTTTAATTTCTTTTCTTACTGCTCTTTTTATAATTTTCTTTATGATTTTTGAATTTTATTTATTCACTGCATTATTTTTGTTTAGAGTTTTCTATTTTCTTCTTTTTTATTCTACACCGACAGTTATTGGTAAAGGATTGAACTTGTAGTGAGTTTGTGTGAGTGCACACCAACGACTTTCTGTTGTACGACAGTTCTGTCGTGATGACGAGAGCTATGATAATGTATAGCAGTGCGTACACTGACGACTAAATTTTCAAACGACAGAACAGTTGATGGCAAATTGTCATACAACTATTTTGTCCTCAGTGTGCTCTCGCTTTCAGACATATGAACAAACACAACTGTAAATAAATCTTTTGTTCGTTTGGCTCCCATTCCCCTGTTTGCAACATCAAATTTTGTTCTACGTGTCAATTCTGCCTATCCACAAGAGTCAGGACCCCAATGCTGAGTGATTCTACAAAGTTAAAGCAATCGTGAACGATTGCTGCAACATTATTGTGTAATCTATGATGAAAAATAGAAAAAATCTATACAAACTTCCTTATGTAGATTCCTCATACCAATACTTTAAGAGCTTCCTCTCCTCAATTACTTGCTATCTCTTCCTCATCAAAAGAAAAAGAAATTGATGACGTAAATTTTGATGATCCTCCTCCATTGTAACTCTCCACCATCTCCTTTCCTCGCTTTCATCACCTCAAGCCTTTTTTACCAGTTTCAAATATAATAAGTAAAAGAATTAAGAAAATATTTCAATGATGTTGATTAGCAACTTACGAACATTTCATGATACGAACGCTGTGATAGCCGTTTGGAACGTAACTTGTTCATTAGTAAGGAGCGTCTGTATATCGTTTTTGGGCATATCTGAGTAATTCTAATCATCTGAAATAAAAATTCGTAATATCGAATTCCCACATATAGCGAAATAAAAAATAAAAATTTCCTAATATGCATATGAATATTCCGCGCGTGCCGTAGAAATAAATATATAGCAGCTTTAAAAAAGTTCGTAAGTTCCGCAAACAAGACACCCATTGGCAGTTTAATATGGGATATAACATAATAAGGTAATCTGCAAACAATGGAGAATTTTGTGTATAAAGAAACTCTCAATAATCTATTTAGTTTTGTTATTTCAACAGATAAACAAATGGATAATAATTAAGAAATTAAATTAAATCACTTTACGAAACAATATAAGATAACCTAAAATTCGGCGATATTTTGGAAATTCCAAAATGTCATGTAAATATAAAACAACACTCAATTTTAACTGTGCTTAATTGTAGAGCCGCTACAATCATTGGAAGTTTCGCATCGGTCAATCGATCTTCTTATTTCTTTAAATCATAGAGAGACGTATTAGAAATTATAGCTTTTTGTCAAGGGTTAAAATTTTGCGGGAATTATCACGACCTGAAGCCATTTTAGGATCCACAAAATATTAAAAAATGTACTTTAAAGAATAAATTACGGAATGCTAGTACATATAAATGTCGGTAAACAAACACACGAAAACAATTGTCAAATAAACACATTAATGAAAATGTCGTACGCAATATTACCGTTCATTGGAATCGATGTAAATGTTCAGTTATAATCATAGATAAGAGATATAGTTATAATGTAAGAAGTGACATAATTTGACGATGATAATAAAGATAATAATGCGCAGAATTGTAGGCATCTCGAGCTTTGAGGGCGATACCATACACAAAGCTGACGCTCATGTGCCCTAAAGTGTGACGTGCCAATTGCGATTTCGGAAGTTTTTATTTTCTCCAGCCGGTCTAGATAAAACTCGTGTTTAGAGGCGTGAACACGTGTACGCTTCAGAGCGTGGGAAGGATGCCGTTCTAACCAATTTTGACAATCGGCAATAAATCCAACCTTGGACAACGTGGAAATTATGCCAAATTGCTTTATAAGGGCCTATTATGATCCCAAGGAGAAGTTTTACAAGGGCACAGCGGGCCGCCAGCGCCGACAGTCAATATAAAAATATTGACAAACATGACCGTAAACGACCGAAATATATTTGTTGTAAAAAAAACTTTTTTCGTTATATATTTACGTAAATGTATCGGTATTTTTTCATTTGAAACAAAAAAAAATTGTTATAAATTTTAAGGCGCGACTTGCGAAAATGTGGGTTTTTATTATTCATTTATATCAGAAGTTATTCAATAGATTTGACTTTTTTTCAACTATTAGATTGGATCTTTACATTAATATAAAACTAATAACTGAATGTTATTTGCCATAATTAAGACGATACAGACATTATAAGAAAGACCGCGACCATTAGATACATTTACCGCGTGCTACGAAATTGAGTTAATACGCTAAATTAATGCATAAAAGAAATACATTTTCTTATAATCTTAAAGCCAAGATTACGAAGACAAATTTGTAGGAAACCAAATTAGCAAAATGTTAAAAATGAATAGAGTTATAAACCATTCAATTTGCAGTATATTTGATCAATTTTTGACGTTTTTAAATAATATATTATAATACTCACATGCTTTGAGGCTTCAGCTACTATTTAAAACTAAGTTTAATATCAGAAACACAATAATCATTTTTTAAATAATATATTTCCAGTCTTATGAAATACGATATTATTAAGTAGCTCTCACAGTGTTAGTATGCCGTTCGACACGGTTATGGCTGTCGTGAAATCTGCGCTCTGATAGATTTGAACTAAATTTGCCTATAAAACAGATTTGAATACAAATTTTTACTACAATATGAATGAATATTATACTTATTCTCGACACCAATTGCTTGTTTTTGTAAATTGTATGGTTTTAAGCTGTTTATATATGAATGAATATTATACTTATTCTCGACACCAATTGCTTGTTTTTGTAAATTGTATGGTTTTGAGCTGTTTATATACGAAAATAGATTATAATTTTGACATTTAAATATTAAACATACGTCAAACTTCATGTCACCATTCGTAACGTTTTAGAACTGACTATTTTAAGATGACAACGTTGTATTGCAATGTTGCCGTGAAATATGCAAAGACGTGAAATTTGCGAAACCGTGATTTTTTTGTTCTCATTAAAAGTCAATAATATATTATTATATACATTATTGTTCTGAAATTACTGCCTCCTGTGACTCAAGGTGCCTAAAGTCAAAAAGTATCCATTGACGCGCTCTAGGAAATGTTCCAACATTTTAAATGTTCATAAACATCTTGGAAAAAAAATCGCAACGTAAGTTGATAATTTTTACCATTTCTATAACAATTACCTATTTGATTTAACAATATAAATTACATAGTTCAATATTCACATATTATGTAGTGCAGATAAATTATTTTCTATTGGAAATACATATCCTTAAAGATAAATACATGACAGACCTGTCTGATTGATACAAGTGTATTTGTTATAATCATATAAATGAATAAACACATATTTTAATATTTTAGACATAAAAATACTGATAACTAAATACTAATGACAATAATAATAATATTATAAATTATTTTCAGGATGTTCCCAAACTGAGCATTGAATGTGTATTCATGTGAACTTCCTAAATTGGATGGCAAAAGAGTGGTCGACATATAAACAAATTAATCAAATACACCTACAAATCGATGTTTGGGTGCACAGGAACGAATATTGAATATGTGAAAGAAAGTAAGGTTTTATTTCTAAATTCAGTTTAAAGTGTAATGTGTGTGGGTGTGGATTAAATTTTGTTTTGAATATGTGTAAAGAAAAAACAACAAAATTCTAAAGATGAACAACTGCCAGTTTCCTATCGGATAGGAAGTTTAATCAAATTAAACGGCATCCTATCCTCCATCCGAAAACTACTAGCCGGAGTCCCGCAAGGCTCCATAATCTCGCCATTCCTCTATAACATATACTCACACGATATTTCCTCTGCGCAAGAAGACAACACCGCAGTTGCAAGTTTCGCCGACGACACCGCGTACCTATCGACCTTGGGAAAACCCTCATACGCAATCCGCTACGTCCAACGACAAGCCACCCTCTTAGAGGATTAATGTAAGAAGTGGCACGTCAAAATAAATCCGTCAAAAAGTGCCACGACACTATTCACTAAAAAACAAAATTTCAAACGTTTTAAAAATAAACTTATAAAAATGTTTGGAGAGAACATTCCCTGGACCAGTGAAATAAAATACCTCGGTGTTACGCTGGATTCCAAACTCACGTGGAGCAAACATATCCACAACAAGATAAGCGCTGCTTCACGCGCACTTTGCGCTATGTATCCACTATTAGGCAGGAATAGCAAACTTGCCATAGACAACAAGCTCCTCTTGTACAAGGCCATCCTACGGCCTACACTCCCACAAACATGAAAATACTACAGAACTTCCAGAATAGGGTCATCCGGTTAGCGTTGAATGTACCTAGATAAATAAAGATCACACAACTTCATCAAGAGTCGGGCATTCTCCCCGTAAAAGAGTTCATTACACAAACTCCAAACATTTTTACGATGGACTCTCAAAGCATCCCAATCCAACCATCAATTCGTTAGCTAAACACAATCTGAGCGTACCGTCGTGATATAAACATCCAAAATCTGTCCTCCTTTAGAGGCTTAATTCACTGCGCCTGCTAGCAGTTTCCTGCAACATGATTATAAGCAGTTTGTTACCTTTTGTTGTTATAATTCTAAAAATAAAATTTATCAGGCCTCAAAGGCATACTCCAGATGAAGTGGCAAGGGGTCCAGCGGACCCGGTACCCTATAAGACAGGAAATCAAAGTCAAAAAAGATGAACAACTAATTATTTAACAGTGAATAATAATACTTTAGTCATATTTTCATTTATATTTTAATATTAAATATATATGAAATGTATTAAAACAAAAACAAAAATTATTGCAACCGGAGTATGAATATTATATAATATAATATTAGCATAGTTTTCTCTTCACAAATACAGCTGCTTCAAAAGTTATCAATATTATTTATCAGTATGAATTTACATCAATTTTTTCCTTATAAATCGGGGCAAAATTGTAATATTTTATAATCATATGTTTATCGACACAAACGATGCTTTTTATCATAAACATAATAATTCTTCATTGTATAAACATAACAATTCTTAGGTGAGAACTTTAACAAATTATTTCATTTTCGCTTGATAATTTCAAACGGCAAAACATATGTATTATGAATGCTGAAGAAATGGCTATTTTCTCATAGCTTATTTACCTAGGAATTTAAGAAAACCAACAATTGTATACTTGTCCTTTTCTATTGATACCCTTCACTCTAGCAATATTTACGTAAAAAATAACACACTTTTATGTTTACTTGATATTGAAAAAGAATTAACTATTAGTCTCATCTTGAAAGGGTATGCAAAATGCAAAAATATCTCGAAATTCAAACTGGAAAAATGAAAGTGGCCCAGTAATGAAATTTCATCACATAAATTAATTTTTGTATGAAAAATTGATTGAGGAATTCATTTTGAAAAAAATTTTGATATACGTAATTTTTCAGTATAACGGGATTCGTTTTAATGAGATTTTACTGTATATCTTCTTGGGCATGAATGGTACATGAACATCCATAAAATAAATAAAAATACTATTATTACACACAATTTCTAAGTAATCTTAGCATATATATAACACTATATATCATGCAATATAGCTAATACTACACCTATCAACATTTGTAAAAACGATATACAGTGTTGTTGTAGGGTGGGTCTCATATTTATATATACTTTACGAGTTATTGATATGTATATACTCTGAAATGCTAAATGACCTCACTTGTAAGATCATTTGAGTCACTAACTTTCAATACCCGCTATAACACGTTTTAATGACAGGCATTATTACTTGTCTAGAAAATTTATTAATTACTTTCATCGCGCATGTAAGATCCGCTTTATAAAAGACTAGCTGAAGTACCCAATGTTTCCCGGGCTTTACGCAAAGTGAAGAGACTTCATGTAGGGGGATGGGGGTACTTATTTTTCGAAATTAGATGTACATAGTAATTTTCCTCTTATTTTGAACGTCAAATGCAATAATTTTTTATCAAATACCAAAATACTGCTTTAAGAGGATGGGAATGGTTCTTTGAAATCTCATCTAGACAGTAATTTTCCTCTTATTTTGATCATCAAGTGTACAAAATTTCATCAAGTACCAAAATTCTATTTTAAGTACGCAAAATTTCATCAAACTCGGAATAAAACTGTAGATTTGTATAAAAAACAGACACTCTTCTTTATATATATAGATATTATAGATTAGAACGACACACAAAAAAGGATCTATTGAGCTATTGATTTGTACAAATATTATACTGTAACAATATTTATTTATTTAAATAAATAAATCACAGTAATCAACAACTCCATTAAGCTAAGCTATCATAAATATAATAATTTCAAATAAAACAATATTAATTGATATTCATAATTTATTAGTTTAATACGGGACCATTTATGATTGTAGTAGATGTAAATTGATGTAAAAAAATGGAACAAGAAATATAAAATACGTTGCATGAAAGATGGTAGAGGAGTAAAAATCAATGACCTAGCAAAAATGAATATTATATTTAAAAATTATTTTTTTAATTAATAATAAGTAATTAATCAATAATAAACATTTCTTAAATAACAAAATACATCAATCTTAATAAAAACAATAATATTAAATATATAATTATCAGGCAAACAAATTATAAGTGTATTATTTGGTGCTGTTATAAGTTAAACCTTAAAGAAGATTACCGATTTAAATAATACAAGAATGTCTCAGCATAAAAATATGGCTATAAAATATAAAAATCAACTGATGTACATAGTAGAAAATTTATTGTATTAAAAAATACAATTTTGACATTAAAAATAAATAACACAAACGCAATGACAAACAGCTTAATACTTGGCTTTTCAAAATATATCACAAACTGTTGATTATGTTGTATAACGTGACAAATAATCATGATATACAAGAAAAATAGGAAAAAATCCTAACTCTTCAGAGCTGAGCTATGAATGAAACATAATATTTTTATAGAATAATTAAAAGAACATATAAATTATTCCAAATTAATGTATTCTGGGTATAACAGACCTAGTCCACAATATCCCAAGGATGGATATCTGCCTAAGCGAGTTGAAAGTGTTCAAGCTGTATATGTAGCGAGTAATCGAGATAAATTTTTTGATTTTTTATCAAATTATGTTAATTAAACTGAAATATTGTGCACGCAAGGGTTACCTATATAGTAAAACTACATCAATGCAAAATTCAAGGTTCCAAAATTAACTCGTACTATGAATTACTGGGGTTAATCAACTATAAAAGATATTTTGGGCATTGTGTTAAAAAAAAAAATTGAATTATGTCAAATTTCAAATAAACGGGGTTTGAATTATTAATGTTTTACTGTTTTTCATTTTGTCACTACGAGCAGTAGAATAGATGGGAGAGACTTCAAACATCAAGAGCAGATTGATATTATTGTACCATAAATTCAATTAAGGTGATTTTCTAGAAATTGTTGCTCATTCATTTAAAAGTTATCTTGGCATTCTGTATGGAGAATGCTGAACTGACTGATAGGGATCTACCTTATTTCTATTTACATTGTTGAAGTGATTCTATCAAAGTTAATTAAGGTTATCGGAATTCTATATAGAAGTACACAATGTCCATATCTATTAGTAGATTGCAACATTATTACATGAGGATTTTATAACACCTTTAAAGTTTACATCTACATACTTCAAAATCAATATTTGTAAAAATGACAAATTAAATTTTTTGTATTAAATAATTTCTTGATATCAATAAAATATTTTCAATCAATCATGATAAAGTCGTATAACCATGATATTATTGAAATGCTTATATTTTTGAAACGGTTGAGATTTGGCATATACAGTTTAAACATTTTCAATTCATATTTTTAAAAGGTGTATTATAAACTAGGTATAAGAGACCAAGATAAAGTTAGTTACTAAACCCTCTATTTAAAAAAAAAGTTAAAATTTTATATTTTTTCATATCGTTAATACAATCGAACTCGGTTATATCGAGCATGGTTATAATGAAATCACGGTTATAATGAAGAAATACTTATTATTATTTTGATTCAGGTTTGTTTTCATACAACTCTTCACTGTTATAGTGAGCTTGCTTCACTGATATAACGTACAAAAATATTGTTAACAAGTGAACAAAATACACTACACGGTCTAAAAACCCTAATTATTAAGAAGTCATAAAATCGAAAGCAGCGTCTGCCGACGAGGTTCCTTATTGTTTATGATTCCTTTCAGGTTTGTTAATTCTTAGAAAAAAACAATGGGCATTTATTTTGTGTGCGTAATAAGTAGTAGTAAGTTTTAAACTTTAAAACAGAGAAGTATTTTGAATTTTGCTAAGAAATAATGTGATTAAATGTAGCAATTTATTTTTAAATGTTTTTGTTCATACAATTATAGATTTTTAATTTTTCATATGTATTTGACACGCTTTTAATTTTATTGGATATTAAATATATTTTGTAATAACGAGTAACGGTTATAATGAGCAAATTTAACTAGTCCCTTCGTACTCGTTATAACCTAATTCGACTGTATTTTAAATCAAAGTCAGACATCCGGATACCATTCTAGTTACATAGTTGCATTTTGTATTGAATTTACTACTAAATAATATTAAATTCTGGAGCCCAGCTTAAATACCCCTGTATGATAAGTCTCAATGAATTATTATATATTAATAATTATTAAACTAATCTAAATGTTGCGAATAAAACTAAATAGTTTGATACAACTATACATTATTCTTACAATCAATCACCTACCTGGCTCATTGGGCCTACATTTGAAAAAAATATTTTTCTAAATAATACACTAACATAGAATGTGTACCTAAAACGTGTTTTTTTTTTAAAGTATCCAAAATGTACAATAATATTAGCACTCTAGTCGCCATAATATTCACAAAATTAAATAATTTCATTAATTTAATGCTGCCATATATTTTTTAATTACTCTTGAAACTTTCCTTTAAAATGTATACTACTCCCCAGGCTGACAGAAATTAAATAATTTCATTCATTTAATGCTGCCATATATTTTTTAATTACTCTTAACTTTTCTTTAAAATGTATACTACTTCCCAGGCTGACAGAAATAGTTAAAAAGCCGATTTAAAAAAATAGATACGTCAAACATTAAAGTAATAATAAAATTCAGGAATCTTAAGGAACTCGCGAGTTTCCGAAGGCTTGATGGAGAAGCTTGCTGGCTTTTACCAAAGTAAAAACATGAAAATCAGGACATAAAAGCACCACAATATGCTCCAACATTTCCATCAGAACGAGGGGTATATTATATGATTACACGGCTATTATATTAATCTTCAAGAGGTTGGGTGGTAGCACTTCCGATCACTTCCATCCACCTGCAACAAATCAAATTAAAATTAGAAAACATAAAAAGATGTACATATAAATGTAGGCATTTAATTATTTTTAGCATCAAAATATTATCATCATCGGGTAACTCATATATGTATATGTATATATATATATATATATATATATATTTTTTTTTTAATCAGATACTTCTCTGAGAGTCGGAAATTCGTGTATAGAGAAGGAGTATTATTTTTATTTATTTATTTAGACATATATAACATTTGTACAGCTGCAAAAAAAATACAGTTTGTTACATATATTTTGCACACATTTTAAAATGCATTGCCCAACTAGGCAAGCCTGTTTTAGGGCAAATTGGTAAACAAATTACATTTCACAAAAACCAAAACTCATTGGAGGCAAAACAATATAAAATCCAATATGTAACATACAACGTAAGTAATCGTGAAAATATTTTTAAAAAAAAATACATATATAAAAAAAATATGTAAAAAAGAGAAAAAAATATATATACAGTAAAATCATGTTTATTTGAAGTTAAGGGGACCGAAAATCAAGAAAAAAGTACGAATAACGATTTAGGATAATAAAGATAAAAATTTCAAAAATTCGTTTATTTTTTAAATACTAATTTCATAACTTTAACTTCATAGCAACTCGAAGTAATTATATACACCTATATCCACACATTTAAAATTAACAAGTTGTCAAAATACAGTGTAAACAAATCACATTATTAATAAAAAATAAAAAAACACTATTATAATGGACTATCTTTTCGGGCGCCATTTTTAATAACGACATAGTAGTCGAACTTGACAACCCGCCATTTCTCCGCTGAAGTTAGCGACAAAAGTTTCCAGCGCTTTTAAAACATTTGTTTTGTGGTGGTCGCGGCGACATTTGGCACTCGCCTTTCAACATTAAAGTTCTTGTTTAATATTGTCGACAACCTCATTAATGGGGTCATGTATTTTTCTGTTAATTTTGTTTTGAATAATATTTTTTGTCAGTCTCTTGTATTAATTCAATTTTTAGCAACTGTCGGCGTTTTGTATGAGTTTCGCATTAACGTTATTATCGAGAATATAAAATTATCAGTCAAAATTATAAAAATGTTTTAATTTAAATTTAATGAAATACGGAAAAGTCTAAGGAACGCAAATCACGCATTCGCGAATTTCAAAATGTCTTAACACGTAAATATTAGAGATAAACAAATAATGTTTGTTACATATAAAACAATGGCAATAAAATAATTAACGGGATACGAGAAAATCTGAGAAACGCTAACTACACATTCTTTAAAATTTCTTGACACTATACTTAAATAGAAAAAGAAATGTCTGTATTAAAATTAATATAAATTTATAAAATACGGAAAAGTCTGAAGAACTATCTAATGTTATTTGCTCCCATGTATTTCGGCAGAGTTCGACGATTCCATCGGTTTAGCATATTTTAAGGTGGCCTCTCGACACCTTGGGTACCAACGATTATCTGCCCTCCGAGCAATGTGGCCTGCCCTCGTCTCTTCCACTCATTTATTTTCTTATTTCTTTGTATGATGCCCAACATATGGCATTTCGGCAGAGTTCGACGATTCCATCGGTTTAGCATATTTTAAGGTGGCCTCTCGACACCTTGGGTACCAACGATTATCTGCCCTCCGAGCAATGTGGCCTGCCCTCGTCTCTTCCACTCATTTATTTTCTTATTTCTTTGTATGATGCCCAACATATGTACGCAATAATATAAAAAATCATTATAATTTATTTTTTTATTTCATATCATACGTTGTACTTGGTATTTTAATATCTGCCTCACTCGGCTTCGCCCAAGCTGAGGCAAATATTTAACATTTTTAATTAACAATTATATTATACTTAACCTTTTAAATGCCATGAGCGCGTTAATACACACTTTTAGACCTTGCAAACTTGCAGGGATTAAAGTCATATTTTTAAATCATTTTGCCATCTGGAGACAGGTCCCAGCTTTTGATGCCAGCAGTCCACTCTTGAAGAGGCGAGGCGTACGAGGCAAAGCGAGATGGCACGAGACGACACGAGAATAGGCAATGCAAGCCGAGAGCTGCAGTACATTCTTGTGCTCAGCTCCTTTCGTCATGCCTCAGCGAGAGTGGACTGCTGGCATGATAAACAAGTCGAGACACTTATCCTATATGATGTCTTCCATTTCAAATACAGTTGGCAGTTAAAAGGTTAATTAGTTTATCTATAAATTTTGAATAAATAAGAAAAAATAAAAAGTGTAAGTAACAAAATATGATGCAATATTTGATATTGAGAAATTTATAACCTATCTGAAATTTATAAGGATAATACATACATTAGTTTTCAACAAGTTTAAATAATACAGTACAATTTAATTTAACACACACACACTCGCATGCACAGCCCGTTCACTCATTGGTGTTAGGTTTGAAGTCTTGACTCTGTATGTGTTCATACTGAAGGGGTCACCATGCTATGAATATACATTCGGTTAGCCAGAATTTGATTGCACTTTTAAACTATCTGTGTTGTTCAATGTTTTTTATGTATTTAGGGAGAGAATTATACAATTTGAGTGCTACAAAAACATAACTTGTATGTGGTGAAGATCCTAGAAATTGTTAAATTGTTCTCCTCCGAGATTCTGGTATTTTTGGCATTTCCACGGAAACCCCAGATGTCCCTATTGATGAATATGTAGTTTAGAATGTTTTTAACGTAGATCTGGACAATGATTTACCATGGGGAGGTATTGATCCAAAATGATGAAATAAATCAATTTAAATTCTACATGTACACATAAAAGCAATGTGGTTTACAGACAGACCAAATGATTGTCCTGTCTCCAGGTCTGGGACTGGGTCCTTGGACCGCCGGGCATACTTTTGTTGCTCTTTTTAAAGTGACAGGGTTTTAAATAGAATATGTTTATGGAAACAAAATAAGGACCAGTAATAAATCTTAGTCACTCCATAATATAGAAATCTGGCATTAATGGGTTAACAATTTACAAAACACAATTTGTGATGGTTATGGGAACACACCACCACTTTTCAGCAGACAACACAACATATAAAGAAGTTAATCACCTTTTGAATGTGTATTCACTTTCCGCCCTGAAGAAATAAACGTGATTCTTGAAAACCAATTTGAAAACAAAGTCTTTGTTTATGCCGTCCCTTTCACTTGGTGTTGTTACAACGTATCTGTTGAGAAAAAAACATTGATCGTTAAGTACTCATAAATTAAATAAATTCCAGGTATTACGCAAATACATTGTAGAGTATATTGGCAGTACATATCTGCCGTTATGCTTTCACCGGTATGTAAGAAGGAATAATCAATAACACCGTATATACTCCACCAAACTGTTATCTGAATTTTCCGTGGATGAAATGGATGCTTTGGAGAATGTCTTGGGACCTTCGTGCTCACAATAAATTGAAAATTCAGCATACAGCCCTCGTATACAGACAGATACCTATTCTGATGCATGATAATGCAAGACCCCATACATCACGAACAACAGTTTCAAAACTAAATGATTTAAACTATGATATTCTCCAGCATCAATCATATTCATCAGACTTATCTCCTACAAATAATTATTTATTTAAACATCTGGACATCTTCTTTATGAAGAAGAGATTCAAGTTTAAAAATGTAATAATGCACTTGTTAGTCATTGGCAGAGGTGTAATCACGCAGATGGAAACTATTTTGATTAATAAAAATTAATCTTCTAAAAAAATACGTTGGATTTTATTTTTCTCCATAAAATGTGACATTTCACGCGCACCAACCTAATACTTAAAAGATAAGAACAATAAAACTACTTAAATATAAACATTTGAATATTAAATGGAAATTGATTTCTACTGAGGGCATACTGACCCAAGTAAGGGGAGGGAGGCCAGCGGAAAATCATCCTGACAAGTCTTGTAGAAGTACAGGCAGAAGGAGGCGAACACCACCCACAGCTTCTGCCAGCCCAGAGAGTTTTTGAACTTCCTCAGCAAATATCCCGACAGTTGATTCTGTTTAATTTACACAAACATTTATATTAATCATGCTCGTAGTCTGATGGTAACTTATTTGCCACTTATGAATATAAAAATTTCAAAAATTTGATTCTTTTTTAAATACTAACTTTTTTCATAGCAACTCATAGTAATTATATACACCTATATCCACACATTTAAAATTAACAAACAAGTTGTTAAAATACAGTGTAAACAAATCACAATATTTTTTTTTTAAAAAAACACTATTATAATGGACTATCTTTTCGCGCCATTTTTAATAACAATATAATAGTTGAACTTGTCAACCCGCCATTTCTCCGCTGAAGTTAGTGACAAAAGTTTCCAGCTCTTTTAAAACATTTGTTTTGTGGTGGTTGCGGCAATATTCGGCACTCGCCTTTCAACGTTAAAGTTCTTTCTGTCATCATGTTTAATATTGTCGACAACGTCATTAATGGGGTCATCAATGCGTATTTTTCTGTTAATTTTGTTTTGGATAACATTTTTTGTCAATCTCTTGTATTAATTCGATTTTTAGCAACTGTCGGAGTTTTGTTTCGCATTAATGCTATTATCGAGAATATAAAATTATATGTTTTAATTTAAATTTAATGAAATACGGAAAACTCTAAGGAACGCAAACCACGCATTCGCGAATTTCAAAATGTCTAACACGTAAATATTAGAGAAAAACAAATAATGTTCTTTACATATAAAACAATGGCAATAAAACAATTAATAAGATAAGAGAAAATCTGAGAAACGCTAACTACACATTCTTTAAAATGCCTTGACAGTAAACTTAAATAGAAAGAGAAATGTCTGTATTAAAATTAATACAAATTAAATCATTTATAAAACACGGAAAAGTCTGAGGAACTCAACCGCGTACAAACGTTTGTACAACAAAATACACAAACGCTACGTAAACAAAAATAATGATGGTAATAATACGGAACAGAAGATTGGTAAGCTCTGACATTCACAGCTAGCAGCTGGGAGAACTAGAGAACTGCGTTACCTATAACTGCGCAAAGATAATATTTGCTATCTTTTTCTAATGTAAGGAAAACGAGCGAGAGAAAAAAGCATGCGACCTTTAGTTAAAGCGTCGCGGTAAAAAATAAATATTTCAAATCGAGGACGCACAAGATATATTTGTCACCTTTTCTAGTATACTGAGATTGAGTGAGAAAACAAACAATGAGAATTAATTTTATGCGTCGTGAATCGGTATAGGGACGGAGCTACCCATTTTGATGGTCTTGGACTTTGGACAGGCACATGGCATAGTGCATGTGTATTTTCCAGATTGCTGACATCTCACAAAAAATAGATCGACAAATTCATCTGATAAGGTCCAAAAATAGCTTTGAATAACGATATTCAATTTATAAGCACAATTTAGTATGAAAACTTTCCAGGGGGACCACATTCTGGTCTAAAACTTCGACTTGTGGTGAATTTCGAATAAACATTCTTCAAATAAACGGGGTTTTACTGTATTAGTAAAAAGAATCGAAAGGGGAATTTATAATTTAGTAATTTTTGTGTTATAGAGGTTGATTAGGTATGAAACTGACGATTCGGGTCTTGAAGTGTTTGAAAATTTCAAATTATATCGAATTTCAAATAAAAGGGGTTCAAATTAACGCGGTTCTACTGTACATAATTTTTTTACAGGAACTAAACATTATAGATTGAGTTGCAAATAGGGAACCTATGAGTAAGAGCAAGCAAGCATCTATGAGAGTAAAGCAGGTTATCTCTCTCATAATAAATTTCAGATAAGGATCATAAAATATACTATAACTTCTTTATCCTGAATTCTATATATTCGGAAATGTCAGCAAACAATGTAAATAATGGCAAGATTATGAAAAACTAAAAGACGTAATAAAATAAATCACCTCCATAGCAGAGACGAGGTGCCTCCAGGACAAAGACGTGTTGCGATGCCAACAGACATGCGACAGAGTGTTGCTCCTCTGCAAAGCTGAGCCCACCGCGTCCGCTCCATCTGACAGCTCCTCAGCTGAAACTGTAATACCAATTTAAGTGACCTTCAAAGGAGTGATATGCAAACAGGAGACTTCAGTGTCAAATATACATTTGAAATCCCCCCCTGCAACAATGTATATCGGATTTACAAATGTTGATAGATAGACAGAGCGTCGGCCATCTTGGATGATATACAGTGTAGTTGCAGAGAAGCTCACTTAAAAAATTGTATTTAATAGTATTTTTATTAGTTTTATACGGTTGTTTAATATACCACTCAATACCCAGGAAGACATACAACATTGTGGCATTCACAACTCAGATCTGCCTAATTATGTTTTCAAATATACTTACATACTGTCATGAAAAGCCTAGGTCAGAACTAAGTAAATTGGACACAAAAAAATCTCACATTTTTCTTATAAGTCGCAAAAACTTTCATCCTAATTTTCATCACAAAAATTAAACTAGAAACACAATAATGCCCTACTTCATGAGCTAATCATTATTTACACCATTCAATAATCTACATCTAAGAGGATAATTTGAAAAATTTGAGTAATAGAGAAACAAGTATTTTTGGTTAGCCAGTTTTATTTTTCAACATAATC